>CM051234.1:657932762-658584745 GCA_027917425.1 Gastrophryne carolinensis | reverse complement strand
GGCATGGTGAGAGCATGGTGGACAGCAGGAAGGGGGCATGGTGAGAGCATGGTTGACAGCAGGAAGGGGACATGGTGAGAGCATGTGGACAGCAGGAAGGGGGCATGGTGAGAGCATGGTGGACAGCAGGAAGGGGACATGGTGAGAGCATGTGGACAGCAGGAAGGGGACATGGTGAGAGCATGGTGGACAGCAGGAAGGGGACATGGTCAGAGCATGTGGACAGCAGGAAGGGGACATGGTCAGAGCATGTAGACAGCAGGAAGGGGGCATGGTGAGAGCATGATGGACAGCAGGAAGGGGGCATGGTGAGAGCATGGTGGACAGCAGGAAGGGGGCATGGTGAGAGCATGGTGGACAGCAGGAAGGGGGCATGGTGAGAGCATGGTGCACAGCAGGAAGGGGGCATGGTGGGCAGCAGGAAGGGGGCACGGTGAGAGCATGGTGGACAGCAGGAAGGGGGCATGGTGAGAGCATGGTGGACAGCAGGAAGGGGGCATGGTGAGAGCATGGTGCACAGCAGGAAGGGGGCATGGTGGGCAGCAGGAAGGGGGCACGGTGAGAGCATGGTGGACAGCAGGAAGGGGGCATGGTGAGAGCATGGTGGACAGCAGGAAGGGGGCATGGTGAGAGCATGGTGCACAGCAGGAAGGGGGCATGGTGGGCAGCAGGAAGGGGGCATGGTGAGAGCATGGTGGGCAGCAGGAAGGGGGCACGGTGAGAGCATGGTGGACAGCAGGAAGGGGGCATGGTGAGAGCATGGTGGACAGCAGGAAGGGGGCACGGTGAGAGCATGGTGGACAGCAGGAAGGGGGCATGGTGAGAGCATGTGGACAGCAGGAAGGGGGCATGGTGAGAGCATGGTTGACAGCAGGAAGGGGACATGGTGAGAGCATGGTAGGCAGGTACATGGTGAAAAAGAGACAGCAGGCAGGAAGGGAAAACACAAGCAAACGACATAATCTTCCTGAGCAGACTTACTGATGCTCTGGAGCTCCTACTCTGTCCTTCCAAAGTCCCCAGGTCTCTATCACCTGCTCATCGGGTCTGGCTTCCTCAGAGGAAGGGAGAATGTGCCAGACCCGACGAGCCGAGCGGCCGATCAGCTGCTGCTTAACCTAAGCCTCTCACACTGTACACAGGCGATCACCTAAGTTAAGCAGCAGCCGATCGGCCACTCGGCTCGTCGAGTCTGGCATGTTTTCCCTTCCTCTGCGTCTCTTACTGGCCAGCTCAGCCCGGGCCGGTAAGAGCCTAGCAAAGGGCCGTATACGGCCCGCGGGCCGTACATTGCCCAGGTCTGCCATAGACTGTATGATCGCTGGTAACTGTGTATTAACCCCATAGACTGTATGATCGCTGGTAACTGTGTATTAACCCCATAGACTGTATGATCGCTGGTAACTGTGTATTAACCCCATAGACTGTATGACCGCTTGTAACTGTGTATTAACCCCATAGACTGTATGATCGCTGGTAACTGTGTATTAACCCCATAGACTGTATGATTGCTGGTAACGGTGTATTAACCCCATAGACTGTATGATCGCTAGTAACTGTGTATTAACCCCATAGACTGTATGATCGCTCATAACTGTGTATTAACCCCATAGACTGTATGATCGCTCGTAACTGTGTATTAACCCCATAGACTGTATGATCGCTCATAACTGTGTATTAACCCCATAGACTGTATGATCGCTCATAACTGTGTATTAACCCCATAGACTGTATGATCGCTCATAACTGTGTATTAACCCCATAGACTGTATGATCGCTCATAACTGTGTATTAACCCCATAGACTGTATGATCGCTCATAACTGTGTATTAACCCCATAGACTGTATGATCGCTGGTAACTGTGTATTAACCCCATAGACTGTATGATCGCTGGTAACTGTGTATTAACCCCATAGATTGTATGATCGCTGGTAACTGTGTATTTACCCCATAGACTGTATGATCGCTGGTAACTGTGTATTAACCCCATAGACTGTATGATCGCTGGTAACTGTGTATTAACCCCATAGATTGTATGATCGCTGGTAACTGTGTATTAACCCCATAGATTGTATGATCGCTGGTAACTGTGTATTTACCCCATAGACTGTATGATCGCTCATAACTGTGTATTAACCCCATAGACTGTATGATCGCTCATAACTGTGTATTAACCCCATAGACTGTATGATCGCTCATAACTGTGTATTAACCCCATAGATTGTATGATCGCTCGTAACTGTGTATTAACCCCATAGACTGTATGACCGCTCGTAACTGTGTATTAACCCCATAGACTGTATGATCGCTGGTAACTGTGTATTAACCCCATAGACTGTATGATCGCTCATAACTGTGTATTAACCCCATAGACTGTATGATCGCTCATAACTGTGTATTAACCCCATAGATTGTATGATCGCTCGTAACTGTGTATTAACCCCATAGACTGTATGATCGCTGGTAACTGTGTATTAACCCCATAGACTGTATGACCGCTTGTAACTGTGTATTAACCCCATAGACTGTATGATCGCTGGTAACTGTGTATTAACCCCATAGACTGTATGATCGCTGGTGACTGTGTATTAACCCCATAGACTGTATGATCACTAGTAACTGTGTATTAACCCCATAGACTGTATGATCGCTGGTAACTGTGTATTAACCCCATAGACTGTATGATCGCTGGTAACTGTGTATTAACCCCATAGACTGTATGATCGCTGGTAACTGTGTATTAACCCCATAGACTGTATGATCGCTCGTAACTGTGTATTAACCCCATAGACTGTATGATCGCTGGTAACTGTGTATTAACCCCATAGACTGTATGATCACTGGTAACTGTGTATTAACCCCATAGACTGTATGATCGCTGGTAACTGTGTATTAACCCCATAGACTGTATGATCACTGGTAACTGTGTATTAACCCCATAGACTGTATGATCGCTGGTAACTGTGTATTAACCCCATAGACTGTATGATCGCTTGTAACTGTGTATTAACCCCATAGACTGTATGATCACTGGTAACTGTGTATTAACCCCATAGACTGTATGATCGCTCATAACTGTGTATTAACCCCATAGACTGTATGATCGCTGGTAACTGTGTATTAACCCCATAGACTGTATGATCGCTGCTAACTGTGTATTAACCCCATAGATTGTATGATCGCTGGTAACTGTGTATTAACCCCATAGACTGTATGATCACTGGTAACTGTGTATTAACCCCATAGACTGTATGATCGCTCATAACTGTGTATTAACCCCATAGACTGTATGATCGCTGGTAACTGTGTATTAACCCCATAGACTGTATGATCGCTGCTAACTGTGTATTAACCCCATAGACTGTATGATCGCTGGTAACTGTGTATTAACCCCATAGACTGTATGATCACTGGTAACTGTGTATTAACCCCATAGACTGTATGATCGCTGGTAACAGTGTAATAACCCCATAGACTGTATGATCACTTGTAACTGTGTATTAACCCCATAGACTGTATGATCGCTGGTAACTGTGTATTAACCCCATAGACTGTATGATCACTGGTAACTGAGTATTAACCCCATAGACTGTATGATCGCTGGTAACTGTGTATTAACCCCATAGACTGTATGATCACTTGTAACTGTGTATTAACCCCATAGACTGTATGATCGCTGGTAACTGTGTAATAACCCCATAGACTGTATGATCACTGGTAACTGTGTATTAACCCCATAGACTGTATGATCGCTGGTAACTGTGTATTAACCCCATAGACTGTATGATCGCTGGTAACTGTGTATTAACCCCATAGACTGTATGATCACTGGTAACTGAGTATTAACCCCATAGACTGTATGATCGCTGGTAACTGTGTATTAACCCCATAGACTGTATGATCGCTGGTAACTGTGTATTAACCCCATAGATTGTATGATCGCTCGTAACTGTGTATTAACCCCATAGACTGTATGATCGCTGGTAAGTGTGTATTAACCCCATAGACTGTATGATCGTTGGTAACTGTGTATTAACCCCATAGACTGTATGATCGCTGGTAACTGTGTATTAACCCCATAGACTGTATGATCGCTCATAACTGTGTATTAACCCCATAGATTGTATGATCGCTCATAACTGTGTATTAACCCCATAGACTGTATGATCGCTGGTAAGTGTGTATTAACCCCATAGACTGTATGATCGCTGGTAACTGTGTATTAACCCCATAGACTGTATGATCGCTGGTAACTGTGTATTAACCCCATAGACTGTATGATCGCTGGTAAGTGTGTATTAACCCCATAGACTGTATGATCGCTGGTAACTGTGTATTAACCCCATAGACTGTATGATCGCTGGTAACTGTGTATTAACCCCATAGATTGTATGATCGCTGGTAACTGTGTATTAACCCCATAGACTGTATGATCGCTGGTAACATTGTATTAACCCCATAGACTGTATGATCGCTCGTAACTGTGTATTAACCCCATAGACTGTATGATCGCTCATAACTGTGTATTAACCCCATAGACTGTATGATCGCTCATAATTGTGTATTAACCCCATAGACTGTATGATCGCTGGTAACTGTGTATTAACCCCATAGATTGTATGATCGCTGGTAACTGTGTATTAACCCCATAGACTGTATGATCGCTCGTAACTGTGTATTAACCCCATAGACTGTATGATCGCTGGTAACTGTGTATTAACCCCATAGACTGTATGATCGCTCGTAACTGTGTATTAATCCAATAGACTGTATGATCGCTCATAACTGTGTATTAACCCCATAGACTGTATGATCGCTCATAACTGTGTATTAACCCCATAGACTGTATGATCGCTCATAACTGTGTATTAACCCCATAGACTGTATGATCGCTCATAACTGTGTATTAACCCCATAGACTGTATGATCGCTGGTAACTGTGTATTAACCCCATAGACTGTATGATCGCTCATAACTGTGTATTAACCCCATAGACTGTATGATCGCTCATAACTGTGTATTAACCCCATAGACTGTATGATCGCTCATAACTGTGTATTAACCCCATAGACTGTATGATCGCTCATAACTGTGTATTAACCCCATAGACTGTATGATCGCTGGTAACTGTGTATTAACCCCATAGACTGTATGATCGCTGGTAACTGTGTATTAACCCCATAGACTGTATGATCGCTGGTAACTGTGTATTAACCCCATAGACTGTATGATCGCTGTAACTAATCCACTGTATGATTGGGAAAGCGGAGCTGGTCTTATATTGTAATAAGGTTGAATGACTCACAATTAACTTGCGTTGCTGTCTGGTGACTGCGTGTGACCCGGCAGATTGCAGGCCGATTGTATCTGATCGTTCCACAGCAGAACTGATCAGATCGGGGTAAGTGTGGGACGGAATCAGTGTGTATTGCCTGTGCCCTTCTTGTATGTGGAGAGGGGTGTGTAGGTGTGTGTGGTGATTGTCTCGATTACTCGCCAGCAGAGTGTGATCGGACGGTGATTGAGGAGGGTTCCACCGGCCCGATTCAATCGTTTCAAGTGTAGTTACGGTGGTGGTGGCAGCTTGTTGTAATTGGCTGGAAGCAGCCCACACACCCACGTCGCAGATTGCTCGGTCAAACTGACGCTGAACGATCGATTTTGTGACAGGTATAAAATTTATCTCATGTTGTGCTGGGTCCTGGACTTCTATTTACATGCTGGCACATGGATATTTATATACTATTTGGTATAATTCCTTGTTTGATTGCTTTTGCTTCTATTTATGCTTATTGTGACTATATATTCCTTGACTTTATCTATGTAACCAGCGTCCTGTATATTTGTGCATTGCTTATAAATAATCGCCATGCTCAGGAGGACACTGGTGATTATCCTAATAGAATCCATGGTGTCAGTGAACCGCGGGTCACGTGATCGAACTATAAACCAGGGACCTCCGGACACACAGACCGCTTCCCCAAAACCCCTGTCCGAGCCCAGGCCCAAAGCCTGCGGACACACAGATTCCTGGCTAAGGCAAGTTAAATATAGGGTTTAACGCAATGAGCGCACACTAGGCAGTGATAACAAACATTTGGCTATAATGGAATATGAATGAATACAAATGCTGTTCTGAGTGGTGGTTACAGGTTACAGTTACACAGAGAGATATAATAGTCAGTTACCTTAAGGAGCAGTTGCAAAGTGGTGATGAAGAGCTCCCACAAGAGGTAAGTGGCAAACTTGTTGATGGGCACCTCCAGCACGCGGGAACCACAACCTCTCTGGGAGTGACAAAAGCCTGGCCCAGGGTTACCCCCTTTTATGCCTCGGGATCCTTTCACTCCCTTCTGTGGAATGGATTGTCACCTCCCACTGTTCTGGAGCTTGTTTTAGCCCTTAAATCCCTTCAGGGGTTATAACTTTGAGCAGGGGGGGTCATATGGCTTTGGATACGACACCAAAAGATTGGGCTGGATGCCGGGCACCCGATGAGTCCACAGATGGGGTCCCTAAATGGGTCAGAACCTTAGATCTCCATTTTTCTAGTTTTCCTATGTTGCAGGGCCCAGAGAAACCTACCTCTACGTGCGGTTTTGTGAGCCGGTTCTGGTTCTGTACCTGGCTTGGTGCTGGAACACATGGTGGTGCAGCTATGGTCCGATTTGTATTGGTACCGCTGGTCCGCGGCTCTCGTCTTTTGATGAGCAGGGGGTCATACCGCCCACTGGAGCCTTGTCAGGCTGGAGGTGTGAGAGAATCAGCAGGGAGTCTGTGATCTGCCCTGCTTAACCCATAAATGCTAATTCCTCTTCCTGGGGGAGATTAGGTCCTGGGCATATTTATGACTAGGAAGCCTTAACAGGGGGAAATAAAGGGGAACTCCGGACTTGTATCTGTGGGTTTTCCACATATAAACTGGATCGTTCCTTCACACATGGTAAGCCTTTTACCTACATATAGAGATTTTTTGCATATGGATTGACGGTACTGTTCACATATTGTTCATTTTTCTAGTCATTAAGGGGCACCCTTCTCCTGAGGATCCACATTGAACTGAGATACCTGAAATACCTATTGTATCCTTTTCTAACCATTGTTAGGATTATTTTATGTGTAGTGTATGAGACCTTTAATACACTTGTATTTGCAATTTAAATATTTTATTGTGGTGTGCATCCTTCACTATTGTGTTTATTAGATACTTATGCAGGGCTTAGTGTGGTGGAAGCCCTGGTTGAGATTGCACCCATAATTCTTAAACTACTAGGTGTGCTATTACCAACTACTTTCTAATAAAATAAATTCCACAATTTTGTCTTTTGAATTTTACCACTAAGAAAGTCCAATTATTCATTAAAGAAAAAGATTTAATTTATTCAGATGGTGACCCCCTTTAATCATAAGCGCTCCGGGTCCTCCACATAAGGGTGCTCGGGGTCCACATCATCCTTTGGTATCAGCTTCCCATCCAGGACGATGCCAAACGTGTCTCTGAGGACATCAGGGATCTCGTCCTCGGTGAGGTCTCGGGAGGTCTTCACGATGCCGCCATCTTCCAGGAACTCCATACTGATCAGTTTAAAGCCGATATAAGCCAGCTTGTTGCGCAGGAACTGCTGGAGACACAGGGACTTTTGGACCAGTAATGAGCGCGGCGAGGTCTGATGGTATACACACATTTCCCTGAAGTCCTCAAATTTCCGCTCTTCAAGGGTGAACTTATACATGTCCCTCCAGAGGTCTTCCTTTCTCTTATACAAGCACCATTCTTCTCCCTCCGTGCATAACCGGTATTCTTCGTAGAGGTGCTTTTCCGTGGCGCCCTCCTCCAGGGGAAGTAGAGGAATTAAGTCCGCGCCATAGGCAACATCACAAAGCCATTGTCTTCCCTCCAACTTCACCGCCTGCAGCATGTGGCCTAACGGAGGTCCATACACCCCGGTGAAAACGCCCTTCACCCTGGCAGACAGGATCTTAGTGTGGAAGCCCAGTTCCTGCAGCGCCCACCAGAAGAGACCATTCTGTTCATAGCAGAAGCCTCCTCTTCTCCTCACCACTATCTTCTGGAAGATCCAAGGAATGTCTAGATGGATCTTCTCTCCTATGTGCGTGCTAAGACACTCAAAGGGGATGGAGAGCACGTGATGGCGGTGCAGCTCCCGCAAAGCTTGAAGAGAGGGTGTGAAGGTGTCCCGGGACAGTTCTGGTAAACCGATCCTCTGGAAGTAAGCCTTCAGGTCCATGGTGGAGGAGGGGGTCATGTGAGGCCTTGCGGAGCTGCGCTTTTTAATTTCTCAGCTTTTAGTCTCGTTCCGTTGTCGTAGACTCTTCGATCTTAGCTAAGAGAAGAGGAAACTGGTTAAGCAAAGTTTCTACCAATCACACAACAAGCGTCAGTGTAAAGATATTTCACCTCCACCCCAACAAAAAGCTGGCAAAGGCCTCATAAAAACAAAATGAAGATCTCCGCTCGTGTCTTTAGTAACCAATTGGGGAAATAAATTCCAGTTTAAATGTATAGAAACCCACAGATATAAGTCCAAGTTCCCCTTTAAAATCCTCTGTCCCTAGCAAATGTCACCCTTTATTTTCGCCTGTAGCATTAAGGCTTTCTAGTCATAAACCCAGGAAAATTAGCATCTGTGAGCCAAGCGCAGATCACAGACTCCCTGCAGATTCTCTCACACCACTGGTCTGAAAAGGCCCCGATCTGCCTGAGACAAAAGTGACCCCTGGCTGTGAGCTTCGTCACATTAAACACATCTGGCACCAACACAAATCGGACAATAGCTGGGCCACTCTGTATCCCAGCACCAAGCCAGGCACAGAACCAGAACGGGCCCACAAAACCGCACGTAGAGGTAGGTTTGCCATGCGACAAATGGAACCTAGAGAAATGGAGAGGTTCTGACCCATCTAGGGACTGCAACTTTGGGCTCATCGGATGCCCGGCATCCAGCCCAGTCATTTGGTGCCATATTCAGGACAATATGACCACCCTGTCCACAGTTAGAACCCCTAAAGGGTTTTATGTGCTAAAGCAGGCTCCACAATGGTGGGAGGGGACAGTCCGTCCCACAGAAGCGAGGGGGTGAAAGGAGTCTCGAGGCATGATGCTGGGCCAGGTCTTTGGTCACTTCTGGGGAGGTTATGGTGCACGCGTGCTGGAGGTGCCCATCAGCAAGCTTGCCACTTACCTGTATGTGGGAGCTTGGCATCTTCCCTACTCAGCATCTGCATCTTAAGGTAACTGACCGTTTTATCTCTGTGTAACTCACTGTAACTCACTGTAACCTGTAACGCACTACTTAGAACGACATTTGTATTTATTTATATTCCATCATTGCCATATGTTTATCATCACTGCCTAGTGTGCGCTCATTGCATTAAAACCTTTATTTAACCTTATTTTGCCTTAGCCAAGAATCTGTGTGTCCATAGGCTTTGGGACTGGTAGTCTCGCTAGGTGGGCTCAGACAGGGGTTTTGGGAAAGCGGGCTGTGTGTCCTATGAGGTCCCTGATTGATAGTTTGATCACGTGACCCGCGGTTCCCTGACACCAATCAAAATCAAACCAATGATCTGGTCAAGCAACTCATCAGCTGAAGATAAGAATTTAAAAAAATGAAAAATGGTGAAAAATGAATGTCTTGATTTGAGTAGTCACAAGTAGTGGCGGACTGGGACCAAATGTCAGCCCTGGATTTTACCAGCCCCAGGTCGGCACGAGACATCCCTGCTGAGGCCCCCCAGCCCCAACCATGATGCTGGGGCTATAGCATTGGGGGCGGGGGTTCCTTGGCTTGTGGGTACAGTGGGGCAGGGTACAGGGGGCTGAGAGGGAGACTAAGGGGGGAAGTCATTTAATGTGGGTGTTAAAAGCAGCAGCCCACCTGGCTCCAAAGCAGTGCAGCCCACCGGACATTGTCCGGGTCTAATATAGGGAATGTCCGCTCACCACCTAATTCCTGTGCACGGCCGTGGGTACTCTCAAACCCACTAAATAGCATGAAAAGCAAAGCGAATGGTCCGCACTCCTATTCTCATAAAACTTCACTTTTTATTATGCGTTTAAAATCATCTCCATAGTGTATCAAAAGCCAATAAAATCAGTAGTAATCAAAGTCCTGGAAAGTCATATATACAGTGTAGGCGACTTACGCATTTCGGACTCCTATCTCCAGTCCTTAATCATTGTCCCGGGTCTCCCTATGGCCAGTCCACCCCTGCTTGCGGTGGCCAAACAAGTAAATACCTTCAAGTTGTATTCTAACAGCGAAGTGTTGAGAGAACCTTTAGAACTACGAACCGCCCATTTAACCCAATCGTTGACTTTGCTGTAACTCCACTTCTCACTGTATCGTATAATCAAGTTTGCCTTCTTCATGTGTTAAATCTTTATATAAAGGTAGAGATACCACGTTTTCCTCCAGGACGAGTTAGGCATAATTTCTCAAACATAGTAATATTAACTCTATCCCCTTCTTTTAAATTACATCTGAATTTGCTATTTGGACTTTGAATTGGGACTTAGTTGCACACATTGAGCTTTATTTAAATCTAATTTTGGCTGTCATGAGCGCGGTTATAATTTTTTTTTCATTGTCTATCCCCTTCTTTAATTATCCTAGGATTTAGGATCTGAAATATACTTGGAGTCATAAAGTCTGCAATTCTATTGTGACCTTTCTGTGTCCACCATTTTAGTTATGCCGTTTTTGTCCCAGGCTCAAAGTCAGGAATTTCCGCTAGGGGAGCTGCTGGTGTATGTTTGGATTGTGTTTGTTGCTAATAGCATCCCAAAGAGCTAAGGCATAAGACAATAGAAGACATAATATAGCTGCCTTTTTACCTTATGTCAGGGAACCGAGGGTCACGTGATCCACTATCCAGGGATCTCCGGACACACAGACCACGTTCCCAAAAACCCTTGTCCGAGCCCTCCTATCAGGAATACCAGGCCCAAAGCCTGCGGACACACAGATTCTTGGCTAAGGCAAAGAGATTGCTCAAGTTAAATAAAAGTTTTAATGTTATAAGCACACTAGGCAGTGATAACAAACGTTTGGCTATGATGGAATATGAAATAATACAAATGCTGTTCTGAGTAGGTTACAGGTTACAGTGAGTTACACAGAGAGACAATGGTCAGTTACCTTAATATGCAGTTGCAGAGTAATGGTGATGAGAGCTCCCACAAGAGGTAAGTGGCAAGCTTGTGGATGGACACCTCCAGCACGCGGAACCGTGACCTCTCCAGATAAGTGACAAAAGCCTGGCCCAGGGTCATCCCCTTTTATGCGGCGAGACCCTTTCACTCCCCTCCCTTCTGTGGGACGGATTGTCACCTCTCACTGTTCTGGAGTTCGCTTTAGCCCCTAAAACCCTTTAGGGGTTATAACTTTGAGCAGGGGGGTCGTATGGCTTTGGATATGGCACCAGAAATTGGGCTAGATGCCGGGCATCTGATGAGTCCAAAAATAGGGTCCCTAAATAGGTCAGAACCTTAGATCTCCATTTTTCTAGTTTTCCTATGTTGCAGAGCCCGGAGTAACCTATCTCCAAGTGCGGTTTTCAGATCAGATCTATAGTCTCCGGGATGCCCCCCGTGCATGTAATAACATTACCAGCTATGGCTACTAGACCACTGGAAGGAGATCTATAGTGGCCAGGATGCCCTCCGTGCATGTAATAACATTACCAGCTATGGCTACTAGACCACTGGAAGGAGATCTATAGTGGCCGGGATGCCCTCTGTGCATGTAATAACATTACCAGCTATGGCTACTAGACCACTGGAAGGAGATCTATAGTGGCCGGGATTCCCCCCGTGCATGTAATAACATTACCAGCTATGGCTACTAGACCACTGGAAGGAGATCTATAGTGGCCGGGATGCCCTCCGTGCATGTAATAACATTACCAGCTATGGCTACTAGACCACTGGAAGGAGATCTATAGTGGCCGGGATGCCCTCCTTGCATGTAATAACATTACCAGCTATGGCTACTAGACCCCTGGAAGGAGGTCTATAGTGGCCGGGATGCCCCCCTTGCATGTAATAACATTACCAGCTATGGCTACTAGACCACTGGAAGGAGATCTATAGTGGCCGGGATGCCCTCCTTGCATGTAATAACATTACCAGCTATGGCTACTAGACCACTGGATGGAGATCTATAGTGTCCGGGATGCCCTCCGTGCATGTAATAACATTACCAGCTATGGCTACTAGACCACTGGAAGGAGATCTATAGTGGCCGGGATGCCCTCCGTGCATGTAATAACATTACCAGCTATGGCTACTAGACCACTGGAAGGAGATCTATAGTGGCCGGGATGCCCCCCGTGCATGTAATAACATTACCAGCTATGGCTACTAGACCACTGGAAGGAGATCTATAGTGGCCGGGATGCCCTCCGTGCATGTAATAACATTACCAGCTATGGCTATTAGACCACTGGAAGGAGATCTATAGTGGCCGGGATGCCCCCCGTGCATGTAATAACATTACCAGCTATGGCTACTAGACCACTGGAAGGAGATCTATAGTGGCCGGGATGCCCTCCGTGCATGTAATAACATTACCAGCTATGGCTACTAGACCACTGGAAGGAGATCTATAGTGGCCGGGATGCCCTCCGTGCATGTAATAACATTACCAGCTATGGCTACTAGACCACTGGCAGGAGATCTATAGTGATTGGACAGTTAATACCTTCATTTCTAGAAAGCAGCTGAAGCCCATGAGGAATATGTCCTAAGAACTTCCCGCCAATGATCCCCTCCACCCTGGGCCTCATAGCAGATTTGCGGGGGCTTATAGAAACTTGAGATGACTCACCTGCCGCCTTCGCTTCAGCACCTGTGGAGGATGTCAGCACTGCACCGGCCCTTTGCCCATCTGGCTTCGCTATTAACATTTACTTTTCCAAGCTCGGGCTCACGTGACCTTTGTCATAAAGAGCCAGTGACTCATTGCTCGGCTGTTTATTTAGGGAAAAGGTGCCCTTATCTGACCCCCGGCTTACCCAACCCGTGAGTGCCCTTACCTGATCCCTGGCTTATCCAACCCGTGACTGCCCTTACCTGACCCCCGGCTTATCCAACCCGTGAGTGCCCTTACCTGATCCCCGGCTTACCCAACCCGTGAGTGCCCTTACCTGACCCCCGGCTTACCCAACCCGTGAGTGCCCTTACCTGACCCCCGGCTTATCCAACCCGTGAGTGCCCTTACCTGATCCCCGGCTTACCCAACCCGTGAGTGCCCTTACCTGATCCCCGGCTTATCCAACCCGTGAGTGCCCTTACTTGACCCCGGGCTTACACAACCCGTGAGTGCCCTTACCTGACCCCCGGCTTACACAACCCGTGAGTGCCCTTACCTGATCCCCGGCTTACACAACCTGTGAGTGCCCTTACCTGATCCCCGGCTTACCCAACCTGTGAGTGCCCTTACCTGATCCCCGGCTTACCCAACCTGTGAGTGCCCTTACCTGATCCCTGGCTTATCCAACCCGTGACTGCCCTTACCTGACCCCCGGCTTATCCAACCCGTGAGTGCCCTTACCTGATCCCCGGCTTACCCAACCCGTGAGTGCCCTTACCTGACCCCCGGCTTACCCAACCCGTGAGTGCCCTTACCTGACCCCCGGCTTATCCAACCCGTGAGTGCCCTTACCTGATCCCCGGCTTACCCAACCCGTGAGTGCCCTTACCTGATCCCCGGCTTATCCAACCCGTGAGTGCCCTTACTTGACCCCGGGCTTACACAACCCGTGAGTGCCCTTACCTGACCCCCGGCTTACACAACCCGTGAGTGCCCTTACCTGATCCCCGGCTTACACAACCTGTGAGTGCCCTTACCTGATCCCCGGCTTACCCAACCTGTGAGTGCCCTTACCTGATCCCCGGCTTACCCAACCCGTGAGTGCCCTTACCTGAACCCCGGCTTACCCAACCTGTGAGTGCCCTTACCTGATCCCCGGCTTACCCAACCCGTGAGTGCCCTTACCTGACCCCCGGCTTATCCAACCCGTGAGTGCCCTTACCTGATCCCCGGCTTATCCAACCCGTGAGTGCCCTTACCTGACCCCTGGCTTACCCAACCCGTGAGTGCCCTTACCTGACCCCTGGCTTACCCAACCCGTGAGTGCCCTTACCTGACCCCGGGCTTACACAACCCGTGAGTGCCCTTACCTGACCCCTGGCTTACCCAACCCGTGAGTGCCCTTACCTGACCCCCGGCTTACACAACCCGTGAGTGCCCTTACCTGAACCCCGGCTTACCCAACCTGTGAGTGCCCTTACCTGATCCCCGGCTTACCCAACCCGTGAGTGCCCTTACCTGACCCCCGGCTTATCCAACCCGTGAGTGCCCTTACCTGATCCCCGGCTTATCCAACCCGTGAGTGCCCTTACCTGACCCCTGGCTTACCCAACCCGTGAGTGCCCTTACCTGACCCCGGGCTTACACAACCCGTGAGTGCCCTTACCTGACCCCTGGCTTACCCAACCCGTGAGTGCCCTTACCTGACCCCCGGCTTACACAACCCGTGAGTGCCCTTACCTGACCCCTGGCTTACCCAACCCGTGAGTGCCCTTACCTGACCCCGGGCTTACACAACCCGTGAGTGCCCTTACCTGACCCCTGGCTTACCCAACCCGTGAGTGCCCTTACCTGACCCCCGGCTTATCCAACCCGTTAGTGCCCTTACCTGACCCCCGGCTTATCCAACCCGTTAGTGCCCTTACCTGACCCCTGGCTTACCCAACCCGTGAGTGCCCTTACCTGACCCCCGGCTTATCCAACCCGTTAGTGCCCTTACCTGACCCCCGGCTTATCCAACCCGTTAGTGCCCTTACCTGACCCCTGGCTTACCCAACCCGTGAGTGCCCTTACCTGACCCCCGGCTTATCCAACCCGTTAGTGCCCTTACCTGACCCCCGGCTTACCCAACCCGTGACTGCCCTTACCTGACCCCGGGCTTTCACAACCCGTGAGTGCCCTTACCTGACCCCGGGCTTACACAACCCGTGAGTGCCCTTACCTGACCCCTGGCTTACCCAACCCGTGAGTGCCCTTACCTGACCCCCGGCTTACCCAACCCGTGACTGCCCTTACCTGACCCCCGGCTTACACAACCCGTGACTGCCCTTACCTGACCCCCGGCTTACCCAACCCGTGAGTGCCCTTACCTGACCCCGGGCTTACACAACCCGTGAGTGCCCTTACCTGACCCCTGGCTTACCCAACCCGTGAGTGCCCTTACCTGACCCCCGGCTTATCCAACCCGTTAGTGCCCTTACCTGACCCCGGGCTTACCCAACCCGTGAGTGCCCTTACCTGACCCCTGGCTTACCCAACCCGTGAGTGCCCTTACCTGACCCCTGGCTTACCCAACCCGTGAGTGCCCTTACCTGACCCCGGGCTTACACAACCCGTGAGTGCCCTTACCTGACCCCTGGCTTACCCAACCCGTGAGTGCCCTTACCTGACCCCGGGCTTACACAACCCGTGAGTGCCCTTACCTGACCCCTGGCTTACCCAACCCGTGAGTGCCCTTACCTGACCCCCGGCTTATCCAACCCGTTAGTGCCCTTACCTGACCCCCGGCTTACCCAACCCGTGAGTGCCCTTACCTGACCCCCGGCTTACCCAACCCGTGAGTGCCCTTACCTGACCCCTGGCTTACCCAACCCGTGAGTGCCCTTACCTGACCCCCGGCTTACCCAACCCGTGAGTGCCCTTACCTGACCCCCGGCTTATCCAACCCGTGAGTGCCCTTACCTGACCCCCGGCTTACCCAACCCGTGAGTGCCCTTACCTGACCCCTGGCTTACCCAACCCGTGAGTGCCCTTACCTGACCCCCGGCTTATCCAACCCGTGAGTGCCCTTACCTGACCCCCGGCTTACCCAACCCGTGAATGCCCTTACCTGACCCCCGGCTTACCCAACCCGTGAGTGCCCTTACCTGACCCCTGGCTTACCCAACCCGTGAGTGCCCTTACCTGACCCCCGGCTTATCCAACCCGTTAGTGCCCTTTCCTGACCCCGGGCTTACACAACCCGTGAGTGCCCTTACCTGACCCCCGGCTTATCCAACCCGTTAGTGCCCTTACCTGACCCCGGGCTTACCCAACCCGTGAGTGCCCTTACCTGACCCCTGGCTTACCCAACCCGTGAGTGCCCTTACCTGACCCCCGGCTTCCACAACCCGTGAGTGCCCTTACCTGACCCCCGGCTTACCCAACCCGTGAGTGCCCTTACCTGACCCCCGGCTTATCCAACCCGTGACTGCCCTTACCTGACCCCCGGCTTATCCAACCCGTGACTGCCCTTACCTGACCCCCGGCTTACCCAACCCGTGAGTGCCCTTACCTGACCCCCGGCTTATCCAACCCGTGACTGCCCTTACCTGACCCCCGGCTTACACAACCCGTGAGTGCCCTTACCTGACCCCCGGCTTACCCAACCCGTGAGTGCCCTTACCTGACCCCCGGCTTACCCAACCGGTGACTGCCCTTACCTGACCCCCGGCTTACCCAACCCGTGAGTGCCCTTACCTGACCCCTGACTTACCCAACCCGTGACTGCCCTTACCTGACCCCCAGCTTACCCAACCCGTGAGTGCCCTTACCTGACCCCTGACTTACCCAACCGGTGACTGCCCTTACCTGACCCCCGGCTTACCCAACCCGTGAGTGCCCTTACCTGACCCCTGACTTACCCAACCCGTGAGTGCCCTTACCTGACCCCTGGCTTATCCAACCCGTGAGTGCCCTTACCTGACCCCCGGCTTACCCAACCCGTGAGTGCCCTTACCTGACCCCCGGCTTACACAACCCGTGAGTGCCCTTACCTGACCCCCGGCTTACACAATCAGTGACTGCCCTTACCTGACCCCTGGCTTACACAACCCGTGAGTGCCCTTACCTGACCCCTGGCTTACCCAACCCGTGAGTGCCCTTACCTGACCCCCGGCTTACACAACCCGTGAGTGCCCTTACCTGACCCCCGGCTTATCCAACCCGTTAGTGCCCTTACCTGACCCCGGGCTTACCCAACCCGTGAGTGCCCTTACCTGACCCCTGGCTTACCCAACCCGTGAGTGCCCTTACCTGACCCCCGGCTTATCCAACCCGTTAGTGCCCTTACCTGACCCCGGGCTTACACAACCCGTGAGTGCCCTTACCTGACCCCCGGCTTACCCAACCCGTGAGTGCCCTTACCTGACCCCCGGCTTATCCAACCCGTGAGTGCCCTTACCTGACCCCCGGCTTACCCAACCCGTGAGTGCCCTTACCTGACCCCGGGCTTACACAACCGGTGAGTGCCCTTACCTGACCCCTGGCTTACACAATCCGTGAGTGCCCTTACCTGACCCCCGGCTTACCCAACCCGTGAGTGCCCTTATCTGACCCCCGGCTTACACAACCCGTGAGTGCCCTTACCTGACCCCTGGCTTACACAACCCGTGAGTGCCCTTACCTGACCCCCGGCTTACACAACCCGTGAGTGCCCTTACCTGACCCCCGGCTTACACAACCCGTGAGTGCCCTTACCTGACCCCCGGCTTACACAATCCGTGAGTGCCCTTACCTGACCCCCGGCTTACACAATCCGTGAGTGCCCTTACCTGACCCCTGGCTTACCCAACCCGTGAGTGCCCTTACCTGACCCCCGGCTTACACAATCCGTGACTGCCCTTACCTGACCCCGGGCTTACACAATCCGTGACTGCCCTTACCTGACCCCCGGCTTATCCAACCCGTGACTGCCCTTACCTGACCCCCGGCTTACACAACCCGTGAGTGCCCTTACCTGACCCCCGGCTTACACAATCCGTGAGTGCCCTTACCTGACCCCGGGCTTACACAATCCGTGACTGCCCTTACCTGACCCCCGGCTTACCCAACCCGTGAGTGCCCTTACCTGACCCCCGGCTTACCCAACCCGTGAGTGCCCTTACCTGATCCCCGGCTTACACAACCCGTGACTGCCCTTACCTGACCCCCGGCTTACCCAACCCGTGAGTGCCCTTACCTGACCCCCGGCTTATCCAACCCGTGAGTACCCTTACCTGACCCCCGGCTTATCCAACCCGTGACTGCCCTTACCTGACCCCCGGCTTACACAATCCGTGACTGCCCTTACCTGATCCCCGGCTTACACAACCCGTGACTGCCCTTACCTGACCCCCGGCTTACACAATCCGTGACTGCCCTTACCTGATCCCCGGCTTACACAACCCGTGACTGCCCTTACCTGACCCCCGGCTTACACAACCCGTGAGTGCCCTTACCTGACCCCCGGCTTACCCAACCCGTGAGTGCCCTTACCTGACCCCCGGCTTATCCAACCCGTGAGTGCCCTTACCTGACCCCCGGCTTATCCAACCCGTGACTGCCCTTACCTGACCCCCGGCTTACACAATCCGTGACTGCCCTTACCTGATCCCTGGCTTACCCAACCCGTGACTGCCCTTACCTGACCCCTGGCTTATCCAACCCGTGAGTGCCCTTACCTGACCCCTGGCTTATCCAACCCGTGAGTGCCCTTACCTGACCCCCGGCTTACACAACCCGTGAGTGCCCTTACCTGACCCCCGGCTTACCCAACCCGTGAGTGCCCTTACCTGACCCCCGGCTTATCCAACCCGTGAGTGCCCTTAACTGACCCCCGGCTTACCCAACCCGTGACTGCCCTTACCTGACCCCTGGCTTATCCAACCCGTGAGTGCCCTTACCTGACCCCCGGCTTACCCAACCCGTGACTGCCCTTACCTGACCCCTGGCTTATCCAACCCGTGAGTGCCCTTACCTGACCCCCGGCTTACCCAACCCGTGACTGCCCTTACCTGACCCCTGGCTTATCCAACCCGTGAGTGCCCTTACCTGACCCCCGGCTTACCCAACCCGTGACTGCCCTTACCTGACCCCCGGCTTATCCAACCCGTGAGTGCCCTTACCTGACCCCCGGCTTACCCAACCCGTGACTGCCCTTACCTGACCCCCGGCTTACCCAACCCGTGACTGCCCTTACCTGACCCCCGGCTTACACAACCCGTGAGTGCCCTTACCTGACCCCCGGCTTACCCAACCCGTGAGTGCCCTTACCTGACCCCCGGCTTACCCAACCCGTGACTGCCCTTACCTGACCCCCGGCTTACCCAACCCGTGACTGCCCTTACCTGACCCCCGGCTTACCCAACCCGTGAGTGCCCTTACCTGACCCCCGGCTTACCCAACCCGTGAGTGCCCTTACCTGACCCCCGGCTTACACAACCCGTGAGTGCCCTTACCTGACCCCCGGCTTACACAACCCGTGAGTGCCCTTACCTGACCCCCGGCTTATCCAACCCGTGACTGCCCTTACCTGACCCCGGGCTTACACAACCCGTGAGTGCCCTTACCTGACCCCCGGCTTACACAACCTGTGGTCAGAAATCATGGAGCTCATTGAGCAGAGGGCACAGGTAAGTATAGAAGCATGAGAGGCAATCTCTTTACTGGGATGATGCAGAGCGGGCCCGGCTCCAGGTTTTTTTGGGGGGCCCCTGAGCGGCAGAATTTCAGCGGTTCCCTTGAGTCACATGACATGCTCCGCTGTTTGGAACCCCCTGGGATTGCTGGGATACTCACCTTAAAGTGGGACAAAGTGCACGTGCAGGCTCTCGTCCAATCAGAGATGTTTGCCGTCCATATGTAATGCTCAGCAAACGGGCAAGAGTGGCCGTGTCCCCAGATGCCGGCGCACTACTAACCCCAGAATATCTCAATGGATGAGCGTGGGAGTTCCAGTCCAGAGATACCGTAGATGCATCCATCAAGCCAGGGCAAAGGTGAGCTATGCAGAGACTCAGGGGGGTTCCACACAATGGTCGTCCTGGTTTGGGATGCCCGAGGAGAAGAACAGCGACCAGCCCTGGAGTCATTTAGATTCCAGAGGGGGGCGCTCAGGGTTTTATCCCTGGTTTTCCTGCAGTTTGTGGTGCACTCCCACGCCACAGTCTAGGCCAAAGGTGCTGCAGCCGCGGAGATGTGGGGGATGCACCGAGAAAAGCAGTGTGGGACCCTGAAGGGGTGAATTTTGTTGGGGGTTTCACATGGCGCACACCCAAATTAGGATGGTCCAGGGGTTGTTAGTTAGCCGGTTGGCTATTACGGTGTCCAGTCCTCTCCAATCGCCCCACCTGTTAACCCCCACATGCTGGAGGGTCACTGCCGGTGGGCAATCAGTAGACGGACAGCCAGTCAGTGAGGTTCACACGGCGGGGCATCCCAAATCAGTATGGTCCAGGGATTGCTGGTTGGTTATTACGGTGGGCAGTCCTCTCCACCTGTTAACCCGCCACGCTGGAGGGTCACTGCCGGCGGGCAATCAGTAGACGGACAGCCAATCAGTGGGCTGATGAGCGGCCAATGCAACCTGCCAGAGCTGGACCAAGGGGTGCCAAAAAAATGGACACCCAGTTGGTCCCAACACCCCAAAGGTCAGTTATGGCCACTTCAGGGTGTCCTGGAAACAAGGACAGTACCTGCTAATCTGGCAAACTTTCAGGGTTCCTGCTGTAACAGGGTGGCGGGTTAGTCAGTTATAATAGTTAGATAGAGTACTTAGGCACTAGTGTAGGGGTATCAGCAAGGTGGCCTCCAGACACTAGGGGTCTCCCTCGCAGCGGGGTGACTGAGACGAATTCCTTCTAGAAATTTGGGTTCGTCCAAAACAAACTTTATTGAACTTGCTCATTTAGCACAAAAAAACTAAAAGCTTACCTTGGTCCATGTTCCAGGGCCGGGCAACGTGCTCACCCTCCGCCCAGCCGCGGTGTCTTCAGCAGAACAGAGGACCCACATTTACTGTCCAGCTGAGCTCCCAGCATCTTGCTACCCGGAAGGTAAAGGGGGGGGGGGGGGGAGAAAATATTAAGGGACTTTTTACTTTCTATGCGTTTTTTTTTTTTTATCTGCTTACTCAAGGCTCAGGAGGGTAAAGAAGAACCCGCGGGCCATGTGGCCTACGAGGGCTGGTAGCTTGCAGGGTCAGGGGCTAGCCGCTCGGCCTCCGTACCCTGGTTCCAAGCAAAGGGACGACATGTAATACAGAGGGGGAGAGTGTGACAGGCCATGCAGGATAGACAGGCAGAGGGATGACATGTAATACAGAGGGGGAGAGTGTGACAGGCCATGCAGGATAGACAGGCAGAGGGACGACATGTAATACAGGGGGGGGAGAGTGTGATGGGCCATGCAGGATAGACAGGCAGAGGGATGACATGTAATACAGAGGGGGAGAGTGTGACAGGCCATGCAGGATAGACAGGCAGAGGGACGACATGTAATACAGAGGGGGAGAGTGTGACAGGCCATGCAGGATAGACAGGCAGAGGGGTGACATGTAATACAGAGGGGGAGAGTGTGACAGGCCATGCAGGATAGACAGGCAGAGGGATGACATGTAATACAGAGGGGGAGAGTGTGACAGGCCATGCAGGATAGACAGCCAGAGGGATGACATGTAATAAGAGGGGGAGAGTGTGATGGGCCATGCAGGATAAACAGGCAGAGGGACGACATGTAATACAGAGGGGAAGAGTGTGATGGGCCATGCAGGATAGACAGGCAGAGGGATGACATGTAATACAGAGGGGGAGAGTGTGACAGGCCATGCAGGATAAACAGGCAGAGGGACGACATGTAATACAGAGGGGAAGAGTGTGATGGGCCATGCAGGATAGACAGGCAGAGGGATGACATGTAATACAGAGGAGAGTGTGACAGGCCATGCAGGATAGACAGGCAGAGGGACGACATGTAATACAGGGGGGGGGGGAGTGTGATGGGCCATGCAGGATAGACAGGCAGAGGGATGACATGTAATACAGAGGGGGAGAGTGTGACAGGTCATGCAGGATAGACAGGCAGAGGGACGACATGTAATACAGGGGGGGGAGAGTGTGATGGGCCATGCAGGATAGACAGGCAGAGGGATGACATGTAATACAGAGGGGGAGAGTGTGACAGGCCATGCAGGATAGACAGGCAGAGGGACGACATGTAATACAGGGGGGGAGAGTGTGACAGGTCATGCAGGATAGACAGGCAGAGGGACGACATGTAATACAGGGGGGGGGGGAGTGTGATGGGCCATGCAGGATAGACAGGCAGAGGGATGACATGTAATACAGAGGGGGAGAGTGTGACAGGTCATGCAGGATAGACAGGCAGAGGGACGACATGTAATACAGGGGGGGGAGAGTGTGATGGGCCATGCAGGATAGACAGGCAGAGGGATGACATGTAATACAGAGGGGGAGAGTGTGATGGGCCATGCAGGATAGACAGGCAGAGGGATGACATGTAATACAGAGGGGGAGAGTGTGACAGGCCATGCAGGATAGACAGGCAGAGGGACGACATGTAATAGGGGGGGGGAGAGTGTGATGGGCCATGCAGGATAGACAGGCAGAGGGATGACATGTAATACAGAGGGGGAGAGTGTGACAGGCCATGCAGGATAGACAGGCAGAGGGATGACATGTAATACAGAGGGGGAGAGTGTGACAGGCCATGCAGGATAGACAGGCAGAGAGACGACATGTAATACAGGGGGGGAGAGTGTGATGGGCCATGCAGGATAGACAGGCAGAGGGATGACATGTAATACAGAGGAGAGTGTGACAGGTCATGCAGGATAGACAGGCAGAGGGACGACATGTAATACAGGGGGGGGGAGAGTGTGATGGGCCATGCAGGATAGACAGGCAGAGGGATGACATGTAATACAGAGGGGGAGAGTGTGACAGGTCATGCAGGATAGACAGGCAGAGGGACGACATGTAATACAGGGGGGGGAGAGTGTGATGGGCCATGCAGGATAGACAGGCAGAGGGATGACATGTAATACAGAGGGGGAGAGTGTGACAGGCCATGCAGGATAGACAGGCAGAGGGACGACATGTAATACAGGGGGGGAGAGTGTGATGGGCCATGCAGGATAGACAGGCAGAGGGACGACATGTAATACAGGGGGGGGAGAGTGTGATGGGCCATGCAGGATAGACAGGCAGAGGGATGACATGTAATACAGAGGGGGAGAGTGTGACAGGCCATGCAGGATAGACAGGCAGAGGGATGACATGTAATACAGAGGGGGAGAGTGTGACAGGCCATGCAGGATAGACAGGCAGAGGGACGACATGTAATACAGGGGGGGGAGAGTGTGATGGGCCATGCAGGATAGACAGGCAGAGGGATGACATGTAATACAGAGGGGGAGAGTGTGACAGGCCATGCAGGATAGACAGGCAGAGGGACGACATGTAATACAGGGGGGGGAGAGTGTGATGGGCCATGCAGGATAGACAGGCAGAGGGATGACATGTAATACAGAGGGGGAGAGTGTGACAGGCCATGCAGGATAGACAGGCAGAGGGACGACATGTAATACAGGGGGGGAGAGTGTGATGGGCCATGCAGGATAGACAGGCAGAGGGACGACATGTAATACAGAGGGGGAGAGTGTGACAGGCCATGCAGGATAGACAGGCAGAGGGACGACATGTAATACAGGGGGGGGGAGAGTGTGATGGGCCATGCAGGATAGACAGGCAGAGGGATGACATGTAATACAGAGGGGGAGAGTGTGACAGGCCATGCAGGATAGACAGGCAGAGGGATGACATGTAATACAGAGGGGGAGAGTGTGACAGGCCATGCAGGATAGACAGGCAGAGGGATGACATGTAATACAGAGGGGGAGAGTGTGACAGGTCATGCAGGATTGACAGGCAGAGGGACGACATGTAATACAGAGGGAGAGTGTGACAGGCCATGCAGGATAGACAGGCAGAGGGATAACATGTAATACAGAGGGGGAGAGTGTGACAGGCCATGCAGGATAGACAGGCAGAGGGATGACATGTAATACAGAGGGGGAGAGTGTGACAGGCCATGCAGGATAGACAGGCAGAGGGACGACATGTAATACAGAGGGGGAGAGTGTGAAGGTCATGCAGGATAGACAGGCAGAGGGACGACATGTAATACAGAGGGGGAGAGTGTGAAGTTCATGCAGGATAGACAGGCAGAGGGACGACATGTAATACAGAGGGGGAGAGTGTGACAGTCCATGCAGGATAGACAGGCAGAGGGATGACATGTAATACAGAGGAGAGTGTGACAGGCCATGCAGGATAGACAGGCAGAGGGACGACATGTAATACAGAGGGGGAGAGTGTGACAGGCCATGCAGGATAGACAGGCAGAGGGATGACATGTAATACAGAGGGGGAGAGTGTGACAGGCCATGCAGGATAGACAGGCAGAGGGACGACATGTAATACAGAGGGGGAGAGTGTGACAGGCCATGCAGGATAGACAGGCAGAGGGATGACATGTAATAAGAGGGGGAGAGTGTGACAGGCCATGCAGGATAGACAGGCAGAGGGATGACATGTAATACAGAGGGGGAGAGTGTGATGGGCCATGCAGGATAGACAGGCAGAGGGATAACATGTAATACAGAGGGGAAAGTGTGACAGGCCATGCAGGATAGACAGGCAGAGGGATGACATGTAATACAGAGGGGGAGAGTGTGATGGGCCATACAGGATAGACAGGCAGAGGGATGACATGTAATACAGAGGGGGAGAGTGTGACAGGCCACGCAGGATAGACAGGCAGAGGGACGACATGTAATACAGAGGGGGAGAGTGTGACAGGCCATGCAGGATAGACAGGCAGAGGGATGACATGTAATAAGAGGGGGAGAGTGTGACAGGCCATGCAGGATAGACAGGCAGAGGGACGACATGTAATACAGAGGGGGAGAGTGTGATGGGCCATGCAGGATAGACAGGCAGAGGGATAACATGTAATAAGAGGGGGAGAGTGTGACATGCCATGCAGGATAGACAGGCAGAGGGACGACATGTAATTCAGAGGGGGAGAGTGTTACAGGCCATGCAGGATAGACAGGCAGAGGGATGACATGTAATACAGAGGGGGAGAGTGTGACAGGCCATGCAGGATAGACAGGCAGAGGGATAACATGTAATAAGAGGGGGAGAGTGTGACATGCCATGCAGGATAGACAGGCAGAGGGACGACATGTAATACAGAGGGGGAGAGTGTTACAGGCCATGCAGGATAGACAGGCAGAGGGATGACATGTAATACAGAGGGGGAGAGTGTGAAAGACCATGCAGGATAGACAGGCAGAGGGACGACATGTAATACAGAGGGGGAGAGTGTGACAGGCCATGCAGGATAGACAGGCAGAGGGATAACATGTAATACAGAGGGGGAGAGTGTGACAGGCCATGCAGGATAGACAGGCAGAGGGATGACATGTAATACAGAGGAGAGTGTGACAGGCCATGCAGGATAGACAGGCAGAGGGACGACATGTAATACAGAGGGGGAGAGTGTGATGGGCCATGCAGGATAGACAGGCAGAGGGACGACATGTAATACAGGGGGGGGAGAGTGTGATGGGCCATGCAGGATAGACAGGCAGAGGGATGACATGTAATACAGAGGGGGAGAGTGTGACGGGCCATACAGGATAGACAGGCAGAGGGATCACATGTAATACAGAGGGGGAGAGTGTGACAGGCCATGCAGGATAGACAGGCAGAGGGATCACATGTAATACAGAGGGGGAGAGTGTGACAGGCCATGCAGGATAGACAGGTAGAGGGACGACATGTAATACAGAGGGGGAGAGTGTGACAGGCCATGCAGGATAGACAGGCAGAGGGATAACATGTAATAAGAGGGGGAGAGTGTGACAGGCCATGCAGGATAGACAGGCAGAGGGACGACATGTAATACAGAGGGGGAGAGTGTGACAGGCCATGCAGGATAGACAGGCAGAGGGATAACATGTAATAAGAGGGGGAGAGTGTGACAGGCCATGCAGGATAGACAGGCAGAGGGATAACATGTAATAAGAGGGGGAGAGTGTGACAGGCCATGCAGGATAGACAGGCAGAGGGATAACATGTAATAAGAGGGGGAGAGTGTGACAGGCCATGCAGGATAGACAGGCAGAGGGATGACATGTAATACAGAGGGGGAGAGTGTGACAGGCCATGCAGGATAGACAGGCAGAGGGACGACATGTAATACAGAGGGGGAGAGTGTGACAGGCCATGCAGGATAGACAGGCAGAGGGATGACATGTAATACAGAGGGGGAGAGTGTGACAGGCCATGCAGGATAGACAGGCAGAGGGACGACATGTAATACAGAGGGGGAGAGTGTGATGGGCCATGCAGGATAGACAGGCAGAGGGACGACATGTAATACAGAGGGGGAGAGTGTGATGGGCCATGCAGGATAGACAGGCAGAGGGATGACATGTAATACAGAGGGGGAGAGTGTGATGGGCCATGCAGGATAGACAGGCAGAGGGATCACATGTAATACAGAGGGGGAGAGTGTGACAGGCCATGCAGGATAGACAGGCAGAGGGATCACATGTAATACAGAGGGGGAGAGTGTGACAGGCCATGCAGGATAGACAGGCAGAGGGATAACATGTAATAAGAGGGGGAGAGTGTGACAGGCCATGCAGGATAGACAGGCAGAGGGACGACATGTAATACAGAGGGGGAGAGTGTGACAGGCCATGCAGGATAGACAGGCAGAGGGATAACATGTAATAAGAGGGGGAGAGTGTGACAGGCCATGCAGGATAGACAGGCAGAGGGATAACATGTAATAAGAGGGGGAGAGTGTGACAGGCCATGCAGGATAGACAGGCAGAGGGACGAAATGTAATACAGAGGGGGAGAGTGTGACAGGCCATGCAGGATAGACAGGCAGAGGGACGACATGTAATACAGAGGGGGAGAGTGTGACAGGCCATGCAGGATAGACAGGCAGAGGGACGACATGTAATACAGAGGGGGAGAGTGTGACAGGCCATGCAGGATAGACAGGCAGAGGGACGACATGTAATACAGAGGGGGAGAGTGTGATGGGCCATGCAGGATAGACAGGCAGAGGGATGACATGTAATACAGAGGGGGAGAGTGTGACAGGCCATGCAGGATAGACAGGCAGAGGGACGACATGTAATACAGAGGGGGAGAGTGTGACAGGCCATGCAGGATAGACAGGCAGAGGGATGACATGTAATACAGAGGGGGAGAGTGTGACAGGCCATGCAGGATAGACAGGCAGATGGATGACATGTAATACAGAGGGGGAGAGTGTGACAGGCCATGCAGGATAGACAGGCAGAGGGATGACATGTAATACAGAGGAGAGTGTGACAGGCCATGCAGGATAGACAGGCAGAGGGACGACATGTAATACAGAGGGGAGAGTGTGACAGGCCATGCAGGATAGACAGACAGAGGGATAACATGTAATACAGAGGGGGAGAGTGTGACAGGCCATGCAGGATAGACAGGCAGACGAAATAACCAGAGAAATAAAAACATTTAACCAGCATGTCCTGCTTCGAGTAGTAGCAGTGGCCAAACCCGTCACTCTGGCTTATGAAGGATGGGACTGTCCCTCGGCCAGCGTCACCGCGCATGAGACATGGAGGACAACACTGAGGGGCTTTATCCTTCAGACAGAATTATCTCCACACTGAACAAATTGGCATTGCACAGTCAGACCAACAAAATCATATGGACATTTATAAAGGGTTAATGAGGAACAACATCCAACATATTTTCCTATCCTGTTTTTTCCATGTCTCAGGGGTATCCTAGTTTAGGATGCCCTGCTGTATGAAACCCGCAGCTTTTTTGTTTTGCTTACCTCATACCAGCATTCCCACAGCACTTATCTTCAATCAGTGTTCCATCTCTATTTCCTCCTCACGCTTACCCTCCCCCCCCCCATATCTCTGCAGTTATGAATTCATCAGTTTCATTCAATCAATCTGTCCACTTTAAACAGCCCACAAAAGACATCGTAACACTTGCAAATTCCACAGCCATCTTCTCTGCCTGTGTCTGTTCCTTCTTTCCGCAGGAGATATCTCACCCAACCCCGGCCCTCATCTCATCCTTCATCTCTCTGCAACTCCCATCTCTATGCTCCCTTCTAACACCCACCACCCCATTAATTCAACTAATACCCAGAAGCTACATAACTAAGAATTTTTTCCAGAAGAGGTGAAGTCACAAGACTTGGGAAGTGGTCAGCACAATGGGTAGGTGAAGGTGAAGTGTGGTGAGGGGACAGAAGCGAGATTGGAAGAAGTGGGTAGGGTCAGGAGGTAAAAGGGTATGTGGGTTGGGGTCGGAAATGGTGAGATTATTGAGGTTAGCGGAGGTGAGGTGGGCAGAAGTGTTGGGGAGCCCACAAGTGATGGCAGTCTGGTCACCTACCTATAACTCACCTGAAAAGCACGCACAGTCTTACTGGAAGGTCAGGACAGGAGGAGGGAGGAAGTGTGTACCTAGCAGTGACTGCCTGGAACAGGCTGATATTTTATCACTGACACATCTGCCTCCCTGCTGGCACTGAGAGGGGAAGGAGAACATGACAACAAGCGTGTAACACTCATGTCATCAACAAACAGAATAATGCAACACAATGTGTAATTAATCCGATGTTTATTACAAGCCATTATCTCACATTGCTATACATTGTATTAAGAGCTTCAAAAATCTTGTTACATTATCTCTCTCTCCTGCTGTGACTATAACAAGATGAAACACCCTGAAAAGCCTTCCAGCTCCCTGCTGAGTGTTATATTGTTACAGCCAGGCTGCAGCTGATGTATCATCATTGTTTCATTTGCAATTTGTTATACATTGTAAAGCAACCTCAAGTCTGCTATTGAAAAGTAAATAATTCAAGGCTGGCTCACAGCTTTCTGTGATGTGCGCATCGTGCTGCTGTGATGGCGAGACCACTGTGATGACTGTCTCCTCTGTATGTCAGTGTTTTCCATTTAGGGAAGGTCAGCAGGACAGCCTGTGTAGATGTCCACACCAATCTGATCTGGTTACAATCAACCCTCTGCCCAATCCCTGCCGCCCCACCACTCTTATCAGACAAAATGGCCTCCACTTGTTCCGGAAAGCCTTCAGCAGCATGAATGAACCATACAAGGTTATGGTGTGAGAACTCATAAAGACTCCATTCATTCCGCTGAAAGTTTCCCGGGACAAGCGGAGGCAATTTCATCTGATAGGAGCGGTGGGGCGGCAGGTCAGCAGTGCTCTCCTATCACACTGCCCCACTCAAAAACCCTACAGTACAGTATCCAGCTTTAAAAAAGTATCAGGTTTAGTTTCTCCTACCAGGGCCACCATTGAAGAAGAGAAGGGGGAGTGTTTTGTCTCATACATCGCAATAGAGGATAATATAGCAGATAATCCCATCGTAGCTGGTCTCATAATGCATAAGATATTTAGACTGGACTGTGTTCAGATAGAGTTCCCCACATCATACATTCTCCACATAAGGGTGCTCGGGGTCCTCGTCATCCTTTGGTATCAGCTTCCCATCCAGGACGATGCCAAACTTGTCTCTGAGGAGATCAGGAATCTCGTCCTCGGTGAGGTCTCGGGTGGTCTTCACGATTCCGGCATCTTCGGTGAACTCCATACTGATCAGTTTAAAGCCGATATAAACCAGCTTGTTGCGCGGGAACTGCTGGAGACAGATGGACTTTTGGACCAGTAATGAGCGTGGCGAGGTCTGATGGTATACACACATCTCCCTGAAGTCCTCGTATTTCCGCTCATCAAGGGTAAACTTGAATAGAACCTTCCAGAGCTCACTCTTTTTTTTTTTCTCCAAGTACCAGTCTTCTCCCTCCACCTGTAATCGGACCTCTCCATATATATGTTTTTCCGTGGCGCCCTCCTCCAGGGGAAGTAGAGGAATGAAGTCCCCCCCATAGCCAACATCACAAAGCCATTGTCTTCCCTCCAACTCCACCGCCAGCAGCATGTGGTCAAACGGAGGTCCATACACCCCGGTGAAAACGCTCTTCGCCCTGGCAGACAGGATCTTAGTGTGGAAGCCCAGTTCCTGCAGCACCCACCAGAAGAGACCATTCTGTTCATAGCAGAAGCCTCCTCTTCTCCTCACCACTATCTTCTGGAAGATCCAAGGAATGTCTAGATGGACCTTCTCTCCGATGTGCGTGCTAAGACACTCAAAGGGGATGGAGAGCACGTGATGGAGGTGTAGCTCCTGTAAAGCTTCAAGAGATGGTTTGAAGGTGTCCAGCGTCAGTTCTGGTAAACCAATCCTCTGAAAGTAAGCCTTCAGGTCCATGGTGGAGGTCATGTGATGGTGTGCAGAACTTTCCTTTATTACTTGTCAGGCTTTAGTCTTTTTCGCTGTCGTAAACTCTTTAATCTAGTTAAGAAAATATGGAAACTTGTTAAGCAAAGCTTCTACCAATCACACAACAAGAATGTGACATCAGCCCAGGGACGGTTCTGGATAAACCGTGCAAAGTTCTTAAATGCTGTATCAACAATGGTATATGTTTACACACATTGCACTTGTTTCCTGACCGCCTGTCCCTCATGTGTTGAGAGCTTTTATGAAGTTTCCAAAGTCAGACGTCCTCTCAGGCAGAAGGACATTGCCTAATAGAGGGGGAGAGTGTGACGGGCTCAGCTGGATAGACAGTATGGAGGAAATAACCAGACAAATAAAAAAAATAACCGGCATGTCCTGCTTCAAGTAATAGCAGTGGCCAAATACATTACTCCGGCTTGAAGCATGGGGCCACCCCTCTGCCAGTTTCACCAGCTTTTGCGGGAGACATGGAGGACAACATTGAGGGGCTTTATCCTTCAGACAGCCTTAGAATTCTCCCCACACTGCACAAATGGCGTGCCCAGTCATTGCACAACATTGACTGACCAACAAAATCATATGGACATTTATGAAGGGTTAATGAAGAACAGGAATCAGGTTCACTCAATCAATCCGTCATCTTTCAACAGCCCACAAAAGACATCCTCCTAACACTTGCAAATTCCACATCCATCTCCTCTGCCTGTCTCTGTTCCTTCTTCCTGCAGGAGATATCTCACCCAACCCTGGCCCTCGCCTCCTCCTCTTGTCACTGAACATCGATGGTGGAAGACCAAAACCAGTGGCAACTACCTAATATATAAACAAGCCTCAGAAATGCCCATTCATCAGCAAAACAAGCACATTTTGCTTCCCTCATATCCTCATAGGAACCAAAACCTCAAACAAATGTTTAACAACTTTAGCTCTCTACATTGCCCACCTCCTCCTCACACCTCCCAAATGAAAGGAAGTTGCCTCCTTCTTCCAGGACAAAATAACATCTGACTTAACTCTAACTCTAATGTCTTCAAAAAAAACCCCAGCTCCATCCCTGACTGCTAACCTGTTTTACCATTTACCTCTGCTGTCTAATCAAAGAATGTCCACCCTCATCTCCAGGGTCCGCCTTACTACATGCTCCCTGGATCCTATTCCATCCCACCTACTTGCACAACTGTCCTTGTCCCCGGCCCTTACATCTCCCTACAAGCTCTTCCTTTCCTTCACTCTTCAAACATGCAGTCATAACCTCATTAGTCTCCCTGGACCACCCTGTCCTCACCAAGTACCGACCCATCTCACTGCTTCACATTCAAACTTCTAGAACAGCACGTTCAGTCTGAACACACACGCTTTATTACTTCTAACTCCTTAGTAGATCCCCTCCAATCGGGTTTCTGTTCAAATCACTCCACTGAAACTGCCCTCACTAAAGTCACTAACAATCTACTAACTGCCAGATCTAAAGGCCATTACACCATTCTCATCCTCTATTGACCTATCCTCTGCTTCAGACACGGTTGACCACTCGCTCCTCTATTTACTCGCCTCTCGTGGCTCTCCTCCTACCTCTCAGACAGCACGTTTTGTCAATCTCACTGTCTCACGGTCTCCTCTCCTCTATCCGTCGGGGTACCACAATGGTCCATCCTACTCTTTCCAGTCTACACCCGTGGCCTTGGCCAACGGATAAACTCATTTGGCTTCCAACACTACTGCTATGCAGACGACACTCAAATCTACCTCTCTGGCCCTCTCTTCTCTTCTATCTCGTGTTGCAGACGGTCTAACTGCTCTCTCTATATTTTTGTCCTCTCGCTCTCTCAAACTAAACATGGACAAAACAGAGCTTGTCATTTTCCCACCATGCAACACTGCTCCTACCTCCTCAATTACAATTTCTGTTGATGACCTATCACAACACCTCCTCAAGCCTGATGTCTTGGTGTTTAACTGGACTCCTCTCTCTCTCAATCACACCTCACATTCAACCACTAGCCAACAACTAGCCACCTCCTGACAACTCAAGAACATCTATGGGCATCCATGCTTTCCTCACTCTTGAAACCACTAAAATTCTAGCGTATGCCCTGATCATCTCCCGACTAGACTACTGCAACACCCGCCTCTGTGGTCTACCAGCTAACAGACTGGCGCCCCTCGAATCTATTCTTACCTCTGCTGCTCGCCTCATCCATCTCTCCTCTCGATTTTTCTGTGCAAATATCTGTAGGAATCCAGGAGTCTTAACGCCTTAACCTACAATGCCCTCTACAGCCATGCACCTTCATCACTAGTCCAAAGATACCAACCTCCAGACTTTACACACGCCACTCTGCTCCTCTGGAATGCCCTTCCCCTTCAAATTAAAACTCTCTGACCCTTAAAACCTTCCAAAGCACCCTAAAAACTATTTATACAGGCTTTCAATCTGGCCTAACCAAAACCCTTCTGAGCTACCACACATTGTACCTACTGTTTGTGACTCAACTGGACTCGCTCCTAACATACTGCTGTATCGACGCATTTTGTTACAGTTGCCTCATAATGTTGGGTCCAGTCCAGAGAACATCTGACCTGTACCTGTCTCTGTTCTTGGGGAGCTGTGGGCACAGCGTTAGGTGCAGTTATCTGAGCCTGTGGTTGGGGGTCCCTTGCTCTCTGATTTCCCGGAGCCCCTGCACCTGAGATTGGGCAGAAAGGCTGTGGACCCTGTGTGGGTCTCACATTCTCCCATTTATCCTTGAGGACATTGTGCCCTCCAGTGATCTAATGCCCCACATCTAAAACAACCCCTTCTTGGTGGAGATGGGCATCTCCCAAAACTTTGACCCCCCTCTTTCCCTAAAATTGCCTCTTCTCCCGAATTGTCCTTTCGGGGGTTACAGCGGGCCCCCTTCATCAGGTATAACAAACCTTTTGTTATCCCTGATGAAGGGGGCCCCCTGTAACCCCCGAAATGTTGGAGTATGTGCAACTGGCTTGAATACATTCTTTTTGGATTATCATTTGGAGGGCAAAAAAAAAAAAAAAAGACAGGAAACAATTAGGAATGCAGGAAGAAAGAGCGAAAGAGAAAAAAGAACCAGAGAGAGAGAAAAAAAAGCAAAGAGAGAGGATGGAGTGAATATGGAAGAGAAAGGAGGAGAAAAGATTTTTAAAAAAGGATGATAAAGAAAGCGAGTGAGAAAAAGATTGAAGGAATGTGACAAGAGAAAGATTGAGCGAGTGTGAGAGCAAGATGGAGGGAATGTGGGAAAACAAGAGAGTAGAGAAGAAAGAGAGAGACTGGCTAAAAAAAGACAGGAAACAATTAGGAATGAAGGAAGAAAGAGCGAGAGAAAGAAAGAGAAAAAAGGAAAGAACGAATCAGAGAGAGAGAAAGAAGAATTAGTAGATCTGCAATGCAGCCACGACTCACCTGCCGCCACCGTCACAGCGCACACATGGAGGACGCCATCCGCACCTGGCACTTTGCCCTTCTGGCCTCAATGCTGACAAGTCACTTTAATATCTAGCTCTGCGTGTGACCTTTTCCCTTAAAGAGACAGCAACACATTGCTCAGCCATTTCATTTTAAGGCCGAAGTGTCTGGCCCCCGTTTACCCCCATGACACCTATGAGTAGACAAGTTCCCGAGCGTGGAGCCACCTGTTTAGAGGTGGTGTGAAGGATGGGCGAGATGTGACACTGCTCACCCCAAAGGCCAGCCACGCACTCAATACATACCCCAAATATCTATCTAGAAGCCCCCAACTTTGTGTCCAGTGGTGGACTGGGGCCCAAGACATCCCCGCTGAGGCTCCCCAACCATGATGCCAGGGCAATAACATTGGGGGCTGGGGTTCCTTGGCTTGTGGGTACAGTGGGGCTGGGTACAGGGGGCGGAGAGGGCCGGGATTAAATGTGGGTGTTAAAAGCAACAGCACAACTGGCCCTAAAGCAGTGCGGCCCACCGGGCATTGTCCCGGGTATCCCTATGGTGAACCCACCCCTGATTGTGTCCCATGAATGTTGGGGTGATGGGGAGCAGAAGTGGCTTACCTGGCAGACATGGGACTGGCAGGCACCTGCGGCAGGGTTGGCTACAGAGCTTATAGTGGTAACACGCTAAAGATGCTCCTGTGATTGGTCGGCAATTACGTCCATATTACACCCTGCCACCATCACAGCACACATGGAGGATGCCAACCGCACCTGGCACTTTGTCCCCATCACAGCGCACATGGAGGATGCCAACCGCACCAGGTGCTTTGCCACCGTCACAGCGCACATGGAGGATGCCATCCGCACCTGGTGCTTTGCCACCATCACAGCGCACATGGAGGATGCCATCCGCACCTGGTGCTTTGCCACCTTCACAGCGCACATGGAGAATGCCATCCACACCTGGTGCTTTGCCACCATCACAGCGCACATGGAGGATGCCATCTGCACCTGGTGCTTTGCCACCTTCACCGCGCACAGGGAGGATGCCATCCGCACCTGGTGCTTTGCCACCATCACCGCGCACAGGGAGGATGCCATCCGCACCTGGTGCTTTGCCACCATCACAGCGGACATGGAGGATGCCATCCGCACCTGGTGCTTTGCCACCATCACAGCGCACAGGGAGGATGCCATCCGCACCTGGTGCTTTGCCACCTTCACAGCGCACATGGAGAATGCCATCCGCACCTGGTGCTTTGCCACCGTCGCAGCGCACAGGGAGGACGCCATCCGCACCTGGTGCTTTGCCACCGTCGCAGCGCACAGGGAGGATGCCATCCGCACCTGGTGCTTTGCCACCTTCACCGCGCACATGGAGAATGCCATCCGCACCTGGTGCTTTGCCACCATCACCGCGCACAGGGAGGACGCCATCCGCACCTGGTGCTTTGCCACCGTCGCAGCGCACATGGAGGATGCCATCCGCACCTGGTGCTTTGCCACCTTCACAGCGCACATGGAGAATGCCATCCGCACCTGGTGCTTTGCCACCGTCGCAGCGCACAGGGAGGACGCCATCCGCACCTGGTGCTTTGCCACCGTCGCAGCGCACAGGGAGGATGCCATCCGCACCTGGTGCTTTGCCACCATCACCGCGCACAGGGAGGATGCCATCCGCACCTGGTGCTTTGCCACCATCACAGCGGACATGGAGGATGCCATCCGCACCTGTGCTTTGCCACCATCACCACGCACAGGGAGGATGCCATCCGCACCTGGTGCTTTGCCACCATCACCGCGCACAGGGAGGATGCCATCCGCACCTGGTGCTTTGCCACCATCACAGCGGACATGGAGGATGCCATCCGCACCTGGTGCTTTGCCACCATCACAGCGCACAGGGAGGATGCCATCCGCACCTGGTGCTTTGCCACCGTCACAGCGCACATGGAGGATGCCATCTGCACCTTTTGCTTTGCCACCGTCACAGAGCACATGGAGGACACCATCCACACCTGGTGCTTTGCCACCATCACAGCGCACATGGAGGACGCCATCCGCACCTGTTGCTTTGCCACCATCACAGCGCACATGGAGGATGCCATCCGCACCTGGTGCTTTGCCACCATCACAGCGCACATGGAGGATGCCATCTGCACCTAGTGCTTCGCCCTTCTGGCCTCAATGCTGACACGTCACTTTATCAGGCTCTGCGTGTGACCTTTTTCTTAAAGAGACAGTGACACTGCTCAGCCATTTATTTTTATGGGGGCGAAGTGTCCCCACCTGGCCCCCCTATTTACCACCATGACACCTATGAGCAGATGTCACGTCCCCAAGCGGGGGCCACCTGCTCAAAGGTGGTGTGGCGGATGGGCCATTTGGGTGCTGCATGCTGACCAGGCCTTAAAGAGGAACAATGGACAGTCTGAGGAGTACTCAAAACTTCCCCAAACTTTACTGTCTGTTCCCTTTAGACCTCCGATGTAACAATTGGAAAATAAAACTTACCTGTCTTCTGCTTTCCTTCTGCGCTTGTTCGTTCTACTCCGGGTGCCAGCTTAGGGCAGCGCCATCTTGGCAACCCAGGATGCACTGCGCCATCCTCTGGGATTTTGCGTCTGCACAGTGTATTGTCTGCGCCACATATTCTTGGGCCAGGGCGGCTGTGGAAAAGCTGTGAGAGTGGCTTGTGATGCAGAGGGATTCAGGGTGGGGCGGGCGAAGTAGGGTGGGGTGGGTGAGGCAGAAGAGAGCAGGGTGCAGCATGGCGAGGCAGGGTGGGGCAGGCGGGTGGGCAATCAGGGGGAGGAGGACACAGTGAGTGGAAAAGCAGCAGAATGTCAATGATCCGGACTCCAGGGAGGATGCAATAGGACCTGGTCAAATAGAGGCTTTAAAGTGGATAGTCAAAATCCTGGGTTTTGGTTCTTGCCCCGGGGCATCCCCGATCAGTGTGTGAAACCCCCCTAGTCGCCGAAACAAACTCACCTCTTCCTGCTCCTATGGCGCATGCACAGCCGCTCTCCTAATCAGCGTGCTCCGATCCGCTCCCGCCCCTTCGTCTAGGAGCTTGTGTAATCTGAGTGGATCTGAGCACGCTGCATCCCCCGCTACCCTCTAACAGGGAACGTGCCCACGCCAGCCATTCACAAATGTCCAAAGGTATAACATAGTCCAGTTACAGCCGGTGCATGTGCCATTGGATTGGGATCCCGTAGCTTGTACTGGGGTCTCTGAGGTTTTAACACTGCGGGGCATTCCGGGATCCCCCTGCGAGAGGGAATCAGGCAGCCCTGGAGTCTTGGATTGCTGCCTGATTGGACGGGAGGCCGCACATGCACAGCAGGACCAGGGAAAGGTGAGTTAGTTTGACTGACCTGGGGGGTTTCACACAGCGGGACATCCCCGCACCGGGGTCAAGGACCAAAACCCAGGATAGTAAAAATGCTGGGTTTTGGTCCACTTTAACTCCTTTAAATCATATCAATGTAAAGCTAGAGGTGCTCTTTAACAGAATAATGGCATTTTAAAGCGGGCCAAATCACAGGTGTTGGCCCTTGCACCGCGATCGGGGATGCCCCGCTGCATGAAACCCCCCAGGTCACCGACACAAACATCTTCCCAGTCCTACAGTGCATGTGCGGCCGCTCATCCAATCAGTGAGCTCGGATCCACTGACGTCACGTTGTCTAAGGCCAGTGGCCCCCCGAGCAATGACGGCCGCATCCTCCGCTTCCCTCTAACAGGGAGTGTGCCCACGCCGGCCATTCACAAATGCCTGACCCTGCTAGAGGATAGAGGGGATGCCACCGCGGCTCGTGCATGCACCATTGTATGGGGAAACGAGGTAAGTGTATGGGACGACCTGGGGGGTATCATCCCAATCCTGGATGACCGGGGGGGGGGGGGGGGATAGATCGGCTTGGGAATCTTATAGATCACGTCAGGTTTTGGTCCACTTTAAAGTGATATTATATTTGGCATTTTACAAATACATAATTCGGCTAAAGTGGAACTTTGATGTTTTTGTTACAATTAGAACAATGTGTCCCCAGATGTTTCAGGCTCTTCCCATCATGCAACTGGGCTGCTTTCCAGAGACTTAAAGTGGAACAAGACCATCCGGGCCCCTCACCTGGTGCTGCCTCTTCCTCCACCTTCCTTCTCCTCTCGGCTCTTCCACCTCTCATTCGGCTCTTTCTCGGATATCATGGCCTGGTCACATGGCCTCCACTTCCTGCGCACCACGCCCCCGCCACATTGCGCAATATGAGGATCACACATTGTTATTATATAGCACCATCATCTTCCGGAGCGCTGTACAAGAGAGTGAGAGAACCGGACACTTACCCACCAGGTAACTCGCCTCTAACACGTCTGTCAGCATATCTACCAAGGTGGGAAAGAAGGACATGTCTTAAATTAGGCCACGCCCCCTCATTGAGAGATGCATAGGACAGACATTGTAACATTTACAACAGAAAAACTTTAAATATGCAAATGAATCATTTATTGCTGCAGATCTGCATGTTACACCTTAATGGAGGGTTATGGTGTCACCTCCCCCTAGTGGTCTCTCTATAGGAATATATGGGGGGTTATGGTGTCACCTCCCCCTAGTGGCCTCTCTATAGGAATATATGGAGGGTTATGGTGTCACTGCCCCCTAGTGGCCTCTCTATAGGAATATATGGAGGGTTATGGTGTCACTGCCCCCTAGTGGCCTCTCTATAGGAATATATGGAGGGTTATGGTGTCACCTCCCCCCAGTGGCCTCTCTATAGGAATATATGGAGGGTTATGGTGTCACTGCCCCCTAGTGGCCTCTCTATAGGAATATATGGAGGGTTATGGTGTCACCTCCCCCTAGTGGCCTCTCTATAAGAATATATGGAGGGTTATGGTGTCACCTCCCCCTAGTGGCCTCTCTATAGGAATATATGGAGGGTTATGGTGTCACTGCCCCCTAGTGGCATCTCTATAGGAATATATGGAGGGTTATGGTGTCACTGCCCCCTAGTGGCCTCTCTATAGGAATATATGGAGGGTTATGGTGTCACTGCCCCCTAGTGGCCTCTCTATAGGAATATATGGAGGGTTATGGTGTCACCTCCCCCTAGTGGCCTCTCTATAAGAATATATGGAGGGTTATGGTGTCACCTCCCCCTAGTAGCCTCTCTATAGGAATATATGGAGGGTTATGGTGTCACCTCCCCCTAGTGGCCTCTCTATAGGAATATATGGAGGGTTATGGTGTCACCTCCCCCTAGTGGCCTCTCTATAGGAATATATGGAGGGTTATGGTGTCACCTCCCCCTAGTGGCCTCTCTATAGGAATATATGGAGGGTTATGGTGTCACTGCCCCCTAGTGGCCTCTCTATAGGAATATATGGAGGGTTATGGTGTCACCGCCCCCTAGTGGCCTCTCTATAGGAATATATGGAGGGTTATGGTGTCACCTCCCCCTAGTGGCCTCTCTATAGGAATATATGGAGGGTTATGGTGTCACTGCCCCCTAGTGGCCTCTCTATATGAATATATGGAGGGTTATGGGGTCACTTCCCCCTAGTGGCCTCTCTATAGGAATATATGGCGGGTTATGGTGTCACCTCCCCCTAGTGGCCTCTCTATAGGAATATATGGAGGGTTATGGTGTCACCTCCCCCTAGTGGCCTCTCTATAGGAATATATGGAGGGTTATGGTGTCACCTCCCCCTAGTGGCCTCTCTATAGGAATATATGGAGGGTTATAGTGTCACTGCCCCCTAGTGGCCTCTCTATAGGAATATATGGAGGGTTATGGTGTCACCTCCCCCTAGTGGCCTCTCTATAGCAATATATGGAGGGTTATGGTGTCACCTCCCCCTAGTTGCCTCTCTATAGGAATATATGGAGGGTTATGGTGTCACTGCCCCCTAGTTGCCTCTCTATAGGAATATATGGAGGGTTATGGTGTCACCTCCCCCTAGTGGCCTCTCTATAGGAATATATGGAGGGTTATGGTGTCACTGCCCCCTAGTGGCCTCTCTATAGGAATATATGGAGGGTTATGTGTCACTGCCCCCTAGTTGCCTCTCTATAGGAATATATGGAGGGTTATGGTGTCACCTCCCCCCTAGTGGCCTCTCTATAGGAATATATGGAGGGTTATGGTGTCACTGCCCCCTAGTGGCCTCTCTATAGGAATATATGGAGGGTTATGGTGTCACCTCCCCCTAGTGGCCTCTCTATAGGAATATATGGAGGGTTATGGTGTCACCTCCCCCCTAGTGGCCTCTCTATAGGAATATATGGAGGGTTATGGTGTCACTGCCCCTAGTGGCCTCTCTATAGGAATATATGGAGGGTTATGGTGTCACTGCCCCCTAGTGGTCTCTCTATAGGAATATATGGAGGGTTATGGTGTCACCTCCCCCTAGTGGCCTCTCTATAGGAATATATGGAGGGTTATGGTGTCACCTCCTCCTAGTGGCCTCTCTATAGGAATATATGGAGGGTTATGGTGTCACTGCCCCCTAGTGGCCTCTCTATAGGAATATATGGAGGGTTATGGTGTCACTGCCCCCTAGTGGTCTCTCTATAGGAATATATGGAGGGTTATGGTGTCACCTCCCCCTAGTGGCCTCTCTATAGGAATATATGGAGGGTTATGGTGTCACCCCCCCTAGTGGCCTCTCTATAGGAATATATGGAGGGTTATGGTGTCACTGCCCCCTAGTGGCCTCTCTATAGGAATATATGGAGGGTTATGGTGTCACCTCCTCCTAGTGGCCTCTCTATAGGAATATATGGAGGGTTATGGTGTCACTGCCCCCTAGTGGCCTCTCTATAGGAATATATGGAGGGTTATGGTGTCACTGCCCCCTAGTGGCCTCTCTATAGGAATATATGGAGGGTTATGTGTCACTGCCCCCTAGTGGCCTCTCTATAGGAATATATGGAGGGTTATGGTGTCACTGCCCCCTAGTGGCATCTCTATAGGAATATATGGAGGGTTATGGTGTCACCTCCCCCTAGTGGCCTCTCTATAGGAATATATGGAGGGTTATGGTGTCACCGCCCCCTAGTGGCCTCTCTATAGGAATATATGGAGGGTTATGGTGTCACCTCCCCCTAGTGGCCTCTCTATAGGAATATATGGAGGGTTATGGTGTCACTGCCCCCTAGTGGCCTCTCTATATGAATATATGGAGGGTTATGGGGTCACTTCCCCCTAGTGGCCTCTCTATAGGAATATATGGAGGGTTATGTGTCACTGCCCCCTAGTGGCCTCTCTATAGGAATATATGGAGGGTTATGGTGTCACTGCCCCCTAGTGGCATCTCTATAGGAATATATGGAGGGTTATGGTGTCACCTCCCCCTAGTGGCCTCTCTATAGGAATATATGGAGGGTTATGGTGTCACCGCCCCCTAGTGGCCTCTCTATAGGAATATATGGCGGGTTATGGTGTCACCTCCCCCTAGTGGCCTCTCTATAGGAATATATGGAGGGTTATGGTGTCACCTCCCCCTAGTGGCCTCTCTATAGGAATATATGGAGGGTTATGGTGTCACCTCCCCCTAGTGGCCTCTCTATAGGAATATATGGAGGGTTATGGTGTCACCTCCCCCTAGTGGCCTCTCTATAGGAATATATGGAGGGTTATGGTGTCACTGCCCCCTAGTGGCCTCTCTATAGGAATATATGGAGGGTTATGGTGTCACCTCCCCCTAGTGGCCTCTCTATAGCAATATATGGAGGGTTATGGTGTCACCTCCCCCTAGTTGCCTCTCTATAGGAATATATGGAGGGTTATGGTGTCACTGCCCCCTAGTTGCCTCTCTATAGGAATATATGGAGGGTTATGGTGTCACCTCCCCCTAGTGGCCTCTCTATAGGAATATATGGAGGGTTATGGTGTCACTGCCCCCTAGTGGCCTCTCTATAGGAATATATGGAGGGTTATGTGTCACTGCCCCCTAGTTGCCTCTCTATAGGAATATATGGAGGGTTATGGTGTCACCTCCCCCCTAGTGGCCTCTCTATAGGAATATATGGAGGGTTATGGTGTTACTGCCCCCTAGTGGCCTCTCTATAGGAATATATGGAGGGTTATGGTGTCACCTCCCCCTAGTGGCCTCTCTATAGGAATATATGGAGGGTTATGGTGTCACTGCCCCCTAGTGGCCTCTCTATAGGAATATATGGAGGGTTATGTGTCACTGCCCCCTAGTGGCCTCTCTATAGGAATATATGGAGGGTTATGGTGTCACTGCCCCCTAGTGGCATCTCTATAGGAATATATGGAGGGTTATGGTGTCACCTCCCCCTAGTGGCCTCTCTATAGGAATATATGGAGGGTTATGGTGTCACTGCCCCCTAGTGGCCTCTCTATAGGAATATATGGAGGGTTATGGTGTCACCTCCCCCTAGTGGCCTCTCTATAGGAATATATGGAGGGTTATGTTGTCACTGCCCCCTAGTGGCCTCTCTATAGGAATATATGGAGGGTTATGGTGTCACTGCCCCTAGTGGCCTCTCTATAGGAATATATGGAGGGTTATGGTGTCACCTCCCCCTAGTGGCCTCTCTATAGGAATATATGGAGGGTTATGTGTCACTGCCCCCTAGTGGCCTCTCTATAGGAATATATGGAGGGTTATGTGTCACTGCCCCCTAGTGGCCTCTCTATAGGAATATATGGAGGGTTATGTGTCACTGCCCCCTAGTGGCCTCTCTATAGGAATATATGGAGGGTTATGTGTCACTGCCCCCTAGTGGCCTCTCTATAGGAATATATGGAGGGTTATGGTGTCACCTCCCCCTAGTGGCCTCTCTATAGGAATATATGGAGGGTTATGGTGTCACCTCCCCCTAGTGACCTCTCTATAGGAATATATGGAGGGTTATGGTGTCACCTCCCCCTAGTGGCCTCTCTATAGGAATATATGGAGGGTTATGTGTCACTGCCCCCTAGTGGCCTCTCTATAGGAATATATGAAGGGATATGGTGTCACTGCCCCCTAGTGGCATCTCTATAGGAATATATGGAGGGTTATGGTGTCACTGCCCCCTAGTGGCCTCTCTATAGGAATATATGGAGGGTTATGGTGTCACTGCCCCCTAGTGGCCTCTCTATAGGAATATATGGAGGGTTATGTGTCACTGCCCCCTAGTGGCCTCTCTATAGGAATATATGGAGGGATATGGTGTCACTGCCCCCTAGTGGCATCTCTATAGGAATATATGGAGGGTTATGGTGTCACCTCCCCCTAGTGGTCTCTCTATAGGAATATATGGAGGGTTATGGTGTCCCCTCCCCCTAGTGGCTTCTCTATAGGAATATATGGAGGGTTATGGTGTCACTTCCCCCTAGTGGCCTCTCTATAGGAATATATGGAGGGTTATGGTGTCACTGCCCCCTAGTGGCCTCTCTATAGGAATATATGGAGGGTTATGGTGTCACCTCCCCCTAGTGGCCTCTCTAAAGGAATATATGGAGGGTTATGGTGTCACTGCCCCCTAGTGGCCTCTCTATAGGAATATATGGAGGGTTATGGTGTCACTGCCCCCTAGTGGCCTCTCTATAGGAATATATGGAGGGTTATGGTGTCTCCTCCCCCTAGTGGCCTCTCTATAGGAATATATGGAGGGTTATGGTGTCACTGCCCCCTAGTGGTCTCTCTATAGGAATATATGGAGGGTTATGGTGTCACTTCCCCCTAGTGGCCTCTCTATAGGAATATATGGAGGGTTATGGTGTCACTGCCCCCTAGTGGCCTCTCTATAGGAATATATGGAGGGTTATGGTGTCACCTCCCCCTAGTGGCCTCTCTATAGGAATATATGGAGGGTTATGGTGTCACTGCCCCCTAGTGGCCTCTCTATAGGAATATATGGAGGGTTATGGTGTCACTGCCCCCTAGTGGTCTCTCTATAGGAATATATGGAGGGTTATGGTGTCACTTCCCCCTAGTGGCCTCTCTATAGGAATATATGGAGGGTTATGGTGTCACTGCCCCCTAGTGGCCTCTCTATAGGAATATATGGAGGGTTATGGTGTCACCTCCCCCTAGTGGCCTCTCTATAGGAATATATGGAGGGTTATGGTGTCTCCTCCCCCTAGTGGCCTCTCTATAGGAATATATGGAGGGTTATGGTGTCACCTCCCCCTAGTGGCCTCTCTATAGGAATATATGGAGGGTTATGGTGTCACCTCCCCCTAGTGGCCTCTCTATAGGAATATATGGAGGGTTATGGTGTCACCTCCCCCTAGTGGTCTCTCTATAGGAATATATGGAGGGTTATGGTGTCACTAACCCCTAGTTGCCTCTCTATAGGAATATATGGAGACTTATGGTGTCACCTCCCCCTAGTGGCCTCTCTATAGGAATATATGGAGGGTTATGGTGTCACTAACCCCTAGTTGCCTCTCTATAGGAATATATGGAGACTTATGGTGTCACCTCCCCCTAGTGGCCTCTCTATAGGAATATATGGAGAGTTATGGTGTCACCTCCCCCTAGTGGCCTCTCTATAGGAATATATGGAGAGTTATGGTGTAACCTGCCCCCTAGTGGCCTCTCTATAGGAATATATGGAGGGTTATGGTGTCACCTCCTCCTAGTGTCCTCTCTATAGGAATATATGGAGGGTTATGGTGTCACTGCCCCCTAGTGGCCTCTCTATAGGAATATATGGAGGGTTATGGTGTCACTGCCCCTAGTGGCCTCTGTATAGGAATATCTGGAGGGTTATGGTGTCACCTCCCCCTAGTGGCCTCTCTATAGGAATATATGGAGGGTTATGGTGTCACTGCCCCTAGTGGCCTCTGTATAGGAATATAAGGAGAGTTATTGTGTCACCTCCCCCTAGTGGCCTCTCTATAGGAATATATGGAGGGTTATGGTGTCACTGCCCCCTAGTGGCCTCTGTATAGGAATATCTGGAGGGTTATGGTGTCACCTCCCCCTAGTGGCCTCTCTATAGGAATATAAGGAGAGTTATTGTGTCACCTCCCCCTAGTGGCCTCTCTATAGGAAAATATATGGAGGGTTATGGTGTCACCTCCCCCTAATGGCCTCTCTATAGGAATATATGGAGGGTTATGGTGTCACCTCCCCCTAGTGGCCTCTCTATAGGAATATATGGAGGGTTATGGTGTCACCTCCCCCTAGTGGCCTCTCTATAGGAATATATGGAGGGTTATGGTGTCACCTCCCCCTAGTGGCCTCTCTATAGGAATATATGGAGGATTATGGTGTCACTGCCCCTAGTGGCCTCTGTATAGGAATATATGGAGGGTTATGGTGTCACTGCCCCCTAGTGGCCTCTCTATAGGAAAATATATGGAGGGTTATGGTGTCACCTCCCCCTAATGGCCTCTCTATAGGAATATATGGAGGGTTATGGTGTCACTAACCCCTAGTTGCCTCTCTATAGGAATATATGGAGGGTAATGGTGTCACTGCCCCCTAGTGGCCTCTCTATAGGAATATATGGAGGGTTATGGTGTCACCTCCCCCTAGTGGCCTCTATAGGAATATATGGAGGGTTATGGTGTCACCTCCCCCTAGTGGCCTCTCTATAGGAATATATGGAGGGTTATGGTGTCGCCTCCCTCTAGTGGCCTCTCTATAGGAATATATGGAGGGTTATGGTGTCTCCTCCCCCTAGTGGCCTCTCTATAGGAATATATGGAGGGTTATGGTGTCACCTCCCCCTAGTGGCCTCTCTATAGGAATATATGGAGGGTTATGGTGTCACTGCCCCTAGTGGCCTCTCTATAGGAATATATGGAGGGTTATGGTGTCACCTCCCCCTAGTGGCCTCTCTATAGGAATATATGGAGGGTTATGGTGTCACAGCCCCCTAGTGGCCTCTCTATAGGAATATATGGAGGGTTATGGTGTCACTGCCCCCTAGTGGCCTCTCTATAGGAATATATGGAGGGTTATGGTGTCACCTCCCCCTAGTGGCCTCTCTATAGGAATATATGGAGGGTTATGGTGTCACTAACCCCTAGTTGCCTCTCTATAGGAATATATGGAGGGTTATGGTGTCACTGCCCCCTAGTGGCCTCTCTATAGGAATATATGGAGAGTTATGGTGTCACCTCCCCCTAGTGGCCTCTCTATAGGAATATATGGAGGGTTATGGTGTCACCTCCCCCTAGTGGCCTCTCTATAGGAATATATGGAGGGTTATGGTGTCACCTCCCCCTAGTGGCCTCTCTATAGGAATATATGGGGGGTTATGGTGTCACCTCCCCCTAGTGGCCTCTCTATAGGAATATATGGAGGGTTATGGTGTCACCGCCCCCTAGTGGCCTCTCTATAGGAATATATGGAGGGTTATGGTGTCACTGCCCCCTAGTGGTCTCTCTATAGGAATATATGGAGGGTTATGGTGTCACCGCCCCCTAGTGGCCTCTCTATAGGAATATATGGAGGGTTATGGTGTCACTGCCCCCTAGTGGCCTTTCTATAGGAATATATGGAGGGTTATGGTGTCACTGCCCCCTAGTGGCCTCTCTATAGGAATATATGGAGGGTTATGGTGTCACTGCCCCCTAGTGGCCTTTCTATAGGAATATATGGAGGGTTATGGTGTCACCTCCCCCCAGTGGCCTCTCTATAGGAATATATGGAGGGTTATGGTGTCACTGCCCCCTAGTGGCCTCTCTATAGGAATATATGGAGGGTTATGGTGTCACTGCCCCCTAGTAACCTCTCTATAGGAATATATGGAGGGTTATGGTGTCACCTGCCCCCTAGTGGCCTCTCTATAGGAATATATGGAGGGTTATGGTGTCACCTCCCCCTAGTGGCCTCTCTATAGGAATATATGGAGGGTTATGGTGTCACTGCCCCCTAGTGGCCTCTCTATAGGAATATATGGAGGGTTATGTAGTCACTGCCCCCTAGTTGCCTCTCTATAGGAATATATGGAGGGTTATGGTGTCACTGCCCCCTAGTGGCCTCTCTATAGGAATATATGGAGGGTTATGGTGTCACCTCCCCCTAGTGGCCTCTCTATAGGAATATATGGAGGGTTATGGTGTCACTGCCCCCTAGTGGCCTCTCTATAGGAATATATGGAGGGTTATGTAGTCACTGCCCCCTAGTTGCCTCTCTATAGGAATATATGGAGGGTTATGGTGTCACTGCCCCCTAGTGGCCTCTCTATAGGAATATATGGAGGGTTATGGTGTCACCTCCCCCTAGTGGCCTCTCTATAGGAATATATGGAGGGTTATGGTGTCACTGCCCCCTAGTGGCCTCTCTATAGGAATATATGGAGGGTTATGGTGTCACCTCCCCCTAGTGGCCTCTCTATAGGAATATATGGAGGGTTATGGTGTCACTAACCCCTAGTGGCCTCTCTATAGGAATATATGGAGGGTTATGGTGTCACCTCCCCCTAGTGGCCTCTCTATAGGAATATATGGAGGGTTAGGGTGTCACCGCCCCCTAGTGGCCTCTCTATAGGAATATATGGAGGGTTATGGTGTCACTGCCCCCTAGTGGCCTCTCTATAGGAATATATGGAGGGTTATGGTGTCACTGCCCCCTAGTGGCCTCTCTATAGGAATATATGGAGGGTTATGGTGTCACTGCCCCCTAGTGGCCTCTCTATAGGAATATATGGAGGGTTATGGTGTCACTGCCCCCTAGTGGCCTCTCTATAGGAATATATGGAGGGTTATGGTGTCACCTCCCCCTAGTGGCCTCTCTATAGGAATATATGGAGGGTTATGGTGTCACCTCCCCCTAGTGGCCTCTCTATAGGAATATAAGGAGAGTTATGGTGTCACCTCCCCCTAGTGGCCTCTCTATAGGAATATATGGAGGGTTATGGTGTCATCTCCCCCTAGTGGCCTCTCTATAGGAATATATGGAGGGTTATGGTGTCACTGCCCCCTAGTGGCCTCTCTATAGGAATATATGGAGGGTTATGGTGTCACTAACCCCTAGTTGCCTCTCTATAGGAATATATGGAGGGTTATGGTGTCACTGCCCCCTAGTGGCCTCTCTATAGGAATATATGGAGGGTTATGGTGTCACCTCCCCCTAGTGGCCTCTCTATAGGAATATATGGAGAGTTATGGTGTCACCTCCCCCTAGTGGCCTCTCTATAGGAATATATGGAGGGTTATGGTGTCACTGCCCCCTAGTGGCCTTGTACATTGCTGCGGATCAGGGCGCCACTATATATATATATATATACAATAATAATATTAATAGCAGCCAATTGCAAGTGCCCGAGAATATGTGGGAGCAGCGGTTCCGCCCCTCTGCCTGTAGGGGACCAATCAGATCGCTCGATATGTGGGAAACGTTTTTGCCTCAGGGTGGAACCTCCTGTATGACCAGCATTAACCCTTCCTCTCACCTTGGCTGCACATTAACCCTTCCTCTCACCTTGGCTGCGCATTAACCCTTCCTCTAACGTTGGCTGCACATTAACCCTTCCTCTCACGTTGGCTGCACATTAACCCTTCCTCTCACGTTGGCTGCACATTAACCCTTCCTCTCACCTTGGCTGCACATTAACCCTTCCTCTGACCTTGGCTGTGCATTAACCCTTCCTCTCACCTTGGCTGCACATTAACCCTTCCTCTCACCTTGGCTGCACATTAACCCTTCCTCTGACCTTGGCTGTGCATTAACCCTTCCTCTCACCTTGGCTGCACATTAACCCTTCCTCTCACCTTGGCTGCACATTAACCCTTCCTCTCACCTTGGCTGCACATTAACCCTTCCTCTCACCTTGGCTGCACATTAACCCTTCCTCTCACCTTGGCTGCACATTAACCCTTCCTCTCACCTTGGCTGCACATTAACCCTTCCTCTCACCTTGGCTGCACATTAACCCTTCCTCTCACCTTGGCTGCACATTAACCCTTCCTCTAACGTTGGCTGCACATTAACCCTTCCTCTCACGTTGGCTGCACATTAACCCTTCCTCTCACCTTGGCTGCGCATTAACCCTTCCTCTCACGTTGGCTGCACATTAACCCTTCCTCTCACGTTGGCTGCACATTAACCCTTCCTCTCACGTTGGCTGCACATTAACCCTTCCTCTCACGTTGGCTGCGCATTAACCCTTCCTCTCACCTTGGCTGCACATTAACCCTTCCTCTGACCTTGGCTGTGCATTAACCCTTCCTCTCACCTTGGCTGCACATTAACCCTTCCTCTCACCTTGGCTGCGCATTAACCCTTCCTCTCACCTTGGCTGCACATTAACCCTTCCTCTCACCTTGGCTGCACATTAACCCTTCCTCTCACCTTGGCTGCGCATTAACCCTTCCTCTCACCTTGGCTGCGCATTAACCCCTTCCTCTCACCTTGGCTGCACATTAACCCTTCCTCTCACCTTGGCTGCACATTAACCCTTCCTCTCACCTTGGCTGCGCATTAACCCTTCCTCTCACCTTGGCTGCGCATTAACCCTTCCTCTCACCTTGGCTGCACATTAACCCTTCCTCTCACCTTGGCTGCGCATTAATCCTTCCTCTCACCTTGGCTGCACATTAACCCTTCCTCTCACGTTGGCTGCACATTAACCCTTCCTCTCACGTTGGCTGCACATTAACCCTTCCTCTCACCTTGGCTGCACATTAACCCTTCCTCTCACGTTGGCTGCACATTAACCCTTCCTCTCACCTTGGCTGCACATTAACCCTTCCTCTCACCTTGGCTGCACATTAACCCTTCCTCTCACGTTGGCTGCGCATTAACCCTTCCTCTCACCTTGGCTGCGCATTAACCCTTCCTCTCACCTTGGCTGCACATTAACCCTTCCTCTCACGTTGGCTGCACATTAACCCTTCCTCTCACCTTGGCTGCACATTAACCCTTCCTCTCACCTTGGCTGCACATTAACCCTTCCTCTCACGTTGGCTGCGCATTAACCCTTCCTCTCACCTTGGCTGCACATTAACCCTTCCTCTCACGTTGGCTGCACATTAACCCTTCCTCTCACCTTGGCTGCACATTAACCCTTCCTCTCACGTTGGCTGCACATTAACCCTTCCTCTCACCTTGGCTGCACATTAACCCTTCCTCTCACGTTGGCTGCGCATTAACCCTTCCTCTCACCTTGGCTGCGCATTAACCCTTCCTCTCACGTTGGCTGCACATTAACCCTTCCTCTCACCTTGGCTGCACATTAACCCTTCCTCTCACCTTGGCTGCGCATTAACCCTTCCTCTCACGTTGGCTGCACATTAACCCTTCCTCTCACCTTGGCTGCACATTAACCCTTCCTCTCACCTTGGCTGCGCATTAACCCTTCCTCTCACGTTGGCTGCACATTAACCCTTCCTCTCACCTTGGCTGCGCATTAACCCTTCCTCTCACCTTGGCTGCGCATTAACCCTTCCTCTCACCTTGGCTGCGCATTAACCCTTCCTCTCACCTTGGCTGCGCATTAACCCTTCCTCTCACCTTGGCTGCGCATTAACCCTTCCTCTCACGTTGGCTGCACATTAACCCTTCCTCTCACGTTGGCTGCACATTAACCCTTCCTCTCACGTTGGCTGCACATTAACCCTTCCTCTCACCTTGGCTGCACAATAACCCTTCCTCTCACCTTGGCTGCACATTAACCCTTCCTCTCACCTTGGCTGCACATTAACCCTTCCTCTCACCTTGGCTGCGCATTAACCCTTCCTCTCACCTTGGCTGCACATTAACCCTTCCTCTCACCTTGGCTGCACATTAACCCTTCCTCTCACGTTGGCTGCACATTAACCCTTCCTCTCACGTTGGCTGCGCATTAACCCTTCCTCTCACGTTGGCTGCACATTAACCCTTCCTCTCACGTTGGCTGCACATTAACCCTTCCTCTCACGTTGGCTGCCCATTAACCCTTCCTCTCACCTTGGCTGCGCATTAACCCTTCCTCTCACCTTGGCTGCGCATTAACCCTTCTTCTCACCTTGGCTGCGCATTAACCCTTCCTCTCACGTTGGCTGCACATTAACCCTTCCTCTCACGTTGGCTGCGCATTAACCCTTCCTCTCACGTTGGCTGCACATTAACCCTTCCTCTCACGTTGGCTGCACATTAACCCTTCCTCTCACGTTGGCTGCACATTAACCCTTCCTCTCACCTTGGCTGCACATTAACCCTTCCTCTCACCTTGGCTGCGCATTAACCCTTCCTCTCACGTTGGCTGCACATTAACCCTTCCTCTCACGTTGGCTGCACATTAACCCTTCCTCTCACCTTGGCTGCACATTAACCCTTCCTCTCACCTTGGCTGCGCAATAACCCTTCCTCTCACCTTGGCTGCGCATTAACCCTTCCTCTCACGTTGGCTGCGCATTAACCCTTCCTCTCACCTTGGCTGCACATTAACCCTTCCTCTCACCTTGGCTGCACATTAACCCCTTCCTCTCACCTTGGCTGCACATTAACCCTTCCTCTGACCTTGGCTGTGCATTAACCCTTCCTCTCACCTTGGCTGCACATTAACCCTTCCTCTCACCTTGGCTGCACATTAACCCTTCCTCTGACCTTGGCTGCACATTAACCCTTCCTCTCACCTTGGCTGCACATTAACCCTTCCTCTCACCTTGGCTGCACATTAACCCTTCCTCTCACCTTGGCTGCACATTAACCCTTCCTCTCACCTTGGCTGCACATTAACCCTTCCTCTCACGTTGGCTGCACATTAACCCCTTCCTCTCACCTTGGCTGCACATTAACCCTTCCTCTCACCTTGGCTGCGCATTAACCCTTCCTCTCACCTTGGCTGCACATTAACCCTTCCTCTCACCTTGGCTGCGCATTAACCCTTCCTCTCACCTTGGCTGCGCATTAACCCCTTCCTCTCACCTTGGCTGCACATTAACCCTTCCTCTCACCTTGGCTGCACATTAACCCTTTCTCTCACCTTGGCTGCGCATTAACCCTTCCTCTCACCTTGGCTGCGCATTAACCCTTCCTCTCACCTTGGCTGCGCATTAATCCTTCCTCTCACCTTGGCTGCACATTAACCCTTCCTCTCACGTTGGCTGCACATTAACCCTTCCTCTCACGTTGGCTGCACATTAACCCTTCCTCTCACCTTGGCTGCACATTAACCCTTCCTCTCACGTTGGCTGCACATTAACCCTTCCTCTCACCTTGGCTGCACATTAACCCCTTCCTCTCACCTTGGCTGCACATTAACCCTTCCTCTCACGTTGGCTGCGCATTAACCCTTCCTCTCACCTTGGCTGCGCATTAACCCTTCCTCTCACGTTGGCTGCACATTAACCCTTCCTCTCACCTTGGCTGCACATTAACCCTTCCTCTCACCTTGGCTGCGCATTAACCCTTCCTCTCACGTTGGCTGCACATTAACCCTTCCTCTCACCTTGGCTGCACATTAACCCTTCCTCTCACGTTGGCTGCACATTAACCCTTCCTCTCACCTTGGCTGCACATTAACCCTTCCTCTCACCTTGGCTGCACATTAACCCTTCCTCTCACCTTGGCTGCGCATTAACCCTTCCTCTCACCTTGGCTGCGCATTAACCCTTCCTCTCACCTTGGCTGCGCATTAACCCTTCCTCTCACGTTGGCTGCACATTAACCCTTCCTCTCACGTTGGCTGCACATTAACCCTTCCTCTCACGTTGGCTGCACATTAACCCTTCCTCTCACCTTGGCTGCACAATAACCCTTCCTCTCACCTTGGCTGCACATTAACCCTTCCTCTCACCTTGGCTGCACATTAACCCTTCCTCTCACCTTGGATGCGCATTAACCCTTCCTCTCACCTTGGCTGCACATTAACCCTTCCTCTCACCTTGGCTGCACATTAACCCTTCCTCTCACGTTGGCTGCACATTAACCCTTCCTCTCACGTTGGCTGCGCATTAACCCTTCCTCTCACGTTGGCTGCACATTAACCCTTCCTCTCACGTTGGCTGCACATTAACCCTTCCTCTCACATTGGCTGCGCATTAACCCTTCCTCTCACCTTGGCTGCGCCTTAACCCTTCCTCTCACGTTGGCTGCACATTAATCCTTCCTCTCACCTTGGCTGCGCATTAACCCCTTCCTCTCACCTTGGCTGCGCATTAACCCTTCCTCTCACCTTGGCTGCACATTAACCCCTTCCTCTCACCTTGGCTGCGCATTAACCCTTCCTCTCACCTTGGCTGCACATTAACCCCTTCCTCTCACCTTGGCTGCGCATTAACCCTTCCTCTCACCTTGGCTGCACATTAATCCTTCCTCTCACCTTGGCTGCACATTAACCCTTCCTCTCACCTTGGCTGCGCATTAACCCTTCCTCTCACCTTGGCTGCACATTAACCCTTCCTCTCACGTTGGCTGCACATTAACCCTTCCTCTCACGTTGGCTGCACATTAACCCTTCCTCTCACCTTGGCTGCACAATAACCCTTCCTCTCACCTTGGCTGCGCATTAACCCTTCCTCTCACCTTGGCTGCGCATTAACCCTTCCTCTCACCTTGGCTGCACATTAACCCTTCCTCTCACGTTGGCTGCGCATTAACCCTTCCTCTCACCTTGGCTGCGCATTAACCCTTCCTCTCACGTTGGCTGCACATTAACCCTTCCTCTCACCTTGGCTGCACATTAACCCTTCCTCTCACCTTGGCTGCGCATTAACCCTTCCTCTCACGTTGGCTGCACATTAACCCTTCCTCTCACCTTGGCTGCACATTAACCCTTCCTCTCACCTTGGCTGCGCATTAACCCTTCCTCTCACGTTGGCTGCACATTAACCCTTCCTCTCACCTTGGCTGCACATTAACCCTTCCTCTCACGTTGGCTGCACATTAACCCTTCCTCTCACGTTGGCTGCGCATTAACCCTTCCTCTCACGTTGGCTGCACATTAACCCTTCCTCTCACGTTGGCTGCACATTAACCCTTCCTCTCACCTTGGCTGCACAATAACCCTTCCTCTCACCTTGGCTGCGCATTAACCCTTCCTCTCACCTTGGCTGCGCATTAACCCTTCCTCTCACGTTGGCTGCACATTAACCCTTCCTCTCACCTTGGCTGCACATTACCCCTTCCTCTCACGTTGGCTGCACATTAACCCTTCCTCTCACGTTGGCTGCACATTAACCCTTCCTCTCACGTTGGCTGCACATTAACCCTTCCTCTCACCTTGGCTGCACATTAACCCTTCCTCTCACCTTGGCTGCACATTAACCCTTCCTCTCACCTTGGCTGCGCATTAACCCTTCCTCTCACGTTGGCTGCACATTAACCCTTCCTCTCACCTTGGCTGCGCATTAACCCTTCCTCTCACCTTGGCTGCACATTAACCCTTCCTCTCACCTTGGCTGCACATTAACCCCTTCCTCTCACCTTGGCTGCACATTAACCCCTTCCTCTCACCTTGGCTGCACATTAACCCTTCCTCTCACCTTGGCTGCGCATTAACCCCTTCCTCTCACCTTGGCTGCACATTAACCCTTCCTCTCACCTTGGCTGCACATTAACCCTTCCTCTCACCTTAGCTGCGCATTAACCCCTTCCTCTCACCTTGGCTGCACATTAACCCCTTCCTCTCACCTTGGCTGCACATTAACCCTTCCTCTCACCTTAGCTGCGCATTAACCCCTTCCTCTCACCTTGGCTGCACATTAACCCCTTCCTCTCACCTTGGCTGCACATTAACCCTTCCTCTCACCTTAGCTGCACATTAACCCCTTCCTCTCACCTTGGCTGCACATTAACCCCTTCCTCTCACCTTGGCTGCACATTAACCCTTCCTCTCACGTTGGCTGCGCATTAACCCTTCCTCTCACCTTGGCTGCACATTAACCCCTTCCTCTCACCTTGGCTGCACATTAACCCTTCCTCTCACGTTGGCTGCGCATTAACCCTTCCTCTCACCTTGGCTGCACATTAACCCTTCCTCTCACGTTGGCTGCGCATTAACCCTTCCTCTCACCTTGGCTGCACATTAACCCTTCCTCTCACGTTGGCTGCGCATTAACCCTTCCTCTCACCTTGGCTGCACATTAACCCCTTCCTCTCACCTTGGCTGCACATTAACCCTTCCTCTCACCTTGGCTGCACATTAACCCTTCCTCTCACGTTGGCTGCACATGTTTTGTGACTTGTGATATGTGTTGCAGTGTTGGTGCTCTGCTCTTTCCTGTTCTCTGGCCAAAAAGAACCGAAACATCGGAGTTTAGGCTTCGGAGAGCTCACATCATCCTCCCCCCGCAGGACATATTCCAATGATCATATAATTACATAATAGACAAATACACTGAAAATAATCTATTCAAATTTTAATCAAAAAGAACTAATATTCGAATAGATCTATTTCAGTGTATTTGTCTTGTTTGTTGCTTCCCAAGTATATTGCACTTTAGTTGTATTATTTATAGTTGGTACAAAATGTGTGAGAAATACTTGGTATAGGTGACTATAGGTGCGTATAGGCGAGTATAGGCGAGTATAGGCGAGTATAGGCGAGTATAGGCGAGTATAGGCGAGTATAGGCGAGTGTAGGTGAGTATAGGTTTGTGTAGGTGAGTGTAGGTGAGTGTAGGTGAGTGTAGGTGAGTATAGGTGAGTATAGTTGAGTGTAGGTGCGTGTAGGTGCGTGTAGGTGCGTGTAGGTGCGTGTAGGTGCGTGTAGGTGCGTGTAGGTGCGTGTAGGTGCGTATAGGTGCGTGTAGGTGAGTATAGTTGAGTGTAGGTGAGTGTAGGTGAGTGTAGGTGAGTGTAGGTGCGTATAGGTGCGTATAGGTGAGTGTAGGTGAGTGTAGGTGCGTATAGGTGAGTGTAGGTGAGTGTAGGTGAGTATAGGTGAGTGTAGGTGAGTGTAGGTGAGTATAGGTGAGTATAGTTGAGTGTAGGTGCGTGTAGGTGCGTGTAGGTGCGTGTAGGTGCGTATAGGTGCGTGTAGGTGAGTATAGTTGAGTGTAGGTGAGTGTAGGTGAGTGTAGGTGAGTGTAGGTGCGTATAGGTGCGTATAGGTGAGTGTAGGTGAGTGTAGGTGAGCGTAGGTGAGCGTAGGTGAGTGTAGGTGAGCGTAGGTGAGCGTAGGTGCGTGTAGGTGAGTGTAGGTGAGTATAGGTGAGTATAGGTGAGTATAGGTGAGTGTAGGTGAGTATAGGTGAGTATAGTTGAGTGTAGGTGAGTGTAGGTGCGTATAGGTGCGTATAGGTGAGTGTAGGTGAGTGTAGGTGAGTGTAGGTGAGTATAGGTGAGTGTAGGTGAGTGTAGGTGAGCGTAGGTGAGTGTAGGTGCGTATAGGTGAGTGTAGGTGCGTGTAGGTGAGTGTAGGTGAGTATAGGTGAGTATAGGTGAGTGTAGGTGCGTATAGGTGCGTGTAGGTGAGTGTAGGTGAGTATAGGTGAGTATAGGTGAGTGTAGGTGAGTGTAGGTGAGTGTAGGTGCGTATAGGTGTGTATAGGTGAGTGTAGGTGAGTATAGATGAGTGTAGGTGAGTATAGGTTCGTATAGGTGCGTGTAGGTGAGTGTAGGTGCGTGTAGGTGAGTATAGGTGAGTGTAGGTGCGTATAGGTGCGTGTAGGTGAGTGTAGGTGAGTATAGGTGAGTATAGTTGAGTGTAGGTGAGTGTAGATGCGTATAGGTGCGTATAGGTGAGTGTAGGTGAGCGTAGGTGAGCATAGGTGAGTGTAGGTGAGTATAGGTTCGTATAGGTGCGTGTAGGTGAGTGTAGGTGCGTATAGGTGAGTGTAGGTGAGTGTAGGTGCGTATAGGTGCGTATAGGTGCGTATAGGTGAGTGTAGGTTCGTATAGGTTCGTATAGGTGCGTATAGGTGCGTGTAGGTGCGTGTAGGTGAGTGTAGGTGAGTTTAGGTGAGTGTAGGTGCGTATAGGTGAGTGTAGGTGAGTGTAGGTGAGTGTAGGTGAGTATAGGTTTGTGTAGGTGAGTATAGGTGAGTGTAGGTGAGTGTAGGTGAGTATAGGTTTGTGTAGGTGAGTATAGGTGAGTGTAGGTGAGTGTAGGTGAGTATAGGTGAGTGTAGGTGAGTGTAGGTGAGTGTAGGTGAGTATAGGTGAGTGTAGGTGAGTGTAGGTGCGTATAGGTGAGTGTAGGTGAGTGTAGGTGAGTGTAGGTGAGTATAGGTTTGTGTAGGTGAGTATAGGTGAGTGTAGGTGAGTGTAGGTGAGTATAGGTGAGTGTAGGTGAGTATAGGTGAGTGTAGGTGCGTATAGGTGAGTGTAGGTGAGTGTAGGTGAGTGTAGGTGAGTGTAGGTGAGTGTAGGTGAGTGTAGGTGCGTGTAGGTGAGTGTAGGTGAGTGTAGGTGAGTATAGGTTTGTGTAGGTGCGTATAGGTGAGTGTAGGTGAGTGTAGGTGAGTGTAGGTGAGTATAGGTTTGTGTAGGTGAGTGTAGGTGAGTGTAGGTGAGTGTAGGTGAGTGTAGGTGAGTGTAGGTTTGTGTAGGTGAGTATAGGTGAGTGTAGGTGAGTGTAGGTGAGTATAGGTGAGTATAGGTGAGTGTAGGTGAGTGTAGGTGAGTGTAGGTGAGTATAGGTGAGTGTAGGTGAGTGTAGGTGAGTGTAGGTGAGTGTAGGTGAGTGTAGGTGTGTATAGGTGCGTATAGGTGAGTGTAGGTGAGTGTAGGTGAGTGTAGGTGAGTATAGGTTTGTGTAGGTGAGTATAGGTGAGTGTAGGTGAGTGTAGGTGAGTGTAGGTGAGTGTAGGTGAGTGTAGGTGAGTGTAGGTGAGTGTAGGTGAGTATAGGTGAGTGTAGGTGAGTGTAGGTGAGTGTAGGTGAGTGTAGGTGAGTGTAGGTGAGTGTAGGTGAGTATAGGTGAGTGTAGGTGAGTATAGGTTTGTGTAGGTGAGTATAGGTGAGTGTAGGTGAGTGTAGGTGAGTGTAGGTGAGTATAGGTGAGTATAGGTGAGTGTAGGTGAGTGTAGGTGAGTATAGGTGAGTGTAGGTGAGTGTAGGTGAGTATAGGTGAGTATAGGTGAGTGTAGGTGAGTGTAGGTGAGTGTAGGTGAGTGTAGGTGAGTGTAGGTGAGTGTAGGTGAGTATAGGTGAGTGTAGGTGAGTGTAGGTGAGTGTAGGTGAGTGTAGGTGTGTATAGGTGAGTGTAGGTGAGTGTAGGTGAGTGTAGGTGAGTATAGGTTTGTGTAGGTGAGTATAGGTGAGTGTAGGTGAGTGTAGGTGAGTGTAGGTGAGTGTAGGTGAGTGTAGGTGAGTGTAGGTGAGTGTAGGTGTGTATAGGTGCGTATAGGTGTGTGTAGGTGAGTATAGGTGAGTGTAGGTGAGTGTAGGTGAGTGTAGGTGAGTGTAGGTGAGTGTAGGTGAGTGTAGGTGAGTGTAGGTGAGTGTAGGTGAGTGTAGGTGTGTATAGGTGCGTATAGGTGAGTGTAGGTGAGTGTAGGTGAGTGTAGGTGAGTATAGTTGAGTGTAGGTAAGTGTAGGTGAGTGTAGGTGCGTATAGGTGTGTATAGGTGAGTGTAGGTGAGTGTAGGTGAGTATAGATGAGTGTAGGTGAGTATAGGTTCGTATAGGTGCGTGTAGGTGAGTGTAGGTGCGTGTAGGTGAGTATAGGTGAGTGTAGGTGCGTATAGGTGCGTGTAGGTGAGTGTAGGTGAGTATAGGTGAGTATAGTTGAGTGTAGGTGAGTGTAGGTGAGTGTAGGTGAGTGTAGGTGCGTATAGGTGTGTATAGGTGAGTGTAGGTGAGTGTAGGTGAGTATAGATGAGTGTAGGTGAGTATAGGTTCGTATAGGTGCGTGTAGGTGAGTGTAGGTGCGTGTAGGTGAGTATAGGTGAGTGTAGGTGCGTATAGGTGCGTGTAGGTGAGTGTAGGTGAGTATAGGTGAGTATAGTTGAGTGTAGGTGAGTGTAGGTGCGTATAGGTGCGTATAGGTGAGTGTAGGTGAGCGTAGGTGAGCATAGGCGAGTGTAGGTGAGTATAGGTTCGTATAGGTGCGTGTAGGTGAGTGTAGGTGCGTATAGGTGAGTGTAGGTGAGTGTAGGTGCGTATAGGTGCGTATAGGTGCGTATAGGTGAGTGTAGGTTCGTATAGGTTCGTATTGGTGCGTATAGGTGCGTATAGGTGCGTGTAGGTGAGTGTAGGTGAGTGTAGGTGAGTTTAGGTGAGTGTAGGTGAGTGTAGGTGCGTATAGGTGAGTGTAGGTGAGTGTAGGTGAGTGTAGGTGAGTATAGGTTTGTGTAGGTGAGTATAGGTGAGTGTAGGTGAGTGTAGGTGAGTATAGGTGAGTGTAGGTGAGTATAGGTGAGTGTAGGTGAGTGTAGGTGAGTGTAGGTGCGTATAGGTGAGTGTAGGTGAGTGTAGGTGAGTGTAGGTGAGTGTAGGTGCGTGTAGGTGAGTGTAGGTGAGTGTAGGTGCGTATAGGTGAGTGTAGGTGAGTGTAGGTGAGTGTAGGTGAGTATAGGTTTGTGTAGGTGAGTATAGGTGAGTGTAGGTGAGTGTAGGTGAGTATAGGTGAGTGTAGGTGAGTATAGGTGAGTGTAGGTGAGTGTAGGTGAGTGTAGGTGCGTATAGGTGAGTGTAGGTGAGTGTAGGTGAGTGTAGGTGCGTATAGGTGAGTATAGGTGAGTGTAGGTGAGTGTAGGTGAGTGTAGGTGCGTATAGGTGAGTGTAGGTGAGTGTAGGTGAGTGTAGGTGCGTATAGGTGAGTGTAGGTGAGTGTAGGTGAGTGTAGGTGAGTATAGGTTTGTGTAGGTGAGTATAGGTGAGTGTAGGTGAGTGTAGGTGAGTATAGGTGAGTGTAGGTGAGTATAGGTGAGTGTAGGTGAGTGTAGGTGAGTGTAGGTGCGTATAGGTGAGTGTAGGTGAGTGTAGGTGAGTGTAGGTAAGTGTAGGTGAGTGTAGGTGAGTGTAGGTGCGTGTAGGTGAGTGTAGGTGAGTGTAGGTGAGTGTAGGTGCGTATAGGTGAGTGTAGGTGAGTGTAGGTGAGTGTAGGTGAGTATAGGTTTGTGTAGGTGAGTATAGGTGAGTGTAGGTGAGTGTAGGTGCGTATAGGTGAGTGTAGGTGAGTGTAGGTGAGTGTAGGTGAGTATAGGTTTGTGTAGGTGAGTGTAGGTGAGTGTAGGTGAGTGTAGGTGAGTGTAGGTGAGTGTAGGTGAGTGTAGGTGAGTGTAGGTTTGTGTAGGTGAGTGTAGGTGAGTGTAGGTGAGTATAGGTGAGTATAGGTGAGTGTAGGTGAGTGTAGGTGAGTGTAGGTGAGTGTAGGTGAGTGTAGGTGAGTGTAGGTGAGTGTAGGTGAGTGTAGGTGCGTATAGGTGAGTGTAGGTGAGTGTAGGTGAGTGTAGGTGAGTATAGGTTTGTGTAGGTGAGTATAGGTGAGTGTAGGTGAGTGTAGGTGAGTGTAGGTGAGTGTAGGTGAGTGTAGGTGAGTGTAGGTGAGTATAGGTGAGTATAGGTGAGTGTATGTGAGTATAGGTTTGTGTAGGTGAGTATAGGTGAGTGTAGGTGAGTGTAGGTGAGTGTAGGTGAGTGTAGGTGAGTATAGGTGAGTATAGGTGAGTGTATGTGAGTATAGGTTTGTGTAGGTGAGTATAGGTGAGTATAGGTGAGTGTAGGTGAGTGTAGGTGAGTGTAGGTGAGTGTAGGTGAGTATAGGTGAGTGTAGGTGAGTGTAGGTGAGTATAGGTGAGTATAGGTGAGTGTAGGTGAGTATAGGTGAGTGTAGGTGAGTGTAGGTGAGTGTAGGTGAGTGTAGGTGAGTGTAGGTGAGTATAGGTTTGTGTAGGTGAGTATAGGTGAGTGTAGGTGAGTGTAGGTGAGTATAGGTGAGTGTAGGTGCGTATAGGTGCGTGTAGGTGAGTGTAGGTGAGTATAGGTGAGTATAGTTGAGTGTAGGTGAGTGTAGGTGAGTGTAGGTGAGTGTAGGTGCGTATAGGTGTGTGTAGGTGAGTGTAGGTGAGTATAGATGAGTGTAGGTGAGTATAGGTTCGTATAGGTGCGTGTAGGTGAGTGTAGGTGCGTGTAGGTGAGTATAGGTGAGTGTAGGTGCGTATAGGTGCGTGTAGGTGAGTGTAGGTGAGTATAGGTGAGTATAGTTGAGTGTAGGTGAGTGTAGGTGCGTATAGGTGCGTATAGGTGAGTGTAGGTGAGCGTAGGTGAGCATAGGCGAGTGTAGGTGAGTATAGGTTCGTATAGGTGCGTGTAGGTGAGTGTAGGTGCGTATAGGTGAGTGTAGGTGAGTGTAGGTGCGTATAGGTGCGTATAGGTGCGTATAGGTGAGTGTAGGTTCGTATAGGTGCGTATAGGTGCGTATAGGTGCGTGTAGGTGAGTGTAGGTGAGTGTAGGTGAGTTTAGGTGAGTGTAGGTGAGTGTAGGTGCGTATAGGTGAGTGTAGGTGAGTGTAGGTGAGTGTAGGTGAGTATAGGTTTGTGTAGGTGAGTATAGGTGAGTGTAGGTGAGTGTAGGTGAGTATAGGTGAGTGTAGGTGAGTATAGGTGAGTGTAGGTGAGTGTAGGTGAGTGTAGGTGCGTATAGGTGAGTGTAGGTGAGTGTAGGTGAGTGTAGGTAAGTGTAGGTGAGTGTAGGTGAGTGTAGGTGCGTGTAGGTGAGTGTAGGTGAGTGTAGGTGAGTGTAGGTGAGTGTAGGTGCGTATAGGTGAGTGTAGGTGAGTGTAGGTGAGTGTAGGTGAGTATAGGTTTGTGTAGGTGAGTATAGGTGAGTGTAGGTGAGTGTAGGTGCGTATAGGTGAGTGTAGGTGAGTGTAGGTGAGTGTAGGTGAGTATAGGTTTGTGTAGGTGAGTGTAGGTGAGTGTAGGTGAGTGTAGGTGAGTGTAGGTGAGTGTAGGTGAGTGTAGGTTTGTGTAGGTGAGTATAGGTGAGTGTAGGTGAGTATAGGTGAGTATAGGTGAGTGTAGGTGAGTGTAGGTGAGTGTAGGTGAGTGTAGGTGAGTGTAGGTGAGTGTAGGTGCGTATAGGTGAGTGTAGGTGAGTGTAGGTGAGTGTAGGTGAGTATAGGTTTGTGTAGGTGAGTATAGGTGAGTGTAGGTGAGTGTAGGTGAGTGTAGGTGAGTGTAGGTGAGTATAGGTGAGTATAGGTGAGTGTAGGTGAGTATAGGTTTGTGTAGGTGAGTATAGGTGAGTGTAGGTGAGTGTAGGTGAGTGTAGGTGAGTATAGGTTTGTGTAGGTGAGTATAGGTGAGTGTAGGTGAGTGTAGGTGAGTGTAGGTGAGTATAGGTGAGTATAGGTGAGTGTAGGTGAGTGTAGGTGAGTATAGGTGAGTGTAGGTGAGTGTAGGTGAGTATAGGTGAGTGTAGGTGAGTATAGGTGAGTGTAGGTGAGTGTAGGTGAGTGTAGGTGAGTGTAGGTGAGTGTAGGTGAGTGTAGGTGTGTATAGGTGAGTGTAGGTGAGTGTAGGTGAGTATAGGTTTGTGTAGGTGAGTATAGGTGAGTGTAGGTGAGTGTAGGTGAGTATAGGTGAGTATAGGTGAGTGTAGGTGAGTGTAGGTGAGTGTAGGTGAGTGTAGGTGAGTATAGGTGAGTGTAGGTGAGTGTAGGTGAGTGTAGGTGAGTGTAGGTGAGTGTAGGTGAGTGTAGGTGTGTATAGGTGCGTATAGGTGAGTGTAGGTGAGTATAGGTGAGTGTAGGTGAGTGTAGGTGAGTATAGGTGAGTGTAGGTGAGTGTAGGTGAGTGTAGGTGAGTGTAGGTGAGTATAGGTGAGTGTAGGTGAGTGTAGGTGAGTGTAGGTGAGTGTAGGTGCGTATAGGTGAGTGTAGGTGAGTGTAGGTGAAATGTATTTTACTCAATCATAGTTTTGTAGCATCACAAAGTGGATTTATATTTAGCTTGATTACTGGTGTTGCTGCCATATCAGCATCTGTACTTTATAATCGGAGAAGCTCAGCTGCTCTCATCAGTTTGTTACATTGTTGCTTATTGCACATGGTTGGATATATATATATATTGTCACATTTATATTTATTGGATCTTCTCTTTATTGGATTGTATTAGTATCTGGGATATGTGTTTCAATGTAGCTTATTGCACATGGCTGGATATATATATATAATTTGTCACATTTATATTTATTGTATCTTTTCTATCTTGGATTGTATTAGTATCTGGGATATGTGTAACATTATGCATTTAGATTTGTTTCTGATGTGATATTCCCTGTATGCAGTTGATATGATTTATTTTTATCAGAGTTATAGAGCTTCCTATTGGTGCAATTGTTTTTAATATTGTCTATATTTGTTTTTTTTATGTCACTATAATAAAGATTTATATTTGTACTATATATTTTGTGCTGAGCCCAATTTTCTTGTGCCTATGTGGTAGTTTATATTGCATGATGTGTAAAGCTGACCACTGCTCCCTATGTTCCAGGGCCTCCTCCGCCATGGACCTGAAGGCTTACCTGGAGAGGATCGGGCTCCTGGGCATCACATTGGAGACCTTCACCCCCACTCTCCAGGCTTTGTGTGAGTTACACTTCCACCATTTGCTCTCCATCCCCTTCGAGAGCCTCAGCATCCACATCGGGGAGAAGGTCATCCTGGATATTCATTGGATCTTCCAGAAAATAGTGCAGAGGAGACGAGGAGGCTTCTGCTATGAACAAAACGGCCTCTTCTGCTGGGTCCTCCGAGAACTCGGCTACCGGCCTCGGCTCCTGTCCGCCAGAGTGAGAAACCAAGAAAGCGGCGTGTTCGGGCCTCCCTGTGATCACATGATCATCATGGTGGAGCTGGAGGGCAGGAGGTGGCTGTGCGACGTCGGCTTTGGGGACGGCATGGCTGTTCCGCTCCCTCTGGAGGCGGGGAGGCGAGAGGAACGGCAGGTCAATGGGGTCTTCCAGTTACAGGCGGAGGAAGAGGAGTGGTACCTGAATCGGAAGGAAGGGGGTCTCTGGAAGGTTCTATATAAGTTTACGTTGGAGGAACGGGTCTGGGAGGACTTCCTGGAGATGTGCGAATACCACCAGACATCTCAGAGATCCATGTTCGTCCGTAAGTCCTTCTGTAGCCGGCAGCTGCCGCGGGGTCGCGTGACCTACATGGGCCTTCGTTTGATCACCACCGAGTACACCGAGGACGGGGAGAGCGTGAGGACCACCCGGGACCTCACCCAGGAGGAGATCCCCCCTCTGCTCAGAGACAGCTTCGGGATTGTCCTGGAGGAGACGTTTATACCAAAGGATGTGGTGTTACCCTACGAGGCCTAACCCCAGAGGAACAGATGCTCCGCCCTATATTGGGCTTATGATGTCACTTCCTTTTAACCCCTGTGACAATGTAATGCGATTATATAATTGGCGACACAAAACAATATATATTTTTCTCCCCTCCCCCAGTAATCCTTCTTCCCCTCTCAGTATCACCTTCTCTTCTTGGACTCTCAAATCTTCATATTATCTCTCCTTCCTTTTTATTAGTCCCTTACCCAAATGTTACTCTCATCTTCCTTCCCTCGATATCATACAAATAGCCAGCTTTTACCTTCTTCTCACTTTTCCTTCTCTTGTTCTCTCTCTTCTTTTCTTTTCCTGTCCCCTTCTCTCGGCCTATAGGGGACCCGCTGGATGGGTATGCGGGGGCCCGCTGGATGGGTATGCGGGGGCCCGCTGGATGGGTATGCGGGGGCTCGCTGGATGGGTGTGCGGGGACCCGCTGGATGGGTATGTGGGGGCCCGCTGGATGGGTATGCGGGGGCTCGCTGGATGGGTATGCAGGGGCTCGCTGGATGGGTATGCAGAGACCCGCTGGATGGGTATGTGGGGGCCCGCTGGATGGGTATGCAGAGACCCGCTGGATGGGTATGTGGGGGCTCGCTGGATGGGTATGCGGGGGCCCGCTGGATGGGTATGCGGGGGCCCGCTGGATGGGTATGCGGGGGCCCGCTGGATGGGTATGCGGGGGCCCGCTGGATGGGTATGTGGGGGCCCGCTGGATGGGTATGCGGGGGCTCGCTGGATGGGTATGTGGGGGCCCGCTGGATGGGTATGCGGGGGCTCGCTGGATGGGTATGTGGGGGCCCGCTGGATGGGTATGCGGGGGCTCGCTGGATGGGTGTGCGGGGACCCGCTGGATGGGTATGTGGGGGCCCGCTGGATGGGTATGCGGGGGCTCGCTGGATGGGTATGCAGGGGCTCGCTGGATGGGTATGCAGAGACCCGCTGGATGGGTATGTGGGGGCCCGCTGGATGGGTATGCGGGGGCCCGCTGGATGGGTATGCGGGGGCCCGCTGGATGGGTATGCGGGGGCCCGCTGGATGGGTATGCGGGGGCCCGCTGGATGGGTATGTGGGGGCCCGCTGGATGGGTATGTGGGGGCCCGCTGGATGGGTATGTGGGGGCCCGCTGGATGGGTATGCGGGGGCTCGCTGGATGGGTGTGCGGGGACCCGCTGGATGGGTATGTGGGGGCCCGCTGGATGGGTATGCGGGGGCTCGCTGGAGGGGTATGCAGGGGCTCGCTGGATGGGTATGCAGAGACCCGCTGGATGGGTATGTGGGGGCCCGCTGGATGGGTATGCAGAGACCCGCTGGATGGGTATGTGGGGGCTCGCTGGATGGGTATGGGGGGGCTCGCTGGATGGGTATGTGGGGGCCCGCTGGATGGGTATGCGGGGACCCGCTGGATGGGTATGTGGGGGCTCGCTGGATGGGTATGGGGGGGCCCGCTGGATGGGTATGTGGGGGCCCGCTGGATGGGTATGCGGGGACCCGCTGGATGGGTATGCGGGGGCCCGCTGGATGGGTATGTGGGGGCTCGCTGGATGGGTATGCAGGGGCTCGCTGGATGGGTATGCAGAGACCCGCTGGATGGGTATGTGGGGGCCCGCTGGATGGGTATGTGGGGGCTCGCTGGATGGGTATGCAGAGACCCGCTGGATGGGTATGTGGGGGCCCGCTGGATGGGTATGCGGGGGCCCGCTGGATGGGTATGCGGGGGCTCGCTGGATGGGTATGCAGGGGCTCGCTGGATGGGTATGCAGAGACCCGCTGGATGGGTATGCGGGGGCCCGCTGGATGGGTATGTGGGGGCCCGCTGGATGGGTATGCGGGGGCTCGCTGGATGGGTATGCAGGGGCTCGCTGGATGGGTATGCAGAGACCCGCTGGATGGGTATGTGGGGGCTCGCTGGATGGGTATGCAGGGACCCGCTGGATGGGTATGTGGGGGCCCGCTGGATGGGTATGCAGGGACCCGCTGGATGGGTATGTGGGGGCCCGCTGGATGGGTATGGGGGGACCTGCTGGATGGGTATGGGGGGACCCGCTGGATGGGTATGGGGGGACCCGCTGGATGGGTATGTGGGGGCCCACTGGATGGGTATGCGGGGACCCGCTGGATGGGAATGCGGGGGCTCGCTGGACGGGTATGCGGGGACCCGCTGGATGGGTATGCGGGGGCCCGCTGGATGGGTATGCGGGGGCCCGCTGGATGGGTATGCAGGGACCCGCTGGATGGGTATGGGGGGCCCGCTGGATGGGTATGCGGGGGCTCGCTGGATGGGTATGCGGGGACTCGCTGGATGGGTATGCGGGGGCTCGCTGGATGGGTATGCGGGGACCTGCTGGATGGGTATGCGGGGACCCGCTGGATGGGTATGCGGGGGCCCGCTGGATGGGTATGCGGGGGCCCGCTGGATGGGTATGCGGGGACCCGCTGGATGGGTATGCGGGGACCTGCTGGATGGGTATGTGGGGGCTCGCTGGATGGGTATGCGGGGACCTGCTGGATGGGTATGCGGGGACCTGCTGGATGGGTATGCGGGGACCCGCTGGATGGGTATGCGGGGACCCGCTGGATGGGTATGCGGGGACCTGCTCGATGGGTATGCGGGGACCTGCTCGATGGGTATGCGGGGGCTCGCTGGATGGGTATGCGGGGGCTCGCTGGATGGGTATGCGGGGACCTGCTGGATGGGTATGCGGGGGCTCGCTGGATGGGTATGCGGGGGCTCGCTGGATGGGTATGCGGGGACCCGCTGGATGGGTATGCGGGGACCCGCTGGATGGGTATGCGGGGACCCGCTGGATGGGTATGCGGGGGCTCGCTGGATGGGTATGCGGGGGCTCGCTGGATGGGTATGCGGGGACTCGCTGGATGGGTATGCGGGGACCTCCTGGATGGGTATGCGGGGGCTCGCTGGATGCGTATGCGGGGACCCACTGGATGCGTATGCAGGGACCTCCTGGATGGGTATGCGGGGGCTCGCTTGATGCGTATGCGGGGACCCGCTGGATGGGTATGCGGGGGCCCGCTGGATGGGTATGCGGGGACCTCCTGGATGGGTATGCGGGGACCTCCTGGATGGGTATGTGGGGGCTCGCTTGATGCGTATGCGGGGACCCGCTGGATGGGTATGCGGGGACTCGCTGGATGGGTATGCGGGGGCCCGCTGGATGGGTATGCGGGGGCCCGCTGGATGGGTATGCGGGGACTCGCTGGATGGGTATGCGGGGGCCCGCTGGATGGGTATGCGGGGACTCGCTGGATGGGTATGCGGGGACCTCCTGGATGGGTATGCGGGGGCTCGCTTGATGCGTATGCGGGGACCCGCTGGATGGGTATGCAGGGACCCGCTGGATGGGTATGCGGGGACCCGCTGGATGGGTATGCGGGGGCTCGCTTGATGCGTATGCGGGGGGCCCGCTGGATGGGTATGCGGGGGCCCGCTGGATGGGTATGCGGGGGCCCGCTGGATGGGTATGGGGGGGCCCGCTGGATGGGTATGCGGGGGGCCCGCTGGATGGGTATGCGGGGACCCGCTGGATGGGTATGCGGGGGCTCGCTGGATGGGTATGCGGGGACCCGCTGGATGGGTATGCGGGGACCCGCTGGATGGGTATGCGGGGGCCCGCTGGATGGGTATGCGGGGGCCCGCTGGATGGGTATGCGGGGGCCCGCTGGATGGGTATGCGGGGGCTCGCTGGATGGGTATGCGGGGACCCGCTGGATGGGTATGCGGGGGCCCGCTGGATGGGTATGCGGGGGCCCGCTGGATGGGTATGCGGGGGCCCGCTGGATGGGTATGCGGGGGCTCGCTGGATGGGTATGCGGGGGCCCGCTGGATGGGTATGCGGGGGGCTCGCTGGATGGGTATGCAGGGGGCCCGCTGGATGGGTATGCGGGGGCTCGCTGGATGGGTATGCGGGGGGCCCGCTGGATGGGTATGCGGGGGCCCGCTGGATGGGTATGGGGGGGCCCGCTGGATGGGTATGCGGGGGGCCCGCTGGATGGGTATGCGGGGACCCGCTGGATGGGTATGCGGGGGCTCGCTGGATGGGTATGCGGGGACCCGCTGGATGGGTATGCGGGGGCCCGCTGGTTGGTTATGCGGGGACCCGCTGGATGGGTATGCGGGGACCCGCTGGATGGGTATGCGAGGGGCCCGCTGGATGGGTATGCGAGGGGCCCGCTGGATGGGTATGCGGGGGGCCCGCTGGATGGGTATGCGGGGGACCCGCTGGATGGGTATGCGGGGGGCTCGCTGGATGGGTATGCGGGGACCCGCTGGATGGGTATGCGGGGACCCGCTGGATGGGTATGCGGGGGCCCGCTGGATGGGTATGCGGGGACCCGCTGGATGGGTATGCGGGGGCTCGCTGGATGGGTATGCGGGGACCCGCTGGATGGGTATGCGGGGACCCGCTGGATGGGTATGGGGGGGCCCGCTGGATGGGTATGCGGGGGGCCCGCTGGATGGGTATGCGGGGACCCGCTGGATGGGTATGCGGGGGCTCGCTGGATGGGTATGCGGGGACCCGCTGGATGGGTATGCGGGGGCCCGCTGGTTGGTTATGCGGGGACCCGCTGGATGGGTATGCGGGGACCCGCTGGATGGGTATGCGAGGGGCCCGCTGGATGGGTATGCGAGGGGCCCGCTGGATGGGTATGCGGGGGGCCCGCTGGATGGGTATGCGGGGGACCCGCTGGATGGGTATGCGGGGGGCTCGCTGGATGGGTATGCGGGGACCCGCTGGATGGGTATGCGGGGACCCGCTGGATGGGTATGCGGGGGCCCGCTGGATGGGTATGCGGGGACCCGCTGGATGGGTATGCGGGGGCTCGCTGGATGGGTATGCGGGGACCCGCTGGATGGGTATGCGGGGACCCGCTGGATGGGTATGCGGGGGCCTGCTGGATGGGTATGCGGGGGCTCGCTGGATGGGTATGCGGGGGCCCGCTGGATGGGTATGCGGGGGCCCGCTGGTTGGTTATGCGGGGACCCGCTGGATGGGTATGCGGGGACCCGCTGGATGGGTATGCGGGGACCCGCTGGATGGGTATGCGAGGGGCCCGCTGGATGGGTATGCGAGGGGCCCGCTGGATGGGTATGCGGGGGGCCCGCTGGATGGGTATGCGGGGGACCCGCTGGATGGGTATGCGGGGGGCTCGCTGGATGGGTATGCGGGGACCCGCTGGATGGGTATGCGGGGACCCGCTGGATGGGTATGCGGGGGCCTGCTGGATGGGTATGCGGGGGCCCGCTGGATGGGTATGTGGGGGCCCGCTGGATGGGTATGTGGGGGCCCTCTGGATGGGTATGCGGGGGCCTGCTGGATGGGTATGCGGGGGGCGCTGGATGGGTATGCGGGGACGGTATGCGGGGGCCCGCTGGTTGGTTATGCGGGGACCCGCTGGATGGGTATGCGGGGACCCGCTGGATGGGTATGCGGGGGCCCGCTGGATGGGTATGCGAGGGGCCCGCTGGATGGGTATGCGGGGGCCCGCTGGTTGGTTATGCGGGGACCCGCTGGATGGGTATGCGGGGACCCGCTGGATGGGTATGCGGGGGCCCGCTGGATGGGTATGCGAGGGGCCCGCTGGATGGGTATGCGGGGGGCCCGCTGGATGGGTATGCGGGGACCCGCTGGATGGGTATGCGGGGACCCGCTGGATGGGTATGCGGGGGCCTGCTGGATGGGTATGTGGGGGCTCGCTGGATGGGTATGCGGGGGGCCCGCTGGATGGGTATGCGGGGGCCCGCTGGATGGGTATGCGGGGGCCCGCTGGATGGGTATGCGGGGGCCCGCTGGATGGGTATGCGGGGGCTCGCTGGATGGGTATGCGGGGACCCGCTGGATGGGTATGCGGGGACCCGCTGGATGGGTATGCGGGGGCCCGCTGGATGGGTATGCGGGGGCCCGCTGGATGGGTATGGGGGGGCTCGCTGGATGGGTATGGGGGGGCTCGCTGGATGGGTATGCGGGGACCCGCTGGATGGGTATGCGGGGGACCCGCTGGATGGGTATGTGGGGGCTCGCTGGATGGGTATGCGGGGGGCCCGCTGGATGGGTATGCGGGGGCTCGCTGGATGGGTATGGGGGGGCTCGCTGGATGGGTATGCGGGGACCCGCTGGATGGGTATGCGGGGGACCCGCTGGATGGGTATGCGGGGGCCGCTGGATGGGTATGCGGGGGCGGTATGCGGGGGCCGCTGGATATGTATGTGGGGGCTCGCTGGATGGGTATGCGGGGGCCCGCTGGATGGGTATGTGGGGGCTCGCTGGATGGGTATGTGGGGGCCCACTGGATGGGTATGCGGGGGCTCGCTGGATGGGTATGCGGGGGCTCGCTGGATGGGTATGTGGGGGCCCACTGGATGGGTATGCGGGGGCTCGCTGGATGGGTATGTGGGGGCCCACTGGATGGGTATGCGGGGGCTCGCTGGATGGGTATGCGGGGGCGGTATGCGGGGGCCGCTGGATGGGTATGTGGGGGCTCGCTGGATGGGTATGCGGGGGCCCGCTGGATGGGTATGTGGGGGCTCGCTGGATGGGTATGTGGGGGCCCACTGGATGGGTATGCGGGGGCTCGCTGGATGGGTATGCGGGGGCTCGCTGGATGGGTATGTGGGGGCCCACTGGATGGGTATGCGGGGGCTCGCTGGATGGGTATGCGGGGGCTCGCTGGATGGGTATGTGGGGGCCCACTGGATGGGTATGCGGGGGCTCGCTGGATGGGTATGCGGGGGGCCAGGGAGAAGAAATTGAAGGATACACAAGTCACTAAAGTTGAGATGGTGTTTCAAAAAGTCACCCCAAAAATAAAGCATGGAAGGATATAGGTTCGGGCAGCAACAGAAACTGAATTAATCTTTGTGGGGGACATTGTTCCCTCTGGGCAATTATCTGCAGCAAATAAGCAATAAGTCATAGATTGGATTTCCGTTTTGTCTCTTGAATAATGTCAGTGCGATGACATAGAATCACATACAGAGTCTTGTTACCTAGAGATCGTTGGCATGGTGACGTGTAACACATTTATCCTTTGCCTTTTCCTTCTATTTTGTCAAATGTTTAAACTCCAAATATACACGTGTATGTATCAAATTGGTTGCACTATTTTATGTAGTATTTGTTGTTACATATATATAGCACAATGAATTAATTATCAATTATTGATTAATGATTGGTGACTTTTGGGTGGTAGATTTTGTGGTATAGAATTTTGTTGGGGCATTTGGGATTTATTATCTTTAATATTGTTTTGAATATATTCTTTGCACAATTGATATGATATATTTATGATACATGCTGGATATACATTATATATTCAAAACTTGACGTAGTAGCAGCTCTGTATTCTTATGGGTTATATTCAGGAAGAATTATGCTGGGGTTAGAGTGGGGGGGGTTTAAAGTGTCTTTATTGTTGGTTTTAAATGTTTGTTAGTGATAATATCTTGAAATAAATGTTGGCATATTGTTTATTGATTGTTTATTGGTTGTGCTTCCTCATTGGTGGTTCCTAGGTCGTCACCTAATTGTGTACGATTGATTAAATTGCTGAGCGCGCTTCCATTTCTTATTATTTGTGCTGCGCCACCTTGCGGTTGGTTTAAACTCCAAATAAAAACTCCAAATAAAAACAGTACGAACAAAACACTATATATCTCACTTCTAGACTTGACTTTAATAAATCCTCCGCTCTGGACTTTCTTCTCACTTGAAAAAGCAGCGACTGGATGTTCAGTGTGGTCAGCAGCCAACCAGGCCGAGAAAAGGAAGCAATGCCCCATGGGAAAGTGTAATCAATTATTATTATAAAACAAATCAATACAAATATCAATGATTAATATAATGATAATCGCTGACTGTAGGTTCCAGGTTGTGGGTGATGAAAAGAATCTCACCAGTGATTATATTGTGCACAGACTTATGTTACAGGACGGTTGTATATATAATAATAAAAATAATTCATTATAGATAAAAAAATTCGGGCCTACAATTACATTAAACCGGAACCTTCACCGTGATTTAATGTAAAGCCCAAACCCTTATAAAACCATTCCCCAGCATATAAAATTATTATATTTAAGGTTTTTAGTCACTTTTTATTTTTCCCCTGCTGGGCTGCAACTCTGTTCAGGACTTTAGGATACGGGCGCCGCCATCTTGACTCAGAAGCATCACACTTACTGAGGAGAGGAGAGCGGGATAAAGTGCAGGGGGTGTGGTTATAGCTGTGCTCTGCACCGACAGAGCAGAGCTGGGGTCAGGGAAAGGACAGCAATCCCAGAATGCAGAGCGGCACATTCAGAAGACTTCCTGTCTGCAGGCTGCCTGATGCTCCATGAGCCGCCATCTTGGATGCATATATTGACGACATCTTGCTCATCTGTGAAGGGGCAGCAGCGGGAATCGGATGATTTTGTTCAGAGATTAAACCAGAACATTGCAAACCTCAAATTCACATGTAAATACCTTCTCTGTAACTTTCCCTAGAGACATTCCCTATATTCCCTATAGAGATTCCCTGTATTCCCTATAGAGAGTCATTGTATTCCCTATAGAGCAGTGGTTCTCAACCTTTCTAATGCGGTGACCCCGCAATACAGTTCCTCATCTTGCCATGACCCCGCAATACAGTTCCTCATGTTGCCGTGACCCCGTAATACAGTTCCTCATGTTGCCGTGACCCCGCAATACAGTTCCTCATGTTGCCGTGACCCCGCAATACAGTTCCTCATGTTGCTGTGACCCCGCAATACAGTTCTTCATGTTGCCGTGACCCAGCAATACAGTTCCTCATGTTGCTGTGACCCCGCAATACAGTTCCTCATGTTGCCGTGACTCCGCAATACAGTTCCTCATGTTACGGTGACCCCACAATACAGTTCCTCATGTTGCTGTGACCCCGCAATACAGTTCCTCATGTTGCCGTGACCCAGCAATACAGTTCCTCATGTTGCCGTGACCCCGCAATACAGTTCCTCATGTTGCAGTGACTCCGCAATACAGTTCCTCATGTTGCAGTGACCCCGCAATACAGTTCCTCATGTTGCGGTGACCCCGCAGTACAGTTCCTCATGTTGCGGTGACCCCGCAATACAGTTCCTCATGTTGCTGTGACCCCGCAATACAGTTCCTCATGTTGCCGTGACCCAGCAATACAGTTCCTCATGTTGCCGTGACCCCGCAATACAGTTCCTCATGTTGCAGTGACTCCGCAATACAGTTCCTCATGTTGCAGTGACCCCGCAATACAGTTCCTCATGTTGCGGTGACCCCGCAGTACAGTTCCTCATGTTGCAGTGACCCAGCAATACAGTTCCTCATGTTGCTGTGACCCCGCAATACAGTTCCTCATGTTGCCGTGACCCCGCAATACAGTTCCTCATGTTGCCGTGACCCCGCAATACAGTTCCTCATGTTGCCGTGACCCCGCAATACAGTTCCTCATGTTGCTGTGACCCCGCAATACAGTTCCTCATGTTGCGGTGACCCCCCAATACAGTTCCTCATGTTGCCATGACCCCGCAGTACAGTTCCTCATGTTGCAGTGACCCCGCAATACAGTTCCTCATGTTGCAGTGACCCCGCAATACAGTTCCTCATGTTGCAGTGACCCCGCAATACAGTTCCTCATGTTGCAGTGACCCCGTAATACAGTTCCTCATGTTGCGGGGACCCCGCAATACAGTTCCTCATGTTGCGGTGACCCCGCAATACAGTTCCTCATGTTGCGGTGACCCCGCAATACAGTTCCTCATGTTGCGGTGACCCCGTAATACAGTTCCTCATGTTGCAGTGACCCCGTAATACAGTTCCTCATGTTGCTGTGACCCCGCAATACAATTCCTCATGTTGCCGTGACCCAGCAATACAGTTCCTCATGTTGCCGTGACCCCGCAATACAGTTCCTCATGTTGCCGTGACTCCGCAATACAGTTCCTCATGTTGCAGTGACCCCGCAATACAGTTCCTCATGTTGCGGTGACCCCGCAGTACAGTTCCTCATGTTGCAGTGACCCAGCAATACAGTTCCTCATGTTGCTGTGACCCCGCAATACAGTTCCTCATGTTGCTGTGACCCCGCAATACAGTCCCTCATGTTACGGTGACCCCGCAATACAGTTCCTCATGTTACGGTGACCCCGCAATACAGTTCCTCATGTTGCCGTGACTCCGCAATACAGTTCCTCATGTTACGGTGACCCCGCAATACAGTTCCTCATGTTGCTGTGACCCCGCAATACAGTTCCTCATGTTGCCGTGACTCCGCAATACAGTTCCTCATGTTACGGTGACCCCGCAATACAGTTCCTCATGTTGCTGTGACCCCGCAATACAGTTCCTCATGTTGCCGTGACCCAGCAATACAGTTCCTCATGTTGCCGTGACCCCGCAATACAGTTCCTCATGTTGCAGTGACTCCGCAATACAGTTCCTCATGTTGCAGTGACCCAGCAATACAGTTCCTCATGTTGCAGTGACCCAGCAATACAGTTCCTCATGTTGCAGTGACCCCGCAATACAGTTCCTCATGTTGCAGTGACCCAGCAATACAGTTCCTCATGTTGCTGTGACCCCGCAATACAGTTCCTCATGTTGCCGTGACCCCGCAATACAGTTCCTCATGTTGCCGTGACCCCGCAATACAGTTCCTCATGTTGCTGTGACCCCGCAATACAGTTCCTCATGTTGCGGTGACCCCCCAATACAGTTCCTCATGTTGCCATGACCCCGCAGTACAGTTCCTCATGTTGCAGTGACCCCGCAATACAGTTCCTCATGTTGCAGTGACCCCGCAATACAGTTCCTCATGTTGCAGTGACCCCGCAATACAGTTCCTCATGTTGCGGTGACCCCGTAATACAGTTCCTCATGTTGCGGTGACCCCGCAATACAGTTCCTCATGTTGCGGTGACCCCGCAATACAGTTCCTCATGTTGCGGTGACCCCGCAATACAGTTCCTCATGTTGCGGTGACCCCGTAATACAGTTCCTCATGTTGCAGTGACCCCGTAATACAGTTCCTCATGTTGCTGTGACCCCGCAATACAATTCCTCATGTTGCTGTGACCCAGCAATACAGTTCCTCATGTTGCCGTGACCCCGCAACACAGTTCCTCATGTTGCCGTGACTCCGCAATACAGTTCCTCATGTTGCAGTGACCCCGCAATACAGTTCCTCATGTTGCGGTGACCCCGCAGTACAGTTCCTCATGTTGCAGTGACCCAGCAATACAGTTCCTCATGTTGCTGTGACCCCGCAATACAGTTCCTCATGTTGCCGTGACCCCGCAATACAGTTCCTCATGTTGCCGTGACCCTGCAATACAGTTCCTCATGTTGCTGTGACCCCGCAATACAGTTCCTCATGTTGCGGTGACCCCGCAATACAGTTCCTCATGTTGCCGTGACCCCGCAATACAGTTCCTCATGTTGCTGTGACCCCGCAATACAGTTCCTCATGTTGCGGTGACCCCGCAATACAGTTCCTCATGTTGCGGTGACCCCGTAATACAGTTCCTCATGTTGCAGTGACTCCGCAATACAGTTCCTCATGTTGCAGTGACCCCGCAATACAGTTCCTCATGTTGCGGTGACCCCGCAGTACAGTTCCTCATGTTGCAGTGACCCAGCAATACAGTTCCTCATGTTGCTGTGACCCCGCAATACAGTTCCTCATGTTGCCGTGACCCCGCAATACAGTTCCTCATGTTGCCGTGACCCCGCAATACAGTTCCTCATGTTGCTGTGACCCCGCAATACAGTTCCTCATGTTGCGGTGACCCCCCAATACAGTTCCTCATGTTGCCATGACCCCGCAGTACAGTTCCTCATGTTGCAGTGACCCCGCAATACAGTTCCTCATGTTGCAGTGACCCCGCAATACAGTTCCTCATGTTGCAGTGACCCCGCAATACAGTTCCTCATGTTGCGGTGACCCCGTAATACAGTTCCTCATGTTGCGGTGACCCCGCAATACAGTTCCTCATGTTGCGGTGACCCCGCAATACAGTTCCTCATGTTGCGGTGACCCCGCAATACAGTTCCTCATGTTGCGGTGACCCCGTAATACAGTTCCTCATGTTGCAGTGACCCCGTAATACAGTTCCTCATGTTGCTGTGACCCCGCAATACAATTCCTCATGTTGCTGTGACCCAGCAATACAGTTCCTCATGTTGCCGTGACCCCGCAATACAGTTCCTCATGTTGCCGTGACTCCGCAATACAGTTCCTCATGTTGCAGTGACCCCGCAATACAGTTCCTCATGTTGCGGTGACCCCGCAGTACAGTTCCTCATGTTGCAGTGACCCAGCAATACAGTTCCTCATGTTGCCGTGACCCCGCAATACAGTTCCTCATGTTGCCGTGACCCCGCAATACAGTTCCTCATGTTGCCGTGACCCCGCAATACAGTTCCTCATGTTGCTGTGACCCCGCAATACAGTTCCTCATGTTGCGGTGACCCCCCAATACAGTTCCTCATGTTGCCATGACCCCGCAGTACAGTTCCTCATGTTGCAGTGACCCCGCAATACAGTTCCTCATGTTGCAGTGACCCCGCAATACAGTTCCTCATGTTGCAGTGACCCCGCAATACAGTTCCTCATGTTGCAGTGACCCCGTAATACAGTTCCTCATGTTGCGGTGACCCCGCAATACAGTTCCTCATGTTGCGGTGACCCCGCAATACAGTTCCTCATGTTGCGGTGACCCCGCAATACAGTTCCTCATGTTGCGGTGACCCCGCAATACAGTTCCTCATGTTGCGGTGACCCCGTAATACAGTTCCTCATGTTGCAGTGACCCCGTAATACAGTTCCTCATGTTGCCGTGACCCCGCAATACAATTCCTCATGTTGCCGTGACCCCGCAATACAGTTCCTCATGTAGCCGTGACCCCGCAATACAGTTCCTCATGTTGCTGTGACCCCGCAATACAGTTCCTCATGTAGCCGTGACCCCTCAATACAGTTCCTCATGTTGCAGTGACCCCGCAATACAGTTCCTCATGTTACGGTGACCCCGCAATACAGTTCCTCATGTTGCGGTGACCACGCAATACAGTTCCTCATGTTGCCGTGACCCCGCAATACAGTTCCTCATGTTGCTGTGACCCCGCAATACAGTTCCTCATGTTGCGGTGACCCCGCAATACAGTTCCTCATGTTGCAGTGACCCCGTCATACAGTTCCTCATGTTGCAGTGACCCCGTAATACAGTTCCTCATGTTGCTGTGACCCCGCAATACAGTTCCTCATGTTGCCGTGACCCTGCAATACAGGTCCTCATGTTGCCGTGACCCCGCAATACAGTTCCTCATGTTGCCGTGACCCCGCAATACAGTTCCTCATGTAGCCGTGACCCCGCAATACAGTTCCTCATGTTGCCGTGACCCCGCAATACAGTTCCTCATGTAGCCGTGACCCCGCAATACAGTTCCTCATGTAGCCGTGACCCCGCAATACAGTTCCTCATGTTGCGGTGACCCCGTAATACAGTTCCTCATGTTGCGTTGACTCCGCAATACAGTTCCTCATGTTGCGGTGACCCCGCAATACAGTTCCTCATGTTGCAGTGACCCCGTAATACAGTTCCTCATGTTGCGATGACCCCGCAGTACAGTTCCTCATGTTGCGGTGACCCCGCAATACAGTTCCTCATGTTGCGGTGACCCCGCAATACAGTTCCTCTTGTTGCAGTGACCCCGTAATACAGTTCCTCATGTTGCAGTGACCCCGTAATACAGTTCCTCATGTTGCAGTGACCCCGTAATACAGTTCCTCATGTTGCTGTGACCCCGCAATACAGTTCCTCATGTTGCTGTGACCCCGCAATACAGGTCCTCATGTTGCCGTGACTCCGCAATACAGTTCCTCATGTTGCAGTGAACCCGCAATAGAGTTCCTCATGTTACAGTGACCCCGCAATAGAGTTCCTCATGTTGCGGTGACCCCGCAATACAGTTCCTCATGTAGCCGTGACCCCGCAATACAGTTCCTCATGTTGCGGTGACCCCGCAATACAGTTCCTCATGTTGCAGTGACCCCACAATACAGTTCCTCATGTTACAGTGACCCCGCAATACAGTTCCTCATGTAGCCGTGACCCCGCAATACAGTTCCTCATGTAGCCGTGACCCCGCAATACAGTTCCTCATGTTACAGTGACCCCGCAATACAGTTCCTCATGTAGCCGTGACCCCGCAATACAGTTCCTCATGTTACAGTGACCCCGCAATACAGTTCCTCATGTAGCCGTGACCCCGCAATACAGTTCCTCATGTTGCGGTGACCCCGCAATACAGTTCCTCATGTTGCCGTGACCCCGCAATACAGTTCCTCATGTTACAGTGACCCCGCAATACAGTTCCTCATGTTGCGGTGACTCCGCAATACAGTTCCTCATGTTGCGGTGACCCCGCAGTACAGTTCCTCATGTTGCAGTGACCCCGCAATACAGTTCCTCATGTTGCAGTGACCCCGCAATACAGTTCCTCATGTTGCAGTGACCCCGCAATACAGTTCCTCATGTTGCGGTGACCCCGTAATACAGTTCCTCATGTTGCGGTGACCCCGCAATACAGTTCCTCATGTTGCGGTGACCCCGCAATACAGTTCCTCATGTTGCGGTGACCCCGCAATACAGTTCCTCATGTTGCGGTGACCCCGTAATACAGTTCCTCATGTTGCAGTGACCCCGTAATACAGTTCCTCATGTTGCTGTGACCCCGCAATACAATTCCTCATGTTGCTGTGACCCAGCAATACAGTTCCTCATGTTGCCGTGACCCCGCAATACAGTTCCTCATGTTGCCGTGACTCCGCAATACAGTTCCTCATGTTGCAGTGACCCCGCAATACAGTTCCTCATGTTGCGGTGACCCCGCAGTACAGTTCCTCATGTTGCAGTGACCCAGCAATACAGTTCCTCATGTTGCTGTGACCCCGCAATACAGTTCCTCATGTTGCCGTGACCCCGCAATACAGTTCCTCATGTTGCCGTGACCCCGCAATACAGTTCCTCATGTTGCTGTGACCCCGCAATACAGTTCCTCATGTTGCGGTGACCCCGCAATACAGTTCCTCATGTTGCGGTGACCCCGCAATACAGTTCCTCATGTTGCTGTGACCCCGCAATACAGTTCCTCATGTTGCGGTGACCCCGCAATACAGTTCCTCATGTTGCGGTGACCCCGTAATACAGTTCCTCATGTTGCAGTGACTCCGCAATACAGTTCCTCATGTTGCAGTGACCCCGCAATACAGTTCCTCATGTTGCGGTGACCCCGCAGTACAGTTCCTCATGTTGCAGTGACCCAGCAATACAGTTCCTCATGTTGCTGTGACCCCGCAATACAGTTCCTCATGTTGCCGTGACCCCGCAATACAGTTCCTCATGTTGCCGTGACCCCGCAATACAGTTCCTCATGTTGCTGTGACCCCGCAATACAGTTCCTCATGTTGCGGTGACCCCCCAATACAGTTCCTCATGTTGCCATGACCCCGCAGTACAGTTCCTCATGTTGCAGTGACCCCGCAATACAGTTCCTCATGTTGCAGTGACCCCGCAATACAGTTCCTCATGTTGCAGTGACCCCGCAATACAGTTCCTCATGTTGCGGTGACCCCGTAATACAGTTCCTCATGTTGCGGTGACCCCGCAATACAGTTCCTCATGTTGCGGTGACCCCGCAATACAGTTCCTCATGTTGCGGTGACCCCGCAATACAGTTCCTCATGTTGCGGTGACCCCGTAATACAGTTCCTCATGTTGCAGTGACCCCGTAATACAGTTCCTCATGTTGCTGTGACCCCGCAATACAATTCCTCATGTTGCTGTGACCCAGCAATACAGTTCCTCATGTTGCCGTGACCCCGCAATACAGTTCCTCATGTTGCCGTGACTCCGCAATACAGTTCCTCATGTTGCAGTGACCCCGCAATACAGTTCCTCATGTTGCGGTGACCCCGCAGTACAGTTCCTCATGTTGCAGTGACCCAGCAATACAGTTCCTCATGTTGCTGTGACCCCGCAATACAGTTCCTCATGTTGCCGTGACCCCGCAATACAGTTCCTCATGTTGCCGTGACCCCGCAATACAGTTCCTCATGTTGCTGTGACCCCGCAATACAGTTCCTCATGTTGCGGTGACCCCCCAATACAGTTCCTCATGTTGCCATGACCCCGCAGTACAGTTCCTCGTGTTGCAGTGACCCCGCAATACAGTTCCTCATGTTGCAGTGACCCCGCAATACAGTTCCTCATGTTGCAGTGACCCCGCAATACAGTTCCTCATGTTGCAGTGACCCCGTAATACAGTTCCTCATGTTGCGGTGACCCCGCAATACAGTTCCTCATGTTGCGGTGACCCCGCAATACAGTTCCTCATGTTGCGGTGACCCCGCAATACAGTTCCTCATGTTGCGGTGACCCCGCAATACAGTTCCTCATGTTGCGGTGACCCCGTAATACAGTTCCTCATGTTGCAGTGACCCCGTAATACAGTTCCTCATGTTGCTGTGACCCCGCAATACAATTCCTCATGTTGCTGTGACCCTGCAATACAGGTCCTCATGTTGCCGTGACCCCGCAATACAGTTCCTCATGTTGCCGTGACCCCGCAATACAGTTCCTCATGTAGCCGTGACCCCGCAATACAGTTCCTCATGTTGCTGTGACCCCGCAATACAGTTCCTCATGTAGCCGTGACCCCGCAATACAGTTCCTCATGTTGCAGTGACCCCGCAATACAGTTCCTCATGTTACGGTGACCCCGCAATACAGTTCCTCATGTTGCGGTGACCACGCAATACAGTTCCTCATGTTGCCGTGACCCCGCAATACAGTTCCTCATGTTACGGTGACCCCGCAATACAGTTCCTCATGTTGCGGTGACCCCGCAATACAGTTCCTCATGTTGCAGTGACCCCGTCATACAGTTCCTCATGTTGCAGTGACCCCGTAATACAGTTCCTCATGTTGCTGTGACCCCGCAATACAGTTCCTCATGTTGCTGTGACCCTGCAATACAGGTCCTCATGTTGCCGTGACCCCGCAATACAGTTCCTCATGTTGCCGTGACCCCGCAATACAGTTCCTCATGTAGCCGTGACCCCGCAATACAGTTCCTCATGTTGCCGTGACCCCGCAATACAGTTCCTCATGTAGCCGTGACCCCGCAATACAGTTCCTCATGTAGCCGTGACCCCGCAATACAGTTCCTCATGTTGCGGTGACCCCGTAATACAGTTCCTCATGTTGCGTTGACTCCGCAATACAGTTCCTCATGTTGCGGTGACCCCGCAATACAGTTCCTCATGTTGCAGTGACCCCGTAATACAGTTCCTCATGTTGCGATGACCCCGCAGTACAGTTCCTCATGTTGCGGTGACCCCGCAATACAGTTCCTCATGTTGCGGCGACTCCGCAATACAGTTCCTCATGTTGCGGTGACCCCGCAATACAGTTCCTCTTGTTGCAGTGACCCCGTAATACAGTTCCTCATGTTGCAGTGACCCCGTAATACAGTTCCTCATGTTGCAGTGACCCCGTAATACAGTTCCTCATGTTGCTGTGACCCCGCAATACAGTTCCTCATGTTGCTGTGACCCCGCAATACAGGTCCTCATGTTGCCGTGACTCCGCAATACAGTTCCTCATGTTGCAGTGAACCCGCAATAGAGTTCCTCATGTTACAGTGACCCCGCAATAGAGTTCCTCATGTTGCGGTGACCCCGCAATACAGTTCCTCATGTAGCCGTGACCCTGCAATACAGTTCCTCATGTTGCGGTGACCCCGCAATACAGTTCCTCATGTTGCAGTGACCCCACAATACAGTTCCTCATGTTACAGTGACCCCGCAATACAGTTCCTCATGTAGCCGTGACCCCGCAATACAGTTCCTCATGTAGCCGTGACCCCGCAATACAGTTCCTCATGTTACAGTGACCCCGCAATACAGTTCCTCATGTAGCCGTGACCCCGCAATACAGTTCCTCATGTTACAGTGACCCCGCAATACAGTTCCTCATGTAGCCGTGACCCCGCAATACAGTTCCTCATGTTGCGGTGACCCCGCAATACAGTTCCTCATGTTGCCGTGACCCCGCAATACAGTTCCTCATGTTACAGTGACCCCGCAATACAGTTCCTCATGTTGCGGTGACTCCGCAATACAGTTCCTCATGTTGCGGTGACCCCGCAATACAGTTCCTCATGTTGCGGTGACTCCGCAATACAGTTCCTCATGTTGCGGTGACCCCGCAATACAGTTCCTCATGTTGCAGTGACCCCGTAATACAGTTCCTCATGTTGCTGTGACCCCGCAATACAATTCCTCATGTTGCTGTGACCCCGCAATACAGGTCCTCATGTTGCCGTGACACCGCAATACAGTTCCTCATGTTGCCGTGACCCCGCAATACAGTTCCTCATGTAGCCGTGACCCCGCAATACAGTTCCTCATGTTGCTGTGACCCCGCAATACAGTTCCTCATGTTGCGGTGACCCCGCAATACAGTTCCTCATGTTGCAGTGACCCCGTAATACAGTTCCTCATGTTACAGTGACCCCGCAATACAGTTCCTCATGTTACAGTGACCCCGCAATACAGTTCCTCATGTAGCCGTGACCCCGCAATACAGTTCCTCATGTAGCCGTGACCCCGCAATACAGTTCCTCATGTTGCGGTGACCCCGCAATACAGTTCCTCATGTTGCAGTGACCCCGCAATACAGTTCCTCATGTTACAGTGACCCCGCAATACAGTTCCTCATGTTACGGTGACCCCGCAATACAGTTCCTCATGTTGCGGTGACCCCGCAATACAGTTCCTCATGTTGCGGTGACCCCGCAATACAGTTCCTCATGTTGCAGTGACCCCGCAATACAGTTCCTCATGTTACAGTGACCCCGCAATACAGTTCCTCATGTTGCGGTGACCCCGCAATACAGTTCCTCATGTTGCCGTGACCCCGCAATACAGTTCCTCATGTAGCCGTGACCCCGCAATACAGCTCCTCATGTTGCGGTGACCCCGCAATACAGCTCCTCATGTTGCTGTGACCCCGCAATACAGTTCCTCATGTTGCTGTGACCCCGCAATACAGGTCCTCATGTTGCCGTGACCCCGCAATACAGGTCCTCATGTTGCCGTGACCCCGCAATACAGTTCCTCATGTTGCCGTGACCCCGCAATACAGTTCCTCATGTTGCTGTGACCCCGCAATACAGTTCCTCATGTTGCGGTGACCCCGCAATACAGTTCCTCATGTTGCAGTGACCCCGTAATACAGTTCCTCATGTTACAGTGACCCCGCAATACAGTTCCTCATGTTACAGTGACCCCGCAATAGAGTTCCTCATGTTGCGGTGACCCCGCAATACAGTTCCTCATGTAGCCGTGACCCCGCAATACAGTTCCTCATGTTGCGGTGACCCCGCAATACAGTTCCTCATGTTGCAGTGACCCCGCAATACAGTTCCTCATGTTACAGTGACCCCGCATTACAGTTCCTCATGTTGCGGTGACCCCGCAATACAGGTCCTCATGTTGCCGTGACCCCGCAATACAGTTCCTCATGTTGCCGTGACCCCGCAATACAGTTCCTCATGTTGCCGTGACCCCGCAATACAGTTCCTCATGTTGCTGTGACCCCGCAATACAGTTCCTCATGTTGCGGTGACCCCGCAATACAGTTCCTCATGTTGCAGTGACCCCGTAATACAGTTCCTCATGTTACAGTGACCCCGCAATACAGTTCCTCATGTTACAGTGACCCCGCAATAGAGTTCCTCATGTTGCGGTGACCCCGCAATACAGTTCCTCATGTAGCCGTGACCCCGCAATACAGTTCCTCATGTTGCGGTGACCCCGCAATACAGTTCCTCATGTTGCAGTGACCCCGCAATACAGTTCCTCATGTTACAGTGACCCCGCAATACAGTTCCTCATGTTACAGTGACCCCGCATTACAGTTCCTCATGTTGCGGTGACCCCGCAATACAGTTCCTCATGTTGCGGTAACCCCGCAATACAGTTCCTCATGTTGCGGTGACCCCGCAATACAGTTCCTCATGTTGCAGTGACCCCGCAATACAGTTCCTCATGTTACAGTGACCCCGCAATACAGTTCCTCATGTTGCGGTGACCCCGCAATACAGTTCCTCATGTTGCTGTGACCCCGCAATACAGTTCCTCATGTTGCAGTGACCCCGCAATACAGTTCCTCATGTAGCCGTGACCCCGCAATACAGCTCCTCATGTTGTGGTGACCCCGCAATACAGTTCCTCATGTTGCCGTGACCCCGCAATACAGTTCCTCATGTTGCTGTGACCCCGCAATACAGTTCCTCATGTTACGGTGACCCCGCAATACAGTTCCTCATGTTGCGGTGACCACGCAATACAGTTCCTCATGTTGCCGTGACCCCGCAATACAGTTCTTCATGTCACGGTGACCCCGCAATACAGTTCCTCATGTTGCGGTGACCCCGCAATACAGTTCCTCATGTTGCAGTGACCCCGTCATACAGTTCCTCATGTTGCTGTGACCCCGCAATACAGTTCCTCATGTTACGGTGACCCCGCAATACAGTTCCTCATGTTGCGGTGACCCCGCAATACAGTTCCTCATGTAGCCGTGACCCCGCAATACAGTTCCTCATGTTGCGGTGACCCCGCAATACAGTTCCTCATGTTGCAGTGACCCCGCAATACAGTTCCTCATGTTACAGTGACCCCGCATTACAGTTCCTCATGTTGCGGTGACCCCGCAATACAGTTCCTCATGTTGCGGTAACCCCGCAATACAGTTCCTCATGTTGCGGTGACCCCGCAATACAGTTCCTCATGTTGCAGTGACCCCGCAATACAGTTCCTCATGTTACAGTGACCCCGCAATACAGTTCCTCATGTTGCGGTGACCCCGCAATACAGTTCCTTATGTTGCTGTGACCCCGCAATACAGTTCCTCATGTTGCAGTGACCCCGCAATACAGTTCCTCATGTAGCCGTGACCCCGCAATACAGCTCCTCATGTTGTGGTGACCCCGCAATACAGTTCCTCATGTTGCCGTGACCCCGCAATACAGTTCCTCATGTTGCTGTGACCCCGCAATACAGTTCCTCATGTTACGGTGACCCCGCAATACAGTTCCTCATGTTGCGGTGACCACGCAATACAGTTCCTCATGTTGCCGTGACCCCGCAATACAGTTCTTCATGTCACGGTGACCCCGCAATACAGTTCCTCATGTTGCGGTGACCCCGCAATACAGTTCCTCATGTTGCAGTGACCCCGTAATACAGTTCCTCATGTTGCTGTGACCCCGCAATACAGTTCCTCATGTTGCTGTGACCCCGCAATACAGGTCCTCATGTTGCCGTGACCCCGCAATACAGTTCCTCATGTTGCCGTGACCCCGCAATACAGTTCCTCATGTAGCCGTGACCCCGCAATACAGTTCCTCATGTTGCTGTGACCCCGCAATACAGTTCCTCATGTAGCCGTGACCCCGCAATACAGTTCCTCATGTAGCCGTGACCCCGCAATACAGTTCCTCATGTTGCAGTGACCCCGCAATACAGTTCCTCATGTTGCAGTGAACCCGTAATACAGTTCCTCATGTTACAGTGACCCCGCAATACAGTTCCTCATGTAGCCGTGACCCCGCAATACAGTTCCTCATGTTGCAGTGACCCCGCAATACAGTTCCTCATGTTGCAGTGACCCCGCAATACAGTTCCTCATGTTGCTGTGACCCCGCAATACAGTTCCTCATGTTACAGTGACCCCGCAATACAGTTCCTCATGTTGCAGTGACCCCGCAATACAGTTCCTCATGTTGCTGTGACCCCGCAATACAGTTCCTCATGTTACAGTGACCCCGCAATACAGTTCCTCATGTTGCTGTGACCCCGCAATACAGTTCCTCATGTTACGGTGACCCCAAACCAAAAAATAATTTTGGTGGCTACTTTAAAACTGTAATTTTGCTCCAGTTATGATTGGGAATGTAAATACCTGATATGCATTATGTATTCTCATTGCTACAAATCAAACATCATTTAAACATAGTGATTAATCACAAAAACAATATTTAATATTATGTTTAGAAGGTTTACACCACTATGCAACACCCCTGTATTATGCGTATAACACACTTCCAAATTTCTGCTTCACTGTGTCAAGCGATTTTCTGCCACCAGGTGGCGCCCAACTTCTAAGTGTCCAGGAGAAAAGTGTTTCAATGAATTAAAAACATTTCCTACAAAATGTAAAAGAATGAAAGTCACTGTTACTGAATCACTAGATAAAAAGACTCCATCCTGTACCCCTACTATCCATCCAGCTCCCCTCTGACTCCATCCTGTACCCCTACTATCCATCCAGCCCCCCTCTGACTCCATCCTGTACCCCTACTATCCATCCAGCTCCCCTCTGACTCCATCCTGTACCCCTACTATCCATCCAGCCCCCCTCTGACTCCATCCTGTACCCCTACTATCCATCCAGCCCCCCTCTGACTCCATCCTGTACCCCTACTATCCATCCAGCTCCCCTCTGACCCCATCCTGTACCCCTACTATCCATCCTGTACCCCTACTATCCATCCAGCTCCCCTCTGACTCCATCCTGTACCCCTACTATCCATCCAGCTCCCCTCTGACTCCATCCTGTACCCCTACTATCCATCCAGCTCTCCTCTGACTCCATCCTGTACCCCTACTATCCATCCAGCTCTCCTCTGACTCCATCCTGTACCCCCTACTATCCATCCAGCCCCCCTCTGACTCCATCCTGTACCTCTACTATCCATCCAGCCCCCCTCTGACTCCATCCTGTACCCCTACTATCCATCCAGCCCCCCTCTGACTCCATCCTGTACCCCTACTATCCATCCAGCTCTCCTCTGACTCTATCCTGTACCTCTACTATCCATCCAGCTCCCCTCTGACTCCATCCTGTACCCCTACTATCCATCCAGCTCCCCTCTGACTCCATCCTGTACCCCTACTATCCATCCAGCCCCCCTCTGACTCCATCCTGTACCCCTACTATCCATCCAGCTCCCCTCTGACTCTATCCTGTACCTCTACTATCCATCCAGCTCTCCTCTGACTCCATCCTGTACCCCTACTATCCATCCAGCCCCCCTCTGACTCCATCCTGTACCCCTACTATCCATCCAGCTCTCCTCTGACTCTATCCTGTACCCCTACTACCCATCCAGCTCCCCTCTGACTCCATCCTGTACCCCTACTATCCATCCAGCTCTCCTCTGACTCCATCCTGTACCCCTACTATCCATCCAGCTCCCTTCTGACTCCATCCTGTACCCCTTCTATCCATCCAGCTCCCCTCTGACTCTATCCTGTACCCCTTCTATCCATCCAGCTCCCCTCTGACTCCATCCTGTACCCCTACTATCCATCCAGCTCCCCTCTGACTCCATCCTGTACCCCTACTATCCATCCAGCTCCCCTCTGACTCTATCCTGTACCTCTACTATCCATCCAGCTCCCCTCTGACTACATCCTGTACCCCTACTATCCATCCAGCTCCCCTCTGACTCCATCCTGTACCCCTACTATCCATCCAGCCCCCTCTGACTCCATCCTGTACCCCTACTATCCATCCAGCTCCCCTCTGACTACATCCTGTACCCCTACTATCCATCCAGCCCCCTCTGACTCCATCCTGTACCCCTACTATCCATCCAGCTCCCCTCTGACTCCATCCTGTACCCCTACTATCCATCCAGCTCCCCTCTGACTCCATCCTGTACCCCTACTATCCATCCAGCTCCCCTCTGACTCCATCCTGTACCCCTACTATCCATCCAGCTCCCCTCTGACTCCATCCTGTACCCCTACTATCCATCCAGCTCCCCTCTGACTCCCATCCTGTACCCCTACTATCCATCCAGCTCCCTTCTGACTCCATCCTGTACCCCTACTATCCATCCAGCCCCCCTCTGACTCCATCCTGTACCCCTACTATCCATCCAGCTCCCCTCTGACTCCCATCCTGTACCCCTACTATCCATCCAGCTCCCTTCTGACTCCATCCTGTACCCCTACTATCCATCCAGCTCCCCTCTGACTCCATCCTGTACCCCTACTATCCATCCAGCTCCCCTCTGACTCCATCCTGTACCCCTACTATACATCCAGCCCCCCTCTGACTCCATCCTGTACCCCTACTATCCATCCAGCTCCCCTCTGACTCCCATCCTGTACCCCTACTATCCATCCAGCTCCCTTCTGACTCCATCCTGTACCCCTACTATCCATCCAGCTCCCCTCTGACTCCATCCTGTACCCCTACTATCCATCCAGCTCCCCTCTGACTCCATCCTGTACCCCTACTATCCATCCAGCTCCCCTCTGACTCCATCCTGTACCCCTACTATCCATCCAGCTCCCCTCTGACTCCATCCTGTACCCCTACTATCCATCCAGCTCCCCTCTGACTCCATCCTGTACCCCAACTATCCATCCAGCTCCCCTCTGACTCCATCCTGTACCTCTACTATCCATCCAGCTCCCTTCTGACTCCATCCTGTACCTCTACTATCCATCCAGCCCCCCCTCTGACTCCATCCTGTACCCCTACTATCCATCCAGCCCTCCTCTGACTCCATCCTGTACCCCTACTATCCATCCAGCTCTCCTCTGACTCCATCCTGTACCCCTACTATCCATCCAGCTCTTCTCTGACTCCATCCTGTACCCCTACTATCCATCCAGCTCTCCTCTGACTCCATCCTGTACCCCTACTATCCATCCAGCTCTTCTCTGACTCCATCCTGTACCTCTACTATCCATCCAGCTCCCCTCTGACTCCATCCTGTACCCCTACTATCCATCCAGCTCTTCTCTGACTCCATCCTGTACCCCTACTATCCATCCAGCTCCCATCTGACTCCATCCTGTACCTCTACTATCCATCCAGCTCTCCTCTGACTCCATCCTGTACCCCTACTATCCATCCAGCTCCCCTCTGACTCCATCCTGTACCCCTACTATCCATCCAGCCCCCCTCTGACTCCATCCTGTACCCCTACTATCCATCCAGCTCTCCTCTGACTCCATCCTGTACCCCTACTATCCATCCAGCCCCCCTCTGACTCCATCCTGTACCCCTACTATCCATCCAGCTCCCATCTGACTCCATCCTGTACCTCTACTATCCATCCAGCTCTCCTCTGACTCCATCCTGTACCCCTACTATCCATCCAGCTCCCATCTGACTCCATCCTGTACCTCTACTATCCATCCAGCTCTCCTCTGACTCCATCCTGTACCCCTACTATCCATCCAGCCCCCCTCTGACTCCATCCTGTACCCCTACTATCCATCCAGCTCCCCTCTGACTCTATCCTGTACCTCTACTATCCATCCAGCTCCCCTCTGACTCCATCCTGTACCCCTACTATCCATCCAGCTCTCCTCTGACTCCATCCTGTACCCCTACTATCCATCCAGCCCCCCTCTGACTCCATCCTGTACCCCTACTATCCATCCAGCTCCCCTCTGACTCCATCCTGTACCCCTACTATCCATCCAGCTCCCCTCTGACTCCATCCTGTACCTCTACTATCCATCCAGCTCCCCTCTGACTCCATCCTGTACCCCTACTATCCATCCAGCTCCCTTCTGACTCCATCCTGTACCCCTACTATCCATCCAGCCCCCTCTGACTCCATCCTGTACCCCTACTATCCATCCAGCTCCCCTCTGACTCCATCCTGTACCCCTACTATCCATCCAGCTCCCTTCTGACTCCATCCTGTACCCCTACTATCCATCCAGCTCCCTTCTGACTCCATCCTGTACCCCTACTATCCATCCAGCCCCCTCTGACTCCATCCTGTACCCCTACTATCCATCCAGCTCCCCTCTGACTCCATCCTGTACCCCTACTATCCATCCAGCTCCCCTCTGACTCCATCCTGTACCCCTACTATCCATCCAGCACTCCTCTGACTCCATCCTGTACCCCTACTATCCATCCAGCCCCCCTCTGACTCCATCCTGTACCCCTACTATCCATCCTGCTCTCCTCTGACTCCATCCTGTACCCCTACTATCCATCCAGCTCTCCTCTGACTCCATCCTGTACCCCTACTATCCATCCAGCTCCCCTCTGACTCCATCCTGTACCCCTACTATCCATCCAGCCCCCCTCTGACTCCATCCTGTACCCCTACTATCCATCCAGCTCTCCTCTGACTCCATCCTGTACCCCTACTATCCATCCAGCCCCCCTCTGACTCCATCCTGTACCCCTACTATCCATCCAGCTCTCCTCTGACTCCATCCTGTACCCCTACTATCCATCCAGCTCCCCTCTGACTCCATCCTGTACCCCTACTATCCATCCAGCTCCCCTCTGACTCCATCCTGTACCCCTACTATCCATCCAGCTCTCCTCTGACTCCATCCTGTACCCCTACTATCCATCCAGCCCCCCCTCTGACTCCATCCTGTACCCCTACTATCCATCCAGCCCCCCTCTGACTCCATCCAGTACCCCTACTATCCATCCAGCTCCCCTCTGACTCCATCCAGTACCCCTACTATCCATCCAGCTCCCCTCTGACTCCATCCTGTACCCCTACTATCCATCCAGCCCCCCTCTGACTCCATCCTGTACCCCTACTATCCATCCAGCCCCCCTCTGACTCTATCCTGTACCCCTACTATCCATCCAGCTCCCCTCTGACTCCATCCTGTACCCCTACTATCCATCCAGCTCCCCTCTGACTCCATCCTGTACCCCTACTATCCATCCAGCTCTCCTCTGACTCCATCCTGTACCCCTACTATCCATCCAGCCCCCCCTCTGACTCCATCCTGTACCCCTACTATCCATCCAGCCCCCCTCTGACTCCATCCAGTACCCCTACTATCCATCCAGCTCCCCTCTGACTCCATCCTGTACCCCTACTATCCATCCAGCCCCCCTCTGACTCCATCCTGTACCCCTACTATCCATCCAGCTCTCCTCTGACTCCATCCTGTACCCCTACTATCCATCCAGCTCCCCTCTGACTCCATCCTGTACCCCTACTATCCATCCAGCTCCCCTCTGACTCCATCCTGTACCCCTACTATCCATCCAGCTCCCCTCTGACTCCATCCTGTACCCCTACTATCCATCCAGCTCCCCTCTGACTCCATCCTGTACCTCTACTATCCATCCAGCTCTCCTCTGACTCCATCCTGTACCCCTACTATCCATCCAGCTCCCCTCTGACTCCATCCTGTACCCCTACTATCCATCCAGCCCCCCTCTGACTCCATCCTGTACCCCTACTATCCATCCAGCCCCCCTCTGACTCCATCCTGTACCCCTACTATCCATCCAGCCCCCCTCTGACTCCATCCTGTACCCCTACTATCCATCCAGCCCCCCTCTGACTCCATCCTGTACCTCTACTATCCATCCAGCTCCCCTCTGACTCCATCCTGTACCTCTACTATCCATCCAGCTCTCCTCTGACTCCATCCTGTACCCCTACTATCCATCCAGCCCCCCTCTGACTCCATCCTGTACCTCTACTATCCATCCAGCCCCCCTCTGACTCCATCCTGTACCCCTACTATCCATCCAGCCCCCCTCTGACTCCATCCTGTACCCCTACTATCCATCCAGCTCCCCTCTGACTCCATCCTGTACCTCTACTATCCATCCAGCTCCCCTCTGACTCCATCCTGTACCCCTACTATCCATCCAGCTCCCCTCTGACTCCATCCTGTACCCCTACTATCCATCCAGCTCCCCTCTGACTCCATCCTGTACCCCTACTATCCATCCAGCCTCCCTCTGACTCCATCCTGTACCCCTACTATCCATCCAGCTTAAAGAGATTGCCCCATATTTGGGGTTGAATCATAACTTACTCGAACCACCAGTCTCTCTGGTAAAGTTCTATTGTGGCAATGTTTGGAAATGAAACCCTAGGAAGGTAAAAAGTGCTGGTTGGGCCCCTTAATAAAAGTAGCGTTGCTTAGACGAGGGAGTTTTGGACCATCTCCCTGGCCAAAAGGGTTTGTGTCGGGCTCAGCAAAGCAAAACCAACCTCGCCTTAATACATATTATAAAACGTACATAAAATACATCCAAATGTTATTATGACTTGTAAGGTTAAACATTTCAATAGTCTAATAGCAAAATGACTAGAAGGTTTAGAGTTGTTACAATTACTCCACATGTTGTCTGGAGAAACATGCCAGTGGTTTCAAGATCCTGCAGGGCAGACTCGTTTCGCCTTATCAAGCTTCCTCAGGGCCCACTGGGACTTAGAAAATCAATTATACATAATGCAAAAAGGTACATTGTCACTTCTCAGAGGAATTGTACATGTCTTAGACAGTAATTTTTATAAGTACCCAATGTATGTATAGTTGATTTTCCCAGCAGGACATTGCTTTGTATGATATGCTGTGATTATGCTGCGCATTTGTCATCCATGGTATTGATGCTTTGTTGCCAATTACTATATAACTGACTGACTGGTACTCTGATTGCACCATGCAACTGTTTATAAATGATCATTGGGAACTCTGTTATTTCCTTAATCCTGTACTAACAGTCAGTCACCATAAATAACCCTCAGGAGGACCTAAAGCAGCACCTCTTTGATACCTATGCATTACGGGTAATATTCTATTACCTACATATAGTAGTTTATATTACTCTCTCTCTTTCATATGAGGTACACGAGTCTCCTGAGGATTATGGACCATAATTACATCTATGGATTTGGCCGTTTCGTATCCTATTTTCTCTGACTATTGATTGTTGTTTGTATATATTGTAAATAATACATTTTGGCCGTTTTGTATCCATTTTTCTACGACTATTGATTGTTGTTTGTATATATTGTAAATAATACATTTTGGTCTTTTCGTATCCTTTTTTCTCTGACTATTGATTGTTGTTTGTATATATTGTAAATAATACATTTTGGCCGTTTCGTATCCTTTTTTCTCTGACTATTGATTGTTGTTTGTATATATTGTAAATAATACATTTTGGCCATTTCGTATCCTTTTTTCTACGACTATTGATTGTTGTTTGTATATATTGTAAATAATACATTTTGGCCATTTCGTATCCTTTTTTCTACGACTATTGATTGTTGTTTGTATAAATTGTAAATAATACATTTTGCCCGTTTCGTATCCTTTTTTCTCTGACTATTGATTGTTGTTTGTATATATTGTAAATAATACATTTTGGCCGTTTCGTATCCTTTTTTCTCTGACTATTGATTGTTGTTTGTATATATTGTAAATAATACATTTTGGCCGTTTTGTATCCTTTTTTCTCTGACTATTGATTATTGTTTTCTATATATTGTAAATAATACATTTTGGCCGTTTCGTATCCTTTTTTCTCTGACTATTGATTGTTGTTTGTATATATTGTAAATAATACATTTTGGCTGTTTCGTATCCTTTTTTCTACGACTATTGATTGTTGTTTGTATATATTGTAAATAATACATTTTGGCCGTTTCGTATCCTTTTTTCTACGACTATTGATTGTTGTTTGTATATATTGTAAATAACACATTTTGGCCGTTTCGTATCCTTTTTTCTCTGACTATTGATTGTTGTTTGTATATATTGAAAATAATACATTTTGGCCATTTCGTATCCTTTTTCTACGACTATTGATTGTTGTTTGTATATATTGTAAATAATATATTTTGGCCGTTTCGTATCCTTCTTTCTATGACTTTTGATTGTTGTTTGTATATATTGTAAATAATACATTTTGGCCGTTTCGTATCCTTTTTTCTTTGACTATTGATTGTTGTTTGTACATATTGTAAATAATACATTTTGGCCGTTTCGTATCCTTTTTTCTCTGACTATTGATTGTTGTTTGTACATATTGTAAATAATACATTTTGGCCGTTTCGTATCCTTCTTTCTATGACTTTTGATTGTTGTTTGAATATATTTTAAATAATACATTTTGGCTGTTTCGTATCCTTTTTTCTACGACTATTGATTGTTGTTTGTATATATTATATATATTCGTATCCTTTTTTCTCTGACTATTGATTGTTGTTTGTATATATTATATATATTCGTATCCTTTTTTCTCTGACTATTGATTGTTGTTTGTATATATTGTAAATAATACATTTTGGCCGTTTCGTATCCTTTTTTCTCTGACTATTGATTGTTGTTTGTATATATTATATATATTCGTATCCTTTTTTCTCTGACTATTGATTGTTGTTTGTATATATTGTAAATAATATATTTTGGCCGTTTCGTATCCTTTTTTTCTCTGACTATTGATTGTTGTTTGTATATATTGTAAATAATACATTTTGGCCGTTTCGTATCCTTTTTTCTACGACTATTGATTGTTGTTTGTATATATTGTATATATTCGTATCCTTTTTTTTCTGACTATTGATTGTATATATTTTTAAATAATACATTTTTTGTAACATAATTTTGTGTGCATCCTTTCAACTCAATTTTCTAAAGTGTCTGGTAGAGGCTGTGGTGGGAACAGCCCCAGAGAGGATAGCACCCGCCTTATTTGATGCCTTTATATTCGTTGTGCTATTACTACATACAAGTCATAATAACATTTGGATGTATTTTATGTACGTTGTATAATTTAGGCAAGGTTGGTTTTGCTTTGGTGAGCCTGACACAACCCCTTTTGTCCAGGGAGATGGTCCAGAACTCCCTCGTCTAAGCAACGCTACTCTTATCCATCAAGCTCTAACCTTCACCTTTAGCGTGAATGTTGTTGGAAAGCACTGGGTGGCGCTGGTGAGTAATTTTCCTGGAAAATCGGAGGCAGTTTGTTCTCGGGGACTTTGCTGACATGATGGGTGTCGTCCAGCACTTTGCTGACATGGTTGGTGTCGCCCAGCAGGACGGGTCAGTGTTTCCCGGGCTCAGCTGCCTTCACACTATATTAGAATTGGCAGAGGACGCTCTGAGGATCCAGACGGAGAAAATCTGAGGAAGCCGGAGCAACTTATTCATCACTGAGCCGGGTGCTGGAAGCCACCGGAAGATTAACCCAAATAGAGATACAGCGGATAAAGTGAGTGCAGCTGCATGGAGAGGAACCACAAGAGCTTACACTCACCCCCACCTCATGGGAGCCACTATGGAGAGGAGCCACAAGAGCTTACACTCACCTCCCCCCCCTCATGGGAGCCACTATGGAGAGGAGCCACAAGAGCTTACACTCACCTCCCCCCCTCATGGGAGCCACTATGGAGAGGAGCCACAAGAGCTTACACTCACCTCCCCCCCCTCATGGGAGCCACTATGGAGAGGAACCACAAGAGCTTACACTCACCTCCCCCCCCTCATGGGAGCCACTATGGAGAGGAGCCACAAGAGCTTACACTCACCTCCCCCCCTCATGGGAGCCACTATGGAGAGGAGCCACAAGAGCTTACACTCACCTCCCCCCCCTCATGGGAGCCACTATGGAGAGGAGCCACAAGAGCTTACACTCACCTCCCCCCCCTCATGGGAGCCACTATGGAGAGGAACCACAAGAGCTTACACTCACCTCCCCCCCCTCATGGGAGCCACTATGGAGAGGAGCCACAAGAGCTTACACTCACCTCCCCCCCCTCATGGGAGCCACTATGGAGAGGAGCCACAAGAGCTTACACTCACCTCCCCCCCCCCTCATGGGAGCCACTATGGAGAGGAGCCACAAGAGCTTACACTCACCTCCCCCCCCTCATGGGAGCCACTATGGAGAGGAGCCACAAGAGCTTACACTCACCTCCCCCCCCCCTCATGGGAGCCACTATGGAGAGGAGCCACAGGAGCTTACACTCACCCCCCCCTCATGGGAGCCGCTATGGAGAGGAGGCACAAGAGCTTACACTCACCGCCCCCCCCCCCCACCATGTGAGCTTCCCTCCCAGGACATATTTATTCCAGGGACAGTTTGTCTGAATCTACTGAAGCCTTTGTACACACAGGGGGGTAACTACAGTACAGAGGGGCGATGGCACAGAGGGACGCGGGGGGCTTCTCTCATTTCTTTCTCTCTCCTGTTTCTCTCCTTCTCTCATTTCTTTCTCTCTCCTGTTCCTCTCCATCTCTCTCCTGTTTCTCTCCTTCTCTCATTTCTTTCTCTCTCCTGTTCCTCTCTATCTCTCTCCTGTTTCTCGCCTTCTCTCATTTCTTTCTCTCTCCTGTTCCTCTCTATCTCTCTCCTGTTTCTCGCCTTCTCTCATTTCTTTCTCTCTCCTGTTTCTTGCCTTCTCTCATTTCTTTCTCTCTCCTGTTCCTCTCTATCTCTCTCCTGTTTCTCGCCTTCTCTCATTTCTTTCTCTCTCCTGTTTCTCTCCTTCTCTCATTTCTTTCTCTCTCCTGTTTCTCTCCTTCTCTCATTTCTTTCTCTCTCCTGTTTCTCTCCTTCTCTCATTTCTTTCTCTCTCCTGTTTCTCTCCTTCTCTCATTTCTTTCTCTCTCCTGTTCCTCTCTATCTCTCTCCTGTTTCTCGCCTTCTCTCATTTCTTTCTCTCTCCTGTTCCTCTCTATCTCTCTCCTGTTTCTTGCCTTCTCTCATTTCTTTCTCTCTCCTGTTTCTCGCCTTCTCTCATTTCTTTCTCTCTCCTGTTTCTCTCCTTCTCTCATTTCTTTCTCTCTCCTGTTCCTCTCTATCTCTCCCCTGTTTCTCGCCTTCTCTCATTTCTTTCTCTCTCCTGTTGCTCTCGCTCTTCCTCCTGTTTTTCACCCTGTCCAGTTTCTTTCTGTCTCACATCCAGGGGCGCACTGGCCATAGGGGGAACAGGGAGAATTCCCGGTGGGCTGCTGATCCCTCATCTAATCTCTGGTCCCTCAGACCAGAAACTTGCTGCACATTAACATCTGCGCGTTATATTTTGTCTGCTCTACATTAACCCCTTTCCCTCAGGGGCTCCTCATTGTTTTCCATGCGCGTTGCTCTTCCCTGATTGTTAAATGGTGAAGAAGGTAAAATAATTCCCCTGAATTCCTAACACTCAATATAGGATGCGAAGAACCCGCCATGTGCACAGCGACCAGAGCGCGACAATAGACGCCGATATTCACATATATATAACAAGGCACAGAGCAAAGGTATTGTTATCTTAAAGTGGACCAACACCCACCGCTGATCTTATAGATTCCTGGGCCAATCAGCTCCCTCCCCGCGGGGCATCCGAAATCAGCATGCCCCGCTGTGTGAAACCCCCCGGACGCCCACAAACCTTACCTTCTCCCGTTCCAATGGCGCATGCACGGGCCGCCGCCGCCTCTCGCGCGGCCCTCTAGCAGGGCGCGCACCCGCGCCAGCCGTTTGTGAATGGCCGGCGCGGGCACACTCCCTGTAAGAGGGAAGCGCGAGAGGCAGTCTCCAGCGGCCGTCGCTTGTCCTTCGGCGGTTTTTGGGCTTTCTGGGGGGTTTCATGCAGCGATCGGGTTTCCCCGCGGAAGTGGACCAACACCCAGGATAGTGAAGATCCTGGGTGTTGGTCCACTTTAACTCCAAAAAATCAGAAGATGAACTGATCTGAACGTCCCACTGCGCATGCACACTTGGAGTGATACCCGAAAATACTCTTACCAACTATAAATTGCAGTGACGCACTTCTCTGGTAAATGCAGATACGGTCTGCTGCAAAGATCAGCAGTAAGGTGATATCGGTCCCGGTTGCTGAAGGTAGGTACACTCGGCCTTTGATAAAGTTGCTGATAGCGACGAAACGCGTCGGTCGGGGAGCACGGGGAACGTTTTCTTTTACTCTTCTCAGTCACATCGGAAGGAGCCTTTGCATCTCACACAAGCGGCCGCACTGGAGATTCTTGGGAACACCTTTTTTTTTTTATATGTGAATGTATCCGGGATTTTCTTGTAAGTGCATCTTTTGAAGTATTACATTGATTTTAATTATATCCACGGAGTTGCACTAGATGTTTTTTCCTCTTGCTCCCTGCATGTGTTGTTGCTCCTGAGTGTACCTACCTCCGGGACCGATATCACCTTACTGCTGATCTTTGCATCAGACCGTATCTGCATTTACCAGAGATGTAGCCTTTTTGAAGTATATCACTGCCATTTATAGTTAGTAAGAGTATTTTCGGGTATCACTCCAAATGTGCATGCACAGTGGGACTTTCAGATCAGTTCATCTTCTGATTTTATGGACGATACCTTTGCTCTGTGCCTTAATTGTTATAGATTGTTTGGACTTTTTTCGGAACAAGGAATCTGGCACGTTGCAGCATTTATAGAATCACTGTTTTTTCTCATTTGATCTATTGCTTAAGAGAAAATTAATTATTGTTGAGTGCGGCGTATTTGTATTTTTTACCTATATTCACATATTCACACCTAGCTGCCAAAAAGCTCCCTCCTTCACTCCTTCAATTCCTAATTAGGTCCTCAGACTCAGACAGGCAAATGCACAAATGGACATTTGGGCATTAGATTATATTTCTGAGAAGCATTGTAACTCTTGAGATATGTCAGTTATGACTATATTAATGAGAGGGTCTTATTCAGGACTATGAGACCTTACATTTGATATCAAACATGGTCTACATATATCGTCCAGAGCCTGATAATCCACATAGTATCGGACTCTGCATGATATATATTTGGTGTTTGGGTTCATTTCACTAAGAAATTAATGGGGATCATGAATTTCTTGGTTACAATGCGATAACATGCATATTGTGGGAGTTATACCCTTTAAAAAATATATATCTAATCTCATAGAGTCAGGGTGTGGCCTGGCAGACACTCCCACGAGGCGGGGACTGCTGCCCACTCCCCCTAGTGTTCAATAGATTAGGAAGCTGTGTGCAGGGGGATGGGCGCCTTTCCAGGAGGAAGCAACCATGATGGCCATGAAACCATAAGTATCTCTATCTGTCTCTGCATTATCTCTCTCTAACCATTATAACATTTATTGTACTGTAACTAATATATCATATCTAAGGTTATCTATCTGGGGAAACTTCATGAACATATTGGGTTAGTGAAGGTTAGTGTTACTGTGCTGGTAAATTAAACCCGTTTTAATTTATACATCTTACTGTGTGTGTGGTGGATAATTTCTCACACAATAGAATTATTTAAGGTATTAAATTTATTTCTCCTTGGGACATTTTACTGGATGTATGAGGAGCCTCAGCCACCATTGGTTTGTATCAAATTAGTGGCCGCTGGGCTGATATGATTATTAGTATTTGCGATAGTAATAATCTCTAGTAGACATATTGGAGATCAATGTGCAGCAAATATTAATATAAATCATATTGTCCTATGTCTTTGTTGAGGGAGCTTTTTGGCAGCTAGACGTGAATATGTGAATATAGGTGTCTATTGTCATGGTCTGTTTACTGTAGACATGGCAGGGTTCTTCGCCAACACCCTATTTTGAGTGTTAGGAATTCAGGTGCATTATTATACTTTCTTCACCCTTTAACACTGACCTCTTTACTCATCACAGGCTAAATCCAAGTCTGGCATGGCTGCTTATTGGTTGGGTGCCTGGGAAGTAAAAATCTGATTGGCTTTGCAGGCTAACATAGCACGTCAAACTTGAGCTTGTAAGGCATGATTTGGAAAGCTGACCATTGTCTCTTGTGTTCCAGGGCCTCCTCCGCCATGGACCTGAAGGCTTACCTGGAGAGGATCGGGCTCCCAGGCATCAGACTGGAGACCTTCACCCCCACTCTCCAGGCTTTGTGTGAGTTACACTTCCACCATTTGCTCTCCGTCCCCTTCGAGAGCCTCAGCATCCACATCGGGGAGAAGGTCATCCTGGATATTCATTGGATCTTCCAGAAAATAGTGCAGAGGAGACGAGGAGGCTTCTGCTATGAACAAAACGGCCTCTTCTGCTGGGTCCTCCGAGAACTCGGCTACCGGCCTCGGCTCCTATCCGCCAGAGTCAGGAGCAAGGAGAACGGTCTGTACGGACCTTCTTATGACCACATGATCATCGTGGTGGAGCTGAAGGGCAGGAAGTACCTCTGTGACGTTGGTTACGGGGACGCCATGGCGGCTCCTCTCCCTCTGGAGGCGGGGTGGGAGGAACGGCAGGTGAACGGGGTCTTCCAGGTACAGGCACAGAAGGACAGGTGGTACCTCAAGAGGAAAGAAGGCGATGTCTGGAGGGCCCTCTACAAGTTTAAGCTGGAGGAGCAGACCTGGCAGGACTTCCAGGAGATGTGCGAATTCCACCAGACTTCCCCGTTGTCTCTGTTTGTCTGTAAGTCCTTCTGTAGCCTGCAGCTGCCCCAGGGTCGGCTGACCTACGTGGGCCTCCGAGTGATCACCACCCACTACACTGAGGACGGGGAGAATGTGAGGACCACCCAGTTCCTCTCCCCGGAGTTGATCCCCCAGCTGCTCAGAGAGAGATTCGGAATCGTCCTGGAGGAGAAGTTTGTACCAAGGGATGACTGTCAAATCGATGACTCGGACGATGGCTTATGATGTCACTCCCACTGTCCTATTAGATTGTAAGCTCTTGTGAGCAGCTCCCTCATTCCTTTTTGTCTCGTTTGTTGCTATGTAATTTATTGCTCTGTTTGTATATTAACCTCTTGATTGTAAAGCGCTGTGGAATATGTTGGCGCTATAGGAATAAAGATTATTATTATCACTAGCTCTAACAGTAACACTGCTTCTATAGAAGAGCGCCCACCTCCCCGGCTCATTCTCCGGCCTGATCATTCCAAGTGGCCTGCCTTCTAAGTGAGTTCACAAGCAGACATATTGTTGGTAAGTTGTGGTGGTGCAATTAATCTCAGATTGTATTTCTTGTGGTTTTAACTACTGACACAAATAAAAATATTTTTTTTTTCCTATAAGTCTTGTATACGTTTTTTCCTCTAAGTTTTGTTGTATAAGGAGCGTCTTTAATTTGGGATTTATTGACTCAGGTGCTTTAACGCTAAGGGTAGAACTTCATTATCTGGCCTGATCGTCCCAAGTGGCCTGAGTCTGCGAGTAAGAGAGTTAATCGGGTTAAGAGCAGAGGTTGCTGAAGCTGTAAGTACTTACCTTTGAAATCCCCAGAGAGTTTATTTGTCTGCCTTGTCTTTTCAACTGTTTGCTGCTTGTATATTCTTCTGTTTGCAAAGCGATTTGTGTTGGGGATTCTAAGGGTTGTCTGGCCTCCCTCGCCCAAGGTCTGTCAGTGTTCCGTCAGCAGCTGCTTGAGATCAGATACTAAGAACCACGAGCTTGTGTACTATATACGGTTCAAAGACTGATCTAAGTTTATTCAGAAATCATCGCATATTTATACAGAATGTCACCCACGAAAAAGGAGCACTTACCCTCCACCTTTGTGACGTAACTAAAAACATTCACACAAAAATCTGGCAATAAATCTTGTGGTTCCTGCGTGAGCGGTTTTCCTATATGTCTAGTGATAACGGGGTTCAAATTATCCCTGTGACCTACATCTAGATAAATCACTGAGAGAATGACATTCCTACACACTAAAACGGCTTTATGGCCAGAACTTAACATATCATAAGTCTAGAATACAAAATGGAGTCTTCTTTTTAACACGGCCACCATTAGGCCAAGCATGTCACCCTTCATTCCCCAAATTGGGAATAATGTGCTCGGTGCTTAGCATTGCTGTCCAGTGTACATCATGTTCTTGTGCTATGTACGCACTGCTTGAACCTTCGTTCAAGGGTGAACACTGCTGCGCAGGATGTGTGCACATTGCACATTGGTAAAGCCACATTCTGGATCTAATGAGCAACTGGCAACACTGAGAGTTTGAATGAGGTTGTTATTATGGGGAGCGTTATACTACCCAGATATACATTGGAAAGCTGAAACCTGTGGATCTCATAAAGGTAAAAGATTTTTGTCAATAATAAAAGACGGCGACCTTTCCCAACAAGTGTGAGCTACAAGGGGGAGGACCAAAACCCAGCACGATCAGAGAGGGAATCTATAAGATTTCCTGATGGTCCATGAGACGCCATCTTGGATGTTTAAAGGCTCATAACATGCAGTAGATGCAGGTAGGATGATTTTTAATGTGAGCAATCTGTATGTACAGGGTGTGTAAAACATATAAGATAGGCTCTTATTCAGGGTGAGGGTCCGGATTAATGTGAGCAATCTGTATGTACAGGGTGTGGGAAAAATATAAGATAAGCTCTTATTCAGGGTGAGGGTCCAGATTAATGTGGGCAATCTGTATGTACAGGGGGAAACATATAAGATAGACTCTTATTCAGGGTGAAGGTCCAGATTAATGTGGGCAATCTGTATGTACAGGGTGTGGGAAACATATAAGATAGGCTCTTATTCAGGGTGAGGGTCCGGATTAATGTGGGCAATCTGTATGTACAGGGGGAAACATATAAGATAGACTCTTATTCAGGGTGAAGGTCCGGATTAATGTGGGCAATCTGTATGTACAGGGGGAAACATATAAGATAGACTCTTATTCAGGGTGAAGGTCCGGATTAATGTGGGCAATCTGTATGTACAGGGTGTGGGAAACATATAAGATAGGCTCTAATTCAGGGTGAGGGTCCGGATTAATGTGAGCAATCTGTATGTACAGGGTGTGGGAAACATAGCATCGGGTTATAATATTACTAATTATCACTTAGCAGTCACTTATCAAGGAGCCACAAGACCACAGGCAAAGTCTGAGCAGCTTTAAGATGACCTAAACCGCACTGACCAGAAAAAACAGTGTCACCATAGCTGAGGTAACAGTGCCGCTACAGCTGAGGTAACAATGCCGCCATAGCTGAGGTAACAGTGCCGCCATAGCTGAGGTAACAGTGCCGCCATAGCTGAGTTATCAGTGCCGCCATAGCTGAGGTAACAGTGCCGCCATAGCTGAGGTATCAGTGCCGCTATAGCTGAGGTAACAGTGCCACCATAGCTGAGGTAACAGTGCCGCCATAGCTGAGGTTTCAGTGCCGCCATAGCTGAGGTATCAGTGCCGCTATAGCTGAGGTAACAGTGCCGCCATAGCTGAGGTAACAGTGCCGCCATAGCTGAGGTTTCAGTGCCGCCATAGCTGAGTTATCAGTGCCGCCATAGCTGAGGTTTCAGTGCCGCCATAGCTGAGGTAACAGTGCCGCCATAGCTGAGGTAACAGTGCCGCTATAGCTGAGGTAACAGTGCCGCCATAGCTGAGGTATCAGTGCCGCTATAGCTGGGGTAACAGTGCCGCTATAGCTGAGGTATCAGTGCCGCTATAGCTGAGGTAACAGTGGCGCCATAGCTGAGGTAACAGTGCCGCCATAGCTGAGGTATCAGTGCCGCTATAGCTGAGGTAACAGTGCCGCCATAGCTGAGGTAACAGTGCCGCCATAGCTGAGGTAACAGTGCCGCCATAGCTGAGGTAACAGTGCCGCCATAGCTGAGGTATCAGTGCCGCCATAGCTGAGGTAAAAGTGCCGCCATAGCTGAGGTAACAGTGCCGCCATAGCTGAGGTAACAGTGCCGCCATAGCTGAGGTATCAGTGGCGCCATAGCTGAGGTATCAGTGCCGCCATAGTTGAGGTAACGGTGCCGCCATAGCTGAGGTAACAGTGCCGCCATAGCTGAGGTAACAGTGTCGCCATAGCTGAGGTAACAGTGCCGCCATAGCTGAGGTAACAGTGCCGCCATAGCTGAGGTAACAGTGTCGCCATAGCTGAGGTAACAGTGCCGCCATATCTGAGGTAACAATGCCGCCATAGCTGAGGTAACAGTGCCGCTATAGCTGAGGTAACAGTGCCGCCATAGCTGAGGTAACAGTGCCGCCATAGCTGAGGTAACAGTGCCGCCATAGCTGAGGTAACAGTGCCGCCATAGCTGAGGTAACAGTGCCGCCATAGCTGAGGTAACAGTGCCGCCATAGCTGAGGTAACAGTGTCGCCATAGCTGAGGTAACAGTGCCGCCATAGCTGAGGTAACAGTGCCGCCATAGCTGAGGTAACAATGCCGCCATAGCTGAGGTAACAGTGCCTCCATAGCTGAGGTAACAGTGTCGCCATAGCTGAGGTAACAGTGCCGCCTTAGATGAGGTAACAGTGCCGCCATAGCTGAGGTAACAGTGTCGCCATAGCTGAGGTAACAGTGCCGCCATATCTGAGGTAACAATGCCGCCATAGCTGAGGTAACAGTGCTGCTATAGCTGAGGTAACAGTGCCGCCATAGCTGAGGTAACAGTGCCGCCATAGCTGAGGTAACAGTGCCGCCATAGCTGAGGTAACAGTGCCGCCATAGCTGAGGTAACAGTGCCGCCATAGCTGAGGTAACAGTGCCGCCATAGCTGAGGTAACAGTGCCGCCATAGCTGAGGTAACAGTGTCGCGATAGCTGAGGTAACAGTGCCGCCATAGCTGAGGTAACAGTGCCGCCATAGCTGAGGTAACAGTGCCGCCATAGCTGAGGTAACAGTGCCGCTATAGCTGAGGTAACAGTGCCGCCATAGCTGAGGTAACAGTGCCGCTATAGCTGAGGTAACAGTGCCGCCATAGCTGAGGTAACAATGCCGCCATAGCTGAGGTAACAGTGCCGCTATAGCTGAGGTAACAGTGCCGCCATAGCTGAGGTAACAGTGCCGCCATAGCTGAGGTAACAGTGCCGCCATAGCTGAGGTAACAGTTCCGCTATAGCTGAGGTAACAATGCCGCCATAGCTGAGGTAACAGTTCCGCTATAGCTGAGGTAACAGTGCCGCCATAGCTGAGGTAACAATGCCGCCATAGCTGAGGTAACAGTGCCGCCATAGCTGAGGTAACAGTGCCGCCATAGCTGAGGTAACAGTTCCGCTATAGCTGAGGTAACAGTGCCGCCATAGCTGAGGTAACAGTGCCGCTATAGCTGAGGTAACAATGCCGCCATAGCTGAGGTAACAGTGCCGCCATAGCTGAGGTAACAGTGCCGCTATAGCTGAGGTAACAGTGCCGCCATAGCTGAGGTAACAGTGCCGCTATAGCTGAGGTAACAGTGCCGCCATAGCTGAGGTAACAATGCCGCCATAGCTGAGGTAACAGTGCCGCTATAGCTGAGGTAACAGTGCCGCCATAGCTGAGGTAACAGTGCCGCCATAGCTGAGGTAACAGTGCCGCCATAGCTGAGGTAACAGTTCCGCTATAGCTGAGGTAACAGTGCCGCCATAGCTGAGGTAACAGTTCCGCCATAGCTGAGGTAACAGTGCCGCCATAGCTGAGGTAACAATGCCGCCATAGCTGAGGTAACAGTGCCGCCATAGCTGAGGTAACAGTGCCGCCATAGCTGAGGTAACAGTTCCGCTATAGCTGAGGTAACAGTGCCGCCATAGCTGAGGTAACAGTGCCGCTATAGCTGAGGTAACAATGCCGCCATAGCTGAGGTAACAGTGCCGCCATAGCTGAGGTAACAGTGCCGCCATAGCTGAGGTAACAGTGTCGCCATAGCTGAGGTAACAGTGTTGCCATAGCTGAGGTAACAGTGCCGCCATAGCTGAGGTAACAGTGCCACCATAGCTGAGGTAACAGTGTTGCCATAGCTGAGGTAACAGTGCTGCCATAGCTGAGGTAACAGTGCCGCCATAGCTGAGGTAACGGTGCCACCATAGCTGAGGTAACAGTGCCGCCATAGCTGAGGTATCAGTGCCGCCATAGCTGAGGTAACAGTGCCGCCATAGCTGAGGTAACAGTGCCGCCATAGCTGAGGTAACAGTGTCGCCATAGCTGAGGTAACAGTGCCGCTATAGCTGAGGTAACAGTGTCACCATAGCTGAGGTATCAGTGCCGCCATAGCTGAGGTAACAGTGCCGCCATAGCTGAGGTAACAATGCCGCCATATCTGAGGTAACAGTGCCGTCATATCTGAGGTAACAGTGTCGCCATAGCTGAGGTAACAGTGCCGCTATAGCTGAGGTAACAGTGTCACCATAGCTGAGGTATCAGTGCCGCCATAGCTGAGGTAACAGTGCCGCCATAGCTGAGGTAACAATGCCGCCATATCTGAGGTAACAGTGCCGTCATATCTGAGGTAACAGTGCCGCCATAGCTGAGGTAACAGTGCCGTCATATCTGAGGTAACAATGCCGCCATATCTGAGGTAACAGTGCCGCCATATCTGAGGTAACAGTGTCGCCATAGCTGAGGTAACAGTGTCGCCATAGCTGAGGTAACAGTGCCGCCATATCTGAGATAACAGTGCCGCCATATCTGAGGTAACAGTGCCGCCATAGCTGAGGTATCAGTGCCGCCATAGCTGAGGTATCAGTGCCGCCATAGCTGAGGTAACAGTGCCGCCATAGCTGAGGTAACAATGCAGCCATAGCTGAGGTAACAGTGCCGCTATAGCTGGGGTAACAGTGCCGCCATAGCTGAGGTAACAGTGCCGCCATAGCTGAGGTAACAGTGCCGCCATAGCTGAGGTAACAGTGCCGCTATAGCTGGGGTAACAGTGCCGCCATAGCTGAGGTAACAGTGCCGCCATAGCTGAGGTAACAGTGCCGCCATAGCTGAGGTATCAGTGCCGCCATAGCTGAGGTAACAGTGCCGCCATAGCCGAGGTAACAGTGCTGCCATAGCTGAGGTAACAGTGCCGCCATAGCTGAGGTAACAGTGCCGCCATAGCTGAGGTAACAGTGCCGCTATAGCTGAGGTATCAGTGCCGCCATAGCTGAGGTATCAGTGCCGCCATAGCTGAGGTAACAGTGCTGCCATAGCTGAGGTATCAGTGCCGCCATAGCTGAGGTATCAGTGCCGCCATAGCTGAGGTATCAGTGCCGCCATAGCTGAGGTATCAGTGCCGCCATAGCTGAGGTAACAGTGTCGCCATAGCTGAGGTAACAGTGCCGCCATATCTGAGGTAACAATGCCGCCATAGCTGAGGTAACAGTGCTGCTATAGCTGAGGTAACAGTGCCGCCATAGCTGAGGTAACAGTGCCGCCATAGCTGAGGTAACAGTGCCGCCATAGCTGAGGTAACAGTGCCGCCATAGCTGAGGTAACAGTGCCGCCATAGCTGAGGTAACAGTGCCGCCATAGCTGAGGTAACAGTGCCGCCATAGCTGAGGTAACAGTGTCGCGATAGCTGAGGTAACAGTGCCGCCATAGCTGAGGTAACAGTGCCGCCATAGCTGAGGTAACAGTGCCGCCATAGCTGAGGTAACAGTGCCGCTATAGCTGAGGTAACAGTGCCGCCATAGCTGAGGTAACAGTGCCGCTATAGCTGAGGTAACAGTGCCGCCATAGCTGAGGTAACAATGCCGCCATAGCTGAGGTAACAGTGCCGCTATAGCTGAGGTAACAGTGCCGCCATAGCTGAGGTAACAGTGCCGCCATAGCTGAGGTAACAGTGCCGCCATAGCTGAGGTAACAGTTCCGCTATAGCTGAGGTAACAATGCCGCCATAGCTGAGGTAACAGTTCCGCTATAGCTGAGGTAACAGTGCCGCCATAGCTGAGGTAACAATGCCGCCATAGCTGAGGTAACAGTGCCGCCATAGCTGAGGTAACAGTGCCGCCATAGCTGAGGTAACAGTTCCGCTATAGCTGAGGTAACAGTGCCGCCATAGCTGAGGTAACAGTGCCGCTATAGCTGAGGTAACAATGCCGCCATAGCTGAGGTAACAGTGCCGCCATAGCTGAGGTAACAGTGCCGCTATAGCTGAGGTAACAGTGCCGCCATAGCTGAGGTAACAGTGCCGCTATAGCTGAGGTAACAGTGCCGCCATAGCTGAGGTAACAATGCCGCCATAGCTGAGGTAACAGTGCCGCTATAGCTGAGGTAACAGTGCCGCCATAGCTGAGGTAACAGTGCCGCCATAGCTGAGGTAACAGTGCCGCCATAGCTGAGGTAACAGTTCCGCTATAGCTGAGGTAACAGTGCCGCCATAGCTGAGGTAACAGTTCCGCTATAGCTGAGGTAACAGTGCCGCCATAGCTGAGGTAACAATGCCGCCATAGCTGAGGTAACAGTGCCGCCATAGCTGAGGTAACAGTGCCGCCATAGCTGAGGTAACAGTTCCGCTATAGCTGAGGTAACAGTGCCGCCATAGCTGAGGTAACAGTGCCGCTATAGCTGAGGTAACAATGCCGCCATAGCTGAGGTAACAGTGCCGCCATAGCTGAGGTAACAGTGCCGCCATAGCTGAGGTAACAGTGTCGCCATAGCTGAGGTAACAGTGTTGCCATAGCTGAGGTAACAGTGCCGCCATAGCTGAGGTAACAGTGCCACCATAGCTGAGGTAACAGTGTTGCCATAGCTGAGGTAACAGTGCTGCCATAGCTGAGGTAACAGTGCCGCCATAGCTGAGGTAACGGTGCCACCATAGCTGAGGTAACAGTGCCGCCATAGCTGAGGTATCAGTGCCGCCATAGCTGAGGTAACAGTGCCGCCATAGCTGAGGTAACAGTGCCGCCATAGCTGAGGTAACAGTGTCGCCATAGCTGAGGTAACAGTGCCGCTATAGCTGAGGTAACAGTGTCACCATAGCTGAGGTATCAGTGCCGCCATAGCTGAGGTAACAGTGCCGCCATAGCTGAGGTAACAATGCCGCCATATCTGAGGTAACAGTGCCGTCATATCTGAGGTAACAGTGTCGCCATAGCTGAGGTAACAGTGCCGCTATAGCTGAGGTAACAGTGTCACCATAGCTGAGGTATCAGTGCCGCCATAGCTGAGGTAACAGTGCCGCCATAGCTGAGGTAACAATGCCGCCATATCTGAGGTAACAGTGCCGTCATATCTGAGGTAACAGTGCCGCCATAGCTGAGGTAACAGTGCCGTCATATCTGAGGTAACAATGCCGCCATATCTGAGGTAACAGTGCCGCCATATCTGAGGTAACAGTGTCGCCATAGCTGAGGTAACAGTGTCGCCATAGCTGAGGTAACAGTGCCGCCATATCTGAGATAACAGTGCCGCCATATCTGAGGTAACAGTGCCGCCATAGCTGAGGTATCAGTGCCGCCATAGCTGAGGTATCAGTGCCGCCATAGCTGAGGTAACAGTGCCGCCATAGCTGAGGTAACAATGCAGCCATAGCTGAGGTAACAGTGCCGCTATAGCTGGGGTAACAGTGCCGCCATAGCTGAGGTAACAGTGCCGCCATAGCTGAGGTAACAGTGCCGCCATAGCTGAGGTAACAGTGCCGCTATAGCTGGGGTAACAGTGCCGCCATAGCTGAGGTAACAGTGCCGCCATAGCTGAGGTAACAGTGCCGCCATAGCTGAGGTAACAGTGCCGCCATAGCCGAGGTAACAGTGCTGCCATAGCTGAGGTAACAGTGCCGCCATAGCTGAGGTAACAGTGCCGCCATAGCTGAGGTAACAGTGCCGCTATAGCTGAGGTATCAGTGCCGCCATAGCTGAGGTATCAGTGCCGCCATAGCTGAGGTAACAGTGCTGCCATAGCTGAGGTATCAGTGCCGCCATAGCTGAGGTATCAGTGCCGCCATAGCTGAGGTATCAGTGCCGCCATAGCTGAGGTATCAGTGCCGCCATAGCTGAGGTATCAGTGCCGCCATAGCTGAGGTATCAGTGCAGCCATAGCTGAGGTATCAGTGCCGCCATAGCTGAGGTAACAATGCCGCCATATTAGCAGTAACAGTGTGAGCAGGTATCAGTGCCGCCATATTAGCAGTAACAGTGTGAGCAGGTATCAGTGCCGCCATGTTTGCAGTAACAGTGTGAGCAGGCATCATTGCTGTCATATCAGCAGTAACAGTGTGAGCAGGTATCAGTGCCGCCATGTTTGCAGGAACAGTGTGAGCAGGCATCATTGCTGTCATATTAGCAGTAACAGTGTCGGCAGGTATCAGTGCCGCCATATTAGCAGTAACAGTGTGAGCAGATATCAGTGCCGCCATGTTTGCAGGAACAGTGTGAGCAGGCATCATTGCTGTCATATTAGCAGTAACAGTGTCGGCAGGTATCAGTGCCGCCATATTAGCAGTAACAGTGTGAGCAGATATCAGTGCCGCCATGTTTGCAGGAACAGTGTGAGCAGGCATCATTGCTGTCATATTAGCAGTAACAGTGTCGGCAGGTATCAGTGCCGCCATATTAGCAGTAACAGTGTGAGCAGATATCAGTGCCACCATATTAGCAGTAACAGTGTAAGCAGGTATCAGTGCCGCCATGTTTGCAGTAACAGTGTGAGCAGGTATCAGTGCTGCCATGTTTGCAGTAACAGTGTGAGCAGGTATCAGTGCCGCCATGTTTGCAGTAACAGTGTGAGCAGGTATCAGTGCCGCCATGTTTGCAGTAACAGTGTGAGCAGGTATCAGTGCCGCCATGTTTGCAGTAACAGTGTGAGCAGGTATCAGGTGACGCAGGTCGGTGCTGTCACTGTGTCTCCAGGGCAGCAGAGCACAGACACAGACACACCCGGCCGCAGCATGGAGGAGACGCCTGCAGCTCACTGCACCCGGGGCCCGAGGAGCCGGCCAGGGGCCCCTACAAGACACACTGCCAGGGGCCCCAAACCCACCAGCAGGACACAGTGCACAGCAGCAGCAGGTGGAAAGATGGAGGTCCCCGCACTGTATACCCCCCGAGGAAGGGGGAGGGGTGAGTATGTCACATGGTGCGCGGTGGGGTACAGTGAGTATATCAGTGCAGAGTGTATATAGGGGGCAGTACTGAGCAATGGGGGTATCAGGGGAGAGCTGGGGGGGGGGGTGAGCATGAGATGTGTGTCAGTAGGGGGGTATATGGCTTAGTAGAGGGGGATAAATACTGAACAGGGGGAGGAGGAGGGGCAGAACACACCCCGAGAGGGCAGCAAGGGGCAGAACACACCCCGAGAGGGCAGCAAGGGGCAACACACACCCCGAGAGGGCAGCAAGGGGCAACACACACCCCGAGAGGGCAGCAAGGGGCAACACACACCCCGAGAGGGCAGCAAGGGGCAACACACACCCCGAGAGGGCAGCAATGGGCAACACACACCCCGAGAGGGCAGCAAGGGGCAACACACACCCCGAGAGGGCAGCAAGGGGCAACACACACCCCGAGAGGGCAGCAAGGGGCAACACACACCCCGAGAGGGCAGCAAGGGGCAACATACACCCCGAGAGGGCAGCAAGGGGCAGAACACACCCCGAGAGGGCAGCAAGGGGCAACATACACCCTGGGAGGGCAGCAAGGGGCAGCACACACCCCGAGAGGGCAGCAAGGGGCAACACACACCCCGAGAGGGCAGGAAGGGGCAGCACACACCCCGAGAGGGCAGCAAGGGGCAACATACACCCGAGAGGGCAGCAAAGGGCAACAAACCCCCCGAGAGGGCAGCAAGGGGCAGCACACACCCCGAGAGGGCAGCAAGGGGCAGAACACACCCCGAGAGGGCAGCAAGGGGCAACATACACCCTGAGAGGGCAGCAAGGGTCAGCACACACCCCGAGAGGGCAGCAAGGGGCAGCACACACCCCGAGAGGGCAGCAAGGGGCAACACACACCCCGAGAGGGCAGCAAAGGGCAGCAAACACCCCGAGAGGGCAGCAAGGGGCAACACACACCATGGGAGGGCAGCAAGGGGCAACAAACACCCCGAGAGGGCAGCAAGGGGCAGCACACACCCCGAGAGGGCAGCAAGGGGCAACATACACCCGAGAGGGCAGCAAAGGGCAACAAACCCCCCGAGAGGGCAGCAAGGGGCAGCACACACCCCGAGAGGGCAGCAAGGGGCAACACACACCCCGAGAGGGCAGCAAGGGGCAACACACACCCCGAGAGGGCAGCAAGGGGCAACACACACCCCGAGAGGGCAGCAAGGGGCAACATACACCCCGAGAGGGCAGCAAGGGGCAACACACACCCCGAGAGGGCAGCAAGGGGCAACACACACCCCGAGAGGGCAGCAAGGGGCAACATACACCCCGAGAGGGCAGCAAGGGGCAACACACACCCCGAGAGGGCAGCAAGGGGCAACACACACCCCGAGAGGGCAGCAAGGGGCAACACACACCCCGAGAGGGCAGCAAGGGGCAACACACACCCCGAGAGGGCAGCAAGGGGCAACACACACCCCGAGAGGGCAGCAAGGGGCAACATACACCCTGAGAGGGCAACAAGGGGCAACACACACCCCGAGAGGGCAGCAAGGGGCAGCACACACCCCGAGAGGGCAGCAAGGGGCAACACACACCCCGAGAGGGCAGCAATGGTCAGCACACACCCCGAGAGGGCAGCAAGGGGCAGCAAACACCCCGAGAGGGCAGCAAGGGGCAACACACACCCCGAGAGGGCAGCAAGGGGCAGCACACACCCCGAGAGGGCAGCAAGGGACAACACACACCCCGAGAGGGCAGCAAGGGGCAACACACCCCGAGAGGGCAGCAAGGGGCAGCACACACCCTGAGAGGGCAGCAAGGGGCAGCAAACACCCCGAGAGGGCAGCAAGGGGCAACATACACCCCGAGAGGGCAGCAAGGGGCAGCACACACACCGAGAGGGCAGCAAGGGGCAGCAAACACCCCGAGAGGGCAGCAAGGGGCAACACACACCCCGAGAGGGCAGCAAGGGTCAGCACACACCGCAAGAGGGCAGGAAGGGGCAACATACACCCCGAGAGGGCAGCAAGGGGCAACATACACCCCGAGAGGGCAGCAAGGGGCAGCACACACCCCGAGAGGGCAGCAAGGGGCAGCACACACCCCGAGAGGGCAGCAAGGGGCAGCACACACCCCGAGAGGGCAGCAAGGGGCAACATACACCCCGAGAGGGCAGCAACGGGCAACATACACCCCGAGAGGGCAGCAAGGGGCAGCAGACACCCCGAGAGGCCAGAAAGGGGCAACATACACCCCGAGAGGGCAGCAAGGGGCAGCACACACCCCGAGAGGGCAGCAAGGGGCAGCACACACCCCGAGAGGGCAGCAAGGGGCAGCAAACACCCCGAGAGGGCAGCAAGGGGCAACATACACCCCTAGAGGGCAGCAAGGGGCAGCACACACCCCGAGAGGGCAGCAAGGGGCAGCACACACCCCGAGAGGGCAGCAAGGGGCAACATACACCCCGAGAGGGCAACAAGGGGCAACATACACCCCGAGAGGGCAGCAAGGGGCAACATACACCCCGAGAGGGCAGCAAGGGGCAGGAAACACCCCGAGAGGGCAGCAAGGGGCAACATACACCCCGAGAGGGCAGCAAGGGGCAGCACACACCCCGAGAGGGCAGCAAGGGGCAACATACACCCCTAGAGGGCAACAAGGGGCAACATACACCCCGAGAGGGCAGCAAGGGGCAACATACACCCCGAGAGGGCAGCAAGGGGCAACAAACACCCCGAGAGGGCAGCAAGGGGCAACACACCCCGAGAGGGCAGCAAGGGGCAGCACACACCCTGAGAGGGCAGCAAGGGGCAACATACACCCCGAGAGGGCAGCAAGGGGCAACATACACCCCGAGAGGGCAGCAAGGGGCAACAAACACCCCGAGAGGGCAGCAAGGGGCAACACACCCCGAGAGGGCAGCAAGGGGCAGCACACACCCTGAGAGGGCAGCAAGGGGCAGCAAACACCCCGAGAGGGCAGCAAGGGGCAACATACACCCCGAGAGGGCAGCAAGGGGCAGCACACACACCGAGAGGGCAGCAAGGGGCAGCAAACACCCCGAGAGGGCAGCAAGGGGCAACACACACCCCGAGAGGGCAGCAAGGGTCAGCACACACCCAAAGAGGGCAGGAAGGGGCAACATACACCCCGAGAGTGCAGCAAGGGGCAACATAAACCCCGAGAGGGCAGCAAGGGGCAGCACACACCCCGAGAGGGCAGCAAGGGGCAACATACACCCCGAGAGGGCAGCAAGGGGCAGCACACACCCCGAGAGGGCAGCAAGGGGCAACATACACCCCGAGAGGGCAGCAACGGGCAACATACACCCCGAGAGGGCAGCAAGGGGCAGCAGACACCCCGAGAGGGCAGCAAGGGGCAACATACACCCCGAGAGGGCAGCAAGGGGCAGCACACACCCCGAGAGGGCAGCAAGGGTCAGCACACACCCTGGGAATGCAGCAAGGGGCAGTACACACCCTGAGAGGGCAGCAAGGGGCAACACACACCCTGGAAGGGTCAGAAAACACCCCGAGAGGGCAGCAAGGGGCAGCACACACTCCGAGAGGGCAGCAAGGGGCAGCAAACACCCCGAGAGGGCAGCAAGGGGCAACATACACCCTGGGAGGGCAGCAAGGGGCAAAACACACCCCGAGAGGGCAGCAAGGGGCAGCAAACACCCCGAGAGGGCAGCAAGGGGCAACATACACCCTGGGAGGGCAGCAAGGGGCAGCACACACCCCGAGAGGGCAGCAAGGGGCAACACACACCCCGAGAGGGCAGCAAGGGCCAGCACACACCCCGAGAGGGCAGCAAGGGGCAACATACACCCCGAGAGGGCAGCAAGGGTCAACATACACCCCGAGAGGGCAGCAAGGGGCAGCACACACCCCGAGAGGGCAGCAAGGGGCAACACACACCCCGAGAGGGCAGCAAGGGCCAGCACACACCCCGAGAGGGCAGCAAGGGGCAACATACACCCTGAGAGGGCAGCAAGGGGCAACACACACCCTGAGAGGGCAGCAAGGGGCAACACACACCCCGAGAGGGCAGCAAGGGCCAGCACACACCCCGAGAGGGCAGCAAGGGGCAACATACACCCTGAGAGGGCAGCAAGGGGCAACACACACCCTGAGAGGGCAGCAAGGGGCAGCACACACCCCGAGAGGGTAGCAAGGGGCAACATACACCCTGAGAGGGCAGCAAGGGGCAACACACACCCCGAGAGGGCAGCAAGGGTCAGCACACACCCTGGGAGGGCAGCAAGGGGCAACACACACCCCGAGAGGGCAGCAAGGGGCAACACACACCCCGAGAGGGCAGCAAAGGGCAGCAAACACCCCGAGAGGGCAGCAAGGGGCAACACACACCCCGAGAGGGCAGCAAGGGTCAGCACACACCCTGGGAGGGCAGCAAGGAGCAACACACACCCCGAGAGGGCAGCAAGGGGCAACACACACCCCGAGAGGGCAGCAAGGGGCAACATACACCCTGAGAGGGCAGCAAGGGGCAACATACACCCCGAGAGGGCACCAAAGGGCAGCAAACACCCCGAGAGGGCAGCAAGGGTCAGCACACACCCTGGGAGGGCAGCAAGGGGCAACATACACCCCAAGAGGGCAGCAAGGGGCAACATACACCCCGAGAGGGCAGCAAGGGGCAACATACACCCCGAGAGGGCAGCAAGGGGCAACATACACCCCGAGAGGGCAGCAAGGGGCAACACACACCCCGAGAGGGCACCAAAGGGCAGCAAACACCCCGAGAGGGCAGCAAGGGGCAGCACACACCCCGAGAGGGCAGCAAGGGGCAACATACACCCCAAGAAGGCAGCAAGGGGCAACATACACCCCGAGAGGGCAGCAAGGGGCAACACACACCCCGAGAGGGCAGCAAAGGGCAGCAAACACCCTGAGAGGGCAGCAAGGGGCAGCACACACCCCGAGAGGGCAGCAAGGGGCAACATACACCCCAAGAGGGCAGCAAGGGGCAACATACACCCCGAGAGGGCAGCAAGGGGCAGCACACACCCTGAGAGGGCAGCAAGGGGCAACATAGACCCCAAGAGGGCAGCAAGGGGCAACATACACCCCGAGAGGGCAGCAAGGGGCAACATACACCCCGAGAGGGCAGCAAGGGGCAGCACACACCCCGAGAGGGCAGCAAAGGGCAACATACACGTAGGTGAAAGGTCAGCAGCCAGGAGTGAGACATGTGACCCTGGACATGTGCAGCATCTGAGTGGGAGGAGTTCAGAGGCCTAGAGGGGGCGCTAGTGTGTAGGCGGGGCTATTAGAGGGGGCAATTATGGGGCATCAGTATGGTAAGTGTCTGCATAGGGGACAGTGTAGGCTACGGCTGGGGCAACAGACAATAGGGGTAGTTAGGGCATGTCAGAGGGGTAGAAGGCCTCTCTATAAATGGTGCAGAGCTAATTGCCCCCTGTCCCCCCCCCCCCAGCCTACACAGTGCAGAGAATTGCCCCAGCGGGGTCGGCGGACGTCCTCAGTGTGGCCAGAGCCATGAACCGCCACAACTTCCCCAGCAGAGTCCAGGAGATGTTCCGCAGTGAGGTGGAGGCCGCCCGCAGGGCCCTGCAGAGCGGTAAGTGGCCACCGGGGGGCAATGGTGGGGCAACTTACACCCAGCTAGGTGTGTTGGGGGTGTGGCTGTGTGTGTTGGGGTGTGGGTGTGGCTGTGTGTGTTGGGGGTGTGGCTATGTGTGTTGGGGGTGTGGCTATGTGGATGTTGGGGGTGTGGCTGTGTGTGCTGGGGGTGTGGCTTTGTGGGGATGTGGCTGTGTGTGTGTTTGGGTGTGGCTGTGTGTGTTGGGGGTGTGGTTGTGTGGATGTTGGGGGCGTGGCTGTGCATGTGTTTGGGTGTGGCTGTGAGTGTTGGGGGTGTGGACGTGTGTGTTAGGGTGTGGCTGTGAATGTTGGGGGTGTGGTTGTGTGGATGTTGGGGGTGTGGCTGTGTGTGTTGGGGGTGTGGCTGTGTGTGTTAGGGTGTGGCTGTGAATGTTGGGGGTGTGGTTGTGTGGATGTTGGGGGTGTATCTGTGTGTGTTGGGGGTGTGGCTGTGTGTGTTGGGGTGTGGCTGTGTGTTGGGGGTGTGGCTGTGTGTGTTAGGGTGTGGCTGTGAATGTTGGGGGTGTGGTTGTGTGGATGTTGGGGGTGTATCTGTGTGTGTTGGGGGTGTGGCTGTGTGTGTTGGGGTGTGGCTGTGTGTTGGGATGTGGCTGTGTGTGTTGGAGGTGTGGCTGTGTGTGTTGGAGGTGTGGCTGTGTGTGTTGGGGTGGGGGTGTGGCTGTGTGCTGGGGGTGTGCCTGTGTGTGTTGTGGGTGTTGGGGGTGTGGCTGTGTGTTGGGGGTGTGGCTATGTGGATGTTGGGGGTGTGGCTGTGTGTGCTGGGGGTGTGGATTTGTGGGGATGTGGCTGTGTGTGTTTGGGTGTGGCTGTGTGTGTTGGGGGTGTGGTTGTGTGGATGTTGGGGGCGTGGCTGTGCGTGTGTTTGGGTGTGGCTGTGAGTGTTGTGGGTGTGGACGTGTGTGTTAGGGTGTGGCTGTGTGTGTTGGGGGTGTGGCTGTGTGTGTTAGGGTGTGGCTGTGAATGTTGGGGGTGTGGTTGTGTGGATGTTGGGGGTGTGGCTGTGTGTGTTAGGGTGTGGCTGTAAGTGTTGGGGGTGTGGTTGTGTGGATGTTGGGGGTGTGGCTGTGTGGGGGTGTGGCTGTGTGTGTGTTTGGGTGTGGCTGTGTGTGTTGGGGGTGTGGCTGTGTGTGTTGGGGCGTGGCTGTGTGTGTTGTGGGTGTGTGGATGTGTGTGTTGGGGGTGTGGCTGTGTGTGTTAGGGTGTGGCTGTGAGTGTTGGGGGTGTGGCTGTGTGTGTTGGGGTGTGGCTGTGTGTGTTGGGGGTGTGGCTGTGTGTGTTTGGGTGTGGCTGTGTGTGTTGGGGGTGTGGCTGTGTGTGTTGGGGTGTGGCTGTGTGTTGGAGGTGTGGCTGTGTGTGTTGGGGTGGGGGGGGGGTGTGGCTGTGTGTGTTGGGGGTGTGGCTGTGTGTGTTGGGGTGTGGCTGTGTGTTGGAGGTGTGGCTGTGTGTGTTGGGGGTGTGGTTGTGTGGATGTTGGGGGCGTGGCTGTGCATGTGTTTGGGTGTGGCTGTGAGTGTTGGGGGTGTGGACGTGTGTGTTAGGGTGTGGCTGTGAATGTTGGGGGTGTGGTTGTGTGGATGTTGGGGGTGTGGCTGTGTGTGTTGGGGGTGTGGCTGTGTGTGTTAGGGTGTGGCTGTGAATGTTGGGGGTGTGGTTGTGTGGATGTTGGGGGTGTATCTGTGTGTGTTGGGGGTGTGGCTGTGTGTGTTGGGGTGTGGCTGTGTGTTGGGGGTGTGGCTGTGTGTGTTAGGGTGTGGCTGTGAATGTTGGGGGTGTGGTTGTGTGGATGTTGGGGGTGTATCTGTGTGTGTTGGGGGTGTGGCTGTGTGTGTTGGGGTGTGGCTGTGTGTTGGGATGTGGCTGTGTGTGTTGGAGGTGTGGCTGTGTGTGTTGGAGGTGTGGCTGTGTGTGTTGGGGTGGGGGTGTGGCTGTGTGCTGGGGGTGTGCCTGTGTGTGTTGTGGGTGTTGGGGGTGTGGCTGTGTGTTGGGGGTGTGGCTATGTGGATGTTGGGGGTGTGGCTGTGTGTGCTGGGGGTGTGGATTTGTGGGGATGTGGCTGTGTGTGTTTGGGTGTGGCTGTGTGTGTTGGGGGTGTGGTTGTGTGGATGTTGGGGGCGTGGCTGTGCGTGTGTTTGGGTGTGGCTGTGAGTGTTGTGGGTGTGGACGTGTGTGTTAGGGTGTGGCTGTGTGTGTTGGGGGTGTGGCTGTGTGTGTTAGGGTGTGGCTGTGAATGTTGGGGGTGTGGTTGTGTGGATGTTGGGGGTGTGGCTGTGTGTGTTAGGGTGTGGCTGTAAGTGTTGGGGGTGTGGTTGTGTGGATGTTGGGGGTGTGGCTGTGTGGGGGTGTGGCTGTGTGTGTGTTTGGGTGTGGCTGTGTGTGTTGGGGGTGTGGCTGTGTGTGTTGGGGCGTGGCTGTGTGTGTTGTGGGTGTGTGGATGTGTGTGTTGGGGGTGTGGCTGTGTGTGTTAGGGTGTGGCTGTGAGTGTTGGGGGTGTGGCTGTGTGTGTTGGGGTGTGGCTGTGTGTGTTGGGGGTGTGGCTGTGTGTGTTTGGGTGTGGCTGTGTGTGTTGGGGGTGTGGCTGTGTGTGTTGGGGTGTGGCTGTGTGTTGGAGGTGTGGCTGTGTGTGTTGGGGTGGGGGGGGGGTGTGGCTGTGTGTGTTGGGGGTGTGGCTGTGTGTGTTGGGGTGTGGCTGTGTGTTGGAGGTGTGGCTGTGTGTGTTGGGGTGGGGGGGTGTGGCTGTGTGCTGGGGGTGTGCCTGTGTGTGTTGTGGGTGTGTGGCTGTGTGTGTTGGGGGTGTGGCTGTGTGTGTTGGGGGTGTGCTATGTGGATGTTGGGGGTGTGGCTGTGTGTGCTGGGGGTGTGGCTTTGTGGGGATGTGGCTGTGTGTGTTTGGGTGTGGCTGTGTGTGTTGGGGGTGTGGTTGTGTGGAAGTTGGGGGCGTGGCTGTGCGTGTGTTTGGGTGTGGCTGTGAGTGTTGGGGGTGTGGACGTGTGTGTTAGGGTGTGGCTGTGAATGTTGGGGGTGTGGTTGTGTGGATGTTGGGGGTGTGGCTGTGTGTGTTGGGGGTGTGGCTGTGTGTGTTAGGGTGTGGCTGTGAGTGTTGGGGGTGTGGTTATGTGGATGTTGGGGGTGTGGCTGTGTGGGGGTGTGGCTGTGTGTGTGTTTGGGTGTGGCTGTGTGTGTTGGGGGTGTGGCTGTGTGTGTTGGGGTGTGGCTGTGTGTTGGGATGTGACTGTGTGTGTTGGAGGTGTGGCTGTGTGTGTTGGGGTGGGGGGTGTGGCTGTATGCTGGGGGTGTGCCTGTGTGTGTTGTGGGTGTGTGGCTGTGTGTGTTGGGGCTGTGTGTGTGTTGTGGGTGTGTGACTGTGTGTGTTGGGGGTGTGGCTGTGTGTTTTGGAGGTGTGGCTGTGTGTTTGTTGGGGGTGTGGTTGTGTGTGTTGAGGGTGTGCCTGTGTGGATGTCGGGGGTGTGGCTGGGTGTGTGCTGGGGGTGTGGCTGTGTGTGTTGGGGTGTGGCTGTGTGTGTTGGAGGTGTGGCTGTGTGTGTATTGGGGTGTGGCTGTGTGTGTTGGGGGGGTGTGGCTGTCTGTGTTGGGGATGTGGCTGTGTGTTTGTTGGGGATGTGGCTGTGTGTGTTGGGGGTGTGGCTGTGTGTTTTGGAGGTGTGGCTGTGTGTTTGTTGGGGGTGTGGTTGTGTGTGTTGAGGGTGTGCCTGTGTGGATGTCGGGGGTGTGGCTGGGTGTGTTGTGGGTGTGGCTGTGTGTGTTGGAGGTGTGGCTGTGCATGTGTTGGCGTGTGGCTGTGTGTGTTGGAGGTGTGGCTGTGTGTGTATTGGGGTGTGGCTGTGTAGGGCAGTGGCTGTGTGTGTATTGGGGTGTGGCTGTGTGTGTATTGGGGTGTGGCTGTGTGTGTATTGGGGTGTGGCTGTGTAGGGGATGTGGCTGTGTGTGTTGGAGGTGTGGCTGTGTGTGTATTGGGGTGTGGCTGTGTAGGGGATGTGGCTGTGTGTGTTGGAGGTGTGGCTGTGTGTGTATTGGGGTGTGGCTGTGTAGGGGATGTGGCTGTGTGTGTTGGAGGTGTGGCTGTGTGTGTATTGGGGTGTGGCTGTGTAGGGGATGTGGTTGTGTGTGTTGGAGGTGTGGCTGTGTGGATGTCGGGAGTGTGGCTGTGTGTGTTGAGGGTGTGGTTGTGTTAGGATGTTGGGGGTGTGGCTGTGTGGATGTTGGGGGTGTGACTGTGTGGATGTTGGGGGTGTGGCTGTGTGTTGGGGGTGTGGCTGTGCGTATGTTGGGGTGTGGCTGTGTGTGTGTTGGGGTGTGGCTGCGTGTGTTGGGGATGTGGCTGCGTGTGTTGGGGGTGTGGCTGTGTGGATGTTGGGGGTGTGGCTGTGTGGATGTTGGGGGAGGGCACCAAGGGGCGGCACACCCCCAACACACGCACAGCCACACTCCCAACTCCCACAGTTACACTCCCAACACACACACAGCCACACCCCAAACTCCCACAGTTACACGCCCAACACACACAGACACACCCCCAACACACACAGTCACACCCCCCACACACAGCCACACCCCCAACACACAAAACCACACCCCCAACACACAGCCACACCCCCAACACACACAGCCACACCCCCAACACACACAGCCAAACCCTCAACACACACAGCCACACCCCCAACTCCCACATTTAAACCCCCAACACACACACAGCCACACCCCAACACACACAGTCACACCCCCAACACACACAGTCACACCCCCAACACACACAGCCACACCCCAATCTTCCACCGTTACACGCCCAACACACACAGCCACACCCCAACACACACAGTCACACCCCCAACACACACAGTCACACCCCCAACACACACAGCCACACCCCAATCTTCCACCGTTACACGCCCAACACACACAGACACACCCCAACACACACAGCCACACCCCCAACACACACAGCCACACCCCCAACATACAGCCACACCCCCAACACTCACAGCCACACCCCCAACACACACAGCCACACCCCCAACACACACACAGCCACATCCCCAACACACACAGCCACACCCCAACTCCCACAGTTAAACCCCCGACACACACACAACCAAACCTCCAACACACACAGCCACACCCTCAACACACTGTAGACATGTCACTGGAGAAGTGATCGAGGGGGTGTACATTTCACCTAGGTTACTACGCTGGGTGAGATGGTAAGTCCAGGATTGATTTGTTTCCCAGCAGTGATATGCTGCTGAGGTGTTGTTTAAATTTTGCCGGGCCTGGATTTATATGGAATGGCAGGTAGGTTTGGTAGAGGGACCTGTCATTCCACACCTCCCCGATCCAGTTTGGGTTTTGGATCAGGTGAGCCCTGATCCTAATTAGCCTGAGAGGTAAAAGCTCTGCAGAGACTGCAGGCTATTGCTCTCAGCCTGAAATGAACAGCCTGTGTGTGTGTGAAGGAAGCTGCGAACGCAGCCACTGCTGGAGCTAAAAACTCACCCTGCGATGTCCAGGCGAACGCTGTATTTTGAAAGTGTCAGCTAGGTGAGAAGAACCTGCTAGTAAGCGCCCAGACGGGCTAGGTCTTTATTTTGTTTTGTACACTAAAGAAGCACGCTGCTGCTGTATGTTTTGTTTACTGGACTGTTTATGCCATGAATAAACGCCAAGACCTGCTTTTATAACACCTAAATCTGTCGTGAACTGTGTCCAAACCCACCATCCCCCGGGAAGATCCCTACAATTGGTGGAGGATGCGGGCAAAACGGTTGCTAGGGGCAACGGTGTGGACAGACTTGGCTACAGCTGCTTATGTCTTGGGTGAAAGCTGCAACTACACTCCAAGAACAGTCGGGCAACATGGAGGAGATGCTGAAGCAGTTTATGCAAGTAAGTTTGCAACAACAACAGGCCCAGATAGAGGCTAATAGACGCCATGAACAGACCATGGCTGCCCAACAACAACTTATTGAACACCTGATTGCAAAACAAGAGGCGCCTGTGGTTGCTAACCCCCACACAGTGGTGCGAGCCGCTCCAGAGACTTTTGATGTGAAAAGAGCTGTGCAGCGAGCGCTGCAAAAGATGACTGCTGAGGACGATGTTGAGGCCTTCCTAACTGGGTTTGAGCGTGCGGCTGAGCGAGAGAAGTTACCCGTCGCTGAGTGGGCAGAGGTAATTGCGCCCTATTTAACAGGGGAACCTCAAAAGGCCTACTATGACCTCAGTGAGCAAGAGGTTAAGGACTATACTCGGCTAAAAGCGGAGATACTTGCCCGGCTAGGCGTTACTACTGCGGTCCGTGCCAGGAGGGTACGCAACTGGAGCTACAGTTTGGACAAATCGGCGAGGTCCCAGATGTATGACCTGATCCATTTGGCGAGGAAGTGGTTGGAGCCAGACACTTCTACTCCTGCACAGATCCTAGAGAGGGTTGTGATGGATCGCTACCTCCGAGCACTTCCTGCTGACCTGCAACGCTGGGTGGGACAAGGTGACCCTAAGAATGCAAACGAACTTGTCAACCTTGTGGAGAGGTTCCAGGCGACTGAGGACTACCTCCGTGATGTTTCTGCAGCCCCCTCACCTCCCCGGAGTGCCAGATCTGTGCCATCAGCTGGTAAGAGACTTCCATCTATTGGGGGAGTGTGGAGGGGTGCTGAGGGAGGAAAAAGGGCTCAAGTGGTGTCTCAGGGGCAAAAGACTGGAGATGGTCCCGGGGGGCTAAGTAGCCCTAAAAAGGACTCCTGGCCAAGGAGAACAGGCTCTATCCAGTGCTGGAGATGCCATGAGACGGGACACGTGTCTGCCCATTGCCCTCTTACCACTGAGCCCATGGACTGTGAGGTTAGTCGGCGTCAGTCGCTATTTGCGGAACCATCTTGTGTTGCAGTTCCTGGACTAGAGACTGAACCGCAAATCTGCGACATTACAATTAATGACTTTCCTGTTAAGGCGTTGCTGGACTCAGGAAGCCTCGTAACCTTGGTGCATGCCAGCCTGGTGGCTGGGGACTTTGAGTGTAAAAAGCATATGAGTGTTGTTTGTATACATGGGGATACAAAAGTGTACCCTATAGTGCTGGCTGAAGTCGGGACTAAACAAGGCACCGTACAATATGAAGTGGGTGTGGTTAAAAATCTCATGCACAACGTAATACTGGGGCGCGATTTTCCACTATTCTGGGCTCTCTGGGGAAAAAGAAAATCCCCCGAAAGGAGTGAGGAGACTCCTAAGGTTGTTGCGTTACCCCCTGTAAATGATAAAAGTGTGCAGGATGAAAATAATTGTTTTCCTTTGCAGGTCCTGGCTGGAGAGGAGGAGGCTCCTCCCACTGAGCAAAATATACCCGACTTAGAGGTGTCTAGGGATAATTTTGGGACTGCACAGTTACAGGACCCCACTCTCAAAAATGCGAGAGAGCAGGTTGCTGTCATGAATGGGGTACCTCAGGAACCAGATGCTGAGAAAAGATTTCCACATTTTTCTGTGACTAATGATCTTTTCTATAGAGTCACTAAGATTAAGGACGAGATTGTGGAACAGCTTCTGGTGCCTAAGCCGTACCGGCGTCAGGTGCTGGACATGGCACATAACCATGTTCTTGGGGGACACTTGGGGACTGACAAAACGCAGGAGAGGGTTCTCCAGAGGTTCTACTGGCCGGCGATATATGGTGATATTAAAAAGTACTGCGAGTCGTGCCCCACATGTCAGCTTAGTGCCCCAGTGTCACATTTTCGCAGTCCTTTGGTTTCGCTCCCTATTATAGAGGTGCCTTTTGAGCGTATAGCCATGGATTTAGTGGGTCCCATTGTAAAATCCGCTAGAGGACACCAATATATTCTGGTGGTCATGGATTATGCGACCCGCTATCCTGAAGCTGTGCCCTTAAGAAACACCGCATCTAAAACAATTGCACGTGAGTTGTTTTATATGTTCTCTAGGACTGGAATCCCCAAAGAAATCCTAACTGACCAAGGTACACCCTTTATGTCAAAGGTGATGAAGGAGTTATGCAAACTATTTAAAATCTCACCCATCCGTACCTCTGTATACCACCCCCAGACGGACGGATTGGTGGAGAGATTTAACAAAACTTTGAAACATATGCTGAAAAAAGTGGTGGAAAAAGATGGCCGTGACTGGGATCATTTGTTACCCTACCTCATGTTTGCTATTAGGGAAGTGCCCCAAGCGTCCACAGGGTTCTCACCATTCGAGTTGGTCTATGGTCGTCACCCTAGGGGTCTACTGGACATTGCAAAAGAGACATGGGAGAGCGAGTCCACCCCATACAAGAGCGTTATTGAGCATGTAGCACAAATGCAGGACCGTATAGCCGCTGTAATGCCCCTAGTAAGGGAACACCTCCAGAGGGCGCAAGAGGCCCAAAGTAGAATTTACAACCGGTCTGCAAGAATCAGGACATTTAACCCAGGCGATAGGGTCCTTATACTAGTTCCCACTGTTGAGAGTAAATTCCTGGCGAAGTGGCAAGGTCCCTATGAAATTGTGGAAAAGGTCAGTGAGGTGAACTACAAGGTGCACCAACCAGGTAGAAGGAAGCCTTTCCAAGTTTACCACGTAAACTTGATTAAGCCCTGGAAAGACAGGGAATCCTTGGGGGCGACAAATACTGTTAGTAATTTGTCACAACCAATCCCTCCAGTCAAGGTTGGTGATACCCTATCAGTGTCACAGAAACAGGAGGCTCAGGAATTTTTACAGAAAAACAAAGACAAGTTTTCTGACCTTCCAGGGCGTACACACCTCATCTGTCATCACATTGAAACTGAGCCTAGAAGCAGAGTAAACCTCAAGCCCTATAGGATCCCAGAAGCCCGTAGGGAAGCCGTATCTGCCGAGGTAAAACGTATGCTTGATCTGGGAGTAATTGAGGTGTCACAGAGTGAATGGTCCAGCCCGATTGTATTAATCCCAAAGCCTAATGGAACTTGGAGGTTCTGTAATGATTTCAGAAAGTTGAATGAGATCTCAAAATTCGATGCCTATCCTATGCCCAGGGTAGATGAGTTGATTGAGAAGTTGGGTAATGCCAGATACATAACCACCCTCGATCTCACAAAGGGCTACTGGCAGATTCCACTTACTGATGAGGCTAAAGAGAAAACTGCATTCTCCACCCCTGATGGGCTATTCCAGTATGTAGTGATGCCGTTCGGGTTACATGGAGCACCTGCGACTTTCCAGAGGTTGATGGACTTGATTTTGCGACCACATCGTGATTACTCAGCTGCCTACCTCGATGATGTGGTCATTTTTAGCCCTGATTGGGAAAGTCACCTCTGTAAGGTACAGGCTGTATTGGATACCATAAGTGATGCGGGGTTGACCATAAATGCCGAGAAGTGTGCAATAGCCCTAGAAGAGGCCAAGTATCTGGGCTACATTATTGGAAGAGGGTTGATTAAGCCACAGCTTAATAAAGTGGAGGCAATACAGAATTGGCCTAGACCCCTGACAAAGAAACAGGTCAGAGCTTTCCTTGGTATTACGGGCTATTACCGTAGATTTGTGCCGAACTTCGCCTCAGTTGCTGCTCCCCTAACTGACTTGACCAAGGGCGGAAAGAGAGCCATGATCACGTGGACTCCAGAGGCCGAGAAGGCTTTTCAAAGCCTTAAATCTGCCTTGTGCCAGCAACCTGTGTTAGTTACCCCCGATTTCAGGCGAGAATTTCTGGTCCAGACAGATGCTTCTAACACAGGCTTAGGTGCAGTACTCTCACAAGTAGTAAATGGTGAGGAGCATCCGGTGATGTACTTGAGTAGAAAGCTAACCCCGGCCGAAAAAAATTATGCCATTGTGGAGCGAGAATGTTTGGCAGTGAAGTGGGCCCTCGAATCCCTAAAATATTACTTGCTAGGAAGGAAATTCAAGTTAGTGACAGACCATGCCCCCCTAACATGGATGAAGTTAAATAAGGAGAGAAACGCAAGAGTGACTAGATGGTTTCTGTCCCTACAAAACTTTAATTTCACTGTGGAACACAGGCCAGGGAAATTACAGGCAAATGCTGACGCATTGTCGAGGGTACATTGTCTGTGGGGACAAAATGCTCAGCCCTCCGGTCTGAAGAAGAGGGGGGAGGATATGTAGACATGTCACTGGAGAAGTGATCGAGGGGGTGTACATTTCACCTAGGTTACTACGCTGGGTGAGATGGTAAGTCCAGGATTGATTTGTTTCCCAGCAGTGATATGCTGCTGAGGTGTTGTTTAAATTTTGCCGGGCCTGGATTTATATGGAATGGCAGGTAGGTTTGGTAGAGGGACCTGTCATTCCACACCTCCCCGATCCAGTTTGGGTTTTGAATCAGGTGAGCTCTGATCCTAATTAGCCTGGGAGGTAAAAGCTCTGCAGAGACTGCAGGCTATTGCTCTCAGCCAGAAATGAACAGCCTGTGTGTGTGTGTGTGTGAAGGAAGCTGCGAACGCAGCCACTGCTGGAGCTAAAAACTCACCCTGCGATGTCCAGGCGAACGCTGTATTTTGAAAGTGTCAGCTAGGTGAGAAGAACCTGCTAGTAAGCGCCCGGACGGGCTAGGTCTTTATTTTGTTTTGTACACTAAAGAAGCACGCTGCTGCTGTATGTTTTGTTTACTGGACTGTTTATGCCATGAATAAACGCCAAGACCTGCTTTTATAACACCTAAGTCTGTCGTGAACTGTGTCCAAACCCACCATCCCCCGGGAAGATCCCTACAACACACACAGCCACACCTCCATCAAACACACAGCCACACCCCCAACACACACAGCCACACTCCCAGCACACAACCACACCCCCAACACACACACTGCCACACCCCCAACATACAAACAACCACACCCCAACACACACAGCCACACCCCCAACATACAAACAACCACACCCCCAACACACACATCCACACCCCCAACACACACAGACACACCCCAACACACACAGCCACACCCCCAACACACACAGCCACACCCCCAACACACACAGCCATATCCCCAACACACACAGCAACACCCCCAACATACAAACAACCACACCCCCAACACACACAGCAACACCCCCAACACACAGACACTCCCCCAACACACAACCACACCCCAACACACACAGCCACACCCCCAACACACACAGCCATATCCCCAACACACACAGAAACACCCCCAACACACATGCATGCCCCCAACACACAAACAACCACACCCCCAACACAAACAACCACACCCCAACACACACAGCCACACCCCCAACACACACAGCCACACCCCAACACACAGACACCCCCCAAAACACACAGCCACACCCCCAGCTCCCACAGTTAAACCCCCAACACACACACACAGCCACATCCCCAACACACACAGCCACACCCCAACACACGCAGCCACACCCCCAACACACACACACAGCCACATCCCCAACACACACAGCCACACCCCAACACACGCAGCCACACCCCCAACACACACACACAGCCTCACCCCAACACACAGACACCCCCCAAAACACACAGCCACACCCCCAACTCCCACAGTTAAACCCCCAACACACACACACAGCCACATCCCCAACACACACACACACACAGCCACACCCCAACACACACACAGCCACACCCCAACACACACACACCCCCCAAAAAAACACAGCCACATCCCCAACACACACACAGTCACACCCCCAACACACACAGTCACACCCCCAACACACACACAGCCACACCCCCAACACACACACACCCCAAAAAAACACAGCCACATCCCCAACACACACACAGCCACACCCCCAGCACACACAAAGCCACACCCCCAAGACACACAGCCACACACCCCAACACACACAGACACCCCCCCAACACACAAACAACCACACCCCCAACACACACAGCCACACCCCCAACATACAAACAACCACACCCCCAACACACACAGCCACATCCCCAACACTCACCCCCAACACACACAGCCACACCCCAAACACACACACAGCCACACCCCAACACACACACACAGCCACACCCCCAACACACACACACACACACAGCCACACCCCCAACACACGCACACACAGCCACACCCCCAACACACACACACACACACACAGCCACACCCCCAACACACACACACACAGCCACACCCCAACACACAGACACACAGCCACACCCCAAACTCCCACAGTTACACGCCCAACACACACAGACACACCCCCAACACACACAGTCACACCCCCCACACACAGCCACACCCCCAACACACAAAACCACACCCCCAACACACAGCCACACCCCCAACACACACAGCCACACCCCCAACACACACAGCCAAAGCCTCAACACACACAGCCACACCCCCAACTCCCACATTTAAACCCCCAACACACACACAGCCACACCCCAACACACACAGTCACACCCCCAACACACACAGTCACACCCCCAACACACACAGCCACACCCCAATCTCCCACCGTTACACGCCCAACACACACAGACACACCCCAACACACACAGCCACACCCCCAACACACACAGCCACACCCCCAACATACAGCCACACCCCCAACACTCACAGCCACACCCCCAACACACACACACAGCAAAACCCTCAACACACACAGCCACACCCCCAACACACACACAGCCACACCCCAACTCCCACAGTTAAACCCCCGACACACACACAACCAAACCTCCAACACACACAGCCACACCCTCAACACACACACAGCCACACCTCCATCAAACACACAGCCACACCCCCAACACACACAGCCACACTCCCAGCACACAACCACACCCCCAACACACACACTGCCACACCCCCAACATACAAACAACCACACCCCAACACACACAGCCACACCCCCAACTCCCACATTTAAACCCCCAACACACACACAGCCACACCCCAACACACACAGTCACACCCCCAACACACACAGTCACACCCCCAACACACACAGCCACACCCCAATCTCCCACCGTTACACGCCCAACACACACAGACACACCCCAACACACACAGCCACACCCCCAACACACACAGCCACACCCCCAACATACAGCCACACCCCCAACACTCACAGCCACACCCCCAACACACACACACAGCAAAACCCTCAACACACACAGCCACACCCCCAACACACACACAGCCACACCCCAACTCCCACAGTTAAACCCCCGACACACACACAACCAAACCTCCAACACACACAGCCACACCCTCAACACACACACAGCCACACCTCCATCAAACACACAGCCACACCCCCAACACACACAGCCACACTCCCAGCACACAACCACACCCCCAACACACACACTGCCACACCCCCAACATACAAACAACCACACCCCAACACACACAGCCACACCCCCAACATACAAACAACCACACCCCCAACACACACAGCCACACCCCCAACACACACAGACACACCCCAACACACACAGCCACACCCCCAACACACACAGCCACACCTCCAACACACACAGCCATATCCCCAACACACACAGCAACACCCCCAACATACAAACAACCACACCCCCAACACACACAGCAACACCCCCAACACACAGACACTCCCCCAACACACAACCACACCCCAACACACACAGCCACACCCCCAACACACACAGACACACCCCAACACACACAGACACACCCCCAACACACACAGCCATATCCCCAACACACACAGAAACACCCCCAACACACAGGCATGCCCCCAACACACAAACAACCACACCCCCAACACAAACAACCACACCCCCAACACACACAGCCACACCCCCAACACACACAGCCACACCCCAACACACAGACACCCCCCAAAACACACAGCCACACCCCCAACTCCCACAGTTAAACCCCCAACACACACACACACACACAGCCACACCCCAACACACACACAGCCACACCCCAACACACACACACACACCAAAAAAACACAGCCACATCCCCAACACACACACAGCCACACCCCCAACACACACAGTCACACCCCCAACACACACACAGCCACACCCCCAACACACACACACCCCCCAAAAAAACACAGCCACATCCCCAACACACACAGCCACACCCCCCAACACACACAAAGCCACACCCCCAAGACACACAGCCACACACCCCAACACACACAGACACCCCCCAACACACAAACAACCACACCCCCAACACACACAGCCACACCCCCAACATACAAACAACCACACCCCCAACACACACAGCCACATCCCCAACACTCACCCCCAACACACACAGCCACACCCCAAACACACACACAGCCACACCCCAACACACACACACACACAGCCACACCCCAACACACACACACACAGCCACACCCCAACACACAGACACACCCCAACACACAGACACACCCCAACACACAAACAACGACTCCCCCAACACACACAACCACACACCAATATCCACACACAGCCACACCCCCAACACAAACAGAGCCACACCTCCAACATACAAACAACCACACCCCCAACACACACAGCCACATCCCCAACACACAAACAACCACACCCCCAACACACACAGCCACACCCCCAACATACAAACAACCAAACCCCCAACACACAACCACACCCCCAACACACACAGCCACATCCCCAACACACAAACAACCACACCCCCAACACACACAGCCACACCCCCAACATACAAACAACCAAACCCCCAACACACAACCACACCACCAACACACACAGCCACACCCCAACACACACAGCCACACCCCCAACACACAGATGCACCCCCAACACACAGACACACCCCCAAAACACAAACAATCACACTCCCCAACACACACAGCCACACCCCCAACATACAAACAACCACACCCCCAACACACACAGCCACACCCCCAACACACAGACACACCCCAACACACACACAACCACACACAGATACACCCCCAACACAAACACAGCCACACCCCCAACACACACTGAGCCCCACCTCCAACATACAAACAACCACACCCCCAACACACACAGCCACACCCTAACACACAACCACACCCCCAACACACACAGCCACATCCCCAACACACAAACAACCACACCCCCAACACACACAGCCACACCCCAACACACAGACACACCCCCAACACACAAAAAACCACACCTCCAACACACTCAGCCACATCTCCAACACACAAACAACCACACCCCCAACACACACACACAACCACACACAGACACACCCCCAACACACAACCACACCCCAGCACACAAACAGCCACACCCCCAACACACACACACAACCACACACAGACACACCCCCAACAAACAGACACACCCCAGCACACAAACAGCCACACCCCAACACACAACCACACCCCCAACATACACACAGCCACACCCCCAACACACAGACAGACCCCAACACAAAAACAGCCACACCCCAACACACACAGCCACACCCCAAAACACACAGCCCCACCCCCAACACACAGCCACACCTCCAACACTCACAGCCACACCTCCAACGCACACACAGCCACACCCCCAACACACAGACACACTGCCAACACACAGCCACACCCCCAACACACAGCCACACCCCAACACACACAGCCACACCCCCAACACACACAGCTACATCCCCAACACACATAGCCACACCCCCAACACACACAGCTACATCCCCAACACAGACAGCCACACCCCCAACACAGACAGTCACACCCCTAACAAACACAGCAACACCCCAACACACAGCCACACCTCCAACACTCACAGCCACACCTCCAACGCACACACAGCCACACCCCCAACACACAGACACGCCCCCAACACACAGACACACCCTCAAAACACACAGCCACACCCCCAACACACACAGCCACACCCCCAACACACACAGCCACTTCCCCAACACACACAGCCACACCCCCCACACAGACACACACACACAAAAGCCTGACCAGTGCTTGTTATGTATCCAGGGATTTATATTGGCTGGAGGTGTCCCGAGTACCAGTGGGATTGTATCCGAGTGGGAGAAGGTTCCAGATGTTTCTGTGGACATCAACTGACACAGCACCAGAATCACCAAGGTAACCGCCCTATATATGGAGGGTTATGGTGTCACTGCCCCCTAGTGGCCTCTCTATAGGAATATATGGAGGGTTATGGTGTCACCTCCCCCTAGTGGCCTCTCTATAGGAATATATGGAGGGTTATGGTGTCACTGCCCCCTAGTGGCCTCTCTATAGGAATATATGGAGGGTTATGGTGTCACTGCCCCCTAGTGGCCTCTCTATAGGAATATATGGAGGGTTATGGTGTCACCTCCCCTAGTGGCCTCTCTATAGGAATATATGGAGGGTTATGGTGTCACTGCCCCCTAGTGGCCTCTCTATAGGAATATATGGAGGGTTATGCTGTCACCTCCCCCTAGTGGCCTCTCTATAGGAATATATGGAGGGTTATGGTGTCACTGCCCCCTAGTGGCCTCTCTATAGGAATATATGGAGGGTTATGGTGTCACCTCCCCCTAGTGGCCTCTCTATAGGAATATATGGAGGGTTATGGTGACACTGCCCCCTAGTGGCCTCTCTATAGGAATATATGGAGGGTTATGGTGTCACTGCCCCCTAGTGGCCTCTCTATAGGAATATATGGAGGGTTATGGTGTCACTTCCCCCTAGTGGCCTCTCTATAGGAATATATGGAGGGTTATGGTGTCACTTCCCCCTAGTGGCCTCTCTATAGGAATATATGGAGGGTTATGGTGTCACTGCCCCCTAGTGGCCTCTCTATAGGAATATATGGGGGGTTATGGTGTCACTGCCCCCTAGTGGCCTCTCTATAGGAATATATGGAGGGTTATGGTGTCACCTCCCCCTAGTGGCCTCTCTATAGGAATATATGGAGGGTTATGGTGTCACTGCCCCCTAGTGGCCTCTCTATAGGAATATATGGAGGGTTATGGTGTCACTTCCCCCTAGTGGCCTCTCTATAGGAATATATGGAGGGTTATGGTGTCACTGCCCCCTAGTGGCCTCTCTATAGGAATATATGGGGGGTTATGGTGTCACTGCCCCCTAGTGGCCTCTCTATAGGAATATATGGAGGGTTATGGTGTCACTGCCCCCTAGTGGCCTCTCTATAGGAATATATGGAGGGTTATGCTGTCACCTCCCCCTAGTGGCCTCTCTATAGGAATATATGGAGGGTTATGGTGTCACTGCCCCCTAGTGGCCTCTCTATAGGAATATATGGAGGGTTATGGTGTCACCTCCCCCTAGTGGCCTCTCTATAGGAATATATGGAGGGTTATGGTGACACTGCCCCCTAGTGGCCTCTCTATAGGAATATATGGAGGGTTATGGTGTCACGTCCCCCTAGTGGTCTCTCTATAGGAATATATGGAGGGTTATGGTGACACTGCCCCCTAGTGGCCTCTCTATAGGAATATATGGAGGGTTATGGTATCACCTCCCCCTAGTGGCCTCTCTATAGGAATATATGGAGGGTTATGGTGTCACCTCCCCCTAGTGGCCTCTCTATAGGAATATATGGAGGGTTATGGTGTCACCTCCCCCTAGTGGCCTCTCTATAGGAATATATGGAGGGTTATGGTGTCACTGCCCCCTAGTGGCCTCTCTATAGGAATATATGGAGGGTTATGGTGTCACCTCCTCCTAGTGGCCTCTCTATAGGAATATATGGAGGGTTATGGTGTCACCTCCCCCTAGTGGCCTCTCTATAGGAATATATGGAGGGTTATGGTGTCACTGCCCCCTAGTGGCCTCTCTATAGGAATATATGGAGGGTTATGGTGTCACTGCCCCCTAGTGGCCTCTCTATAGGAATATATGGAGGGTTATGGTGTCACCTCCCCCTAGTGGCCTCTCTATAGGAATATATGGAGGGTTATGGTGACACTGCCCCCTAGTGGCCTCTCTATAGGAATATATGGAGGGTTATGGTGTCACGTCCCCCTAGTGGTCTCTCTATAGGAATATATGGAGGGTTATGGTGACACTGCCCCCTAGTGGCCTCTCTATAGGAATATATGGAGGGTTATGGTATCACCTCCCCCTAGTGGCCTCTCTATAGGAATATATGGAGGGTTATGGTGTCACCTCCCCCTAGTGGCCTCTCTATAGGAATATATGGAGGGTTATGGTGTCACCTCCCCCTAGTGGCCTCTCTATAGGAATATATGGAGGGTTATGGTGTCACCTCCCCCTAGTGGTCTCTCTATAGGAATATATGGAGGGTTATGGTGTCACCTCCCCCTAGTGGCCTCTCTATAGGAATATATGGAGGGTTATGGTGTCACCTCCCCCTAGTGGCCTCTCTATAGGAATATATGGAGGGTTATGGTGTCACTGCCCCCTAGTGGCCTCTCTATAGGAATATATGGAGGGTTATGGTGTCACCTCCTCCTAGTGGCCTCTCTATAGGAATATATGGAGGGTTATGGTGTCACCTCCCCCTAGTGGCCTCTCTATAGGAATATATGGAGGGTTATGGTGTCACTGCCCCCTAGTGGCCTCTCTATAGGAATATATGGAGGGTTATGGTGTCACCTCCCCCTAGTGGCCTCTCTATAGGAATATATGGAGGGCTATGGTGTCACCTCCCCCTAGTGGCCTCTCTATAGGAATATATGGAGGGTTACGGTGTCACCTCCCCCTAGTGGCCTCTCTATAGGAATATATGGAGGGTTATGGTGTCACCTCCCCCTAGTGGCCTCTCTATAGGAATATATGGAGGGTTATGGTGTCACTGCCCCCTAGTGACCTCTCTATAGGAATATATGGAGGGTTATGGGGTCACCTCCCCCTAGTGGCCTCTCTATAGGAATATATTGAGGGTTATGGTGTCACCTCCCCCTAGTGGCCTCTCTATAGGAATATATTGAGGGTTATGGTGTCACCTCCCCCTAGTGGCCTCTCTATAGGAATATATGGAGGGTTATGGTGTCACCTGCCCCCTAGTGGCCTCTCTATAGGAATATATGGAGGGTTATGGTGTCACCTCCCCCTAGTGGCCTCTCTATAGGAATATATGGAGGGTTATGGTGTCACTGCCCCCTAGTGGCCTCTCTATAGGAATATATGGAGGGTTATGGTGTCACTGCCCCTAGTGGCCTCTCTATAGGAATATATGGAGGGTTATGGTGTCACTACCCCCTAGTGGCCTCTCTATAGGAATATATGGAGGGTTATGGTGTCACCTTCCCCTAGTGGCCTCTCTATAGGAATATATGGAGGGTTATGGTGTCACCTCCCCCTAGTGGCCTCTCTATAGGAATATATGGAGGGTTATGGTGTCACCTCCCCCTAGTGGCCTCTCTATAGGAATATATGGAGGGTTATGGTGTCACCTCCCCCTAGTGGCCTCTCTATAGGAATATATGGAGGGTTATGGTGTCACCTCCCCCTAGTGGCCTCTCTATAGGAATATATGGAGGGTTATGGTGTCACTGCCCCCTAGTGGCCTCTCTATAGGAATATATGGAGGATTATGGTGTCGCTGCCCCCTAGTGGCCTCTCTATAGGAATATATGGAGGGTTATGGTGTCACCGCCCCCTAGTGGCCTCTCTATAGGAATATATGGAGGGTTATGGTGTCACCTCCCCCTAGTGGCCTCTCTATAGGAATATATGGAGGGTTATGGTGTCACCGCCCCCTAGTGGCCTCTCTATAGGGATATATGGAGGGTTATGGTGTCACCTCCCCCTAGTGGCCTCTCTATAGGAATATATGGAGGGTTATGGTGTCACCTCCCCCTAGTGGCCTCTCTATAGGAATATATGGAGGGTTATGGTGTCACTGCCCCCTAGTGGCCTCTCTATAGGAATATATGGAGGGTTATGGTGTCACTGCCCCCTAGTGGCCTCTCTATAGGAATATATGGAGGGTTATGGTGTCACTGCCCCCTAGTGGCCTCTCCATAGGAATATATGGAGGGTTATGGTGTCACTGCCCCCTAGTGGCCTCTCTATAGGAATATATGGAGGGTTATGGTGTCACTGCCCCCTAGTGGCCTCTCTATAGGAATATATGGAGGGTTATGGTGTCACCTCCCCCTAGTGGCCTCTCTATAGGAATATATGGAGGGTTATGGTGTCACTTCCCCCTAGTGGCCTCTCTATAGGAATATATGGAGGGTTATGGTGTCACTGCCCCCTAGTGGCCTCTCTATAGGAATATATGGAGGGTTATGGTGTCACCTCCCCCTAGTGGCCTCTCTATAGGAATATATGGAGGGTTATGGTGTCACTGCCCCCTAGTGGCCTCTCTATAGGAATATATGGAGGGTTATGGTGTCACCTCCCCCTAGTGGCCTCTCTATAGGAATATATGGAGGGTTATGGTGTCACTGCCCCTTAGTGGCCTCTCCATAGGAATATATGGAGGGTTATGGTGTCACCTCCCCCTAGTGGCCTCTCTATAGGAATATATGGAGGGTTATGGTGTCACTGCCCCCTAGTGGTCTCTCTATAGGAATATATGGAGGGTTATGGTGTCACTGCCCCCTAGTGGCCTCTCTATAGGAATATATGGAGGGTTATGGTGTCACCTCCCCCTAGTGGCCTCTCTATAGGAATATATGGAGGGTTATGGTGTCACTGCCCCTTAGTGGCCTCTCCATAGGAATATATGGAGGGTTATGGTGTCACCTCCCCCTAGTGGCCTCTCTATAGGAATATATGGAGGGTTATGGTGTCACTGCCCCCTAGTGGCCTCTCTATAGGAATATATGGAGGGTTATGGTGTCACCTCCCTGTAATATATAGGCAGTAATAGAGTCTCTCCTTTCATAGGGGGCGGAGCCAAAGTTAACTGCACAGCAGAGTCCTGCCCCTGTCCGGCATTTTCCTTCATCCCCTCGAGTCCGGAAGAAGTTGGGGAGTTTTGGTTGCGGAAAAGACCCGGATTTGACCCTGGAGCCTGGGCCGCCAAATGCCGCTGTCATCACTCCCACTATGAGCATCGGCCAACCGGGAGCCGAGCCTGCAGGAGCCGAGGTAACGGGTCACCTGACATGACATGGGTGATGGGCGGTGCCCCACATTCAGGAGGGTAACACAGTGTCTCTAGTCACATGACATGGGTGATGGGCGGTGCCCCACATTCAGGAGGGTAACACAGTGTCTCTAGTCACATGACATGGGTGATGGGCGGTGCCCCACATTCAGGAGGGTAACACAGTGTCTCTAGTCACATGACATGGGTGATGGGTGGGGCCCCACATTCAGGAGGGTAACACAGTGTCTCTAGTCACATGACATGGGTGATGGGTGGTGCCCCACATTCAGGGGAGTAACACAGTGTCTCTAGTCACATGACATGGGTGATGGGCGGTGCCCCACATTCAGGGGAGTAACACAGTGTCTCTAGTCACATGACATGGGTGATGGGCGGTGCCCCACATTCAGGGGGGTAACACGGTGTCTCTAGTCACATGACATGGGTGATGGGCGGTGCCCCACATTCAGGGGAGTAACACAGTGTCTCTAGTCACATGACATGGGTGATGGGCGGTGCCCCACATTCAGGGGGGTAACACAGTGTCTCTAGTCACATGACATGGGTGATGGGCGGTGCCCCACATTCAGGGGAGTAACACAGTGTCTCTAGTCACATGACGTGGGTGATGGGCGGTGCCCCACATTCAGGGGAGTAACACAGTGTCTCTAGTCACATGACGTGGGTGATGGGCGGTGCCCCACATTCAGGGGGGTAACACAGTGTCTCTAGTCACATGACATGGGTGATGGGCGGGGTATTTCCTGTGACCATGCATGTGGCTGGGAAGTAACACGGTGTCTCTAGTCACATGACACAGTGGGCGTGGCCTCTTCTCTCCTGCAGGTTGCGGCTGTTCTGCATTCGAGTCCAGCTTCCTGTGCGCAGCGTGTGACCGGAAATGGGGGGCGCACTGCACTTATTTCGAGACGATGCAGGAGAGGAAGGCCGGCAAGCTGCCCTATGGTAAAGCTCTGAGGGGGCGGGGCACTTGGAAGGCCTCGCCTTAGAGGGAGCACGATCCCCCCCTTATTACATGTCGTCCCTCTGCCTGTCTATCCTGCATGGCCCATCACACTCTCCCCCTCTGTATTACATGTCGTCCCTCTGCCTGTCTATCCTGCATGGCCTGTCACACTCTCCCCCTCTGTATTACATGTCGTCCCTCTGCCTGTCTATCCTGCATGGCCTGTCACACTCTCCCCCTCTGTATTACATGCTGTCCCTCTGCCTGTCTATCCTGCATGGCCTGTCACACTCTCCCCCTCTGTATTACATGTCGTCCCTCTGCCTGTCTATCCTGCATGGCCCATCACACTCTCCCCCTCTGTATTACATGTCGTCCCTCTGCCTGTCTATCCTGCATGGCCTGTCACACTCTCCTCTGTATTACATGTTATCCCTCTGCCTGTTTATCCTGCATGGCCCATCACACTCTCCCCCTCTGTATTACATGTTATCCCTCTGCCTGTCTATCCTGCATGGCCTGTCACACTCTCCCCCCTCTGTATTACATGTCATCCCTCTGCCTGTTTATCCTGCATGGCCTGTCACACTCTCCCCTCTGTATTACATGTCATCCCTCTGCCTGTCTATCCTGCATGGCCTGTCACACTCTCCCCCTCTGTATTACATGTTATCCCTCTGCCTGTCTATCCTGCATGGCCTGTCACACTCTTCCCCTCTGTATTACATGTTATCCCTCTGCCTGTCTATCCTGCATGGCCTGTCACACTCTCCCTCTCTGTATTACATGTCGTCCCTCTGCCTGTCTATCCTGCATGGCCTGTCACACTCTCCCCCTTTGTATTACATGTCGTCCCTCTGCCTGTCTATCCTGCATGGCCTGTCACACTCTCCCCCTCTGTATTACATGTCGTCCCTCTGCCTGTCTATCCTGCATGGCCTGTCACACTCTCCCCCTCTGTATTACATGTTGTCCCTCTGCCTGTCTATCCTGCATGGCCTGTCACACTCTCCCCCTGTATTACATGTTGTCCCTCTGCCTGTCTATCCTGCATGGTCTGTCACACTCTCCCCCTCTGTATTACATGTCGTCCCTCTGCCTGTCTATCCTGCATGGCCTGTCACACTCTCCCCCTCTGTATTACATGTTGTCCCTCTGCCTGTCTATCCTGCATGGCCTGTCACACTCTCCCCCTCTGTATTACATGTCGTCCCTCTGCCTGTCTATCCTGCATGGCCTGTCACACTCTCCCCCTCTGTATTACATGTCGTCCCTCTGCCTGTCTATCCTGCATGGCCTGTCACACTCTCCCCCTCTGTATTACATGTCATCCCTCTGCCTGTCTATCCTGCATGGCCTGTCACACTCTCCCCCTCTGTATTACATGTCGTCCCTCTGCCTGTCTATCCTGCATGGCCTGTCACACTCTCCTCTGTATTACATGTTATCCCTCTGCCTGTCTATCCTGCATGGCCTGTCACACTCTCCCCTCTATATTACATGTTATCCCTCTGCCTGTCTATCCTGCATGGCCTGTCCCACTCTCCCCTCTGTATTACATGTCATCCCTCTGCCTGTCTATCCTGCATGGCCTGTCACACTCTCCCCCTCTGTATTACATGTCGTCCCTCTGCCTGTCTATCCTGCATGGCCTGTCACACTCTCCCCCTCTGTATTACATGTCGTCCCTCTGCCTGTCTATCCTGCATGGCCTGTCACACTCTCCCCCTCTGTATTACATGTCGTCCCTCTGCCTGTCTATCCTGCATGGCCTGTCACACTCTCCCCCTCTGTATTACATGCTGTCCCTCTGCCTGTCTATCCTGCATGGTCTGTCACACTCTCCCCCTCTGTATTACATGTCACCCCTCTGCCTGTCTATCCTGCATGGCCTGTCACACTCTCCCCCTCTGTATTACATGTCGTCCCTCTGCCTGTCTATCCTGCATGGCCTGTCACACTCTCCTCTGTATTACATGTTATCCCTCTGCCTGTCTATCCTGCATGGCCTGTCACACTCTCCCCTCTATATTACATGTTATCCCTCTGCCTGTCTATCCTGCATGGCCTGTCACACTCTCCCCCTCTGTATTACATGTCGTCCCTCTGCCTGTCTATCCTGCATGGCCTGTCACACTCTCCCCCTCTGTATTACATGTCATCCCTCTGCCTGTCTATCCTGCATGGCCTGTCACACTCTCCCCCTCTGTATTACATGTTATCCCTCTGCCTGTCTATCCTGCATGGCCTGTCACACTCTCCCCTCTGTATTACATGTTATCCCTCTGCCTGTCTATCCTGCATGGTCTGTCACACTCTCCCCCTCTGTATTACATGCTGTCCCTCTGCCTGTCTATCCTGCATGGCCTGTCACACTCTCCCCCTCTGTATTACATGTCGTCCCTCTGCCTGTCTATCCTGCATGGCCTGTCACACTCTCCCCCTCTGTATTACATGTCGTCCCTCTGCCTGTCTATCCTGCATGGCCTGTCACACTCTCCCTCTGTATTACATGTCGTCCCTCTGCCTGTCTATCCTGCATGGCCTGTCACACTCTCCCCCTCTGTATTACATGTCGTCCCTCTGCCTGTCTATCCTGCATGGCCTGTCACACTCTCCCCCTCTGTATTACATGTCATCCCTCTGCCTGTCTATCCTGCATGGCCTGTCACACTCTCCCCCTCTGTATTACATGTCGTCCCTCTGCCTGTCTATCCTGCATGGCCTGTCACACTCTCCCCCTCTGTATTACATGTGATCCCTCTGCCTGTCTATCCTGCATGGCCTGTCACACTCTCCCCCTCTGTATTACATGTCACACCTCTGCCTGTCTATCCTGCATGGCCTGTCACACTCTCCCCCTCTGTATTACATGTCGTCCCTCTGCCTGTCTATCCTGCATGGCCTGTCACACTCTCCCCCTCTGTATTACATGTCATCCCTCTGCCTGTCTATCCTGCATGGCCTGTCACACTCTCCCCCTCTGTATTACATGTCGTCCCTCTGCCTGTCTATCCTGCATGGCCTGTCACACTCTCCTCTGTATTACATGTCATCCCTCTGCCTGTCTATCCTGCATGGCCTGTCACACTCTCCTCTGTATTACATGTCATCCCTCTGCCTGTCTATCCTGCATGGCCTGTCACACTCTCCCCCTCTGTATTACATGTCATCCCTCTGCCTGTCTATCCTGCATGGCCTGTCACACTCTACCCCTCTGTATTACATGTTATCCCTCTGCCTGTCTATCCTGCATGGCCTGTCACACTCTCCCCCCTGTATTACATGTCATCCCTCTGCCTGTCTATCCTGCATGGCCTGTCACACTCTCCCCCCTGTATTACATGTCATCCCTCTGCCTGTCTATCCTGCATGGCCTGTCACACTCTCCCCCTCTGTATTACATGTCGTCCCTCTGCCTGTCTATCCTGCATGGCCTGTCACACTCTCCCCTCTGTATTACATGTTATCCCTCTGCCTGTCTATCCTGCATGGCTTGTCACACTCTCCCCCCTGTATTACATGTCGTCCCTCTGCCTGTCTATCCTGCATGGCCTGTCACACTCTCCCCCTCTGTATTACATGTCACCCCTCTGCCTGTCTATCCTGCATAGCCTGTCACACTCTCCCCCTCTGTATTACATGTTATCCCTCTGCCTGTCTATCCTGCATGGCCTGTCACACTCTCCCCCTCTGTATTACATGTTATCCCTCTGCCTGTCTCTCCTGCATGGCCTGTCATTCTCTCCCCCTGTATTACATGTCGTCCCTCTGCCTGTCTATCCTGCATGGCCTGTCACACTGTCCCCCTCTGTATTACATGTTATCCCTCTGCCTGTCTATCCTGCATGGCCTGTCACACTCTCCCCCTCTGTATTACATGTCGTCCCTCTGCCTGTCTATCCTGCATGGCCTGTCACACTCTCCCCCTCTGTATTACATGTGATCCCTCTGCCTGTCTATCCTGCATGGCCTGTCACACTCTCCCCCTCTTATTACATGTCGTCCCTCTGCCTGTCTATCCTGCATGGCCTGTCACACTCTCCCCCTCTGTATTATATGTCATCCCTCTGCCTGTCTATCCTGCATGGCCTGTCACACTCTCCCCCTCTGTATTACATGTCGTCCCTCTGCCTGTCTATCCTGCATGGCCCATCACACTCTCCCCCTCTGTATTACATGTCGTCCCTCTGCCTGTCTATCCTGCATGGCCTGTCACACTCTCCTCTGTATTACATGCCGTCCCTCTGCCTGTCTATCCCGCATGGCCTGTCACACTCTCCTCTGTATTACATGCCGTCCCTCTGCCTGTCTATCCCGCATGGCCTGTCACACTCTCCCCCCTCTGTATTACATGTTATCCCTCTGCCTGTCTATCCTGCATGGCCTGTCACACTCTCCCCCTCTGTATTACATGTCGTCCCTCTGCCTGTCTATCCTGCATGGCCTGTCACACTCTCCCCCTCTGTATTACATGTCGTCCCTCTGCCTGTCTATCCTGCATGGCCTGTCACACTCTCCCCTCTGTATTACATGTTATCCCTCTGCCTGTCTATCCTGCATGGCCTGTCACACTCTCCCCCTCTGTATTACATGTCGTCCCTCTGCCTGTCTATCCTGCATGGCCCATCACACTCTCCCCCTCTGTATTACATGTCGTCCCTCTGCCTGTCTATCCTGCATGGCCTGTCACACTCTCCTCTGTATTACATGCCGTCCCTCTGCCTGTCTATCCCGCATGGCCTGTCACACTCTCCCCCCTCTGTATTACATGTTATCCCTCTGCCTGTCTATCCTGCATGGCTTGTCACACTCTCCCCCTCTGTATTACATGCCGTCCCTCTGCCTGTCTATCCTGCATGGCCTGTCACACTCTCCCCCTCTGTATTACATGTCGTCCCTCTGCCTGTCTATCCTGCATGGCCTGTCACACTCTCCTCTGTATTACATGTCATCCCTCTGCCTGTCTATCCTGCATGGTCTGTCACACTCTCCCCCTCTGTATTACATGTCGTCCCTCTGCCTGTCTATCCTGCATGGCCTGTCACACTCTCCTCTGTATTACATGTCATCCCTCTGCCTGTCTATCCTGCATGGCCTGTCACACTCTCCCCCTCTGTATTACATGTCATCCCTCTGCCTGTCTATCCTGCATGGCCTGTCACACTCTCCCCCTCTGTATTACATGTCGTCCCTCTGCCTGTCTATCCTGCATGGCCTGTCACATGGTCCCCCTCTGTATTACATGTCGTCCCTCTGCCTGTCTATCCTGCATGGCCCATCACACTCTCCCCCTCTGTATTACATGTCATCCCTCTGCCTGTCTATCCTGCATGGCCTGTCACACTCTCCCCCTCTTATTACATGTTATCCCTCTGCCTGTCTATCCTGCATGGCTTGTCACACTCTCCCCCTCTGTATTACATGTCATCCCTCTGCCTGTCTATCCTGCATGGCCTGTCACACTCTCCCCCTCTTATTACATGTTATCCCTCTGCCTGTCTATCCTGCATGGTCTGTCACACTCTCCCCCTCTGTATTACATGTCATCCCTCTGCCTGTCTATCCTGCATGGCCTGTCACACTCTCCCCCTCTTATTACATGTTATCCCTCTGCCTGTCTGTCCTGCATGGCCTGTCACACTCTCCCCCTCTGTATTACATGTCATCCCTCTGCCTGTCTATCCTGCATGGCCTGTCACACTCTCCCCCTCTTATTACATGTTATCCCTCTGCCTGTCTATCCTGCATGGCCTGTCACACTCTCCTCCTCTGTATTACATGTCATCCCTCTGCCTGTCTATCCTGCATGGCCTGTCACACTCTCCCCCTCTGTATTACATGTCATCCCTCTGCCTGTCTATCCTGCATGGCCTGTCACACTCTCCCCCTCTGTATTACATGTCATTCCTCTGCCTGTCTATCCTGCATGGCCTGTCACACTCTCCCCCTCTGTATTACATGTTATCCCTCTGCCTGTCTCTCCTGCATGGCCTGTCACACTCTCCCCCTCTGTATTACATGTTGTCCCTCTGCCTGTCTATCCTGCATGGCCTGTCACACTCTCCCCCTCTGTATTACATGTTGTCCCTCTGCCTGTCTATCCTGCATGGCCTGTCACACTCTCCTCCTCTGTATTACATGTTATCCCTCTGCCTGTCTATCCTGCATGGCCTGTCACACTCTCCCCCTCTGTATTACATGTCGTCCCTCTGCCTGTCTATCCTGCATGGCCTGTCACACTCTCCCCCTCTGTATTACATGTCGTCCCTCTGCCTGTCTATCCTGCATGGCCTGTCACACTCTCCCCCTCTGTATTACATGTCGTCCCTCTGCCTGTCTATCCTGCATGGCCTGTCACACTCTCCCCCTCTGTATTACATGTCATCCCTCTGCCTGTCTATCCTGCATGGCCTGTCACACTCTCCCCCTCTGTATTACATGTCGTCCCTCTGCCTGTCTATCCTGCATGGCCTGTCACACTCCCCCCCTCTGTATTACATGTTATCCCTCTGCCTGTCTATCCTGCATGGCCTGTCACACTCTCCTCCTCTGTATTACATGTTATCCCTCTGCCTGTCTATCCTGCATGGCCTGTCACACTCTCCTCCTCTGTATTACATGTTATCCCTCTGCCTGTCTATCCTGCATGGCCTGTCACACTCTCCCCCTCTGTATTACATGTCGTCCCTCTGCCTGTCTATCCTGCATGGCCTGTCACACTCTCCCCCTCTGTATTACATGTCGTCCCTCTGCCTGTCTATCCTGCATGGCCTGTCACACTCTCCCCCTCTGTATTACATGTCATCCCTCTGCCTGTCTATCCTGCATGGCCTGTCACACTCTCCCCCTCTGTATTACATGTCGTCCCTCTGCCTGTCTATCCTGCATGGCCTGTCACACTCTCCCCCTCTGTATTACATGTGATCCCTCTGCCTGTCTATCCTGCATGGCCTGTCACACTCTCCCCCTCTGTATTACATGTTATCCCTCTGCCTGTCTATCCTGCATGGCCTGTCACACTCTCCCCCTCTGTATTACATGTGATCCCTCTGCCTGTCTATCCTGCATGGCCTGTCACACTCTCCCCCTCTGTATTACATGTTGTCCCTCTGCCTGTCTATCCTGCATGGCCTGTCACACTCTCCCCTCTGTATTACATGTCATCCCTCTGCCTGTCTATCCTGCATGGCCTGTCACACTCTCCCCCTCTGTATTACATGTCGTCCCTCTGCCTGTCTATCCTGCATGGCCTGTCACACTCTCCCCCTCTGTATTACATGTTATCCCTCTGCCTGTCTATCCTGCATGGCCTGTCACACTCTCCCCCTCTGTATTACATGTTATCCCTCTGCCTGTCTATCCTGCATGGCCTGTCACACTCTCCCCCTCTGTATTACATGTGATCCCTCTGCCTGTCTATCCTGCATGGCCTGTCACACTCTCCCCCTCTGTATTACATGTCGTCCCTCTGCCTGTCTATCCTGCATGGCCCATCACACTCTCCCCCTCTGTATTACATGTTATCCCTCTGCCTGTCTATCCTGCATGGCCTATCACACTCTCCCCCTCTGTATTACATGTTATCCCTCTGCCTGTCTATCCTGCATGGCCTGTCACACTCTCCCCCTCTGTATTACATGTTATCCCTCTGCCTGTCTATCCTGCATGGCCTGTCACACTCTCCCCCTCTGTATTACATGTTATCCCTCTGCCTGTCTATCCTGCATGGCCCATCACACTCTCCCCCCTGTTATTTCGTGTCGTCCCTCTGCCTGTGAGGAAGTCCAATACTTGGAGAACACTGGGTATGTAAAAATGTATTTACTGAATACATTTGGGGCCCCTCTTTAAATTTGGCCCCTCCCCTCGGGGCCACACCCCCTCCGCACTCCATCCAATATACTGCAGGTTTTGTCTGGCTGCAAAGCTGAAGGCTGAGCAGTTTAATGAGGGATAATGTGGGCGGAGCTGTGACCTGGCCTGTGACAGGGCGCTTAGGTCTGCAGCACGGAGAGCTGTTACACCACAGTTACACAGTAACCATATCTGGGAGCACAGCGGGGGCGTGGCCGGGGATCAAGGGGGCAATTCCTATGTAGTTACCGGTCTCCTCTTCATCCAGGTGAGGCCTACCTGCCCTTCCACGAGATGCCCGACCTGCAGATGGCGGCCCTGACCGGCACAGAGGAAGGGGGCGGAGATAACTGCATGACATGTGATCTGTCGCTGGAGGCCACACCTCTCTCCTCTACACCAGTCAAAAGGGCCAATACCCTGGGAGGGCGGAGACTGGGGGTTGGGAAGCCATCCTAGGAGACCCCTTTCTGCATCGCTCCTCTCTCCATAGACTTTTTTTTTTTTGGTGCGAGAATTTTTATTTTGTGCGAGAAATCGTGCAAAAATTTGGTCGAGATTGAATTTTCTTGAATAAAAAATAAAATTCAGTAGCTTACCTTATATTAAGTGGCTCCGGCGCTGTGCTTCCTCCTCTCAGTCGACTTATTCAGCTTTCAGTCTCCACCCCACTGACCTGGTCCTTCAACTGACTGAGAACAGAAACACCCCCCGCTCCCTCCCCAGATGTCCTGATTGGCTTCCTGTCTCTGCAACCATGAAACCCCGCCCTCCTCTCTGGTCACACTCGCAGGCTGGAGACCCTTGTAGCCTGCAGCATCTCTCACCCCCTTTTTCTGGACCCAAAATTAGGTTTTTGTCCGCTTTAAAGTGGACCAACACCCACCGCGATCGGCCCGGGAATCTATAAGATTCCATGGCTGCTAGATTCCTTGCAGAATCGGGATGTCCCGCTATGTGGAACCCCCAGGTACCCCCCATACACTTACCTTGTTTCCAGGTCCAACGGCGCATGTGCGAGACGCATCTCGTTCTTCTCTCTAGCAGGGTGCGTGCCCGCACCAGGCATTTGTGATTGACACGCTCCCTGTTAGAGGGTAGCGGGGGTGCGGCCTCTGGCCTTAGGTGATGTGATGTCAGCAGCTCCGAGCGTGCTGATAGGACGTCAGAGGGTAGCTGGGGATGCAGCCTCTGGCTAGACTCAGCTCCTTAGACGAGCCTATATGAGCTCACTGATTGGATGGGAGGCCGCACATGCTCAGTAGAACCGGGGAATAGTAAGTTGCAGTGGATGAGCCTAGATGAGCTCACTGATTGGATGGGAGGCCGCACATGCTCAGTAGAACCGGGGAATAGTAAGTTGCAGTGGATGAGCCTAGATGAGCTCACTGATTGGATGGGAGGCCGCACATGCTCAGTAGAACCGGGGAATAGTGAGTTGCAGTGGATGAGCCTAGATGAGCCCACTGATTGGATGGGAGGCCGCACATGCTCAGTAGAACCGGGGAATAGTAAGTTGCAGTGGATGAGCCTAGATGAGCTCACTGATTGGATGGGAGGCCGGACATGCTCAGTAGAACCGGGGAAGAGTAAGTTGCAGTGGATGAGCCTAGATGAGCTCACTGATTGGATGGGAGGCCGCACATGCTCAGTAGAACCGGGGAATAGTAAGTTGCAGTGGATGAGCCTAGATGAGCTCACTGATTGGATGGGAGGCCGCACATGCTCAGTAGAACCGGGGAATAGTAAGTTGCAGTGGATGAGCCTAGATGAGCTCACTGATTGGATGGGAGGCCGCACATGCTCAGTAGAACCGGGGAATAGTAAGTTGCAGTGGATGAGCCTAGATGAGCTCACTGATCGGATGGGAGGTCGCACATGCTCAGTAGAACCGGGGAATAGTAAGTTGCAGTGGATGAGCCTAGATGAGCCCACTGATTGGATGGGAGGCCGCACATGCTCAGTAGAACCGAGGAATGGTAAGTTGCAGTAGACGAGCCTAGAAGACGTCACTGATTGGATGGGAGGTCGCACATGCTCAGTAGAACCGAGGAATGGTAAGTTGCAGTAGACGAGCCTAGAAGACGTCACTGATTGGATGGGAGGCCGCACATGCTCAGTAGAACCGAGGAATGGTAAGTTGCAGTGGACGAGCCTAGATGAGCTCACTGATTGGATGGGAGGCCGCACATGCTCAGTAGAACCGAGGAATGGTAAGTTGCAGTGGACGAGCCTAGATGAGCTCACTGATTGGATGGGAGGCCGCACATGCTCAGTAGAACCGGGGAATAGTGAGTTGCAGTGGATGAGCCTAGATGAGCTCACTGATTGGAAGGGAGGCCACACATGCTCAGTAGAACCGGGGAAATAGTAAGTTGCAGTGGATGAGCCTAGATGAGCTCACTGATTGGATGGGAGGCCGCACATGCTCAGTAGAACCGGGGAATAGTAAGTTGCAGTGGATGAGCCTAGATGAGCTCACTGATTGGATGGGAGGCCGCACATGCTCAGTAGAACCGGGGAATAGTAAGTTGCAGTGGATGAGCCTAGATGAGCTCACTGATTGGATGGGAGGCCGGACATGCTCAGTAGAACCGGGGAAGAGTAAGTTGCAGTGGATGAGCCTAGATGAGCTCACTGATTGGATGGGAGGCCGCACATGCTCAGTAGAACCGGGGAATAGTAAGTTGCAGTGGATGAGCCTAGATGAGCTCACTGATTGGATGGGAGGCCGCACATGCTCAGTAGAACCGGGGAATAGTAAGTTGCAGTGGATGAGCCTAGATGAGCTCACTGATTGGATGGGAGGCCGCACATGCTCAGTAGAACCGGGGAATAGTAAGTTGCAGTGGATGAGCCTAGATGAGCTCACTGATCGGATGGGAGGTCGCACATGCTCAGTAGAACCGGGGAATAGTAAGTTGCAGTGGATGAGCCTAGATGAGCCCACTGATTGGATGGGAGGCCGCACATGCTCAGTAGAACCGAGGAATGGTAAGTTGCAGTAGACGAGCCTAGAAGACGTCACTGATTGGATGGGAGGTCGCACATGCTCAGTAGAACCGAGGAATGGTAAGTTGCAGTAGACGAGCCTAGAAGACGTCACTGATTGGATGGGAGGCCGCACATGCTCAGTAGAACCGAGGAATGGTAAGTTGCAGTGGACGAGCCTAGATGAGCTCACTGATTGGATGGGAGGCCGCACATGCTCAGTAGAACCGAGGAATGGTAAGTTGCAGTGGACGAGCCTAGATGAGCTCACTGATTGGATGGGAGGCCGCACATGCTCAGTAGAACCGGGGAATGGTAAGTTGCAGTGGATGAGCCTAGATGAGCTCACTGATTGGAAGGGAGGCCACACATGCTCAGTAGAACCGGGGAAATAGTAAGTTGCAGTGGATGAGCCTAGATGAGCTCACTGATTGGATGGGAGGCCGCACATGCTCAGTAGAACCGAGGAATGGTAAGTTGCAGTGGACGAGCCTAGATGAGCTCACTGATTGGATGGGAGGCCGCACATGCTCAGTAGAACCGAGGAATGGTAAGTTGCAGTGGACGAGCCTAGATGAGCTCACTGATTGGATGGGAGGCCGCACATGCTCAGTAGAACCGAGGAATGGTAAGTTGCAGTGGACGAGCCTAGATGAGCTCACTGATTGGATGGGAGGCCGCACATGCTCAGTAGAACCGGGGAATGGTAAGTTGCAGTGGATGAGCCTAGATGAGCTCACTGATTGGAAGGGAGGCCACACATGCTCAGTAGAACCGGGGAAATAGTAAGTTGCAGTGGATGAGCCTAGATGAGCTCACTGATTGGATGGGAGGCCGCACATGCTCAGTAGAACCGGGGAATAGTAAGTTGCAGTGGATGAGCCTAGATGAGCTCACTGATTGGATGGGAGGCCGCACATGCTCAGTAGAACCGGGGAATGGTAAGTTGCAGTGGATGAGCCTAGATGAGCTCACTGATTGGATGGGAGGCCGCACATGCTCAGTAGAACCGAGGAATGGTAAGTTGCAGTGGATGAGCCTAGATGAGCTCACTGATTGGATGGGAGGCCGCACATGCTCAGTAGAACCGAGGAATGGTAAATTGCAGTGGATGAGCCTAGATGAGCTCACTGATTGGATGGGAGGCCGCACATGCTCAGTAGAACCGGGGAATAGTAAGTTGCAGTGGATGAGCCTAGATGAGCTCACTGATTGGATGGGAGGCCGCACATGCTCAGTAGAACCGGGGAATAGTGAGTTGCAGTGGATGAGCCTAGATGAGCTCACTGATTGGATGGGAGGCCGCACATGCTCAGTAGAACCGAGGAATGGTAAGTTGCAGTAGACGAGCCTAGAAGACGTCACTGATTGGATGGGAGGTCGCACATGCTCAGTAGAACCGAGGAATGGTAAGTTGCAGTAGACGAGCCTAGAAGACGTCACTGATTGGATGGGAGGCCGCACATGCTCAGTAGAACCGAGGAATGGTAAGTTGCAGTGGACGAGCCTAGATGAGCTCACTGATTGGATGGGAGGCCGCACATGCTCAGTAGAACCGGGGAATAGTAAGTTGCAGTGGATGAGCCTAGATGAGCTCACTGATTGGATGGGAGGCCGCACATGCTCAGTAGAACCGGGGAATAGTAAGTTGCAGTGGATGAGCCTAGATGAGCTCACTGATTGGATGGGAGGCCGCACATGCTCAGTAGAACCGGGGAATAGTAAGTTGCAGTGGATGAGCCTAGATGAGCTCACTGATTGGATGGGAGGCCGCACATGCTCAGTAGAACCGGGGAATGGTAAGTTGCAGTGGATGAGCCTAGATGAGCTCACTGATTGGATGGGAGGCCGCACATGCTCAGTAGAACCGAGGAATGGTAAGTTGCAGTGGATGAGCCTAGATGAGCTCACTGATTGGATGGGAGGCCGCACATGCTCAGTAGAACCGAGGAATGGTAAATTGCAGTGGATGAGCCTAGATGAGCTCACTGATTGGATGGGAGGCCGCACATGCTCAGTAGAACCGGGGAATAGTAAGTTGCAGTGGATGAGCCTATATGAGCTCACTGATTGGATGGGAGGCCGCACATGCTCAGTAGAACCGGGGAATAGTAAGTTGCAGTGGATGAGCCTAGATGAGCTCACTGATTGGATGGGAGGCCGCACATGCTCAGTAGAACCGGGGAATAGTAAGTTGCAGTGGATGAGCCTATATGAGCTCACTGATTGGATGGGAGGCCGCACATGCTCAGTAGAACCGGGGAATAGTAAGTTGCAGTGGATGAGCCTAGATGAGCTCACTGATTGGATGGGAGGCCGCACATGCTCAGTAGAACCGGGGAATGGTAAGTTGCAGTGGATGAGCCTAGATGAGCTCACTGATTGGATGGGAGGCCGCACATGCTCAGTAGAACCGGGGAATAGTAAGTTGCAGTGGATGAGCCTAGATGAGCTCACTGATTGGATGGGAGGCCGCACATGCTCAGTAGAACCGGGGAATAGTGAGTTGCAGTGGATGAGCCTAGATGAGCTCACTGATTGGATGGGAGGCCGCACATGCTCAGTAGAACCGGGGAATAGTAAGTTGCAGTGGATGAGCCTAGATGAGCTCACTGATTGGATGGGAGGCCGCACATGCTCAGTAGAACCGGGGAATGGTAAGTTGCAGTGGATGAGCCTAGATGAGCTCACTGATTGGATGGGAGGCCGCACATGCTCAGTAGAACCGAGGAATGGTAAGTTGCAGTGGATGAGCCTAGATGAGCTCACTGATTGGATGGGAGGCCGCACATGCTCAGTAGAACCGAGGAATGGTAAGTTGCAGTGGATGAGCCTAGATGAGCTCACTGATTGGATGGGAGGCCGCACATGCTCAGTAGAACCGAGGAATGGTAAATTGCAGTGGATGAGCCTAGATGAGCTCACTGATTGGATGGGAGGCCGCACATGCTCAGTAGAACCGGGGAATAGTAAGTTGCAGTGGATGAGCCTAGATGAGCTCACTGATTGGATGGGAGGCCGCACATGCTCAGTAGAACCGGGGAATAGTAAGTTGCAGTGGATGAGCCTAGATGAGCTCACTGATTGGATGGGAGGCCGCACATGCTCAGTAGAACCGGGGAATAGTAAGTTGCAGTGGACGAGCCTAGAAGACGTCACTGATTGGATGGGAGGCCGCACATGCTCAGTAGAACCGGGGAATAGTAAGTTGCAGTGGATGAGCCTAGATGAGCTCACTGATTGGATGGGAGGCCGCACATGCTCAGTAGAACCGAGGAATGGTAAGTTGCAGTAGACGAGCCTAGAAGACGTCACTGATTGGATGGGAGGTCGCACATGCTCAGTAGAACCGAGGAATGGTAAGTTGCAGTGGACGAGCCTAGATGAGCTCACTGATTGGATGGGAGGCCGCACATGCTCAGTAGAACCGAGGAATGGTAAGTTGCAGTGGATGAGCCTAGATGAGCTCACTGATTGGATGGGAGGCCGCACATGCTCAGTAGAACCGGGGAATAGTAAGTTGCAGTGGATGAGCCTAGATGAGCTCACTGATTGGATGGGAGGCCGCACATGCTCAGTAGAACCGGGGAATAGTAAGTTGCAGTGGATGAGCCTATATGAGGTCACTGATTGGATGGGAGGCCGCACATGCTCAGTAGAGCCAGGGAATAGTAAGTTGCAGTGGATGAGCCTAGATGAGCTCACTGATTGGATGGGAGGCCGCACATGCTCAGTAGAACCGGGGAAATAGTAAGTTGCAGTGGATGAGCCTAGATGAGCTCACTGATTGGATGGGAGGCCGCACATGCTCAGTAGAACCGGGGAATAGTAAGTTGCAGTGGACGAGCCTAGATGAGCTCACTGATTGGATGGGAGGCCGCACATGCTCAGTAGAGCCGGGGAATGGTAAGTTGCAGTGGATGAGCCTATATGAGCTCACTGATTGGATGGGAGGCCGCACATGCTCAGTAGAACCGGGGAATAGTAAGTTGCAGTGGACGAGCCTAGATGAGCTCACTGATTGGATGGGAGGCCGCACATGCTCAGTAGAGCCGGGGAATGGTAAGTTGCAGTGGATGAGCCTATATGAGCTCACTGATTGGATGGGAGGCCGCACATGCTCAGTAGAGCCGGGGAATGGTAAGTTGCAGTGGGCAAACTGGGGGTTGACCACAGCGAGGCATCGTGGTCCGGGTTAGTCTAAATCCTGGGTTTCGGGCCACTTTAAAGCGGAACAAAACCTCTATGACTTCCCCGGGTTTTGCCACACTCCAATGGCACATGCGTGGGCTCCCGTCCAATGAGAGCCAAGCACTGTGATGACATCATTGGGAAGGCAGCTCTCGCTCTCCCCTGATGATGTCACTGCGGGCGGCTCTCATTGGACGGCACCTAATTGGGACCGGCCCTTGAGGGGGTTTCGCACAGTGGGGTATCCTGATTTGGGAAGCAAGCCCTGGAATCTTTAATATTTCATGCTGGCCACTACTGGAGCGATCGCTGCCGAGTGTAAAAGACTCCAGGGCCGGCTGACTAGGTGCCCCCTGGGGGTTTCCTGATTTGAGATGCCCTGCGGTAAAGCCAGCAGCCAGCCCTGGAATCTTTAATATTTCAGGCCAGCCGCTGCTGAGTGTAAAAGACTTGGTGCCGTCCTGGGGTATCTAAATTTAAGATGCCCTTCTGTTAAGCCATCCAGCTGACTAGGTCCCCCCTGGGTATCCTGATTTGGAATGCCCTGTAGTAAAGCCAGCAGCCATCCCTGGAATCTTTAATATTTCAGGCCAGCTGGTAATGGGTTTTGTTCCGCTTTAAGGAACACACAAGCCCTTCTGCTCAGAACTGCGCATGCGCCGTATTTCGGGGAGGGGCGGGGTTAGCAGGTGTGACAATCCAGTCTCAGTCACGACGAGGCAAAGTAGGCGGAGTTTGGATGGAAGGAGGGGCTGGGGCAGCTCTGCACGCTGATTGGGTGGTGACGTCATGATGGGCCGTTGGAAGTGCGCAGAATCCAGTCTCTGTCAAGACGAGAGGCAAAGTGGGCGGAGCTCCGTTTTGAGGACCACACATGCCCGGCGGGGACTGAGCTGCGCAGGCGCCGTATTTCGGAGAGGGTGGGTGTGACGTCATCGCGGGCCGTTGGAAGTGCGCAGAATCCAGTCTGTCACGACGAGAAGCAAAGTGGGCGGAGCTTGACTGGAAGGCGGGGCTGAGGCAGCTCTGCATGCTGATTGGGAGGTGACGTCGGCGCAGGCTGCTGGAAGTGCGCAGAATCCATTCTCTGTCAGGACGAGAAGCAAAGTAGGCGGAGCTCACTGAGGCAGCTCTGCACGCTGATTGGTGGAGGCTCACTATAGGCGGTGCCTGGGAATGGATGCAGTCAGAGCGATTAGGGCGGGGCCTAACGGATGGTGGGCGGGGCCGGGAACCCGGAAGCGCTGCGCACGTGTGGCCACGGCGTTGCTGATAGTAACCGTGCACGTGGTGTGCGGCAGCGCTGTGATTGGCTGTTCCTGGGTGGAATGGAGTTACCGGGCTCCCGGTTCCCGAGCTTTTACCATGAGGGGCCGGCGCTGCACGAGGAGAAGATCCGGGCGGAGGCGGCGGTGGCGGCTGTGACGGCGGCTTCCGGATGGGGAGGACTCCGCGGGCTCCAGGAGGAGGAGCTGGGGCATCCCGGGCAGGTAATGTGTGTATGGCGCATGCGCAGGGGCATCCCGGACAGGTAATGTGTGTATGGCGCATGCGCAGGGGCATCCCGGGCAGGTAATGTGTGTATGGCGCATGCGCAGGGGCATCCCGGACAGGTAATGTGTGTATGGCGCATGCGCAGGGGCATCCCGGACAGGTAATGTGTGTATGGCGCATGCGCAGGGGCATCCCGGGCAGGTACTGGGTGTATGGCGCAGGGGCATCCCGGGCAGGTAATGTGTGTATGGCGCATGCACAGGGGCATCCCGGGCAGATACTGGGTGTATAGCGCATGCGCAGGGGCATCCCGGGCAGGTAATGTGTGTATGGCGCAGGGGCATCCCGGGCAGGTAATGTGTGTATGGCGCATGCGCAGGAGCATCCCGGGCAGGTACTGGGTGTATGGGGCAAGGGCATCCCGGGCAGGTAATGTGTGTATGGCGCATGCACAGGGGCATCCCGGGCAGGTAATGTGTGTATGGCGCATGCGCAGGGGCATCCCGGGCAGGTGATGTGTGTATGGTGCATGCGCAGGGGCATCCCGGGCAGGTGATGTGTGTATGGCGCATGCGCAGGGGCATCCCGGGCAGGTGATGTGTGTATGGCGCATGCGCAGGGGCATCCCGGGCAGGTGATGTGTGTATGGCGCATGCGCAGGGGCATCCCGGGCAGGTACTGGGTGTATGGCGCATGCGCAGGGGCATCCCGGGCAGGTAATGTGTGTATGGCGCATGCGCAGGGGCATCCCGGGCAGGTAATGTGTGTATGGCGCAGGGGCATCCCGGGCAGGTAATGTGTGTATGGCGCATGCGCAGGGGCATCCCGGGCAGGTAATGTGTGTATGGCGCATGCGCAGGGGCATCCCGGGCAGGTACTGGGTGTATGGTGCAGGGGCATCCCGGGCAGGTACTGGGTGTATGGTGCAGGGGCATCCCGGGCAGGTACTGGGTGTATGGTGCAGGGGCATCCCGGGCAGGTACTGGGTGTATGGTGCAGGGGCATCCCGGGCAGGTACTGGGTGTATGGGGCAGGGGCATCCCGGGCAGGTAATGTGTGTATGGCGCAGGGGCATCCCGGGCAGGTACTGGGTGTATGGCGCAGGGGCATCCCGGGCAGGTACTGGGTGTATGGCGCAGGGGCATCCCGGGCAGGTAATGTGTGTATGGCGCAGGGGCATCCCGGGCAGGTGATGTGTGTATGGCGCATGCGCAGGGGCATCCCGGGCAGGTAATGTGTGTATGGCGCATGCGCAGGGGCATCCCGGGCAGGTAATGTGTGTATGGCGCATGCGCAGGGGCATCCCGGGCAGGTACTGGGTGTATGGCGCATGCACAGGGGCATCCCGGGCAGGTACTGGGTGTATGGTGCAGGGGCATCCCGGGCAGGTAATGCGTGTATGGCGCATGCGCAGGGGCATCCCGGGCAGGTACTGGGTGTATGGCGCATGCACAGGGGCATCCCGGGCAGGTACTGGGTGTATGGCGGATGCGCAGGGGCATCCCGGGCAGGTAATGTGTGTATGGTGCATGCGCAGGGGCATCCCGGGCAGGTACTGGGTGTATAGCGCATGCGCAGGGGCATCCCGGGCAGGTACTGGGTGTATAGCGCATGCGCAGGGGCATCCCGGGCAGGTAATGTGTGTATAGCGCATGCGCAGGGGCATCCCGGGTAGGTACTGGGTGTATGGCGCAGGGGCATCCCGGGCAGGTAATGTGTGTATAGCGCATGCGCAGGGGCATCCTGGACAGGTACTGGGTGTATGGCGCATGCGCAGGGGCATCCCGGGCAGATACTGGGTGTATAGCGCATGCGCAGGGGCATCCCGGGCAGGTAATGTGTGTATAGCGCATGCGCAGGGGCATCCCGGGTAGGTACTGGGTGTATGGCGCAGGGGCATCCCGGACAGGTAATGTGTGTATGGCGCATGCGCAGGGGCATCCCGGGCAGGTAATGTGTGTATGGCGCAGGGGCATCCCGGGTAGGTAATGTGTGTATGGCGCATGCGCAGGGGCATCCCGGGCAAGTACTGGGTGTATGGCGCATGCGCAGGGGCATCCCGGGCAGGTACTGGGTGTATGGCGCATGCGCAGGGGCATCCCGGGCAGGTAATGTGTGTATGGCGCATGTGCAGGGGCATCCCGGGTAGGTACTGGGTGTATGGCGCATGCGCAGGAGCATCCCGGGCAGGTAATGTGTGTATGGCGCAGGGGCATCCTGGAGAGGTACTGGGTGTATGGCGCATGCGCAGGGGCATCCCGGGCAGATACTGGGTGTATAGCGCATGCGCAGGGGCATCCCGGGCAGGTAATGTGTGTATGGCGCAGGGGCATCCCGGGCAGGTACTGGGTGTATGGCGCATGCGCAGGGGCATCCCGGGCAGTTACTGGGTGTATGGCGCATGCGCAGGGGCATCCCGGGCAGGTAATGTGTGTATGGCGCAGGGGCATCCTGGAGAGGTACTGGGTGTATGGCGCATGCGCAGGGGCATCCCGGGCAGATACTGGGTGTATAGCGCATGCGCAGGGGCATCCCGGGCAGGTAATGTGTGTATGGCGCAGGGGCATCCCGGGCAGGTACTGGGTGTATGGCGCATGCGCAGGGGCATCCCGGGCAGTTACTGGGTGTATGGCGCATGCGCAGGGGCATCCCGGGCAGGTAATGTGTGTATGGCGCATGCGCAGGGGCATCCCGGGCAGGTAATGTGTGTATGGCGCAGGGGCATCCCGGGCAGGTACTGGGTATATGGTGCAGGGGCATCCCGGGCAGGTAATGTGTGTATGGTGCATGCGCAGGGGCATCCCGGGCAGGTAATGTGTGTATGGTGCATGCGCAGGGGCATCCCGGGCAGGTACTGGGTGTATGGTGCATGCGCAGGGGCATCCCGGGCAGGTAATGTGTGTATGGTGCATGCGCAGGGGCATCCCGGGCAGGTACTGGGTGTATAGCGCATGCGCAGGGGCATCCCGGGCAGGTAATGTGTGTATGGCGCATGCGCAGGGGCATCCCGGGCAGGTACTGGGTGTATGGTGCATGCGCAGGGGCATCCCGGGCAGGTACTGGGTGTATGGTGCATGCGCATGGGCATCCCGGGCAGGTACTGGGTGTATGTCGCATGCGCAGGGGCATCCCGGGCAAATACTGGGTGTATGGGGCAGAGGCATTATTGCAGGTACTGGGGCATTCTGGGTAACCTCTCCCTCTCTCCTGCAGGATCAGCGCAGCCGCTTCATCCCGCTGTGTGATCGGATCACAGAGACCTGGAATCCCACAGAGCCTGTGCCACTGCCACTACTGCCCCCTAATGACGGTAACTGCCCCCCCATGTCACATGACCCTGTGCTCTCTCCTCTCTCTCTATGTGCCGGTCACATGACCCTGTGCTCTCTCCTCTCTCTCTATGTGCCGGTCACATGACCCTGTGCTCTCTCTCTCTCTATGTGCCGGTCACATGACCCTGTGCTCTCTCCTCTCTCTCTATGTGCCGGTCACATGACCCTGTGCTCTCTCCTCTCTCTCTATGTGCCGGTCACATGACCCTGTGCTCTCTCCTCTCTCTCTCTATGTGCCGGTCACATGACCCTGTGCTCTCTCCTCTCTCTATGTGCCGGTCACATGACCCTGTGCTCTCTCCTCTCTCTCTCTATGTGCCGGTCACATGACCCTGTGCTCTCTCCTCTCTCTCTATGTGCCGGTCACATGACCCTGTGCTCTCTCCTCTCTCTCTATGTGCCGGTCACATGACCCTGTGCTCTCTCCTCTCTCTATGTGCCGGTCACATGACCCTGTGCTCTCTCCTCTCTCTATGTGCCGGTCACATGACCCTGTGCTCTCTCCTCTCTCTCTCTATGTGCCGGTCACATGACCCTGTGCTCTCTCCTCTCTCTATGTGCCGGTCACATGACCCTGTGCTCTCTCCTCTCTCTCTCTATGTGCCGGTCACATGACCCTGTGCTCTCTCCTCTCTCTCTCTCTCTCTCTCTCTCTATGTGCCGGTCACATGACCCTGTGCTCTCTCCTCTCTCTTTGCTGCTGTCACATGACCCTGTGCTCTCTCCGCTCTCTCCTTTTCTCTCTATGTGTCGGTCACATGACCCTGTGCTCTCTCCTCTCTCTCTTTATGTGTCGGTCACATGACCCTGTGCTCTCTCCTCTCTCTCTCTATGTGCCGGTCACATGACCCTGTGCTTTCTCCTCTCTCTTTGCTGCTGTCACATGACCCTGTGCTCTCTCCTCTCTCTCTCTCTCTCTATGTGCCGGTCACATGACCCTGTACTCTCTCCTCTCTCTCTCTATGTGCCGGTCACATGACCCTGTGCTCTCTCCTCTCTCTCTTTGCGCTGGTCACATGACCCTCTCTTCTCTCTCTATCTGCGGCGGTCACATGACCCTGTGCTCTCTCCTCTCTCTCTCTATGTGCTGGTCACATGACCCTGTGCTCTCTCCTTTCTCTCTTTGCGGCGGTCACATGACCCTGTGCTCTCTCCTTTCTCTCTTTGCGGCGGTCACATGACCCTGCGTTTTTGTGCGGCAGATGGCGGCATCTTCCCAGCGGAGGAATCTGATCTCATCTGTGCGAAGCAGGAGCATCGCCGGGACACTCGCCCGTCACGCGCCGGGGTCACCCTCAGCTACAGCCAGCAGGTCAGTGCCCTCCCCCCCCCCAGCACTCTGTACCTCGGGGGCGGGGACTCGGGTGATTGACACGTCCCTCTGTGTGTGTCTCTCTGCAGATGGGGCGGCTGTTCCGGGATCGGGGCGACGCGGCCTTTCAGTGTATGGGACGTCTGCTGGAGCCGCACTGCTGCCTGGAGGAGAACTGGCGACATGTGAGTCACGTGAGGCGGGCGGGGCCAATCGCACAAGGGGCGGGGACTCGCTCTGTCCTGGGATCGGGGCGACGTGGCCTTTCAGTGTATGGGACGCCTGTTGGAGGAGAGCTGGCGATTTGTCATCAGGGTGGGCGGGGCCAATGACATGAGGGGCAGGGACTCGCTCTGTCTGGCCAATCAGATGAGGTGTACAAGATACCCACGCGATGACATCATGGGGGCAGACTAATAGCCGCTGTGGTCATAAGGTGGGCGGGGCCAATTACATGAGGGGCGGGACTTGCTCTGTCTGGCCAATCAGATGAGGTGTGCAAGAAACCCACGCAATGACATCACGTGGGCAGCCGCGCCCCCGCCACTTCTGCGTTGTGGCACGCTCCCGCCATTCACATAGGCTCTGATTGGACGAGAGACCAAACATGCGGCGTAGGACCGGGGGGAAAGGTGGCTGTGTATGGGGGTGATCTGGATTTAAAGAGGAACTTGGGGAGGCCCTGGAGTCTAAAAGACTCCAGGGCTGCCCGAGTCCCACTCCTTAGGGCCTCCATAGCCACGTACCTGCTCTCCTCTGTGTGGCCTCAATGGGTGGCACTGCACGCCCCCGCTAGAGACTAAGTGGGGGGATGCGGCTGGCTCCGACTGCTCAGCCAATCAGAGTGCCAATGAGGTGGGGCCCCCCCAAGGTTCCGGGGCCCCGGGTGACGGCTCCTCCTCTTTCTCTATTGCAGAAGAAATGCAAAGAGGATAATGTCTTCCTGTACCGGGTGCTGAAGAACCTCCCAGCCACGCCCACTCCAGAGTGAGTATGATTGGAGCTGACCCCGCCTCCTTCTCCCCCCGCCTCCTTCTCCCCCCCGCCTCGCCTCCTTCTACCCCCCCGCCTCGCCTCCCTCTCCCCCCCGCCTCCTTCTCCCCCCCGGCCTCGCCTCCTTCTACCCCCCGCCTCGCCTCCCTCTCCCCCCGCCTCCTTCTCCCCCCCGGCCTCGCCTCCTTCTCCTCCCCCCCCCCCCGCCTCGCCTCCCTCTCCCCCCGCCTCGCCTCCCTCTCCCCCCGCCTCCTTCTCCCCCCCGGCCTCGCCTCCTTCTCCCCCCGGCCTCGCCTCCTTCTCCCCCCGCCTCCTTCTCCCCCCGCCTCCTTCTCCCCCCCCGCCTCGCCTCCCTCTCCCCCCCCCGCCTCGCCTCCTTCTCCCCCCCCCCGCCTCGCCTCCTTCTCCCCCCCCGCCTCGCCTCCTTCTCCCCCCCGCCTCGCCTGCTTCTCCCCCCCCCCGCCTCGCCTGCTTCTCCCCCCCCGCCTCGCCTCCTTCTCCCCCCCCCCGCCTCGCCTCCTTCTCCCCCCCCCCCCCCGCCTCGCCTCCTTCTCCCCCCCCCCCCGCCTCGCCTCCTTCTCCCCCCCCCGCCTCGCCTCCTTCTCCCCCCCCCCCCGCCTCGCCTCCTTCTCCCCCCCCCCCCGCCTCGCCTCCTTCTCCCCCCCCCCGCCTCGCCTCCTTCTCGCCTCGCCTCCTTCTCGCCTCGCCTCCTTCTCGCCCCGCCTCCTTCTCGCCCCGCCTCCTTCTCGCCCCGCCTCCTCTCTCGCCCCGCCTCGCCTCCTTCTCCCCCCCCCCCGCCTCGCCTCCTTCTCCCCCCCCCCGCCTCGCCTCCTTCTCCCCCCCCCGCCTCGCCTCCTTCTCCCCCCCCCCGCCTCGCCTCCTTCTCCCCCCCCCCGCCTCGCCTCCTTCTCCCCCCCCCCGCCTCGCCTCCTTCTCCTCCTTCTCGCCTCGCCTCCTTCTCGCCCCGCCTCCTTCTCGCCCCGCCTCCTTCTCGCCCCGCCTCCTTCTCGCCCCGCCTCGCCTCCTTCTCCCCCCCCCCCGCCTCGCCTCCTTCTCCCCCCCCCGCCTCGCCTCCTTCTCCCCCCCCGCCTCGCCTCCTTCTCCCCCCCCCGCCTCGCCTCCTTCTCCCCCCCGCCTCGCCTCCTTCTCCCCCCCCGCCTCGCCTCCTTCCCCCCCTCGCCTCCTTCTCCCCCTCGCCGCCTCCTCCCCCCCGCCTCGCCTCCTTCTCCCCCCCGCCTCCTTCTCCCCCTCGCCGCCTCCTCCCCCCCGCCTCGCCTCCTTCTCCCCCCCCCTCGCCTCCTTCTCCCCCCCCCCTCGCCTCCTTCTCCCCCCCGCCTCGCCTCCTTCTCCCCCCCCTCGCCGCCTCCTCCCCCCCGCCTCGCCTCCTTCTCCCCCCCCTCGCCTCGCCTCCTTCTCCCCCCCCTCGCCTCGCCTCCTTCTCCCCCCCCCCCGCCTCGCCTCCTTCTCCCCCCCCGCCTCGCCTCCTTCTCCCCCCCCCGCCTCGCCTCCTTCTCCCCCCCCCGCCTCGCCTCCTTCTCCCCCCCCCCTCGCCTCCTTCTCCCCCCCCCCCGCCTCGCCTCCTTCTCCCCCCCCGCCTCGCCTCCTTCCCCCCCCCCCCCGCCTCGCCTCCTTCTCCCCCCCCCGCCTCGCCTCCTTCTCCCCCCCCCGCCTCGCCTCCTTCTCCCCCCCCCCGCCTCGCCTCCTTCTCCCCCCCCCGCCTCGCCTCCTTCTCCCCCCCCCCGCCTCGCCTCCTTCTCCCCCCCCCGCCTCGCCTCCTTCTCCCCCCCCGCCTCGCCTCCTTCTCCCCCCCCCCGCCTCGCCTCCTTCTCCCCCCCCCGCCTCGCCTCCTTCTCCCCCCCCCCGCCTCGCCTCCTTCTCCACCCCCCCGCCTCGCCTCCTTCTCCCCCCCCGCCTCGCCTCCTTCTCCCCCCCCGCCTCGCCTCCTTCTCCCCCCCCGCCTCGCCTCCTTCTCCCCCCCCGCCTCGCCTCCTTCTCCCCCCCCGCCTCGCCTCCTTCTCCCCCCCCCGCCTCGCCTCCTTCTCCCCCCCCGCCTCGCCTCCTTCTCCCCCCCCCCCGCCTCGCCTCCTCTCCCCCCCCGCCTCGCCGCCTCCTCCCCCCCCGCCTCGCCTCCTTCTCCCCCCCCGCCTCGCCTCCTTCTCCCCCCCCCGCCTCGCCTCCTTCTCCCCCCCCCCGCCTCGCCTCCTTCTCCCCCCCGCCTCGCCTCCTTCTCCCCCCCCCGCCTCGCCTCCTTCTCCCCCCCCCGCCCTCGCCTCCTTCTCCCCCCCCCGCCTCGCCTCCTCTCCCCCCCCCTCGCCTCCTTCTCCCCCCCCGCCTCGCCTCCTTCTCCCCCCCCGCCTCGCCTCCTTCTCCACCCCCCCCGCCTCGCCTCCTTCTCCCCCCCCCCCGCCTCGCCTCCTTCTCCCCCCGCCAGCCTCCCTCCTTCTCCACCCCCCCCGCCTCGCCTCCTTCTCCACCCCCCCCGCCTTGCCTCCTTCTCCCCCCCCCCCCTCGCCTCCTTCTCCCCCCCCCCCCCTCGCCTCCTTCTCCCCCCCCCCGCCTCGCCTCCTCTCCCCCCCCCGCCTTGCCTCCTTCTCCCCCCCCCCGCCTTGCCTCCTTCTCCCCCCCCCCCGCCTTGCCTCCTTCTCCCCCCCCCGCCTTGCCTCCTTCTCCCCCCCCCGCCTTGCCTCCTTCTCCCCCCCCGCCTTGCCTCCTTCTCCCCCCCCCGCCTTGCTCCTTCTCCCCCCCCCCGCCTTGCCTCCTTCTCCCCCCCCCCCGCCTTGCCTCCTTCTCCCCCCCCGCCTTGCCTCCTTCTCCCCCCCCCCCGCCTTGCCTCCTTCTCCCCCCCCCCGCCTCGCCTCCTTCTCCCCTCGCCTCGCCTCCTTCTCCCCCCCGCCTCGCCTCCTTCTCCCCCCCCCGCCTCGCCTCCTTCTCCCCCCCCGCCTCGCCTCCTTCTCCCCCCCCGCCTCGCCTCCTTCTCCCCCCCGCCTCGCCTCCTTCTCCCCCCCGCCTCGCCTCCTTCTCCCCCCCCCGCCTCGCCTCCTTCTCCCCCCCGCCTCGCCTCCTTCTCCCCCCCCCCCCGCCTCGCCTCCTTCTCCCCCCCCCCCCCCCCCGCCTCGCCTCCTTCTCCCCCCCCCCCCCCCGCCTCGCCTCCTTCTCCCCCCCCGCCTCGCCTCCTTCTCCCCCCCCGCCTCGCCTCCTTCTCCCCCCCCGCCTCGCCTCCTTCTCCCCCCCCCGCCTCGCCTCCTTCTCCCCCCCCCCCCCGCCTCGCCTCCTTCTCCCCCCCCTCGCCTCGCCTCCTTCTCCCCCCCCCCCCGCCTCGCCTCCTTCTCCCCCCCCCCCACCCCGCCTCCTTCTCCCCCCCCCCCGCCTCGCCTCCTTCTCCCCCCCGCCTCGCCCCCTTCTCCCCCCCCGCCTCGCCCCCTTCTCCCCCCCGCCTCCTTCTCCCCTGCCTCGCCCCCTTCTCCCCCGCCTCGCCCCCATCTCCCCTGCCCCCTTTTGCCCTTAGCTCCTCCCTAATCCCCGCCCTGTGTCCCCCGGCAGTTGCCCGTTCCCGTACGGCCGGCACATGATTCGCTCCTTCTTCCACCTGACGGGTGATTGGCTCCCCGACCTCCCCGCCCCCCCTCCTGTCCCAGCTGCTTCAGGAGGGCGTCGCCGAGGGACTGGAAACGGCTGCATTTCCGGGAGGAGAACACGGGAGGCGCCATGTGCTGGGCTCCCTACACCGGGACCTCGACCGGCTGCCTCATCTACCCTCGCGGGGCAACTATGAGCCACTACGTATCCTTATATGGGCCATACCACCCGAGCGGGGGGAGCTCAGCGGGCAGCAGTCACATATATGGGCCATACCACCTGAGCGGGGGGGGAGCTCAGTGATTGGTTGATTCCTTATCGTCGGGCAGATTTCCAGCAGGCCTCTCTTCATTGGTCGGGGGTGAAGCTGCGGGGTAACTCCGCCGTGTTTGACCTCCAGTTGCCCGTCCAGCAGATCAGCTCGGCAGAGGTTGATGCCGGTAAGTAATGGAAGCAGGGGATTCTGGGAGTGATGACGGAGGTCACATGACCATGTTTCTCCCCTATACGGCAGTGTATGTGGGTGCGCGGGCCGGGTACAGCGCCGCCGCCTGGAGCTTCTCCGCCGATGATCCCCCGCGGCCTGCAGGAGTGGTACGCACCAAATCCCCCAGCACCTGTGTGACCGTCAGGTAAGGCCCTGATTGGCTCTCCTCCCTGATGGAAGCTCTGTGATTGGTCGGTGACGCCCGTGTTTGTCTCTTACAGTCCTCACCTGCCGGGAGAGCTGACGCTGTGCACGGAGAGCGGCAACCTCTACCTATGGAACCTGGAGACTGGGTGAGCCCGCCAAAGCCCCGCCCACCACCCAAAGCTAATACCAAAAGCCCCGCCCACCACCCAAAGCTAATACCAAAAGCCCCGCCCTCCACCCAAAGCTAATACCAAAGCCCCGCCCTCCACCCAAAGCTAATACCAAAGCCCCGCCCACCACCCAAAGCTAATACCAAAGCCCCGCCCACCACCCAAAGCTAATACCAAAGCCCCGCCCTCCACCCAAAGCTAATACCAAAGCCCCGCCCTCCACCCAAAGCTAATACCAAAGCCCCGCCCTCCACCCAAAGCTAATACCAAAGCCCCGCCCTCCACCCAAAGCTAATACCAAAGCTAATACCAAAGCTAATACCAAAGCTAATACCAAAGCTAATACCAAAGCCCCGCCCACCACCCAAAGCTAATACCAAAGCCCCGCCCTCCACCCAAAGCTAATACCAAAGCTAATACCAAAGCTAATACCAAAGCTAATACCAAAGCTAATACCAAAGCTAATACCAAAGCCCCGCCCACCACCCAAAGCTAATACCAAAGCCCCGCCCACCACCCAAAGCTAATACCAAAGCCCCGCCCACCACCCAAAGCTAATACCAAAGCCCCGCCCACCACCCAAAGCTAATACCAAAGCCCCGCCCACCACCCAAAGCTAATACCAAAGCCCCGCCCACCACCCAAAGCTAATACTAAAGCCCCGCCCACCACCCAAAGCTAATACTAATGCTAATACCTAAGCCCCGCCCACCATGTCTTATCTTTGCGTCCCCTCAGGTTGCGCCGCGTTCGCCAGCAGCGGGAGACGCTGATGTTCTGCGATGACCCGCGATGGCGCTGGAGCGACTTCACCTCCCACCCGCGGGTCCTGCTCTACGCCGACCGTTCAGGAGTCCAGGAGGCCGACACCCGGGTAATGCCCCGCCCACTTCCCGCCACGCCCCCCCCCCCCCGCTATATATCTGACGCCATGTTGTCTCCTCAGGTGGCCGACGCTGTGGGCCCCGACCTGTTCCGTATCGGCCGCGAGTCCTCGTGTCGCCAAGGAGAGCGCGTGACCCTGGCACGCCCCCTCCAGGTGGCCCACCCCGCCCACTATGTGGTCACCACACAGGTAAGTCCCAATATGGCCACCAACACCTGCCCCGGGGCCAGTGACATCATACAGGAGGCCGGTGACTCCATACAGGGGGCCGGTGACTCCATACAGGGGGGCCGGTGACTCCATACAGGGGGCCAGTGACTCCATACAGGGGGCCGGTGACTCCATACAGGGGGCCAGTGACTCCATACAGGGGGCCAGTGACTCCATACAGGGGGCCAGTGACTCCATACAGGGGGGCCGGTGACTCCATACAGGGGGCCGGTGACTCCATACAGGGGGCCAGTGACTCCATACAGGGGGCCAGTGACTCCATACAGGGGGCCAGTGACTCCATACAGGGGGCCGGTGACTCCATACAGGGGGCCGGTGACTCCATACAGGGGGCCGGTGACTCCATACAGGGGGCCAGTGACTCCATACAGGGGGCCAGTGACTCCATACAGGGGGGCCGGTGACTCCATACAGGAGGCCAGTGACTCCATACAGGGGGCCAGTGACTCCATACAGGGGGCCGGTGACTCCATACAGGGGGCCGGTGACTCCATACAGGGGGCCAGTGACTCCATACAGGGGGCCAGTGACTCCATACAGGGGGGCCGGTGACTCCATACAGGGGGCCAGTGACTCCATACAGGGGGCCAGTGACTCCATACAGGGGGCCAGTGACTCCATACAGGGGGCCGGTGACTCCATACAGGGGGGCCGGTGACTCCATACAGGGGGCCGGTGACTCCATACAGGGGGGCCGGTGACGCCATACAGGGGGCCAGTGACTCCATACAGGGGGCCAGTGACTCCATACAGGGGGCCAGTGACTCCATACAGGGGGCCAGTGACATCATACAGGGGGCCAGTGACATCATACAGGGGGCCAGTGACTCCATACAGGGGGCCGGTGACTCCATACAGGGGGCCGGTGACTCCATACAGGGGGCCGGTGACTCCATACAGGAGGCCAGTGACTCCATACAGGGGGGCCGGTGACTCCATACAGGGGGCCAGTGACTCCATACAGGGGGCCGGTGACTCTATACAGGGGGCCGGTGACTCCATACAGGAGGCCAGTGACTCCATACAGGGGGCCAGTGACTCCATACAGGGGGCCAGTGACTCCATACAGGGGGCCAGTGACATCATACAGGCGGCCAGTGACATCATACAGGGCGGCCAGTGACATCATACAGGGCGGCCAGTGACTCCATACAGGGGGCCAGTGACTCCATACAGGGGGCCAGTGACATCATACAGGGGGCCAGTGACATCATACAGGGGGCCAGTGACATCATACAGGCGGCCAGTGACTCCATACAGGGGGCCAGTGACATCATACAGGCGGCCAGTGACATCATACAGGGCGGCCAGTGACATCATACAGGGCGGCCAGTGACTCCATACAGGGGGCCAGTGACTCCATACAGGGGGCCAGTGACTCCATACAGGGGGCCGGTGACTCCATACAGGGGGCCGGTGACTCCATACAGCGGGGCCAGTGACTCCATACAGGAGGCCAGTGACTCCATACAGGGGGCCAGTGACATCATACAGGGGGCCAGTGACATCATACAGGGGGCCAGTGACATCATACAGGGGGCCAGTGACATCATACAGGGGGCCAGTGACTCCATACAGGGGGCCGGTGACTCCATACAGGGGGCCGGTGACTCCATACAGGGGGGCCGGTGACTCCATACAGGGGGGGCGGTGACTCCATACAGGGGGGCCGGTGACTCCATACAGGGGGCCGGTGACTCCATACAGGGGGCCGGTGACTCCATACAGGAGGCCAGTGACTCCATACAGGGGGCACAGGGGCCAGGGACTCCATACAGGGGGCCAGTGACTCCATGCAGGGGGCCGGTGACTCCATACAGGGGGGCCGGTGACTCCATAGAGGGGGGCCGGTGACTCCATACAGGCGGCCATCGCTCCCCCGCGCTCACTCTCTGTCTCCTTCCTTTCAGTTCTCGGTCTACATCATGGATGAGCGTTTCCCGCTGGTGCCGCTGGTCAGGTGGCCGCACATGATGGAGGGGCCCCCGGTGATGGTCAGCGCTGTTGCCGGCCCCGGGGCCGGACGCACCCACAAGCTGCTCCTGGGGACTCAGCACAGCCAGGAGACCCTGCTGCTGCAATATGGAGGTAGGTAGCCACGCCCCTAAAGAGGGACTAAACCCGGGGTTTGTTTCTTATCCTGGGGGCATCCCAATTTGGGATAAGCTCCTCCCCCTCTGGATTGCTCGGTCTTTCCCAGGTCCCACGGCACATGTGCGGCTCTCGTCCAATAAGAGCCATGGGTGGGAGCTCCACCCAATCTATAGGGGACCCGGGGATGCGGCTGCTCCCTATTGCCAGGCTCTGTGTGTATAAACAGCTGTGCTCTGATTGGACGAGAGGGTGAGGGTGGGAGCTCCCCCCAATCTAAAGGGAACCCGGGGATGCGGCTGCTCCTTATTGCCAGGCTCTGTGTATATTAACAGCTGTGTTCTGATTGGACGAGAGCCGGCACGTGACCATTTTTTTTATTCTAAGTATGTCACACACCCCGCTTCAAGAATCCATAACATGTGGGTAATATCGTCCTGAAGAGGCGTTCCTGCAGAGATGATAGCAAAAGAAAGCCCCTCCCTGATCCATAAATACCTGGGACCTCCCACTCACTACCCAGTTTTCCATCTCTGCAGACGGCGAGCAAGTCAGAAGATGATGTCTCCTCCTTGCATAGGGGGATGTCAGGTAGCCGGGGTAACTCCCGGCCTGTTTTTGTATTCCCGCTCGGACTTTCTTTTTCCCTGTTTAGCCCTTAATATACATGCCTCCACAGTCTTGGCTGCGGGCCCGAGCGATGGTATACTGGCACCTCTGGTGCCTAGGAGCAGAGCTCCCCCATGAGACCCTAAATAAGAGGGTAGGCGGTGACGCCGGGTTGGTGATCCCGGTTTGGGATGCCCCGTCCCTTGGTACTTGCCCCTGGGGGGTCCCTCTAGCCTTCCTTTGGTAACTCAGTGGGGTTGGGGGGGTCTCCTTCCAGGGCTTGTATTTTATCCTGTACTCTTTATTACATGTGTGTGTGTTCACTGTATTATATGTTTTGTGTATTTTTCTGTTTCAGCGCCGCGGCCGCCATTACGGCCGGGGCACCGGTACTTTCTTTTTGTGAGGGGAGCTTTCCCCTCACGCACTTTTGGGGGGGGGCGGGGCCGGGCCGTGGCGCACTACCGCGGCCGGCCCCCCGCTGGCTGTCTCCCCGCCGGGCATGGCGGGTGCTCCGCTGTTTGCTGCGGTCGCACCCGCCTGCAGTGTGATTTAGACCGGCGCCGCGGCATGCGGCGGCGCCGGTCTCTGTATAGTTATGCGAGGGAGCTTCTCCCCTCGCATCTCCGGACGGGGGGCGGGGCCGGGCTTTCGGCGCGTCGCCGCGGCTCCGCCCCCCCTCTGCTTCCGAGAGGCTGCTTGCTGGAGGCGCCGATGCGGAGCTTTAGGCTCCGTTCTGAAGGAAGAAGGGGGCGGTGATTGCTATTTGCGCGGTTCGCGCTGACCACGCCCCTTTGTCATCCTGCGTCTCTCCTCGTGTGCTGCGGGCTCCATTGCTCTTGTTCCTTCTGGATCTGTGAGTGGCCCTTGGGCCTTATTTATTATTCCTTTCTCCCTTGTGTGTCCTATTTTGGCATTTATGGGGTTTTTCTTTTCTGTCTTTTAGGCGGAGGTTTTTACAGGAGGATCTTCAATTGTATTTAGGGGGTTTCTCCCGGTCCTAGATCCCTGGGCTCACTTAGTTATAAATCCTCCCACTCGGGACATTAAAGGGGCATCCCGGGTTGCTTATTGGCGTAATTCCCTGGGTCATTGCGACTATTAAAAGTTCACCTTATGGAGGCATCCCCGGATACTGGTGCAGGGACCCCTTAGGGGCATCCCAAAAGATGCATGTTGTGTGGTGCATCCATTTCTGGGGACGATGTACTGCTTTGTATACCTTGTGCACAGCAAACTATTGCGCGGCAGTCCGGACCCCAGGCGTCTGGGTCAGCACCGCCGGCCGAGTCATCTCAACCTCCCATACGGACACGCGCTCCGTGTGATGTTGTCATGGGTAGGGATCTGCAATCCGAGATGTGCGCCAGATTGGCCAACCTTGAGAGAATTGTTTCCAGTTCGGTCGCCCGTAAGGCTCCGGCTAAGAGGAAGCATTTGTCTCCGGCTGCGCCGGTTGATGTTCTGGATGAGTTTAATAATCTGGATTATTCTGATTATTCTGGGCTAGAGGAAGGTGAAGTTTCTGAGGGTTCAGAGGTCTCGGACGATGAGCAGTCTGCTGGCGCTGATGCGGAGTTTAGTGAGTTTGGGAGATCCTCGGATTCTTCTCACGCCCTGGCGCTGATGTTGGAGGTTCTGCATATCTCCCCCCCCCCCCGAGGTGGCGTCACAACAGGAGGGTGAGTTGTTTGAAGAGTCCAGGCCGCGCTTGGAGTTTCCTACGCAACGGCACTTTGACAAAATCATTGACAAGGAATGGGACAGGCCGGCTAGGCTCCCTGGTATCCCTCAAGGGTGGGATAAGAAATATCCTTTCCCTTCGGAGGCGGTTAAGCGCTGGGCTTCCCCACCCGAGGTCGATGCTCCGGTTTTGGGATTGTCTAATTCCTCGGTTTTAAATAGGCCGGATTGTTCCACCCTTAAGGATGGAGAGGATAAACGTATTGATCAAATGGCTTGTCATGGCTTTACTAGCATTGGGTCAGCCATACGGCCTGTGTGCGCCTCAGAGCTTATGGTGTTGGCTGCCAGGTCTGTGGTCAGGGACTTGTTGACCTCTTCCGGGCTTCGACCTGGTAGTGCCGAGTTCCTTAGTCTCAAACGGTGTGAGTTGTTTTTATCCTTTGTATTAACAGCCTTGGATGACACTTTGATGATGTGCGGTAGGACGTCGGCTTTGCTGGTGACTATTTGGCGGTCGGTGTGGCTGCGCCAGTGGGCGGCCGATTTTATGTCAAAAAAGTCTCTGACGGCTTTACCCTTTGTTGGCTTGAGGCTCTTTGGTGAAACTTTGGACTCCGTCACCAAGGGTGGTAGGTTGCCTCAACGTAAGAAGCAGCGCCGTCCCTTTCGGGGGGGCGCCTGCCTTTACAACTTCCTTTCGTGGAGCCAGATCTGGCAGAGGTTCTGCATTTCCCTCTTCCAGAGGAGATTCCGGAAACAGGGGCAGAGGGCGTGCCCGTTCTGGATACAGTTGGGGCTCTAAGCCCAAACCAGCTGTTAAGCCAGCTCAGCAATGAGGGGGCGCCCTCACCCTTGCGGGTGGGGGGACGGCTGAGACACTTCTCCCAGATCTGGGATCAAGAAGTCTCGGGCAGATGGATCCGGGAAGTGGTGTCTTCCGGTTACAAGCTAGAGTTCGAGCTCCGCCCCCCCTCCAGGTTCTTCAGGTCTCGGATGCCTTCGGAGCCTCTGGTGGCGCAGGGGCTCCTGGTGGCAGTACAGAATCTTCTGGACATGGCTGTCATTTGCCCAGTGCCCCCCTCGGAACAGGGCAGGGGCTTCTATTCCAATTTGTTCACGGTTCCCAAGAAGGACGGGTCGGTCCGTCCTATCTTGGATCTGAAGTTTCTCAACAGGTTTATTCGGCCGCGCAAATTCCGCATGGAAACGCTGCGCTCGGCCATTCACTCTCTTCGTCAGGGGGACTTTCTGACGTCCATAGACATCAAGGATGCTTATCTACACGTTCCGGTTTTTCCAGCACATCAGCGGTTTCTCAGGTTTGTGGTGGAGGATCGGCACTTTCAGTTTGTGGCACTTCCTTTCGGTCTCACCTCGGCCCCTCGGGTTTTCACCAAGGTGCTAGCGGGGGTGATGGCACTGCTCAGAGTTCAGGGTATCCGCATTGTGCCCTATCTGGACGATCTACTGATCATGGCCTCTTCTTTCAACCAAGCGGAGTTGGACACCGGAGTGGTGGTGTCCACTCTGGAGAGGTTCGGTTGGGTGATCAACCACCCCAAGTCTTCTCTTTGTCCGTCCAGAGTTGTGACTTTTCTGGGGATGTCTCTGGACACCTCGCAGGCCAGGGTGTTTCTGCCCCAGGCCAAGATTCTTTTGATTCAGGAGTTAGTTCAGCTTCTCTTGTTGGCTCCTCATCCGACCATCCGGCTAGGGATGAGGCTGGTGGGGCTAATGGTGGCCTCATTCGAGGCAGTTCCCTTTGCGCAGTTCCATACGAGGGCTTTTCAGCTGCATCTGCTGACGGTTTGGGACAGGTCGCAGTCGTCATTGGACCGGTCCTTCCGGTTGACTCCCCGAGTTCGTCGTTCCCTACAATGGTGGCTGGGGTCTGTCAATCTGTCGAAAGGCAGATCCTTCCTGGCTCCACGTTGGGAAACGGTGACCACGGATGCCAGTCTGTCAGGTTGGGGGGGTGTTTGGAAGGACCTCCATTTTCAGGGTCTGTGGAGTCCTCAGGAGGCTCACGAGCCCATCAATATTCTGGAGTTGAGAGCCATCAGGTTGGTTCTGTTTCGCTTGACTCTTCAGTTGAGAGGCCTGCCAGTTCAGGTCCGGTCGGACAACAGGACGGCGGTTGCTTACATCAATCACCAAGGAGGGACTCGCAGCAGGGGTGCCCTCAGGGAAGTGTCTTTGATTCTGGACTGGGCCGAGACCCACGTCCCGTGTATCTCAGCAGTCTACATTCCGGGGGTGGAAAACACGGAGGCGGACTTGCTGAGCAGGGCCTCCTCTCGTCAGGGGGAGTGGTCTCTCAGTCCCAAGGTGTTTCATTCGATATGTCTCAGGTGGGGGGTCCCAGCGGTGAACCTCTTTGCCTCTCGTCACAATCACAAGCTTCCAGTCTTTGTGTCTCTCTCACAGGATCCTCTGGCTCTGGCAGTGGATGCCATGTCTCTGAACTGGAGGGATCTGGGGTTCCTTTACCTGTTCCCTCCGTTCCCAATGCTAGCCAGAGTGGTGCGCAAACTGGCCTTGGAAGGCGCGTCGGCGATTCTGGTGGCCCCAAGGTGGCCAAGGCGTGTTTGGTTCGCAGATCTTGTAAGGCTGGCAGAAGATCAGATCGCCCTGCCTCTGCTGCCGGATCTGCTCACCCAGGGTCGGCTACGCTATCCCAATTTACCATCGCTGGCTTTGACGGCGTGGCTGCTGAATCCGCCATCTTGAGGGAAGAAGGTCTTTCTGACGCGGTGATTCAGACTCTTATCAGCGCAAGGAAGCGGTCTTCCTCTTCTGTTTACTACAGGACCTGGAGGTCCTATATTGATTGGTGTGAAGGTAGGTCCTTTGCTTGTCGAGAGTTCTCCATTCCTAGAATTCTGGAGTTTCTTCAACACGGTTTAGATCTGGGGCTCCAAGTTAGTACCTTGAAGGGGCAGGTCTCTGCCCTGGCGGTGTTCTTCCAAAGGTCCTTTGCACTTCATCCTTTGGTCAGGACCTTTTTCCAAGGAGTTACGCATGTGCGTCCGCCTAGGAAGCCCTTGGTTCCAGTTTGGGATTTGAACCTGGTTCTTTCTGCTCTTCAGGGTCCTCCGTTTGAGCCCTTGAATGAGGTTGCCTTGTCTTCACTTACTCAAAAGGTGGCCTTTTTGGTGGCTATCACTTCGGCTAGGCGTGTTTCTGAGTTGGCAGCTTTATCCATTAAAGCTCCATACTTTGAGAAACATCTGGACAAGGTTGTCTTTCGTTTCAAGCCGGATTTTCTTCCTAAGGTGGTCTCGGCTTTTCATCTGAATCAGGACATTGTTCTGCCTTCTCTATGTCCTAATCCTAGCAACGACAAGGAAAGGGCGTTGCATTCTTTGGATGTAGTTCGTGTTGTGGAATATTATCTGGAGGTTACGTCTTCCTTTCGCAAGACGGACGCCTTTTTTGTGGTGCCCTGCGGGCCTAGGAAAGGTTTGGCTCCTGCCAAATCTTCCATTAGTAAATGGATTCGTCAGGCCATCATTGGAGCCTATTCTGCCAAGGGGAGGAGTCCCCCTTTTCGTGTTACTGCTCATTCTACTCGTGCAGTTGGAGCGTCCTGGGCTTTCCAGCACCAGGCTTCTGTTGAGCAAGTTTGTAAGGCTGCTACTTGGTCTTCTGTTCACACTTTTTCCAAGTTTTACAAGGTTGATGTTTGGGCGTCCGCGGATGCTGTCTTTGGACGCAAAGTTTTGTAAGCTGTAGTAGTTTGAAGTTGTGCATTGTTGCCTAGTTTTGGATCCCCGCCCTTGTTTTTGGACACTGCTTTTGGATGTCCCACATGTTATGGATTCTTGAAGCGGGGTGTGTGACATACTTAGAATAATACCATTTTGTGAATACTCACCTTGTAAAATGGGTATTATAAGTATGTCACACACCCCGCTTCACCCGCCCTTTCTGTATTCGGGATCCTCTATTTTGTGAACTTTGCGTGGTTGTGTTGTATATTTGCCTCTTCCTGGTCCCTTACCTTACTGCTTCTGTATACTGGGTGATGAGTGGGAGGTCCCAGGTATTTATGGATCAGGGAGGGGCTTTCTTTTGCTATCATCTCTGCAGGAACGCCTCTTCAGGACGATATTACCCACATGTTATGGATTCTTGAAGCGGGGTGTGTGACATACTTATAATACCCATTTTACAAGGTGAGTATTCACAAAATGGTATTTTTGTGGGCGGTGCTTTTCTCCAGATGCCGCGCAGTGATTGGCTGAAGACACCCGGCCAATCGGTGAAACTCGTTGATGATGTTTCTTCTTTCCTATAGGAGGAGCAGCGCGCCCCCTGCAGCTTCACCTACCGGCCACTAGGTTGCCCCGGACCCGCGAGACCCTCCCCCACCTGGATCCTATCAGGCCCCATAAGCGCGACATCGCGGCCCAGAGACTGGCCTCTCCTATGGCAGGTAAGTGCTGCTCAGGTATCCCGCATGTTGGTGGGCACAGGCATAGCTCCGCCCACGAGGATCATTCTTCCAAGCTTAATTCCTCAACCCACATCTGTATTATTATTGCCATTGTCTGGACTGTCCCTTTAAAAGAATCCCGTCTCCAGCTGAGCGAGTCCGGCAATGTCTCCTGTCAGAGGCGGGCCTAAAAAGGACGTACAACACCAAGCTCCGCCCATGAGGATCATTCTCCCAAGCTTAATTCCTTAACACACATCTGTCTTAAACCGGACCTTCAGCGTGATTTAATGAAAAGCCCAAACTCTTAAAAAACGATTCCCCAGCATCTAAAATTAATATATTTTACGTTTTTAGTCACTTACTTATTATTCTTTCCCCCGCTGGGCTGCAACTCTGTTCAGGAATTTAGGATACGGGCGCCGCCATCTTGACTCAGAAGCATCACACTTACTGAGGAGAGGAGAGTGGGATAAGGTACAGGGGGCAGGTTATAGCTGTGCTTTGCTCAGACAGAGCAGAGCTGGGGTCAGGTAAAGGTCAGCAGTCCCAGAATGCAGAGCAGCACAGTCAGGAGGCACTTCCTGTTTGCAGGCTGCCTGATAAGATGGCGGCTTCCATAAGCCGCCATCTTGGATGTTTAAAGGCTCATAACATGCAGTAGATGCAGGTAGGATGATTTTTAATGTGGACAATCTGTATGTACAGGGTGGGGGAAACATATAAGATAGGCTCTTATTCAGGGTGAGGGTCCGGATTAATGTGAGCAATCTGTATGTACAGGGTGGGGGAAACATATAAGATAGACTCTTATTCAGGGTGAGGGTCCGGATTAATGTGAGCAATCTGTATGTACAGGGTGTGGGAAACATATAAGATAGGCTCTTATTCAGGGTGAAGGTCCGGATTAATGTGGGCAATCTGTATGTACAGGGTGTGGGAAACATATAAGATAGGCTCTTATTCAGGGTGAAGGTCCGGATTAATGTGAGCAATCTGTATGTACAGGGTGTGGGAAACATATAAGATAGGCTCTTATTCAGAGTGAAGGTCCGCTTTAATATTGCCCTTGTCTGGAGTGTCCCTTTAAGAGAATCATCCTCCGGGTATCCTATGATACCTGCAGAATCCCTTGTGATTCTCCAGCTGAGCGAGGCGGGCCTATAAAGGCTCTATGACACCAAGCTCCGCCCACGAGGATCATTCTCCCAAGCTTAATTCCTCAACCCACATCTGTCTTATTATTGCCATTGTCTGGACTGTCCCTTTAAAAGAACAGGGCTGCTCAGGACCTCCTATGAAGCCTCAACCCACATCTGTTTTATTACTGCCATTGTCTGGACTGTCCCTTTAAGAGAATCCCTTCTCCAGCTGACCGAGGCCGATGATGTCTCCTGTCAGAGGCGGGCCTTTAAAGGCCGTACGACGCCAAGCTCCGCCCATGAGGATCATTCTTCTAAGCCTGGTGATGTCTCCTGTCAGAGGCGGGCCTAAAAAGGCTATATGACACCAAGCTCCGCCCACGAGGATCATTCTTCTAAGCCTGGTGATGTCTCCTGTCAGAGGCGGACCTATAAAGGCCATACGACTCCAAGCTCCGTCCATGAGGATCATTCTCCCAAGCTTAATTCCTCAAACCAACATTGTCTTATTTCCTTTGCCCGGACTGTCCCTTTAAGGGAGATGTAGGGTTAAGACCTCATAGGAGGAGCCAGGCAGCCCTCATTTTCTACATGTTCTCTTAAAGGGACAGTCCAGACAATAGTAGTAATAGAACAGATGTTGGTTGAGGCCTCCTAGGAGCAGCCCTAATTTTTCTGCAGATTCTCTTAAAGGAACAGTCCAGGCAATGCCAGCGATAGGACAGATGTGTGTTGAGGCTTCGTAGTTGGTTCTCTTAAAGGGCCAGTCAATACAAAATCAATAATAAGAGCCCCGGGAGGGCAGCAAAGGGCAACACACACCCCTTCAGAAAATCCAGGCTTCCCGGCTTCCTCTTCCTCCGCTTGCGCCGGTCATTTGGTCGCCATTGCTTGGACCGTCCCTTTAACGCCATCCCTTGTTGTTTCCCCCAGGCCTGGCCGCTGCGCACCTGCCGGACGTCCCAGAATCCCTTGTGATTTTCCAGCTGAGCGAGGCTGGCGACGTCTTCAGTCAGAGGCTGACGTATAAAGGACGTACAGCACCAAGCTCCGCCCACAAGGATCCTTCTTCCGAGCTTCATCACGACCCTACAGCAGATCCGTCGTCTGATAAGCTTTCCGGCCCTTTAAATGAAGGCGACGCCCCCCTTTCGACACAGAAAACTTTGGCCGATCCCGCAGAGGGGGGCGTGTCCCGGACCCAACTTCCCGAGGAAGATTCAGAGGTGGTCCCCGCCAATCAAACCACAAGTCCCGCCCCCGAGGAGCCAGCTGAAGAAGCCCCTCCTCTCAGCCGGGCAGCGACGCGCTGCCTCCGCAGGTGGCTCAGGACTTTATTCCTATATTCCGCACCCCGCTCGCGGCCCTTCGAGCTGCCGGGCCGACACATCGCCAATCTGTTCAACACGGACGAATTAAGATGCTCCGCCCCCGAGGTGCCCGAGCTGAGGGACCGCCTCCGCCAGAGCATGAGAAGCGGGCGGCTCCTCAGACTGGAACGCCCTTCCCCACCAGACACTGCCGACCTCGCCCCCGCGGAACCCGTCCGCGACCCGCTGAGCGAAAGGCTGACGGCAGCCTGGAAGGACCAGCTCGCCCCCTGGTGGGAGGAGCACCTGGGCCTCAATAGGGCCGGAAAGATCCGGGCCCTCCACGAAAAGAGGCGGAGACAGAAGCTGCGGCGGGGGCGGAGCCAGAGCTCGCTCTCCTCCTTCAGCATGGCGTCTGACTTTAACTTCGCGGAGGCCGGCTCAGCCTGGTCCTGCGATAGCGCTGCGCTCTCCGACTACGCCGACGCCCAGAACAGCGAGGCGGAGCTCAGCTCGGTGTGGAGCTTCCGCTCAGGCCCCGCCCAGCGCCCCAGGCCATCACACCCCTGTCTGCTGGGTGACTCCGCCCCCACGGACCTCTCCATCGTCTCCTCCCAGTCTCTGCGCTCTAAGGGAATCCCGCGGGAGAGGAGGAAGACCCTGCAGGACTTCATCTCCTTCTTCGGCCGGGAGAAAGACACGCCCCCGCACCCCAACTCCGCCCCTCCTGGGTCGGTCCAATCGCAGAGCTCCCCACCCCCTTCCCAAAGGATGAGCCTCCGGCCGCAGGACTCCCAGCAAAGCCTTTGCCAGTCGCAGGACGCCGAGTGGCCGAGCCTGTCCCAGCGCTCCAATCGGCTGAACGGCTCGCAGGCTCCGCCCAGTAAGAGGTCTCGCATGGGATTTTAAAGCAGAACGAATCCCTGGTGGCCAATGCTGAGGCCGACAACCCGATTGGCCCATTGTCCTCCCAGGCCTCCACCCAGAGCACCAAGGTCCTTCCCATGTTCTCCCAGGCTGAAGCCTCCACCCAGGTCCTTCCCATGTTCTCCCAGGCTCAAGCCTCCACCCAGGTCCTTCCCATGTTCTGCCAGGCTCAAGCCTCCACCCAGGTCCTTCCCATGTTCTGCCAGGCTCAAGCCTCCACCCAGGACCTTCCCATGTTCTCCCAGGCTCAAGCTTCCACCCAGGTCCTTCCCATGTTCTCCCAGGCTCAAGCCTCCACCCAGGACCTTCCCATGTTCTCCCAGGCTCAAGCTTCCACCCAGGACCTTCCCATGTTCTCCCAGGCTCAAGCCTCCACCCAGGTCCTTCCCATGTTCTCCCAGGCTCAAGCCTCCACCCAGGACCTTCCCATGTTCTCCCAGGCTCAAGCTTCCACCCAGGACCTTCCCATGTTCTCCCAGGCTCAAGCCTCCACCCAGGTCCTTCCCATGTTCTCCCAGGCTCAAGCCTCCACCCAGGTCCTTCCCATGTTCTCCCAGGCTCAAGCCTCCACCCAGGTCCTTCCCATGTTCTCCAAGGCTCAAGCCTCCACCCAGGTCCTTCCCATGTTCTCCCAGGCTCAAGCATCCCAGGTCCTTCCCATGTTCTCCCAGGCTCAAGCCTCCACCCAGGTCCTTCTCATGTTCTCCTAGGCTCAAGCCTCCACCCAGGTCCTTCCCATGTTCTCCCAGGCTCAAGCCTCCACCCAGGTCCTTCCCATGTTCTCCTAGGCTCAAGCCTCCACCCAGGTCCTTCCCATGTTCTCCCAGGCTCAAGCCTCCACCCAGGTCCTTCCCATGTTCTCCAAGGCTCAAGCCTCCACCCAGGTCCTTCCCATGTTCTCCCAGGCTCAAGCCTCCACCCAGGTCCTTCCCATGTTCTCCCAGGCTCAAGCCTCCACCCAGGTCCTTCCCATGTTCTCCCAGGCTCAAGCCTCCACCCAGGTCCTTGCCATGTTCTCCCAGGCCCTTGCCATGTTTCCCCAGGTTCTTCCTGGGAGAACGCGCCCACACACCCCGACTCCGCCCCTACCAGGCCGGTCCAATCGCAGAGCTCCCTTCCCCAGAGGATGGCGACCTGCTCGCAGAGCCTCTGGCCGCAGGACTCCCAGCAAAGCCTTTGCCAGTCGCAGGACGCCGAGTGGCCGAGCCTGTCCCAGCGCTCCAATAGGCAGAACGACTTGCAGGCTCCGCCCAATAAGAATTCTCGGATGGGATTTTAAAGCAGAACGAAACCCTGGTGGCCAATGCTGAGGCCGACAACCCGATTGGCCCATTGTCCTCCCAGGCTCAGATCGCCCAGTCGCAGGACAGGGATTGGCTGCATCTGGAGCGGCTGGCAGGCACCGCCCAATAAGAAGTCTCGCATGGGATTTTAATGCTGACCAAATCCCAGGATTTTGACTATCCTGGGTTTTGGTCCCCGATTGGGGCTGTGTGATACCCCACAGATCACCGAGCGCAACTCGCCTCTTTCCAGTCCTAAGGAGCATGTGTGGCCGCTCGTCCAATCAGTGCGCTCGGAGCCGCTGACATCACATTTCAAGTCCCGCCTCCAACTCCCCAAGCCTCACGCAGGATTCCCAACGGAGCCTTTCCCGGCCTCCGAGCGTCCAGCAGAGGGTCCCAGGTTCGGGCCTCCACCTAAAGCACCAAGGTCCTTCCCAAGTCCTCCCAGGTTCGGGCCTCCACCCAGAGCACCAAGGTCCTTTCCAAGTCCTCCCAGGTTCGGGCCTGCACCCAGAGCACCCAGGACCTTCCCAAGTCGTCCCAGACTCGGGCCTCCACCCAGGACTTTCCCAAGTCCTTTCAGGCTTGGGCCTCCACCCAGGACCTTCCCAAGTCCTCCCAGGTTCGGGTCTCCACCCAGAGCTCCAAGGTCCTTCCCAAGTCTTTCCAGGTTCGGGTCTCCGCCCAGAGCACCAAGGCCCTTTGCAAGTCCTCCCAGGTTCAGGCCTCCACCCAGAGCACCAAGGACCTGGGAGGACTTCATTAGTCCTCCCAGGCTCGCTTCCAAGGTCCTTCCCAAGTCCCCCCAGACTCTGGCCTCCACCCACAGCAACCAGGACCTTCCCAAGTCCCCCCAGGCTCAGATCTCCCAGTCGCAGGACAAGGATTGGCCTGGAGAGGCTGAGCCGTTCACTGTTTTCACCCAATAAGAATTCTTTTATAGGATTTTAAAGTGGACCAACACCGAGAGGTGATCGGCCCGGAAATCTATAAGATTCCCGGGCCGATCACCTCCCACCCCACGGGACATCCGAGATCGGGATGTCCCGCGGGGTGAAACCCCCCAAAAACCCCCAAACACCTTACCTGATCTTCGGCGGCGGCCGGCCGCCGCCGCCTCCCTCGCGCCCCTGTAGGCGTGCTCGCGCCCGCGCCGGCCGTCTGCGAATGGCCGGCGGGGGCGCGCGCGCGCCGAAAGTGACGCGAGGGAGGCGGCGGCGGCGGCAGCCGCTTGGACGTTCCTGATCCCCGCCTGGACGTTGGCGGGGATTGGACCGTCCAGTCACGTGGGAGCGGGGACAGGTAAGATTTTGGGGCTTTCTGGGGGGTTTCACACAGCGGGGCACCCCCGATCGGGGTGCCCCGCCGAAGTGGACCAAAACCCAGGATAGTCAAAATCCTGGGTGTTGGTCCACTTTAAGGAACCTTTCCTTGATTTTGAAAGGACCTTGGTGCTGTGGGTGGAGACCCAAGTCCTCCCAGGGTCGGGCCTCCACCCAGAGCACCAAGGTCCTTTCCATGTCCTCCCAGGTTCAGGCCTCCACCCAGAGCACCAAGGAACTTTCCATGTCCTCCCAGGTTGTGCCTCCACCCAGAGTGACCAGGACCTTGCAAAATCCTCCCAGGCATCTTCCTAGAGCACCCAGGACCTCCCCAAGTCCTCCCAGGCTTTTTGCAGAGCACCCAGGATCTTCCCAAGTCCTTCCAGGCTTAGGCCTCTTCCCAGAGCAACCAGCCACAGGACCTTCCCAAGTCCTCCGAGGCTTGAATCTCCTCCCAGGACCTTCTTATGTTCTCCCAGGCCACTTCCCAGAGCACCGTGACCTTCCCAAGTCCTCCCAGGACCTCTTCACAGAGCACCTAGGACCTTCCCAAATCCTCCCAGGACCTCTTCAGGTCCTCCCAGGCCTCTTCCCAGAGCTTCCAGGCATCTTCCCAGAGCACCCAGGACCTTCTCAAGTCCTCCCAGAGCATCCAGGACCTTTCTAAGTCCTCCCAGGCTTGGGCCTCCACCCAGAGCACCAAGGTCCTTTCCAAGTTCGAGCCTCCACCCAGAGCACCCAGGACCTTCCCAAGTCCTCCCGGCTCGGGCCTCCACCGAGAGCACCCAGGACCTTCCCAAGTCCTCCCAGGTTCGGGTCTCCACTCAGAGCTCCAAGGTCCTTCCTAAGTCTTCCCAGGTTCGGGTCTCCGCCCAGAGCACCAAGGTCCTTTCCAAGTCCTCCCAGGTTCAGGCCTCCACCCAGAGCACCAAGGTCGTGGGAGGACTTCATTAGTCCTCCCAGGCTCCCTTCCCAAGTCCCCCCAGACTTTGGCCTCCACCCACAGCAACCAGGACATTCCCAAGTTCCCCCAGGCTCAGATCTCCCAGTCGCAGGACAAGGATTGGCCGAGTCTGGAGAGGCTGAGCCTTTCACTGTTTTCACCCAATAAAAAGTCTTTTATAGGATTTTAAGGAACCTTTCCTTGATTCTGAAAGGACCTTGGTGCTGTGCGTGGAGACCCAAGTCCTCCCAGGGTCGGGCCTCCACCCAGAGCACCAAGGTCCTTTCCATGTCCTCCCAGGTTCAGGCCTCCACCCAGAGCACCAAGGAACTTTCCATGTCCTCCCAGGTTTGTGCCTCCACCCAGAGTGACCAGGACCTTGCAAAATCCTCCCAGGCATCTTCCTAGAGCACCCAGGACCTACTCAAGTCCTCCCAGAGCATCCAGGACCTTCCTAAGTCCTCCCAGACTTGGGCCTTCACCCAGAGCACCAAAGTCCTTCCCAACTCCTCCCAGGGTTGGGCCTCCACCCAGAACACCAAAGTCCTTCCCAAGTCCTCCCAGGCTTGGGCCTCCACCCAGAGCACCAAGGACCTTTCCAAATCCTCCCAGTTTGGAGAGGGAATCCTTTTCTAATTTAGACTCCAGGGCCGGTTCGATACAGGTTTGGGTCTGCTTTAATCTACCTCAGCCACACTGCCTGAGCTGCACTTTTAGACGCCTCGTGGGCTAAGGGACCTCCCTGCTGTTATGTCCCAGGTTATCTTCCTGCTGTGCTGTGGAAATGGGGCCGACCCCCCCCCCCCCCCCCCTATCCATAGAGTGCGACACGTCACTATCCCATCACTCACCTCCCGCCCAGATCTAGGGTGGCTTTATGTGGAGTGAGGCGGAGCAACAGGCGTCATGTCCAGCAGAACAACGGGTGTCCCTTCCGGCAGGGTGTCATGTCTGGCAGGGCCGCAATGGCTCATTGTCTGGGTGAGGAATCTGTGCTGGGGATGATTTGTGGGTCACAGTGAATGGAGCAGCAAGAACCATTGTTATATCACATGTTCTAGTCACATGATCGTTTTATATGTGTCTCCATCTGCAAAACAGCCAATAAAATCTCTAACCTACATAATGTCTAATGTCCTCTGTATGATGAGCCACAGAGAACTATAATACCCCCAGCTCCTCCCCTCAGCTCCTCCCACAACTCTCCCAGACCTGACCCCATCACCTTCCCCTGGACCTGTCCTAATTTCTCCATCCTGGGCCCTATAACCTCCCGCCAGCTCTCCCAGACCTGACCCCATCACCTTCCCCTGGACCTCTTCTAATTTCTCCATCCTGGGCCCTATAACCTTCCCCCAGCTCTCCCAGACCTGACCCCATCACCTACCCCTGGACCTGTCCTAATTTCTCCATCCTGGGCCCTATAACCTTCCCCCAGCTCTCCCAGACCTGACCTCATCACCTTCCCCTGAACCTGTCCTAATTTCTCCATCCTGGGCCCTATAACCTTCCCCCAGCTCTCCCAGACCTGACCCCATCACCTTCCCCTGGACCTCTTCTAATTTCTCCATCCTGGGCACTATAACCTTCCCCCAGACCTGACCCCATCACCTTCCCCTGGACCTGTCCTAATTACTCCATCCTGGGCCCTATAACGTTCCCCCAGCTCTCCCAGACACCTGACCTCATCACCTTCCCCTGGACCTCTCCTAATTTCTCCATCCTGGGCCCTATAACCTTCCCCCAGCTCTCCCAGACCTGACCCCATCACCTTCCCCTGGACCTCTCCTAATTTCTCCATCCTGGGCCCTATAACCTTCCCCCAGCTCTCCCAGACCTGACCTCATCACCTTCCCCTGGACCTCTCCACATTTCTCCATCTTGGGCCCTATAACCTTCCCCCAGCTCTCCCAGACCTGACCTCATCACCTTCCCCTGGACCTCTCCACATTTCTCTACCTTGGGCCCTATAACCTTCCCCCAGCTCTCCCAGACCTGACCCCATCTCCTTCCCCTGGACCTCTCCTAATTTCTCCATCCTGGGCCCTATAACCTTCCCCCAGCTCTCCCAGACCTGACCCCATTACCTTCCCCTGGACCTCTCCTAATATTCTAAGTATGTCACACACCCCACTTCAGACATTAATTATTACACTTGGGTTATACCACCAGCAGGTGGCGACGTTGCAGAGAAGTCATGAAAAAACGAGCCCCTCCCGGTCTATACATACCTGGTACCTCCCACTCATTCCCCAGTGTTTCTTCTCTGCAAGATGGTGACAAGACAGAAGAAAGAAGTCTCCTGCTTGCAGGTAGCCGGGGTAACACCCCGCCCCCCCCCCCCCTTATGGTCTATTTCTGCCCGGTTCCTCTTGTTACTTTCCCCTGATTTATGTGGTAGCCTCCCAACTTAGGCTGTAGGCCGGGCAAAGCGTAGATGGCACTTAAGGTGCCTAGGAGATTAGCTCCTCCGCTCGACCCCATATTATGGGGCATAGTGGTTATCCGGCCTGGTGATCCGGATGTGGGATGCCCCAGCCCTTAGGTCAATTCTGCCCCCCCCCCCACCTTTTGTCCATGTGTGTGTGATGGATTGCCCCTCCGTTAATTTCTCCCTGCATGGGGCCCTTTATGAGCACTTGTGTTATGTGTGAGGGGAGTGTATGTTGTGTTTATGGCAGGGACGGGTGCCGCGGTCCGTCCGTCTGCCGTTCTCTGTTTGTTTGGGGGCTCCTTGAGCCCCCTGGTCTGCTTATTGTTGGCGTTGGGGGCGGGTCGGGTGGCGTCTGTGCCGCTGGCCCGCCGCTCTTTTCTTTTTCCTTTCTGAGGGCAGGCGCCATTTTTGGCGCCTGTCTCTCAGCCCGGTCTCCAGAGCTGGCGGGGCGGGGCGCTGCGCCGCCGGCCCGCTTTAGTTGTTAGGGCGCCGAGGATTCCCGGCGCCCGCTGGCTGAGACTGGGGGCGGGTCTGGGCGGCTCGCGTGCCGTCGGCTGTCTGGCGGCTTATGTCAGCGCCATTCCGGGTGCGCGCTGTCGGCTCTGACTGGGTAGGTGGGCGGGGCGGCGTTTTTGCGCGGCCCGCGCCGTGTCTTACTGTGCTGGGAGGGGCGGGGCCACGGCGTCTCCCGCGCTCTGTGGGTCCGTCCTCCTTTTTCTGCCTTCTTCTCTCACGTTCACTGGCCGCCATATTGCTCCTCTTGTCCTGGTCCAGGTAGGATTCTCCTCGCTGGGGGGTGGCGGCAGGGCCCTTGCTGGGGATCCTACTGGGTTCCCCTGTTTCTTTGATTATGAATTGTATATATATATATTTATATATATTCATATATTTTTTTCTGTATTTATGGGTCTTTGGCACCTGTTATGCTGACATATAAGGGTCTCTGCCTGGGCCGTTTCTTAATTATTGTAATATATGTGTGTGTTTTCAGTTGTTACTGTACATGGTGTGTCTGTTGTTTTCTTGTTTTCAGATCTTGGGATCCCATCTTACAGGGCTCTCCCAGTCTTAAATACCTGGCTAGTTGGGATTGTCTTTTCCCCATTTTAGGGCTTCACATATTAAAAAAAAAATAAATATACTAGAGGGGCATCCTGGGTCGCTTACTGCGTAAATCCCTGGGTTTCTGCGAATACCATAATTTCACCATATGGAGGCTACCAAAGATACCGGAAATGGCCCTTCGGGGCAGTCCAGGCTGTGTGGGGGGTGTGGGACTCCGCTCCCAGGGGATGATGTCATTATTTGTATTCCATGTGCACAGCGGAACATTGAGCGCCAGTCCGGCACCCCGGTGCCCGGTACTTCCTCGGTCGCACCATCTCCTTCCCCTCCTCGCCTGTTCCGGACCCCGTGTGACGCTGTCATTGGGGGTGATTCGCAATCTGAGGTATGCGCCCGATTGGCCAGCCTCGAGAAAATGTTTTCTGCTGTGGTCGCTTAGAAGGCGCCGGCTAAGCGGAAACGCTTGTCTCCGCCTCCGCCGGATTCAGATGATGAGGTTGTTGAGGCTCTGGATTGGTCAGATCGTCCCCTTGAAGAGGGTGAGCTTATTGAGGTATTAGATGATCCTGAGGTTCAGCAGTTGCTGGTGCTGAAGGTGACCAGGCCGCCGGGTCGGTCCCCGACACGCCTTCCATTCTGGCCCATATGTTTGAGGTTTGGATTTGGACCCTCCTGAAGCTGCTCCTCGGCCTAAGGGTCAGTTTTTTTGGGGTGACCAAGCCGCGATTGGAGTTTCCCAGTCAACAGCTTTTCGAGGATGTTGTCCTTAAGGAATGGGAGCAGCCTACGCGTCTCGTTGGGGTGTCTCCTAGCTGGGATAGGAAGTATCCCTTTCCGGCGGACATGGTGAAGCGTTGGTCTGTCCCTCCCGAGGTTGATGCCCCGGTTTTGGGACTATCTAATATGGCGGTTGTACATTCTCCTCTTAAGGACGGCAAGGATCGCCGGATTGATCAGCTGGCCCGCCATGGTTTGGTCTGTGCGGGTTCGGTCTTGTGGCCTGTTTGTGCTTCGGCATTTTTATCGTTGGCGGTTAGGTCTATTGTCAGGGATTTATATGTGGATCTTGATCCTACTTGTGATGAGTTTCTTGCCCTTAAGCGTTGTGAATCCTTCGTTTCATTTATTCTTGCCGCTCAGGATGATGCCATGTTAATGTGTGGCAGGGCTACGGCTCTGTTGGTAGCTATCCGCCGCTCAGTGTGGTTGAGGCAGTGGACTGCTGATTTTAATTCCAAGAGATCGCTCACGGCTCTTCCCTTTCTGGGTTTGAGACTTTTCTGTGAGAAGCTTGATTCTGTTGCCAAGGGAGGTAAGTTACCTCAGCGCAAGATATTTCGTCGCTCCTTTTGGGGGGCGGCCCCCTTTCAATCCTTCCTTTCTGGGAGCCAGAGCCGGCAGGGGTGCGGGCTTCTTGGCTTCCAGGGGTGCCAGCTGGAACAGGGGTAATGGCCGCGGCCGTCCCGTTCACGTCTGGGGCACTAAGCCCAAGCCAGCTGCCAAGCCCGCTCAGCAATGAGGGGGCGCTCTCACCCTTACGGGTGGGGGGGGCGGCTGCGACTCTTCTCCCGGGTTTGGGACCAGGAGGTCTCGGACAGATGGATCCGGGAGGTGGTGTCGGTCGGTTACCAGCTGGAGTTCGAGTCCCGCCCTCCTCCAGGGTTTCTCAGGTCTCGTGTCCCTTCAGATCCTTTGGCCGCGCAGGGGCTCCTGGCAGCGGTAAGGAATCTTCTGGAAATGGCAGTCATCTGCCCGGTCTCTCCTTCGGAGGTGGGGCACGGGTATTATTCCAATCTCTTCACAGTGCCCAAAAAGGATGGGTCGTTCCGTCCCATCCTGGATTTGGAGTTTCTCAACCTGTTTGTTTGTCCCAGGAAGTTTCGCATGGAAACTCTGCGGTCTGCGATCAATTCGCTTCGGCAGGGGGACTTTATGATGTCCATAGACATCACGGATGCATACCTTCACATTCCGATCTTTCCAGCTCACCAGAGGTTTCTTCGCTTTGTGATGGAGGATCGTCATTTTCAGTTTGTGGCTCTTTCATTCGGCCTCACCTCGGCTCCGAGAGTTTTCACCAAGGTGTTGGCGGGTGTGATGGCTCTGCTCAGAGCTCAGGGGATTCGCATTGTGCCTTATCTGGTCGATCTTCTCATCATGGCTCCTTCCTTCAGTCAAGTGGATGGGGACACCAGCAGGGTGGTGTCCACTCTGGAGAGGTTCGGCTGGGTGATCATCTATCCCAAGTCCTCTCTGGTTCCGGCCAGGGTGGTGACCTTTCTGGGGATGTCCTTGGACTCTTGCCAGCACAGAGTCTTTCTCCCTCAGGACAAGGTTCTTTTGATTCAGGAATTGGCTCAGCTTCTTCTTTCCAATTCTCGCCCGTCCATCTGTCTAGAGATGTGACTGGTGGGGCTGATGGTAGTTTCTTTCGAGGCAGTTCCCTTCGCGCAGTCTCACACGCGGACGCTTCAACCGGACCTTCACCATGATTTAATGAAAAGCCCAAACTCTTAAAAAACAATTCCTCAGCATCTAAAATTAATATATTTTACATGTTTAGTCACTAATTTATTATACTTTCCCCCACTGGGCTGCAACTCTGTTCGGGAATTTAGGATACGGGCGCCGCCATCTTGACTCAGAAGCATCACACTTACTGAGGAGAGGAGAGTGGGATAAGGTACAGGGGGGCGGGTTATAGCTGTGCTTTGCTCAGACAGAGCAGAGCTGGGGTCAGGGAAAGGTCAGCAGTCCCAGAATGCAGAGCAGCACAGTCACTTCCTGTTTGCAGGCACTTCCTGTTTGCAGGCTGCCTGCAAAAATGGCAGCTTCCATAAGCCGCCATCTTGGATGTTTAAAGGCTTATAAAATGCAGTAGATGCAGGTAGGATGATTTTTAATGTGACCAATCTGTATGTACAGGGTGTGGGAAACATATAAGATAGACTCTTATTTAGAGTGAAGGTCCGCTTTCAGCTTCATCTGTTGGCGTTTTGGGACCGGCGACCGCGGTCGTTGGATCGGTCCTTCCGGATGTTCCCCCGGGCTCGGCAGTCTCTACTGTGGTGGTTGGTCTCGGACAATCTCTTGAAGGGCAGGTCATTTCTGACCCTGCTTTGGGAAACTGTCACCACGGACGCCAGTTTGTCAGGAGGGGGAGGTTTCTGGAAGGATCTTCGGTTCCCGGGGCGGTGGGGTCCTCAGGAGGCCCACTTGCCCATCAATGTTTTGGAGTTGAGAGCCATCAGGTTGGTTCTGTCTCACTTGACGCAGCATTAACAGGGCTTGCCTGTTCAGGTTCGATCGGACAATCGGACGGCGGTTGCTTACATCAATCACCAAGGAGGGACTCGCAGTCTGGGTGCCCTCAGAGGGGTGTCTCTGATCCTATTTTGGGCAGAGACTCATGTTCCTTGCATTTTGGCAGTGTACATTCCAGGAGTGGAAAACACGGAGGCGGACTTTCTGAGCCGGTGTTCTACCCGCCGGGGGGAATGGTCTCTCCACCCCCAGGTGTTTCGGTCGCTTTGTCTCTGGTGGGGGACGCCGGAGGTGGATCTGTTCGCCTCTCGTCACAATCACAAGCTTCCGACATTCGTGTCGCTTTCCCTGGATCCTCTGGCTATGGCGGCGGATGCCATGGCCCTGAGTTGGGGGGACCTGGGGTTTCTTTGTCTGTTTCCTCCGATCCCCATGCTAGGCAGGGTGCTGCGACAGTTGGTTTTTGGAAGGGGTTCCCGCCATTCTTGTGGCTCCAAGGTGGCCAAGGCGGGTGTGGTTCGCAGACATCGTTCGTCTGGCAGTGGATCAGTTTGATCTGCCTTTTTCGGCCGGATCTCTTCACTCAGGGTCAACTGTGCTACCCCAGTTTACCATCGCTGGATTGACGGCTTGGCTGCTGAAACCTCCATCTTAAAGGAGGAGGGTCTTTCGGATTCGGTCATCCGGACTCTTGTTAATGCCAGGAAGAGATCCTCTTCTTCCATCTATTATAGGGCTTGGAGATCTTATATTGATTGGTGTGAGGCTAGATCTTTGCCCTGTCGGGTTTTTGCTGTTTCTAGGATTTTGGAATTTCTTCAATCGGGGCTGGACTCTGGTCTTCAGCTGAGTATTTTGATGGGGCAGGTTGCTGCCTTGTCTGACTGTTTTTCAAAAGTCCTTTGCGTTTCCTCCTTTGGTCAAGACTTCTTCCAGGGGGTTTCGCATTGTGGCCTCCTAGGAGGCCTTTTCTCCCTTTTTGGGTTTTGAATTTGGTTATCTTTGCTCTTCTGGCTCCTCCTTTGAGCCTTTGCAGGTTATTGCTCTTTCTACTCTGACTCAGAAGGTTGCCTTGTCGGTTCAGGCTACTCACTTTGAGAGACATCAGGACAAAGTGTTTTTTTCCGCTTCAAACCGGACTTTTTTCCTTAGGTGGTCTCTGCTTTTCTTCTTAACCAGGACATTGTTTTTCCTTCCTTGGGTCCTAAGCCTAGGAATGACAAGGAGAGGGTTTGCACTGTTTGGATGTGGTACGCTGTGTGTAGTATTGTTTGGTTACTACATCTCCTTTTCGTAAGACTGATGTCTTTTTCGTGGTGCCCTGTGGGCCTAGGAAAGGTTTTGGCTCCCGCTAAGTCTTCCATTAGCAAATGGATTCGTCGGGCTGTTGTTGGGGCCTATTCTGCCAAGGGGAAGGTTCCCCCTTTTCGTATCACTGTTCATTCTATTCGTGCTGTTGGAGCGTCTTGGGCTTTTCAGCACCAGGCTTCTGTGGAACAAGTTTGTAAGGCTGCTACTTGGTCTTCTGTTCACACCTTTTCCAAGTTTTTACAAGGTTGATGTGCGGGCTTCAGCGGATGCTGTGTTTGGCCGCAAGGTTCTGCAAGCTGCAGTGGTTTGAGTCTTGCTTTATGGCCTTGTTGGATACCCGCCCTTTTCTGGACACTGCTGTTGGATGTCCCAAGTGTAATAATTAATGTCTGAAGTGGGGTGTGTGACATACTTAGAATAATACCATTTTGTGATTACTCACCTGTAAAATGGGTATTGTAAGTATGTCATACACCCCACTTCACCCGCCCTTTTTTGGTATCCTGGATTCTTTATAGGGTGATGTTTCGTTTACAGTTTGCGGGTTACCAATGGGTTTTTTCCTGGTACCTTGTCTTTACTGCTGTTTGAATACTGGGGAATGAGTGGGAGGTACCAGGTATGTATAGACCGGGAGGGGCTCGTTTTTTCATGACTTCTCTGCAACGTCGCCACCTGCTGGTGGTATAACCCAAGTGTAATAATTAATGTCTGAAGTGGGGTGTGTGACATACTTACAATACCCATTTTACAGGTGAGTAATCACAAAATGGTATTTTCTCCATCCTGGGCCATATAACCTTCCCCCAGCTCTCCCAGACCTGACCCCATCACCTTCCCCTGGACCTCTCCTAATATTCTAAGTATGTCACACACCCCGCTTCAGATTACTAAATCATTAGACATGGGTTATACTCACCGCTAGGTGGCACTGTTTGCAGAGAAGTCCAGAAAACAAGAAGCCCCTCCCGGTCTATACATACCTGGTACCTCCTAACAATTCCCCAGTGTTCTTCTCTGCAAGGTGGTGACAAGACAGAAGAAAGAAGTCTCCTGCTTGCAGGTAGCCGGGGTATCACCCCGCCCCCCCCCCCCCCCCCCCATGGTCTATTTCTGCCCGGTTCTGTTGTTTTTAATCCCCTGGTTTGATTGGTAGCCTCCCAGCTTAGGCTGTCGGCCGGGCAAGGGTAGATGGCACTTAAGGTGCCCAGGAGATTAGCTCCTCCGCATATTATGGGGCATAGCTGTGATCCTGTTTGGTGATCCGGACGTGGGATGCCCCAGCCCTCATTTGCCTTTAGGATGTGATTGGTGTGACTGGGTGTGGTGCCTGGCATGATTGTGTGTGAGGACGGGTGTCTGTGCTGTGTTGGCCCGTTTGGTTTTTTTTTTTGGGATCCGTTTACTTTAGGGTCTCCTTGCTTTATTCATTGGCCTAGCTGGGATAAGATTTGGGCGGGTCGGGCGAGGGCTCGCCGGCCCGCCGCCTTGGTGTAACACTTGGGCGGGCGCCATGCCTTGGCGCCCGTCCTTTGAGGTGATTTGGGCGGGGCCGCTGCAGCTTGACGGGGGCGGAGCTGCCCGGCTCGGCGTCGGAGGTGGGCGGGGCCGCGTCTTGCGCGGCCCGTGCCGTGACTGGCCGGTTGGGAAGGGGCGGGGCCGCTGCGGCTCCCGCGTTTCTGTGGGCCCGCCCCTCGTTTCTCCTTCGCTCCTTGGCGGTGCTGCTTCTTGTCTGGCTGGGGCCGCCATTTCGCTGCGGGGATAAGGTAGGCCCTTCTTGTGTATCTCTGCTGGGTTTTGGTTATGCAGGGTTTTAAGGACGGCTGATTTTAAGGTAGCCCTGCAGATTATTATGACTATTATTATTGCCATTATTATTATTGGATTCGCGCCCCCCCCCCCCTTGTGGGGTTGATGGCAGGGGTATTTAGCCAGTGTTCTGTTATGTTGGCTGATCTTTACTTATTTGTACTGTATTTTCCCTGCGTGTGTTGTGCCTGGAATGATTGTTGTCTTTTGTTTTACAGATCCTGGGATCCCATCCTACAGGGCTCTCCCGGTCTTATATACCTGGCTAGTTGGGGTTTTGGTCATCACATTCCTTATTGGGTCCCATGGTCAGGACTTTTAAATTTATATATATTGAATTATAAAGGGGCATCCCGGGTTGCTTACTGCGTAAATACCTGGGTTCTGTAAATACCATAAATTCACCATATGGAGGCTACCTCAGATACTGGAAATGGTCCTTCGGGGCAGTCCAAGCTGTGCGGGGGGTGCGGGACTCCGCTCCCAGGGGATGATGTCATTATTTGCATTCCATGTGCTCGGCGGAACATTGAGCGCCAGTCCGGCACCCCGGTGCCCGGTACTTCGTCGGCCGTGCCATCTCCCTCTCCTCCTCGCCTGTTCAGGACCCCGTGTGACATCATTGGGGGTGATTCGCAATCGGAAGTATGCGCCCGATTGGCCAGTCTTGAGAAGATGTTTTCCGCTGTGGTCGCTCAGAAGGCTCCGGCTAAATGGAAACACCGGTCTCCGCCTACGCCGGACTCAGATGAGGAGGTTATTGAGGATCTGGATTGGCCAGATCGTCCTCTTGAAGAAGGTGAGCTTGTTGAAGAATTAGAGGATCCTGAGGTTCAGCAGTTGCTGGGCGATGAGGGTGACCCAGCTGAGGGGTCCGTTCCTGATACGCCCTCCATTCTGGCCCAGATGTTTGAAGTTTTGGATTTGGATCCTCCTGAAGCTGCTCCTCGACCTAAGGGTCAGCTTTTTGGGGTGTCCAAGCCGCGCTTGGAGTTTCCTAGTCAACAGCATTTTGAGGATGTTGTTCTTAAGCAATGGGAGCAACCTACGCGTCTTGTTGGGGTGCCGCCTAGCTGGGATAGGAAGTATCCTTTTCCGGTGGACTTGGTGAAGCGTTGGTCTGTCCCTCCTGAGGTTGATGCTCCGGTCTTGGGACTGTCTAATACAGCGGTTGTGCATTCTCCTGACACGACTTCCCTCAAGGACGGCGAGGATCGCCGGATTGATCTGCTGGCCCGTCATGGTTTTGTCTGTGCGGGTTCGGTTCTGAGGCCCGTTTGTGCTTCGGCACTTTTGCTGCTGGCGGTTAGGTCTATCATCAGAGATTTATGTACGGATCTTGATCCTACTTGTGCTGAGTTTCTTGCTCTTAAGCGTTGTGATTCCTTCTTGTCATTCATTCTGGCCGCCCAGGATGATGCCATGTTGATGTCTGGCAGGGCTACGGCTCTGTTGGTTCGCCGTTCAGTGTGGTTGCGGCAGTGGACGGCTGATTTTAATTCCAAGAGATCGCTCACGGCTCTTCCCTTTCTGGGTCTGAGGCTTTTTGGTGAAAAGCTGGATTCTGTTGCCAGGGGAGGTAAGTTACCTCAGCACAAGAATTTTCGTTGTTCCTTTCGGGGGGCGGCCCCCTTCAATCCTTCCTTTCGGGGAGCCAGAGCCAGCAGGGGTGCGGGCTTTTCGGGCCCCCAGGGGTGCTAGCTGGAATAGGGGTAAAGGCCGTGGCCGTCCCGTTCACGTCTGGGGCACCAAACCCAAGCCAGCTGCCAAGCCCGCTCAGCAATGAGGGGGCGCCCTCACCCTTACGGGTGGGGGGACGGTTGCGACTCTTCTCCCGGGTATGGGACCAGGAGGTCTCGGACAGGTGGATCCGGGAGGTGGTGTCCGGCTACAAGCTGGAGTTCGAGTCCCGCCCTCCTCCAAGGTTTTTCAGGTCTCGTGTCCCGTCAGATCCTTTGGCCGCGCAGGGGCTCCTGGCGGCGGTAAGGAATCTCCTGGAATTGGCAGTCATCCGTCCGGTCCCGCCTTCGGAGGCGGGGCGTGGGTATTATTCCAATCTCTTCACCGTTCCCAAAAAGGATGGGTCGTTCCGTCCCATCCTGGACTTGAAGTTTCTCAACCGGTTTATTCGTCCCCGGAAGTTTCGCATGGAAACCCTTCGGTCGGCGATCGCTTCGCTTCGGCAGGGGGACTTTATGACGTCCATAGACATCAAGGATGCATACCTTCACATTCCGATTTTTCCGGTTCATCAGAGGTTCCTTCGCTTTGTGGTGGAGGACCGGCATTTCCAGTTTGTAGCTCTTCCGTTCAGCCTCACCTCGGCTCCGAGAGTGTTCACCAAGGTGTTGGCGGGAGTGATGGCCCTGCTCAGAGCTCAGGGGATTCGGATTGTGCCCTACCTGGACGATCTTCTCATCATGGCGCCTTCCTTCAGTCAAGCGGAAGGGGACACCAAGTCGGTGGTGTCTATGCTGGAGAGGTTCGGCTGGGTGATCAACTACCCCAAGTCCTCGCTGGTTCCGGCCAGGGTGGTGACTTTTCTGGGGATGTCCTTGGACTCTTGCCAGCACAGAGTTTTTTTTCCTCAGGCCAAGGTTCTTTTGATTCAGGAATTGGCTCAGCTTCCTCTTTCCAATCCTCGCCCGTCCATCCGTCTAGGGATGAGACTGGTGGGGCTGATGGTGGCTTCTTTCGAGGCAGTTCCCTTCGCGCAATTTCACACGCGGACGCTTCAGCTTCATCTGTTGGCGTCTTGGGACCGGCGACCGCGATCGTTGGATCGGTCCTTTCGGATGTCTCCCCGGGTTCGGCAGTCTCTACTGTGGTGGATGGTCTCGGACAATCTTCTGAAGGGTAGGTCTTTTCTGACCCCGCTTTGGGAAACTGTCACCACGGACGCCAGTTTGTCGGGATGGGGAGGTTTCTGGAAGGATCTTCGGTTCCGGGGACAGTGGGGTCCTCAGGAAGCTCACTTGCCTATCAATGTTCTGGAGCTGAGAGCCATCAGGTTGGTTCTGTCTCACTTGACGCAGCATTTACAGGTCCTGCCGGTTCAGGTTCGATCGGACGGCGGTTGCGTACATCAATCACCAAGGAGGGACTCGCAGTCTGGGTGCCCACAGAGAGGTGTCTCTGATCCTTGTTTGGGCGGAGACTCATGTCCCTTGCATCTCGGCAGTGTACATTCCGGGAGTGGAAAACACGGAGGCGGACTTTCTGAGCCGGTGTTCGTCCCACCGGGGGGAATGGTCTCTCCATCCCCAGGTGTTTCGGTCGCTTTGTCTCCGGTGGGGGACGCCGGAGGTGGATCTGTTTGCCTCTCGTCACAATCACAAGCTTCCGACATTCGTGTCGCTGTCCCAGGATCCTCTGGCTCTGGCGGCGGATGCCATGGCCCTGAGCTGGAGGGGCCTGGGGTTTCTTTATCTGTTTCCTCCGATCCCCATGCTAGGCAGGGTGCTGCGAAAGTTGGTTCTGGAAGGAGTTCCCGCCATTCTCGTGGCTCCAAGGTGGCCAAGGCGGGTGTGGTTCGCAGACATCGTTCGTCTGGCAGTGGATCAGTTCGATCTGCCTCTTCGGCCAGATCTTCTCACTCAGGGTCAACTGTGTTACCCCAGTTTACCAACGCTGGCTTTGACGGCTTGGCTGCTGAAACCTCCATCTTAAAGGAGGAGGGTCTTTCGGATTCGGTCATTTGGACTCTTGTTAGTGCCAGGAAGAGATCCTCTTCTTCCATCTATTATAGGGCTTGGAGATCTTATATTGATTGGTGTGAGGCTAGATCTTTGCCTTGCCGGGTCTTTTCTATTTCTAGGATTTTGGAATTTCTTCAATCTGGGCTGGACTCTGGTCTTCAGCTGAGTACTTTGAAGGGGCAGGTTTCTGCCTTGTCTATCTTTTTTCAGAAGTCATTTGCTCTCCATTCTTTGGTCAAGACCTTTTTCCAGGGGGTTTCGCATCTGCGGCCTCCTAGGAAGCCTTTGCTCCCTGTTTGGGATTTGAATTTGGTCCTTTCTGCTCTTCAGGCTCCTCCTTTTGAGCCTTTGCAGGATATTGCTCTCTCTATGTTGACTCAGAAGGTTGTCTTTTTGGTGGCCATCACCTCGGTTCGGCGTGTTTCGGAGTTGGCAGCCTTGTCGATTCAGGCTCCTTATTTTGAGAAACATCAGGACAAAGTGGTTTTTCGCTTCAAACCAGACTTTCTCCCTAAGGTGGTCTCGGCGTTTCACCTTAATTAGGATATTGTCCTTCCCTCTTTGTGTCCTAAGCCTAGGAATGACAAGGAGAGTGCGTTGCATTGCTTGGATGTGGTACGTTGTGTCAAGTACTATCTGCGTACTACGTCTTCTTTTCGTAAGACTGATGCCTTTTTCGTGGTGCCCTGTGGGTCTAGGAAGGGCTTGGCTCTGGCTAAGTCTTCCATTAGCAAGTGGATTCGTCAGGCGGTGGTTGGGGCCTACTCTGCCAAGGGGAAGGATCCCCCTTTTCTTGTTACTGCTCATTCTACTCGTGCGGTTGGAGCGTCCTGGGCTTTTCAGCACCAGGCTTCTGTTGAGCAAGTTTGTAAGGCTGCTACCTGGTCTTCGGTTCACACTTTTGCCAAGTTTTATAAGGTTGATGTGCGGGCCTCAGCGGATGCTGTTTTTGGCAAGGTTCGCCAGGCTGCAGTGGTTTGAGTTTCTGCATTATTGCCTTGTTGGATACCCACCCTTTTTGGACACTGCTGTTGGATGTCCCTTGTCTAATGATTTAGTAATCTGAAGCGGGGTGTGTGACATACTTAGAATAATACCATTTTGTGATTACTAACCTGTAAAATGGGTATTATAAGTATGTCACACACCCCACTTCACCCGCCCTTTTTGGTATCCTGGTCTTTATATGGTTTTTTAGTTACTATTGAGGGTTACCGTTGTTTTTTTCCTGGTACCTTGTCTTATTGCTGTTTGAATTACTGGGGAATTGTTAGGAGGTACCAGGTATGTATAGACCGGGAGGGGCTTGTTGTTTTCTGGACTTCTCTGCAAACAGTGCCACCTAGCGGTGAGTATAACCCATGTCTAATGATTTAGTAGCGGGGTGTGTGACATACTTATAATACCCATTTTACAGGTGAGTATTTCATAAAATGGTATTTTCTCCATCCTGGGCCCTATAACGTTCCCCCGGCTCTCCCAGACCTGACCTCATCACCTTCCGTTGGACCTGTCCTAATTTCTCCATCCTGGGCCCTATAACGTTCCCCCAGCTCTCCCAGACCTGACCCCATCACCTTCCCCTGGACCTCTCCTAATTTCTCCATCCTGGGCCCTATAACCTTCCCCCAGCTCTCCCAGACCTGACCCCATCACCTTCCCTTGGACCTCTCCTAATTTCTCCATCCTGGGCCCTATAACGTTCCCCCAGCTCTCCCAGACCTGACCTCATCACCTTCCCCTGGACCTGTTCTAATTTCTCCATCCTGGGCCCTATAACCTTCCCCCAGCTCTCCCAGACCTGACCCCATCACCTTCCCCTGGACCTCTCCTAATTTCTCCATCCTGGGTCCTATAACGTTCCCCCAGCTCCCCCAGACCTGACCCCATCACCTTCCCCTGGACCTCTCCTAATTTCTCCATCCTGGGCCCTATAACGTTCCCCCAGCTCTCCCAGACCTGACCCCATCACCTTCCCCTGGACCTCTCCACATTTCTCCATCCTGGGCCCTATAACCTTCCCCCAGCTCTCCCAGACCTGACCCCATCCCCTTCCCCTGGACCTCTCCTAATTTCTCCATCCTGGGCCCTATAACGTTCCCCCAGCTCTCCCAGACCTGACCCCATCACCTTCCCCTGGACCTCTCCTAATTTCTCCATCCTGGGCCCTATAACCTTCCCCCAGCTCTACCAGACCTGACCTCATCACCTTCCCCTGGACCTCTCCTAATTTCTCCATCCTGGGCCCTATAACCTTCCCCCAGCTCTCCCAGACCTGACCCCATCACCTTCCGCTGGACCTGTCCTAATTTCCCCATCCTGGGCCCTATAACCTTCCCCCAGCTCTCCCAGACCTGACCCCATCACCTTCCCCTGGACCTCTCCTAATTTCTCCATCCTGGGCCCTATCACCTTCCCCCAGCGCTCCCAGACCTGACCCCATCACCTTCCGCTGGACCTGTCCTAATTTCCCCATCCTGGGCCCTATAACCTTCCCCCAGCTCTCCCAGACCTGACCCCATCACCTTCCCCTGGACCTCTCCTAATTTCTCCATCCTGGGCCCTATCACCTTCCCCCAGCGCTCCCAGACCTGACCCCATCACCTTCCGCTGGACCTGTCCTAATTTCCCCATCCTGGGCCCTATAACCTTCCCCCAGCTCTCCCAGACCTGACCCCATCACCTTCCCCTGGACCTCTCCTAATTTCTCCATCCTGGGCCCTATAACCTCCCGCCAGCTCTCCCAGACCTGACCCCATCACCTTCCCCTGGACCTGTCCTAATTTCTCCATCCTGGGCCCTATAACCTTCCCCCAGACCTGACCCCATCACCTTCCCCTGGACCTGTCCTAATTTCTCCATCCTGGGCCCTGTAACCTTCCCCCAGCTCTCCCAGACCAGACCCCATCACCTTCCCCTGGACCTCTCCTAATTTCTCCATCCTGGGCCCTATAATCTTCCCCAGCTCTCCCAGACCTGACCTCATCACCTTCCCCTGGACCTCTCCTAATTTCCCCATCCTGGGCCCTATAATCTTCCCCAGCTCTCCCAGACCTGACCTCATCACCTTCCCCTGGACCTCCCCTAATTTCTCCATCCTGGGCCCTATAACCTTCCCCCAGCTCTCCCAGACCTGACCCCATCACCTTCCCCTGGACCTCTCCTAATTTCTCCATCCTGGGCCCTATAACCTTCCCCCAGCTCTCCCAGACCTGACCCCATCACCTTCCCCTGGACCTGTCCTAATTTCCCCATCCTGGGCCCTATAACGCTCCCCCAGACCTGACCTCATCACCTTCCCCTGGACCTCTCCTAATTTCCCCATCCTGGGCCCTATAACCTTCCCCCAGCTCTCCCAGACCTGACCTTATCACCTTCCCCTGGACCTCTCCTAATTTCTCCATCCTGGGCCCTATAATGTTCCCCCAGCTCTCCCAGACCGGACCTCATCACCTTCCCGTGGACCTCTCCTAATTTCTCCATCCTGGGCCCTATAACCTTCCCCCAGCTCTCCCAGACCTGACCCCATCACCTTCCCCTCGACCTGTCCTAATTTCCCCATCCTGGGCCCTATAACGCTTCCCCAGCTCTCCCAGACCTGACCTCATCACGTTCCCCTGGACCTGTCCTAATTTCTCCATCTTGGGCCCTATAACCTTCCCCCAGCTCTCCCAGACCTGACCCCATCACCTTCCCCTGGACCTCTCCTAATTTCTCCATCCTGGGCCCTATAACCTTCCCCCAGCTCTCCCAGACCTGACCCCATCACTTTCCCCTGTCCTAGTTTCCCCATCCTGGGCCCTATAACGCTCCCCCAGCCTTCCCAGACCTGACCTCATCACCTTCCCCTGGACCTGTCCTAATTTCTCCATCCTGGGCCCTATAACCTTCCCCCAGCTCTCCCAGACCTGACCCCATCACCTTCCCCTGGACCTCTCCTAATTTCCCCATCCTGGGCCCTATAACCTTCCCCCAGCTCTCCCAGACCTGACCCCATCACCTTCCCCTGGACCTCTCCTAATTTCCCCATCCTGGGCCCTATAACCTTCCCCCAGCTCTCCCAGACCTGACCCCATCACCTTCCCCTGGACCTCTCCTAATTTCCCCATCCTGGGCCCTATAACCTTCCCCCAGCTCTCCCAGACCTGAGCCCATCACCTTCCCCTGGACCTGTCCTAATTTCTCCATCCTGGGCCCTATAACCTTCCCCCAGCTCTCCCAGACCTGACCCCATCACCTTCCCCTGGACCTGTCCAAATTTCTCCATCCTGGGCCCTATAACCTTCCCCCAGCTCTCCCAGACCTGACCCCATCACCTTCCCCTGGACCTGGGCCCTATAACCTTCTCCCAGCACTCCCAGACCTGACCTCATCACCTTCCCCTGGACCTGTCCTAATTTCTCCATCCTGGGCCCTATAACCTTCTCCCAGCTCTTCCAGACCTGACCTCATCACCTTCCCCTGGACCTCTCCACATTTCTCCATCCTGGGCCCTATAACCTTCCCCCAGCTCTCCCAGACCTGACCCCATCACCTTCCCCTGGACCTGTCCTAATTTCTCCATCCTGGGCCCTATAACCTTCCCCCAGCTCTCCCAGACCTGACCCCATCACCTTCCCCTGGACCTGTCCTAATTTCTCCATCCTGGGCCCTATAACCTTCCCCCAGCTCTCCCAGACCTGACCTCATCACCTTCCCCTGGACCTCTTCTAATTTCTCCATCCTGGGCCCTATAACCTTCCCCCAGCTCTCCCAGACCTGACCCCATCACCTTCCCCTGGACCTGTCCTAATTTCTCCATCCTGGGCCCTATAACCTTCCCCCAGCTCTCCCAGACCTGACCCCATCACCTTCCCCTGGACCTGTCCTAATTTCTCCATCCTGGGCCCTATAACCTTCCCCCAGCTCTCCCAGACCTGACCCCATCACCTTCCCCTGGACCTGTCCTAATTTCTCCATCCTGGGCCCTATAACCTTCTCCCAGCTCTCCCAGACCTGACCTCATCACCTTCCCCTGGACCTCTTCTAATTTCTCCATCCTGGGCCCTATAACCTTCCCCCAGCTCTCCCAGACCTGACCTCATCACCTTCCCCTGGACCTCTTCTAATTTCTCCATCCTGGGCCCTATAACCTTCCCCCAGCTCTCCCAGACCTGACCCCATCACCTTCCCCTGGACCTGTCCTAATTTCTCCATCCTGGGCCCTATAACCTTCTCCCAGCTCTCCCAGACCTGACCTCATCACCTTCCCCTGGACCTGTCCTAATTTCCCCATCCTGGGCCCTATAACGCTCCCCCAGACCTGACCTCATCACCTTCCCCTGGACCTCTTCTAATTTCTCCATCCTGGGCCCTATAACCTTCCCCCAGCTCTCCCAGACCTGACCTCATCACCTTCCCCTGGACCTCTCCTAATTTCCCCATCCTGGGCCCTATAACCTTCCCCCAGCTCTCCCAGACCTGACCCCATCACCTTCCCCTGGACCTGTCCTAATTTATCCATCCTGGGCCCTATAACCTTACCCCAGCTCTCCCAGACCTGACCCCATCACCTTCCCCTGGACCTGTCCTAATTTGCCCATCCTGGGCCCTATAACGCTCCCCCAGACCTGACCTCATCACCTTCCCCTGGACCTCTTCTAATTTCTCCATCCTGGGCCCTATAACCTTCCCCCAGCTCTCCCAGACCTGACCTCATCACCTTCCCCTGGACCTCTCCTAATTTCCCCATCCTGGGCCCTATAACCTTCCCCCAGCTCTCCCAGACCTGACCCCATCACCTTCCCCTGGACCTGTCCTAATTTCCCCATCCTGGGCCCTATAACGCTCCCCCAGACCTGACCTCATCACCTTCCCCTGGACCTCTCCTAATTTCCCCATCCTGGGCCCTATAACCTTCTCCCAGCTCTCCCAGACCTGACCTCATCACCTTCCCCTGGACCTGTCCTAATTTCCCCATCCTGGGCCCTATAACGCTCCCCCAGACCTGACCTCATCACGTTCCCCTGGACCTGTCCTAATTTCTCCATCTTGGGCCCTATAACCTTCCCCCAGCTCTCCCAGACCTGACCCCATCACCTTCCCCTGGACCTCTCCTAATTTCTCCATCCTGGGCCCTATAACCTTCCCCCAGCTCTCCCAGACCTGACCCCATCACCTTCCCCTGTCCTAGTTTCCCCATCCTGGGCCCTATAACGCTCCCCCAGCTCTCCCAGACCTGACCCCATTACCTTCCCCTGGACCTCTCCTAATTTCCCCATCCTGGGCCCTATAACCTTCCCCCAGCTCTCCCAGACCTGACCCCATCACCTTCCCCTGGACCTCTCCTAATTTCCCCATCCTGGGCCCTATAACCTTCCCCCAGCTCTCCCAGACCTGACCCCATCACCTTCCCCTGGACCTGTCCTAATTTCTCCATCCTGGGCCCTATAACCTTCCCCCAGCTCTCCCAGACCTGACCCCATCACCTTCCCCTGGACCTGTCCTAATTTCTCCATCCTGGGCCCTATAACCTTCCCCCAGCTCTCCCAGACCTGACCCCATCACCTTCCCCTGGACCTGTCCTAATTTCTCCATCCTGGGCCCTATAACCTTCCCCCAGCTCTCCCAGACCTGACCCCATCACCTTCCCCTGGACCTGTCCTAATTTCTCCATCCTGGGCCCTATAACCTTCCCCCAGCTCTCCCAGACCTGACCTCATCACCTTCCTCTGGACCTCTTCTAATTTCTCCATCCTGGGCCCTATAACCTTCCCCCAGCTCTCCCAGACCTGACCCCATCACCTTCCCCTGGACCTCTCCTAATTTCCCCATCCTGGGCCCTATAACCTTCCCCCAGCTCTCCCAGACCTGACCCCATCACCTTCCCCTGGACCTGTCCTAATTTCTCCATCCTGGGCCCTATAACCTTCCCCCAGCTCTCCCAGACCTGACCCCATCACCTTCCCCTGGACCTGTCCTAATTTCTCCATCCTGGGCCCTATAACCTTCCCCCAGCTCTCCCAGACCTGACCCCATCACCTTCCCCTGGACCTGTCCTAATTTCTCCATCCTGGGCCCTATAACCTTCCCCCAGCTCTCCCAGACCTGACCTCATCACCTTCCTCTGGACCTCTTCTAATTTCTCCATCCTGGGCCCTATAACCTTCCCCCAGCTCTCCCAGACCTGACCCCATCACCTTCCCCTGGACCTCTCCTAATTTCTCCATCCTGGGCCCTATAACGTTCCCCCAGCTCTCCCGGACCTGACCCCATCACCTTCCCCTGGACCTGTCCTAATTTCTCCATCCTGGGCCCTATAACCTTCCCCCAGCTCTCCCAGACCTGACCCCATCACCTTCCCCTGGACCTCTCCTAATTTCTCCATCCTGGGCCCTATAACCTTCTTCCAGACCTGACCCCATCACCTTCCCCTGGACCTCTCCTAATTTCTCCATCCTGGGCCCTATAACCTTCCCCCAGCTCTCCCAGACCTGTCCTCATAACGTTCCTCATTAGCGATGCCTCAGGGGAATTAATTAATTGTTCCGCTTCAAGACTGTATCAGACTGTTCCTGGGCCCCGGTGCTCTCCCTATAGTTTGGCCCCTAATGGTAGAACCCTTCTGGGCCCCGGTGCACCCCCTATAGTTGGGCCCCTAATTGGGGAACAGTGATACCCGATGGGCCATGTCTGAGAGAGCTGGGGAATGTTATAGGGCCAACTACAAGGGGTTTCCCATTAGGGACTGCACCTGGGCCCAGGAGGTGAGGGGGCCCCATAATTGTTTCCTATTAGGGACTGCACCTGGGCCCAGGAGGTGAGGGGGCCCCATAATTGTTTCCTATTAGGGACTGCACCTGGGCCCAGGAGGTGACGGTCACGTGACAGCTGTTCTATATCCATACACCGCCCATGTGCTAAAATCATTCATCACGTGCACAGCGGCTGACCAATCAGCGGGTGCCTGGGCAGCTGAAGTGGGAGATGTCGTGCTGTTGGGGGCGTGGCTTAAAGGGGGCGGCGCCGGACGATATTCGCACACGAAGCCCGGCCTCTTCCTGGGAACACCCCCTCCGCACCGTGATACTCCGCCCCCTCCAGCTCTGAGGCCCCGCCCCCTGGGTCACGTGCTGAGAGCCGGGACGAGGCGGCAGCAGGTGACATTGGAGGTGAGCGCAGGGTCAGCAGCTCGCCTCGCTATTGGCCGGTGCGGGAGAGACTGGCCGCACAGCTTGCGATCTGATTGGTCGCTCAGTTAGAGATTGTTCGGGGGCGATCTGACGTCATTAAAGCGGAGCTAAACCTTCCAGAGCCCCAAATGTTCTGCATTCATTCCCTCAGCGCCCCTCCATTATATGAGCATTTGCGCATGTGCGGTTGGATCGCTGGACCGAGGTGAGTGTCTGGGTCATCCTGGGGGTACACCCCCCTATAAAGCCCAGCAGCTTCCAGGGCAGGTTCCAGCTTGCCCCAGGGGCATCCTCATTTGTCAGCGCATGCGTGGGCATCCCTGGAATCCCTCCATCCGCTGGGGCTGAGTGCAGCCGGGAGGCGGGGCTTCGGCAGGTCACCTATGACCGCACATGTGCCGCGGGATCGCTGCACTGACGAGGCCTCGTCACACACATATGGGGGCATCCCGAACCAGGATAATGGGGACCCAAACCTGTGTAACCTGCAGCCGGGGCATCCCGAACCAGGATAATGGGGACCCAAACCAGTGTAACCTGCAGCCGGGGCATCCCGAACCAGGATAATGGGACCCAAACCTGTGTAACCTGCCCCCGGGGCATCCCGAACCAGGATAATGGGGACCCAAACCTGTGTAACCTGCAGCCAGCCCCCGGGGCATCCCGAACCAGGATAATGGGGACCCAAACCTGTGTAACCTGCCCCCGGGGCATCCCGAACCAGGATAATGGGGACCCAAACCTGTGTAACCTGCAGCCGGGGCATCCCGAACCAGGATAATGGGGACCCAAACCTGTGTAACCTGCAGCCGGGGCATCCCGAACCCGGATAATGGGGACCCAAACCTGTGTAACCTGCAGCCGGGGCATCCCGAACCAGGATAATGGGGACCCAAACCTGTGTCACCTGCAGCCGGGGCATCCCGAACCAGGATAATGGGGACCCAAACCTGTGTAACCTGCCCCCGGGGCATCCCGAACCCAGATAATGGGGACCCAAACCTGTGTCACCTGCAGCCGGGGCATCCCGAACCAGGATAATGGGGACCCAAACCTGTGTAACCTGCAGCCGGGGCATCCCGAACCAGGATAATGGGGACCCAAACCTGTGTAACCTGCAGCCGGGGCATCCCGAACCCGGATAATGGGGACCCAAACCTGTGTAACCTGCAGCCGGGGCATCCCGAACCAGGATAATGGGGACCCAAACCTGTGTAACCTGCAGCCGGGGCATCCCGAACCCGGATAATGGGGACCCAAACCTGTGTAACCTGCCCCCGGGGCATCCCGAACCGGGATAATGGGGACCCAAACCTGTGTAACCTGCCCCCGGGGCATCCTGAACCAGGATAATGGGGACCCAAACCTGTGTAACCTGCAGCCGGGGCATCCCGAACCCGGATAATGGGGACCCAAGCCTGTGTAACCTGCAGCCGGGGGCATCCCGTATTTGTGTGCATTGATTCCCGCAGCGCATGTGCCGGCATCCCGCCATCCCATGTGCACTCCCCCACCGGGGCATATATGAAGGGATGACCTCCCTGGGCAAGTCAGCCATTGCTGTGCATGTGCTGTGGGATCTCTGGACTGACCGGAGGGTTCCCTCACATGGGGCATCCCAAACCAGGGCGCCCCAGTAAAGCAGACCTATGTTACCCAGTAACCCACCTCCTGGTTCCAGCCGGGGGCATCCCGATTGGTCTGCATCAATTCCCCCAGCGCCCCTCCATTATCTGAGGAGGGAGCGTCCCAGTCATTGCTGCACATGTGCTGTGGGATCCCTGGACCAAGGTGAGTGTCTGGGCCATGCCGAGGGGTTTCTCACATACGGCATCCCTAACCAGGGCGCCCCAGTAAAGCAGAGCCATGTTACCCAGTAACCTCCAGCTGGTTATAGCCGGTCCCCGGGGGCATCCCAATTGGTCAGTGTCACACACTCAGTGATCTCTTCTTTGCCAGGTAAGTATCTGCCCCCGCAGGAGCGCGCATCTTTGGGTTTCGGCCCATTTGTACGGGGCATCCCGATCTCCCTGCACTCGCCGGCACCTGTGGGTCATTGTTAAATGTAGGTCTGCATGAAAGGCTTTGCACTTTGTATATAACCCCCTCTCTCTCTCTTTGCACTTTGTATATAACCCCCCCCCCTCTCTCTCTCTCTCTCTCTCTCTCTCTCTCTCTCTCTCTCTCTCTCTGTGGTGCAGGTGATGGCAGGGCGAGTGGTGTGGCGCCTCCTGTACACCGGCCTGGCAGTCAGATGCTCCGGGGTGCTCCGCCCCTCCCTGGCGGGGGCCCAGAGGCTGGCTTCTGATTGGTCGCAGCAGCAGGTGAGATCCCCAATACGGCTCCGCCTACCTTCCTATAGTGTCATCACAGAAGGCTCAGTCCTGGGCCCCATTCTGTGTAATATGTGTGTCATAGGAAACAATAACTGCCCCTGCATGCTTCAGCACATTACAGTGGTGTGTCTTCTGGGATCTCCTCTCACTGGGGTTGATTACGGGGTTTAAGCCCTGCCCTTGCCCCCTTTTTCCCCCCTCGCCTGATTCTGATAACCCTGGGACACACAGGTTCAAACCCTCCTCTCCCCTCCCCCTCCCCGGAGCGTGCTTCAGCAGACTTCAGTGGTGTGTCTTCTGGGATCTCCTCTCAATGGGGTTGATTCAGGGGTTTAAGCCCTGCTCTTGCCCCTTTTATCCCTTTTACCTGATTCTGAAAAACCAAGGAAGCAATGTGTCCAAAGGCGCCAATGGAGGGGGCAAATATGGGCCCCAAAGAGCCCGGGGACTCCTGAAACTCCCCCATTACAACAAGACTCCGACAGGGGGGGCAAATATGGGCCCCAAAGAGCCACGGGACTCCTGAAACTCCCCCATTACAACAAGACCCCGACAGAGGGGGCAAATATGGGCCCCAAAGAGCCCCGGGACTCCTGAAACTCCCCCATTACAACAAGACCCCGACAGAGGGGGCAAATATGGGCCCCAAAGAGCCCCTTGTTGTAAGAGCCCCGGACGCCCCCGCAGAGGAGGAAGAGGATTAATGAGGTTTATTGTGGGGTGTACTTGCCTCGGGTGACCTAGTAAAGGGGCCTCTATACCATTCACCAGAGTATGGGGCCGGCATCAGCGGGTGGCATGCGGGTAACCCGACCTATTACCCGCAGCCTATTTGGGGCCTCGTGGGGTGGGGAAAGCCCGGTGCCCAATGGTATGGGCACGTGTTTTTTTTTTTCAAGGGTGCCCAGGGCACCCAGCCCCTACTACTGGGTTAGCAGCTCTTTTGTCTGGTGCCCGGGCTTGGTTACCTTTGGGGACGGATAAATACGTAAATAATAATAATAATAGTAGTAATAATAATAATAATAATAATAGTAAAAATAAATAATAATAATAATAAACAAAAATAAAATAAATAAATAATAATAAAATTATATAAATAATAATAATAAAATTATATAAATAATAATAAAATAAATAAATATTAATAAAAAATTATGTAAAAAATAACAAGGTCGCCCTCAGTTTCATGCATAAAAAAAAATGTTGCATGCAGTTGCATTCATTTTTAGTATGAAAACTAGTACAAAATACAAGTGGCTGACACTGATACAAGCTCTTCTGCCTGGTACCCAGCTGGTTCCCTCTTGGGACGGGGTGGGGTTTAAAAAAAAAAAAATAATATATATATATATATATAATATATAATAAAATAATATGAATAATAATAAAATTAAAAAATAAAGTAAAAAATAACAAGGCCGCCCTCAGTTTCATGCATAAAACAAAAAGGTCGCCTGCAATGGCATATATTTTATGTATGAAAACTAGTACAAAAAACAAGTGGCCGACACTGATACAAGCTCTTCTGCCTGGTGCCTGGCTGGTTCCCTTTTTGGACGAGGTGGGGGCATTTTTTTTAAATAAATAAATAATAATAATAATATAAATAATAATAAAAATAAACAATAATAAAATAAATAATAATAATAATACAATAAAATAATATTAAAATTATATAAATAATAATAAAATTAATAATAATGCAATTATATAAATAATAATAGTAAAATAAAATAAATAAATAAAAAAATAAGAAGGCCGCCCTCAGTTTCATGCATAAATAAATGTCGCCTGCAATGGCATATATTTTATGTATGAAAACTAGTACAAAAAACAAGTCGCCGACACTGATTCATTCAGCTGCCATGTGAGATGTAAAATCATAGACGTTTCCCGCCCGAACGGAATGAACTCGGAAGGGGCTTTGGCTAAAAGTGTTTCACATGTTCAGTGGGTTTTGGTCCGCTTTAAGTCAGAAGGGCTTTGGCTAAATGTGTTTCACAAGTCCCTAGGGTTTTGGTCCGCTTTTACTCGGAAGGGGCTTTGAAATAGGTAAGTCACCCAAAAAGTTGCTAAACCGGTGCCACGCGGTGTTGTTACAAAGGGCACCAGCCAGTGGCGGACTGACACCAAAAACCAGCCCTGGATTTTACCAGCCCCTGTCCGGCCCTAGACAACCAGGCTGAGACCCCCTAACCATGATGCTGGGGCTGTAGCATAGGTGGCTGGGGTCCCTTGGCTTATGGCTACAGGGGGCTTAGAGGGAGGCAGGGATTGAATGTGGGTCTTAAAGAGGATGAAAACCCACGGAGACCAGCCAAGGAATCTATAAGACTGCATCCATCTCCAACGCATATAAAAGCATATCTAATGTTTTAAAGTGGAGCAAAACCCAGTGCTATCGGTCCCCCCCCCAGGGCATCCAAAATCGGGATGCCCCGCTGTGTGATACCCCCCCCAGGTGGCCCCGTACACTTACCTTGCTTCCAGGTCCAACGTCGTATGTGCGGGGCGCATCCCCGCTATCCCTCTAGCAGGGCGCGTGCCTGTACCAGGCATATGTGAATGGCCGGCGCAGGTGCGCTCCCTGTTAGAGAGAAGCAGGGGGTGCGGCCACCAGCGCGCTCGGAGCCACAGGTCTTAGATGCTGTGACATCATCAGCGATCTGGGGTTTCACACAATGGGGCATCCCCAATCGGGGAGCACCAAACCCCATGATAGTCAAAATCCTGGGTTGTCGTCCACTTTAAAAGCAGCAGCCCAAACTGGCCCCAAAGCAGTGTGGCCTGCTGGGCATTGTCCCGGGTCTCCCTATGGCCACCCAGAATTTTCACTGTTTCCTGCTTTTTATATTCTCACCTTCTGGTGATCCCTCGGCCCATGAGTCGGTCACTGGCCAATCAGCAGCCACTCTCCATTCATTCCTTAGCCGACCTGACGTCAGATTGGCCAGGAAAGCTGTAGTGCGCAACACTAGGGGCATCCCATCTCGGGCATGGCGCGGGTTATGCGTCTCCGTAAAAGGTTTAGCAGTCAAGGGTACTTGACTATACTGAGCAATTTTGGGGGTTTCACATTCGGGATGCCCCAGGGATCTCGCAGTGTTTTCGATCAGCGGGGCCATAGCAACGTGTTGCACCGCAATAGCAAAAACTTTCTCCGAGTGTCTGTGAAGGTGAGTTTCTGAGAAGACGACTTCTCTGTGTCAGACGCGATGTTCCTCAATGAGGACAGTACGTGAAAAAAAAAAAGTCCCTTCAGCAGGACCCCGAGTGACCCGCAGCTATTTCTGGGGTCCGGCCGGTCGTGGTAAAGATCGCACAAATCCTTCAGCACATTTCTGGGGATTTATTGGACGTCACTTAGGAGAAGCCTGAGATGTCTCTCGCTATCTCCAGGAGCCCAGGGTCACCTTGTCTTCTGGAGCAAGTCCAGGTACAAGCTCACCCTGCGAGAGACAGGATCCTAAACTGGCACAAGCCTGTTTCTACGCCCCCGCTGACTGCTTCCATCGTTACGTTAGGAATTACTTTTATTTTCTGGGGCTTGTGAGGAGCCGAAACATCGGGTTTGTAACCTCATTGAACCTGGTGGCTTTTCTCTTACTGACTTCTTCAGGGATCGCCAAAAATTGGGTGAAAAACGCACTCGAATGATTGGAGACCAAAAAGTACAACAAGGAAAAAAAAGAGCAACAGAAAGGTGTAAGTCCTTATGAAGAACCAGCACTCCAGACGCACTTTGGCACCAAACGGTATATTAAAGTGGACCAACACCTAGGGTTTTCACTATCCTGGGTTTTGGTCCACCCCGATCGGGGGCGCCCCGCTGCGTGAAACCCCCCAGATCGCCCTAAAAAACTAACCTCACCTCGCTCCTACGCGAGCGCTCGTCCAATCGGAGCGCTCAGAGCCGCTGTGGTATGTACGGACAACTGACGGACAACCACAGCGGCTCTGAGCACGCTGGAGGCCGCATCTGGCGCTTCCCTCTAACAGGGAGTTCGCCCGCGCCGGCCATTCACAAACGGCCGCCCTGCTAGAGAGAAGCGCGAGATACGGCCACGGCTCGCGCATGCGCCGTTGGAACGGGGATTAGGTAAGGTTACTGGGCGTCCTGCGGGGTTTCACACAGCGGGGCATCCCGATTTCGGATGCCCCGCGGGGAGGGATCTGATCGGTCCCCCCTGGGTGTTGGTCCACTTTAAAGCATATACTCCATATAATCCACAATGGTGCAAATAATCCAGAGGTGATAATAACCCACAATGATCCACAATGGTAATAATAGTCCAAGGATAATAATAATCCAAAGTAAGTAATGGACGTCGACGTTTCGGGGTGCACGCTGACCCCATTCCTGAGGACCAACCATTCTCAGAGAAACAAACATTTGAAAAGCCAATGCCACACACCTTCAATAAACATATAGGACCTGTATGGGCCAATCAGGGCCCAGAAAAATTCTCGCGCCTGACGTCACCGGCGCTTCAGTATATTGTGGCTTTACCCATCTAGGTAATATATTAATAATAAGGAGAAAAGCCATACTTACCCTCTGTAGGACGCTCCCTGTCTGTATGGAGAGCGTTCTCAAGCAGAGAGCGTCCTACAGAGGGTAAGTATGGTATTCTAAGTATGTCACACACCCCACTTCAAACATTAATAATTACACTAGGGTTAACGCACCGCTAGGTGGCAGCATTGCGGAGAATCTCCAAAAAATTCAACAGGCCCCTCCCGGTCTATACATACCTGGTACCTCCCAAGAATCACCCAGTGTTGTTCTCTGCAAGGTGGCGACAAGACAGAAGAAAGAAGTTTCCTGCTTGCAGGTAGCCGGGGTATCCCCCCCCCGTGGTCTATTTCTGCCCGGCTCTTGTTTTGTAGTATATTTGTTTACTGGCAGCCTCCCAGCTTCGGCTGTAGGCCGGGCAAAAGGTAGCCGGCACCCTTGGTGCCTAGGAGATTAGCTCCTCCGCTCGACCCTTCATTGCGGGGCATAGCGGGATTCCCGGAGTGGTGATCTGGATGTGGGATGCCCCATTTAATTAGTAGAGGTTAGCGGTTCAGGATGTGCCTAGCCCTGGGACTTTAGTTATTCCTCACTCCGGGGTGTGTGGCGCGCTGTGGGACCGGTGACATGGTTGTGTGAGTGTGGCTGCTGCGCTGCTGTTTTGTGAGGGCTTCTGCGCTGTTTATTGTGGCGTTTTTTTTGTGGATCTGCCTTGTGTGTTTTTACTTTCTGCGACTGCTGGTGTGAGTTGGCGTCTCTCCCCTCAGGAGCCGGTGGGGGCGGGGCCTCGCGGCGCGCTGCGCCGCGGTCCCGCCTGTGGCTGAGCGTCGTGCTCGGCGCTTGCAGCCTGGCGTGTCCGGTCTGCACAGGGGGGGAACAGAGGGTGATGAGCGTGTGTGTGTGTTTGGGTGCGCACTTGGGACTGGCAGGTTGCTCCGCCGGTCCCGTCTTGAGCTGAACGCGGTTCACTGTCTGCTTGCGCTGACGCCGCAGGGGGGCGGGACCGCGCGCGCGGGCCGCGCGCTGATTGGCTGTTCTGGAGGGGCGGGGCCTTCTCGGCTCCCGCGCTCCCGGGGCTCGTCTTCCCCTCCCTCACTGTCACGGAGCGGTGTTCGGGCCGCCATCTTTCTGCGGTGCCTCTCTGCGCTTGTGCTCTCTCAGGTAGGCGTTTTCTGATATCTTGCGGGGGATGTTTTGGTCACATAAAGGTGGTGGCCTGGCCCCCTGTCTTACGTCCCCTCCTTCTCCCGCCTCCCCGCTCCTGCACATCTTTTTAAAGTGCTGGTTGTGTATTTTAACCATCTCCTTTTGTCTATGGTTAATGAGGGGGGGGGGAGGGGGGTTGTATGTTATTCTTGTATGTTTGTATAGGTTTTATTGTGCCTGGATTGACTGTTGTCCCTCTTCTTTTGTGTCTTTCAGATCCTGGGATCCCGTCTGGCAGGGCTCTCCCGGTCTTATATACCTGGCTTGTGGGGGGTGTTTTCATAAAACTATATATATTTAAGGGTTTTTATGCTATTCCCCTGGGTCAGGATTTTTTGACAATCTTTAGACAATTGTTAGGTAATTAAGGGGCATCCCGGGTCGCGTACTGCATAAATCCCTGGGTTCTGCGAATACCATAAATTTCACCACATGGAGGCTGCCACAGATACCGGGAATGGTTCTTCGGGACAATCCAAGGTGTGCGGGGGTTGTGGAACTCCGCTCCAGGGAGATGATGTCATTTTGTGTATCCCATGTGCACAGCAGAACATTGCACGGCAGTCCAGTACTCCGGTGCCTAGCACTTCGTCAGCCGCGCCATCTCCCTCTCCCCCTCGCTTATTCCGGACCCCGTGTGACGTTGTCCTGGGCGGGGATTCGCAGTCTGAGGTATGTGCCCGTTTGACCAGCCTTGAGAAGCGGTTTTCTGCTATGGCCGCTCAGAAGGCTCCAGCTAAGCGGAAGCATCTGTCTCCGCCTCCGCTGGATTCAGATGAGGAAGTTGTTGGAGATCTGGATTGGTCGGATCGTCCCCTTGAAGATGGTGAGCTCATTGAGGAAGAAGATTCTGATGTTCAGCAGTTGCTGGGTACTGAGGGGGATCAGGCTGACGGCCTCCCTCTCGATTCTTCTACCATTCTGACCCAGATGTTTGAGGTTTTGGATTTGGATCCTCCGGTGGTTGCTCCTAGGCCTAAGGGTCAGCTTTTTGGGGTGTCCAAGCAGCGCTTGGAGTTTCCCAGCCAACAGCATTTTGAAGAAATTGTTTTCAAGCAATGGGAGCAACCTACACGTCTTGTTGGTGTGCCGTCTAGCTGGGACAGGAAGTATCCCTTCCCGGCGGAATTGATGAAGCGTTGGTCTGTCCCCCCTGAGGTAGATACTCCGGTCTTGGGACTGTCCAACACGGCGGTCGTGCATTCCCCTGCACGGCAGTCCAGTACTCCGGTGCCTAGCACTTCGTCAGCCGCGCCATCTCCCTCTCCCCCTCGCTTATTCCGGACCCCGTGTGACGTTGTCCTGGGCGGGGATTCGCAGTCTGAGGTATGTGCCCGTTTGACCAGCCTTGAGAAGCGGTTTTCTGCTATGGCCGCTCAGAAGGCTCCAGCTAAGCGGAAGCATCTGTCTCCGCCTCCGCCGGATTCAGATGAGGAAGTTGTTGGAGATCTGGATTGGTCGGATCGTCCCCTTGAAGATGGTGAGCTCATTGAGGAAGAAGATTCTGATGTTCAGCAGTTGCTGGGTACTGAGGGGGATCAGGCTGACGGCCTCCCTCTCGATTCTTCTACCATTCTGACCCAGATGTTTGAGGTTTTGGATTTGGATCCTCCGGTGGTTGCTCCTAGGCCTAAGGGTCAGCTTTTTGGGGTGTCCAAGCAGCGCTTGAAGTTTCCCAGCCAACAGCATTTTGAAGAAATTGTTTTCAAGCAATGGGAGCAACCTACACGTCTTGTTGGTGTGCCGTCTAGCTGGGATAGGAAGTATCCCTTCCCGGCGGAATTGATGAAGCGTTGGTCTGTCCCCCCTGAGGTAGATACTCGGGTCTTGGGACTGTCCAACACGGCGGTCGTGCATTCCCCTGACACGACTTTGCTCAGGGACGGCGAGGATCGCCGGGTTGATCAGCTTGCTCGTCATGGTTTTGTATGTGCGGGTTCGGTGTTAAGGCCTGTCTGTGCTTCGGCTCTTTTGACCTTTGCGGTCAGGTCTATTGTCAGGGACTTGGGGGTGGATCTCGAGCCCACCAGTGATGAGTCCCTTGCGCTTAAGCGCTGCGATTCTTTCTTGTCCTTTATCCTGGCCGCTCAAGAGGATGCCATGTTGATGTGTGGCAGGGCTACTGCCTTGCTGGTGGCTATCCGGCGCTGTGTGTGGTTGAGACAGTGGACGGCTGATTTTAATTCTAAAAGATCGCTCACGGCTCTGCCCTTTTTGGGTTTGAGGCTTTTTGGTGAGAGGCTGGATTCTGTTGCCAAGGGAGGTAAGTTACCTCAGCGCAAGAAATTTCGCCGTTCCTTTCGGGGGACGGTCTCCTTCAATCCGTCCTTTCGGGGAGCCGGAGCCGGAAGGGGTGCGGGCTCCTCGGCCCCCAGGGGCGCCAGTTGGAATAGGGGTAGAGGCCGTGGCCGTCCCGCTCGCGTCTGGGGTGCCAAGCCCAAGCCGGTTGCCAAGCCCACCCAGCAATGAGGGGGCGCCCTCACCCGTTCGGGTGGGGGGACGGTTGCAACTTTTTTCCCGGGTGTGGGACCAGGAGGTCTTGGACAGATGGATCCGGGAGGTGGTTTCGGCCGGTTACAAGTTGGAGTTCGAGTCCCGTCCTCCTCCAAGGTTCTTCAGGTCTCGGGTGTCTTTGGATCCTTTGGCCGCGCAGGGGCTCCTGGCGGCGGTAAGGAATCTTCTAGACTTAGCTGTCGTTTGCCCGGTTCCTTCTTCAGAGGTAGGGCGCGGGTTTTACTCCAATCTCTTCACTGTTCCCAAAAAAGGACGGGTCCTTCTGTCCTATTCTGGATTTGAAGTTTCTCAACAGGTTTATTCGTCCCCGGAAGTTCCGCATGGAAACCCTGCGGTCTGCGATCGGTTCGCTTCGGCAGGGGGACTTTATGACGTCCATAGACATCAAGGATGCGTACCTGCACGTTCCGATCTTTCCAGCTCATCAGCGGTTCCTTTGTTTCGTGGTGGAGGATCGGCACTTTCAGTTTGTGGCTCTTCCATTCGGCCTCACCTCTGCTCCGAGAGTGTTCACCAAGGTGTTGGCGGGGGTGATGGCCCTGCTCAGAGCTCAGGGGATTCGCATTGTGCCTTACCTGGACGATCTTCTCATCATGGCACCTTCTTTCAGTCAAGCAGAGGGGGACACCAGCACGGTGGTGTCTATGTTGGAGAGGTTCGGCTGGGTGATCAATTACCCCAAGTCCTCGCTGGTTCCGGCCAGGGTGGTGACCCTTCTGGGGATGTCGTTGGACTCCTACCAGCACAGAGTGTTTCTCCCTCAGGCCAAGGTTCTGATGATTCAGGAATTGGTCCAGCTGCTCCTCTCCCATCCTCATCTGTCCATTCGTCTGGGGATGAGACTGGTGGGATTGATGGTGGCCTCGTTCGAGGCAGTTCCTTTTGCTCAGTTTCATACGAGGACTCTGCAACTTCATCTTTTGGCGTCTTGGAACCGGCGTCCGGGGTCGTTGGATCGGTCCTTCCGGTTGTCCCCTCGGGTTCGGCTGTCCCTTCTGTGGTGGTTGGTCTCGGACAACCTTCTGAAGGGCAGGTCGTTTCTGACCCCGCTTTGGGAAACTGTCACCACGGATGCCAGTTTGTCAGGCTGGGGAGGTTTTTGGAAGGATCTTCGGTTTCAGGGGCAGTGGGACCCTCAGGAGGCCCACTTGCCCATCAATGTTCTGGAATTGCGAGCCATCAGGTTGGTTCTGTCTCGCTTGACGCCTCATTTACAAGGTCTGCCGGTTCAGGTTCGCTCAGACAATCAGACGGCGGTTGCTTACATCAATCACCAAGGAGGGACTCGCAGTCTGGGTGCCCACAGGGAGGTGTCTCTGATTTTGGTCTGGGCGGAGACTCATGTCCCTTGCATCTCTGCAGTTTACATTCCGGGAGTGGAAAACACAGATGCGGATTTTCTGAGCCGGTGTGCGTCCCGTCGGGGGGAGTGGTCTCTCCACCCCCAGGTGTTTCGGTCGCTTTGTCTCCGGTGGGGGACGCCGGAGGTGGATCTGTTTGCCTCTCGTCACAATCACAAGCTTCCGTCCTTTGTGTCCCTGTCCCGGGACCCTCTGGCTCTGGCGGTGGATGCCATGGCCCTGAGCTGGAGGGACCTGGGGTTTCTTTATCTGTTTCCACCGATTCCCATGCTAGGCAGGGTTCTGCGAAAGTTGGTTCTGGAAGGAGTTCCCGCCATTCTCGTGGCTCCAAGGTGGCCAAGGCGGGTGTGGTTCGCGGACATCGTTCGTCTGGCCGTAGATCAGTTCGATCTGCCTCTTCGGCCAGATCTTCTCACACAGGGTCAACTATGTTACCCCAGTTTACAAACGCTGGCTTTGACGGCTTGGCTGCTGAAACCTCCATCTTAAAGGAGGAGGGTCCATACTGCACCCCCATCTCTGCCCTGCTCCATGCTACACCCCCATCTCTGCCCTGCTCCATGCTGCACCCCATCTCTGCCCTGCTCCATGCTGCACCCCCATCTCTGCCCCGCTCCATGCTGCACCCCCATCTCTGCTCTGCTCCATGCTACACCCCCATCTCTGCCCTGCTCCATGCTGCACCCCCATCTCTGCTCTGCTCCATGCTACACCCCCATCTCTGCCCTGCTCCATGCTGCACCCCCATCTCTGTCCTGCTCCATGCTGCACCCTCATCTCTGCCCTGCTCCATGCTGCACCCCATCTCTGCCCTGCTCCATGCTGCACCCCCATCTCTGCCCTGCTCCATGCTACACCCCCATCTCTGCCCTGCTCCATGCTGCACCCCATCTCTGCCCTGCTCCATGCTGCACCCCCATCTCTGCCCTGCTCCATGCTACACCCCCATCTCTGCCCTGCTCCATGCTGCACCCCCATCTCTGCCCTGCTCCATGCTGCACCCCCATCTCTGCCCTGCTCCATGCTGCACCCCCATCTCTGCCCTGCTCCATGCTGCACCCCATCTCTGTCCTGCTCCATGCTGCACCCCATCTCTGCCCTGCTCCATGCTGCACCCCCATCTCTGCCCTGCTCCATGCTGCACCCCATCTCTGCCCTGCTCCATGCTGCACCCCATCTCTGCCCTGCTCCATGCTGCACCCCATCTCTGCCCTGCTCCATGCTGCACCCCCATCTCTGCCCTGCTCCATGCTGCACCCCCATCTCTGTCCTGCTCCATGCTGCACCCCATCTCTGCCCTGCTCCATGCTGCACCCCCATCTCTGCCCCGCTCCATGCTGCACCCCATCTCTGCCCCGCTCCATGCTGCACCCCCATCTCTGCCCCGCTCCATGCTGCACCCCCATCCCTGCCCTGCTCCATGCTGCACCCCCATCCCTGCCCTGCTCCATGCTGCACCCCCATCTCTGCCCTGCTCCATGCTGCACCCCATCTCTGCCCTGCTCCATGCCGCACCCCCATCTCTGCCCTGCTCCATGCTGCACCCCATCTCTGCCCTGCTCCATGCTGCACCCCCATCTCTGCCCTGCTCCATGCTGCACCCCCATCCCTGCCCTGCTCCATGCTGCACCCCATCTCTGCCCCGCTCCATGCCGCACCCCCATCTCTGCCCTGCTCCATGCTGCACCCCATCTCTGCCCTGCTCCATGCTGCACCCCCATCTCTGCCCTGCTCCATGCCGCACCCCATCTCTGCCCCGCTCCATGCCGCACCCCCATCTCTGCCCCGCTCTATGCCGCACCCCATCTCTGCCCCGCTCCATGCTGCACCCCCATCTCTGCCCTGCTCCATGCCGCACCCCCATCTCTGCCCTGCTCCATGCTGCACCCCATCTCTGCCCTGCTCCATGCTGCACCCCCATCTCTGCCCTGCTCCATGCTGCACCCCCATCTCTGCCCTGCTCCATGCTGCACCCCCATCTCTGCCCTGCTCCATGCTGCACCCCCATCTCTGCCCTGCTCCATGCTGCACCCCCATCTCTGCCCTGCTCCATGCTGCACCCCCATCTCTGCCCTGCTCCATGCTGCAGCCCCATCTCTGCCCTGCTCCATGCTGCACCCCCATCTCTGCCCTGCTCCATGCTGCACCCCATCTCTGCCCCTGCTCCATGCTGCACCCCATCTCTGCCCTGCTCCATGCTGCACCCCCATCTCTTCCCTGCTCCATGCTGCACCCCATCTCTGCCCTGCTCCATGCTGCACCCCCATCTCTGCCCTGCTCCATGCTGCACCCCCATCTCTGCCCTGCTCCATGCTGCACCCCCATCTCTGCCCTGCTCCATGCTGCACCCCCATCTCTGTCCTGCTCCATGCTGCACCCCCATCTCTGCCCTGCTCCATGCTGCACCCCATCTCTGCCCTGCTCCATGCTGCACCCCATCTCTGCCCTGCTCCATGCTGCACCCCATCTCTGCCCTGCTCCATGCTGCACCCCATCTCCACCCTGCTCCATGCTGCACCCCCATCTCTGCTCTGCTCCATGCTGCACCCCCATCTCTGCCCTGCTCCATGCTGCACCCCCATCTCTGCCCCGCTCCATGCTGCACCCCATCTCTGCCCTGCTCCATGCTGCACCCCCATCTCTGCCCTGCTCCATGCTGCACCCCATCTCTGCCCTGCTCCATGCTGCACCCCATCTCTGCCCTGCTCCATGCTGCACCCCCATCTCTGCCCTGCTCCATGCTGCACCCCCATCTCTGCCCCGCTCCATGCTGCACCCCCATCTCTGCCCCGCTCCATGCTGCACCCCCATCTCTGCCCTGCTCCATGCTGCACCCCATCTCTGCCCTGCTCCATGCTGCACCCCCATCTCTGCCCTGCTCCATGCCGCACCCCATCTCTGCCCCGCTCCATGCCGCACCCCCATCTCTGCCCCGCTCTATGCCGCACCCCATCTCTGCCCCGCTCTATGCCGCACCCCATCTCTGCCCTGCTCCATGCTGCACCCCATCTCTGCCCCGCTCCATGCCGCACCCCCATCTCTGCCCCGCTCTATGCCGCACCCCATCTCTGCCCTGCTCCATGCTGCACCCCATCTCTGCCCCGCTCCATGCCGCACCCCCATCTCTGCCCCGCTCTATGCCGCACCCCATCTGCCCCGCTCCATGCTGCACCCCCATCTCCACCCTGCTCCATGCTGCACCCCCATCTCTGCCCTGCTCCATGCTGCACCCCCATCTCTGCCCTGCTCCATGCTGCACCCCATCTCTGCCCTGCTCCATGCCGCACCCCCATCTCTGCCCCGCTCTATGCCGCACCCCATCTCTGCCCCGCTCCATGCTGCACCCCCATCTCTGCCCTGCTCCATGCCGCACCCCCATCTCTGCCCTGCTCCATGCCGCACCCCCATCTCTGCCCTGCTCCATGCTGCACCCCATCTCTGCCCTGCTCCATGCTGCACCCCCATCTCCACCCTGCTCCATGCTGCACCCCCATCTCTGCCCTGCTCCATGCTGCACCCCCATCTCTGCCCCGCTCCATGCTGCACCCCATCTCTGCCCTGCTCCATGCTGCACCCCCATCTCCACCCTGCTCCATGTTGCACCCCCATCTCTGCCCTGCTCCATGCTGCACCCCCATCTCTGCCCTGCTCCATGCTGCACCCCCATCTCTGCCCTGCTCCATGCTGCACCCCCATCTCTGCCCTGCTCCATGCTGCACCCCCATCACTGCCCTGCTCCATGCTGCACCCCCATCTCTGCCCCTGCTCCATGCTGCACCCCCATCTCTGCCCTGCTCCATGCTGCACCCCCATCTCTGCTCCATGCTGCACCCCCATCTCTGCCCTGCTCCATGCTGCACCCCCATCTCTGCCCTGCTCCATGCTGCACCCCCATCTCTGCCCTGCTCCATGCTTCACCCACATCTCTGCCCTGCTCCATGCTACACCCCCATCTCTGCCCTGCTCCTTGCTGCACCCCCATCTCTGCCCTGCTCCATGCTGCACCCCCATCTCTGCCCTGCTCCATGCTGCACCCCCATCTCTGCCCTGCTCCATGCTGCACCCCCATCTCTGCCCTGCTCCATGCTGCAGCCCCATCTCTGCCCTGCTCCATGCTGCAGCCCCATCTCTGCCCTGCTCCATGCTGCACCCCCATCTCTACCCTGCTCCATGCTGCACCCCCATCTCTGCCCTGCTCCATGCTGCACCCCCATCTCTGCCCTGCTCCATGCTGCACCCCATCTCTGCCCCGCTCCATGCTGCACCTCCATTCTCTGCCCTGCTCCATGCTGCACCCCCATCTCTGCCCTGCTCCATGCTGCTCCCCATCTCTGCCCTGCTCCATGCTGCACCCCATCTCTGCCCTGCTCCATGCTGCACCCCCATCTCTGCCCCGCTCCATGCTGCACCCCATCTCCACCCTGCTCCATGCTGCACCCCATCTCCACCCTGCTCCATGCTGCACCCCATCTCTGCCCTGCTCCATGCTGCACCCTCATCTCTGCCCTGCTCCATGCTGCACCCCCATCTCTGCCCTGCTCCATGCTACACCCCCATCTCTGCCCCTGCTCCATGCTGCACCCCCATCTCTGCCCTGCTCCATGCTACACCCCCATCTCTGCCCCTGCTCCATGCTGCACCCCCATCTCTGCCCTGCTCCATGCTGCACCCCCATCTCTGCCCTGCTCCATGCTGCACCCTCATCTCTGCCCTGCTCCATGCTGCACCCCCATCTCTGCCCTGCTCCATGCTGCACCCCCATCTCTATCCTGCTCCATGCTGCACCCCCATATCTGCCCTGCTCCATGCTGCACCCCCATCTCTGTCCTGCTCCATGCTACACCCCCATCTCTGCCCTGCTCCATGCTGCACCCCCATCTCTGTCCTGCTCCATGCTGCACCCCCATCTCTGCCCTGCTCCATGCTGCACCCCCATCTCTGCCCTGCTCCATGCTGCACCCCCATCTCTATCCTGCTCCATGCTGCACCCCATCTCTGCCCTGCTCCATGCTGCACCCCCATCTCTGCCCTGCTCCATGCTGCACCCCCATCTCTGCCCTGCTCCATGCTGCACCCCCATCTCTGCCCTGCTCCATGCTGCACCCCCATCTCTGCCCTGCTCCATGCTGCACCCCCATCTCTGCCCTGCTCCATGCTGCACCCTCATCTCTGCCCTGCTCCATGCTGCACCCCCATCTCTGTCCTGCTCCATGCTGCACCCCCATCTCTGCCCTGCTCCATGCTGCACCCCCATCTCTGCCCTGCTCCATGCTGCACCCCCATCTCTGCCCTGCTCCATGCTGCACCCCCATCTCTGCCCTGCTCCATGCTGCCCCCCCATCTCTGCCCTGCTCCATGCTGCACCCCATCTCTGCCCTGCTCCATGCTGCACCTCCATCTCTGCCCTGCTCCATGCTGCACCCCATCTCTGCCCTGCTCCATGCTGCACCTCCATCTCTGCCCTGCTCCATGCTGCACCCCCATCTCTGCCCTGCTCCATGCTGCACCCCCATCTCTGCCCTGCTCCATGCTGCACCCCCATCTCTACCCTGCTCCATGCTGCACCCCACCTCTACCCTGCTCCATGCTGCACCCCCATCTCTGCCCTGCTCCATGCTGCACCCCCATCTCTGCCCTGCTCCATGCTGCACCCCCATCTCTGCCCTGCTCCATGCTGCACCCCCATCTCTGCCCTGCTCCATGCTGCACCCCCATCTCTACCCTGCTCCATGCTGCACCCCACCTCTACCCTGCTCCATGCTGCACCCCCATCTCTGCCCTGCTCCATGCTGCACCCCCATCTCTGCCCTGCTCCATGCTGCACCCCACCTCTACCCTGCTCCATGCTGCACCCCATCTCTGCCCTGCTCCATGCTGCACCCCCATCTCTGCCCTGCTCCATGCTGCACCCCACCTCTACCCTGCTCCATGCTGCACCCCATCTCTGCCCTGCTCCATGCTGCACCCCCATCTCTTCCCTGCTTCATGCTGCACCCCCATCTCTGCCCTGCTCCATGCTGCACCCCCATCTCTGCCCTGCTCCATGCTGCACCCCCATCTCTGCCCTGCTCCATGCTGCACCCCCATCTCTGCCCTGCTCCATGCTGCACCCCATCTCTGCCCTGCTCCATGCTGCACCCCCATCTCTGCCCTGCTCCATGCTGCACCCCCATTTCTGCCCTGCTCCACGCTGCCCCCATCTCTGCCCTGCTCCATGCTGCACCCCCATCTCTGCCCTGCTCCATGCTGCACCCCCGTCTCTGCCCTGCTCCATGCTGCACCTCCATCTCTGCCCTGCTCCATGCTGCACCCCATCTCTGTCCTGCTCCATGCTGCACCCCCATCTCTGTCCTGCTCCATGCTGCACCCCCATCTCTGTCCTGCTCCATGCTGCACCCTCATCTCTGCCCTGCTCCATGCTGCACCCCATCTCTGTCCTGCTCCATGCTGCACCCTCATCTCTGCCCTGCTCCATGCTGCACCCCATCTCTGCTCTGCTCTATGCTGCACCCCATCTCTGCCCTGCTCCATGCTGCACCCCCATCTCTGCTCTGCTCTATGCTGCACCCCATCTCTGTCCTGCTCCATGCTGCACCCCCATCTCTGCTCTGCTCCATGCTGCACCCCCATCTCTGCCCTGCTCCATGCTGCACCCCCATCTCTGCCCTGCTCCATGCTGCACCCCCATCTCTGCCCCGCTCCATGCTGCACCCCCATCTCTGCCCTGCTCCATGCTGCACCCCATCTCTGCCCCGCTCCATGCTGCACCCCATCTCCACCCTGCTCCATGCTGCACCCCATCTCTGCCCTGCTCCATGCTGCACCCCCATCTCCACCCTGCTCCATGCTGCACCCCCATCTCCACCCTGCTCCATGCTGCACCCCCATCTCCACCCTGCTCCATGCTGCACCCCCATCTCTGCCCCGCTCCATGCTGCACCCCATCTCCATGCTGCACCCCCATCTCTGCCCTGCTCCATGCTGCCCCCCCATCTCTGCACTGCTCCATGCTGCACCCCCATCTCTGCCCTGCTCCATGCTGCACCCCCATCTCTGTCCTGCTCCATGCTGCACCCCCATCTCTGCCCTGCTCCATGCTGCACCCCCATCTCTGACCTGCTCCATGCTGCACCCCCATCTCTGCCCCTGCTCCATGCTGCACCCCCATCTCTGCCCTGCTCCATGCTGCACCCCCATCTCTGCCCTGCTCCATGCTGCACCCCCATCTCTGCCCTGCTCCATGCTGCACCCCCATCTCTGTCCTGCTCCATGCTGCACCCCATCTCTGCCCTGCTCCATGCTGCACCCCCATCTCTGCCCTGCTCCATGCTGCACCCCCATCTCTGCCCTGCTCCATGCTGCACCCCCATCTCTGCCCTGCTCCATGCTGCACCCCCATCTCTGCCCTGCTCCATGCTGCACCCCCATCTCTGCACTGCTCCATGCTGCACCCCCATCTCTGCCCTGCTCCATGCTGCACCCCCATCTCTGCCCTGCTCCATGCTGCCCCCCATCTCTGCCCTGCTCCATGCTGCACCCCATCTCCACCCTGCTCCATGCTGCACCCCATCTCTGCCCTGCTCCATGCTGCACCCCCATCTCTGCCCTGCTCCATGCTGCACCCCCATCTCTGCCCCTGCTCCATGCTGCACCCCCATCTCTGCCCTGCTCCATGCTGCACCCCATCTCTGCCCTGCTCCATGCTGCACCCCATCTCTGCCCTGCTCCATGCTGCACCCCCATCTCTGCCCTGCTCCATGCTGCACCCCCATCTCTGTCCTGCTCCATGCTGCACCCCCATCTCTGCCCTGCTCCATGCTGCACCCCCATCTCTGCCCCGCTCCATGCTGCACCCCCATCTCTGCCCTGCTCCATGCTGCACCCCATCTCTGCCCTGCTCCATGCTGCACCCCATCTCTGCCCTGCTCCATGCTGCACCCCCATCTCTGCTCTGCTCCATGCTGCACCCCCATCTCTGCCCTGCCCCATGCTGCACCCCCATCTCTGCCCTGCTCCATGCTGCACCCCCATCTCTGCTCTGCTCCATGCTGCACCCCCATCTCTGCCCTGCCCCATGCTGCACCCCCATCTCTGCCCTGCTCCATGCTGCACCCCATCTCTGCCCTGCTCCATGCTGCACCCCCATCTCTGCTCTGCTCCATGCTGCACCCCCATCTCTGCCCTGCTCCATGCTGCACCCCCATCTCTGCCCCGCTCCATGCTGCACCCCATCTCTGCCCTGCTCCATGCTGCACCCCCATCTCTGCCCCGCTCCATGCTGCACCCCATCTCTGCCCTGCTCCATGCTGCACCCCCATCTCTGCCCTGCTCCATGCTGCACCCCATCTCTGCCCTGCTCCATGCTGCACCCCCATCTCTGCTCTGCTCCATGCTGCACCCCCATCTCTGCCCTGCCCCATGCTGCACCCCCATCTCTGTCCTGCCCCATGCTGCACCCCCATCTCTGTCCTGCTCCATGCTGCACCCCCATCTCTGTCCTGCTCCATGCTGCACCCCATCTCCACCCTGCTCCATGCTGCACCCCCATCTCTGCCCTGCTCCATGCTGCACCCCCATCTCTGCCCTGCTCCATGCTGCACCCCCATCTCTGCCCTGCTCCATGCTGCACCCCCATCTCTGCCCTGCTCCATGCTGCACCCCCATCTCTGCCCCGCTCCATGCTGCACCCCCATCTCTGCCCTGCCCCATGCTGCACCCCCATCTCTGTCCTGCCCCATGCTGCACCCCCATCTCTGCCCTGCCCCATGCTGCACCCCCATCTCTGTCCTGCTCCATGCTGCACCCCCATCTCTGTCCTGCTCCATGCTGCACCCCATCTCCACCCTGCTCCATGCTGCACCCCCATCTCTGCCCTGCTCCATGCTGCACCCCCATCTCTGCCCTGCTCCATGCTGCACCCCCATCTCTGCCCTGCTCCATGCTGCACCCCCATCTCTGCCCTGCTCCATGCTGCACCCCCATCTCTGCCCCGCTCCATGCTGCACCCCCATCTCTGCCCTGCTCCATGCTGCACCCCCATCTCTGCCCTGCTCCATGCTGCACCCCCATCTCTGCCCTGCTCCATGCTGCACCCCATCTCTGCCCTGCTCCATGCTGCACCCCATCTCTGCCCTGCTCCATGCTGCACCCCCATCTCTGCCCTGCTCCATGCTGCACCCCCATCTCTGCCCTGCTCCATGCTGCACCCCCATCTCTGTCCTGCTCCATGCTGCACCCCCATCTCTGCTCTGCTCCATGCTGCACCCCCATCTCTGCCCTGCCCCATGCTGCACCCCCATCTCTGCCCTGCTCCATGCTGCACCCCCATCTCTGCCCTGCCCCATGCTGCACCCCCATCTCTGCCCTGCCCCATGCTGCACCCCATCTCTGCCCTGCTCCATGCTGCACCCCATCTCTGCCCTGCTCCATGCTGCACCCCCATCTCTGCCCTGCTCCATGCTGCACCCCCATCTCTGCCCTGCTCCATGCTGCACCCCATCTCTGCCCCTGCTCCATGCTGCACCCCATCTCTGCCCTGCTCCATGCTGCACCCCCATCTCTGCCCTGCTCCATGCTGCACCCCCATATCCACCCTGCTCCATGCTGCACCCCATCTTTGTCCTGCTCCATGCTGCACCCCATCTCCACCTTGCTGCTATGGTTTGCCTGGTGGGGGCCCCTAGACGCTGGATTATGAGGTGCTGAGCCACAATGTTATGTCATTAAGTCTCTCTATCATTATGGCACCATAAGGAGCTTCTTTCCTGTGTCCTGACACATAACATAGACGTCCATAATGTTTTTGTGGTGGCCATTGCAAACCTTTCAGTTGTACCCATAGTTCCCCTCTGGCTGCTCCTCATTGGCTGCTCCTCATTGGCTGCTCCTCATTGGCTGGTCTCTCTCTCTCTTTTTGGTCAGCGTTCATATTGTGCCAGCGATGAGGTGCAGAAAGCTCAGCAAGCGGCGACACAGAGGAAGTCGGATACGATCTTTTCCCGCATCATCGAGCGAACGCTTCCAGCCGACATCATCTATGAGGATGAGCAGGTAACGGGCCGGAGGGTGTCGCTGGGCCCCTCACGGCAGAACAAGAGCCCATCACTGACCCCCACGCCCCGCTTTCTCTTTCAGTGTATGGCATTCCGCGATGTAGCTCCGCAGGCTCCGGTGCATTTCCTAGTAATTCCCAAGAATCCCATCCCCAGAATAAGTGAGGCAACCGCAGGAGACACCAAGGTGAGGAAGCTACTGCCAGAGACTTACCTGACCAATGCATCACCTACCTGTCCAGATTATTGGGGCCTGTTTACATAGGAAACCTCCATATCTGTGGAGAGAGCAATGGGGCGCTTAGCCAACCAGTGGTGAGACAAGGCCCGCCCCCGAGGAGCAGGATTGTGGAAGAAATCTTCTAGCCTAGACCTGATATCTCCACCTTCCTATAAGGAGGTTCTGCATCATGGCCACTGTCTTAGTCCTGTAAGGAGCTTCTGTATCATGGCCGCTGTCATAGTCCTGTAAGGAGCTTCTGTATCATGGCCACTGTCATAGTACTGTAAGGAGCTTCTGTATCATGGCCACTGTCATAGTACTGTAAGGAGCTTCTGTATCATGGCCACTGTCATAGTCCTGTAAGGAGGTTCTGTATCATGGCCACTGTCATAGTCCTGTAAGGAGCTTCTGTATCATGGCCACTGTCATAGTCCTGTAAGGAGGTTCTGTATCATGGCCGCTGTCATAGTCCTGTAAGGAGCTTCTGTATCATGGCCACTGTCATAGTCCTGTAAGGAGCTTCTGTATCATGGCCACTGTCATAGTACTGTAAGGAGGTTCTGTATCATGGCCACTGTCATAGTCCTGTAAGGAGCTTCTGTATCATGGCCGCTGTCATAGTACTGTAAGGAGGTTCTGTATCATGGCGGCTGTCATAGTCCTGTAAGGAGGTTCTGTATCATGGCCACTGTCATAGTCCTGTAAGGAGCTTCTGTATCATGGCCGCTGTCATAGTACTGTAAGGAGGTTCTGTATCATGGCCGCTGTAATAGTCCTGTAAGGAGCTTCTGTATCATGGCCACTGTCATAGTCCTGTAAGGAGCTTCTGTATCATGGCCACTGTCATAGTCCTGTAAGGAGGTTCTGTATCATGGCCGCTGTCATAGTCCTGTAAGGAGCTTCTGTATCATGGCCGCTGCCATAGTCCTGTAAGGAGCTTCTGTATCATGGCCACTGTCATAGTCCTGTAAGGAGCTTCTGTATCATGGCCACTGTCATAGTCCTGTAAGGAGCTTCTGTATCATGGCCACTGTCATAGTACTGTAAGGAGCTTCTGTATCATGGCCACTGTCATGGTCCTTTAAGGAGCTTCTGTATCATGGCCGCTGTCATAGTCCTGTAAGGAGCTTCTGTATCATGGCCGCTGTCATAGTCCTGTAAGGAGCTTCTGTATCATGGTCACTGTCATAGTCCTGTAAGGAGGTTCTGTATCATGGCCGCTGTCATAGTCCTGCAAGGAGCTTCTGTATCATGGCCGCTGTCATAGTCCTGTAAGGAGGTTCTGTATCATGGCCGCTGTCATAGTCCTGTAAGGAGCTTCTGTATCATGGCCGCTGTCATAGTCCTGTAAGGAGCTTCTGTATCATGGCCACTGTCATAGTCCTGTAAGGAGCTTCTGTATCATGGCCGCTGTCATAGTCCTGTAAGGAGCTTCTGTATCATGGCCACTGTCATAGTCCTGTAAGGAGGTTCTGTATCATGGCCACTGTCATAGTACTGTAAGGAGCTTCTGTATCATGGCCACTGTCATAGTCCTGTAAGGAGCTTCTGTATCATGGCCACTGTCATAGTCCTGTAAGGAGCTTCTGTATCATGGCCGCTGTCATAGTCCTGTAAGGAGCTTCTGTATCATGGCTGCTGTCATAGTCCTGTAAGGAGCTTCTGTATCATGGCCACTGTCATAGTCCTGTAAGGAGGTTCTGTATCATGGCCACTGTCATTTTACTGTAAGGAGCTTCTCTATCATGGCCGCTGTCATGGTCCTGTAAGGAGCTTCTGTATCATGGCCACTGTCATAGTCCTGTAAGGAGGTTCTGTATCATGGCCGCTGTCATAGTCCTGTAAGGAGCTTCTGTATCATGGCCGCTGTCATAGTACTGTAAGGAGCTTCTGTATCATGGCCGCTGTCATAGTCCTGTAAGGAGCTTCTGTATCATGGCCACTGTCATAGTCCTGTAAGGAGGTTCTGTATCATGGCCACTGTCATAGTCCTGTAAGGAGCTTCTGTATCATGGCCACTGTCATAGTCCTGTAAGGAGCTTCTGTATCATGGCCGCTGTCATGGTCCTGTAAGGAGCTTCTGTATCATGGCCACTGTCATGGTCCTGTAAGGAGCTTCTGTATCATGGCCGCTGTCATAGTCCTGTAAGGAGCTTCTGTATCATGGCCGCTGTCATGGTCCTGTAAGGAGCTTCTGTATCATGGCCACTGTCATGGTCCTGTAAGGAGGTTCTGTATCATGGCCACTGTCATGGTCCTGTAAGGAGCTTCTGTATCATGGCCGCTGTCATGGTCCTGTAAGGAGCTTCTGTATCATGGCCACTGTCATAGTCCTGTAAGGAGCTTCTGTATCATGGCCACTGTCATGGTCCTGTAAGGAGGTTCTGTATCATGGCCACTGTCATAGTCCTGTAAGGAGCTTCTGTATCATGGCCGCTGTCATGGTCCTGTAAGGAGCTTCTGTATCATGGCCACTGTCATGGTCCTGTAAGGAGGTTCTGTATCATGGCCACTGTCATAGTATTGTAAGGAGCTTCTGTATCATGACCGCTGTCATGGTCCTTTAAGGAGCTTCTGTATCATGGCCGCTGTCATAGTCCTGTAAGGAGCTTCTGTATCATGGCCACTGTCATAGTCCTGTAAGGAGCTTCTGTATCATGGCCACTGTCATGGTCCTGTAAGGAGCTTCTGTATCATGGCCGCTGTCTTAGTCCTGTAAGGAGCTTCTGTATCATGGCCACTGTCATAGTCCTGTAAGGAGCTTCTGTATCATGGCCACTGTCATGGTCCTGTAAGGAGCTTCTGTATCATGGCCACTGTCATAGTCCTGTAAGGAGGTTCTGTATCATGGCCGCTGTCATGGTCCTTTAAGGAGCTTCTGTATCATGGCCGCTGTCATAGTCCTGTAAGGAGCTTCTGTATCATGGCCACTGTCATAGTCCTGTAAGGAGCTTCTGTATCATGGCCACTGTCATGGTCCTGTAAGGAGCTTCTGTATCATGGCCGCTGTCATAGTCCTGTAAGGAGCTTCTGTATCATGGCCACTGTCATAGTCCTGTAAGGAGGTTCTGTATCATGGCCGCTGTCATAGTCCTGTAAGGAGCTTCTGTATTATGGCCACTGTCATAGTCCTGTAAGGAGCTTCTGTATCATGGCCGCTGTCATAGTCCTGTAAGGAGGTTCTGTATCATGGCCGCTGTCATAGTCCTGTAAGGAGCTTCTGTATCATGGCCGCTGTCATAGTCCTGTAAGGAGCTTCTGTATCATGGCCGCTGTCATAGTCCTGTAAGGAGCTTCTGTATCATGGCCACTGTCATGGTCCTGTAAGGAGCTTCTGTATCATGGCCGCTGTCATAGTACTGTAAGGAGCTTCTGTATCATGGCCACTGTCATAGTCCTGTAACGAGCTTCTGTATCATGGCCACTGTCATAGTCTTTTAAGGAGCTTCTGTATCATGGCCACTGTCATAGTACTGTAAGGAGGTTCTGTATCATGGCCGCTGTCATAGTCCTGTAAGGAGCTTCTGTATCATGGCCGCTGTCATAGTCCTGTAAGGAGCTTCTGTATCATGGCCGCTGTCATAGTCCTGTAAGGAGCTTCTGTAGCATGGCCACTGTCATAGTCCTGTAAGGAGCTTCTGTATCATGGCCGCTGTCATAGTCTTTTAAGGAGGTTCTGTATCATGGCCGCTGTCATAGTACTGTAAGGAGCTTCTGTATCATGGCCGCTGTCATAGTCCTGTAAGGAGCTTCTGTATCATTGCCACTGTCATAGTCTTTTAAGGAGGTTCTGTATCATGGCCGCTGTCATGGTCCTGTAAGGAGGTTCTGTATCATGGCCGCTGTCATAGTCCTGTAAGGAGCTTCTGTATCGTGGCCGCTGTCATAGTCCTGTAAGGAGGTTCTGTATCATGGCCACTGTCATAGTCCAGTAAGGAGCTTCTGTATCATGGCCACTGTCATAGTCCTGTAAGGAGGTTCTGTATCATGGCCGCTGTCATAGTCCTGTAAGGAGGTTCTGTATCATGGCCACTGTCATAGTCCTGTAAGGAGGTTCTGTATCATGGCCGCTGTCATAGTCCTGTAAGGAGCTTCTGTATCATGGCCACTGTCATAGTCCTGTAAGGAGGTTCTGTATCATGGCCACTGTCATAGTCCTGTAAGGAGCTTCTGTATCATGGCCGCTGTCATAGTCCTGCAAGGAGCTTCTGTATCATGGCCGCTGTCATAGTCCTGCAAGGAGCTTCTGTATCATGGCCACTGTCATAGTCCTGTAAGGAGCTTCTGTATCATGGCCACTGTCATAGTCCTGTAAGGAGCTTCTGTATCATGGCCTCTGTCATAGTCCTGTAAGGAGCTTCTGTATCATGGCCACTGTCATAGTCCTGTAAGGAGCTTCTGTATCATGGCCGCTGTCATAGTCCTGCAAGGAGCTTCTGTATCATGGCCACTGTCATAGTCCTGTAAGGAGCTTCTGTATCATGGCCGCTGCCATAGTCCTGTAAGGAGGTTTTGTATCATGGCCACTGTCATAGTCCTGTAAGGAGGTTCTGTATCATGGCCGCTGTCATAGTCCTGTAAGGAGCTTCTGTATCATGGCCGCTGTCATAGTCCTGTAAGGAGGTTCTGTATCATGGCCGCTGTCATAGTCCTGTAAGGAGCTTCTGTATCATGGCCACTGTCATAGTCCTGTAAGGAGGTTCTGTATCATGGCCACTGTCATAGTCCTGTAAGGAGCTTCTGTATCATGGCCGCTGTCATAGTCCTGTAAGGAGCTTCTGTATCATGGCCGCTGTCATAGTCCTGTAAGGAGCTTCTGTATCATGGCCGCTGTCATAGTCCTGTAAGGAGGTTCTGTATCATGGTCACTGTCATAGTCCTGTAAGGAGGTTCTGTATCATGGTCACTGTCATAGTCCTGTAAGGAGGTTCTGTATCATGGTCACTGTCATAGTCCTGTAAGGAGCTTCTGTATCATGGCCGCTGTCATAGTCCTGTAAGGAGCTTCTGTATCATGGCCACTGTCATAGTCCTGTAAGGAGCTTCTGTATCATGGCCGCTGTCATAGTCCTGTAAGGAGCTTCTGTATCATGGCCACTGTCATAGTCCTGTAAGGAGGTTCTGTATCATGGTCACTGTCATAGTCCTGTAAGGAGCTTCTGTATCATGGCCGCTGTCATAGTCCTGTAAGGAGCTTCTGTATCATGGCCGCTGTCATAGTCCTGTAAGGAGGTTCTGTATCATGGCCACTGTCATAGTCCTGTAAGGAGCTTCTGTATCATGGTCACTGTCATAGTCCTGTAAGGAGGTTCTGTATCATGGTCACTGTCATAGTCCTGTAAGGAGCTTCTGTATCATGGTCACTGTCATAGTCCTGTAAGGAGCTTCTGTATCATGGCCGCTGTCATAGTCCTGTAAGGAGCTTCTGTATCATGGCCGCTGTCATAGTCCTGTAAGGAGCTTCTGTATCATGGCCGCTGTCATAGTCCTGTAAGGAGCTTCTGTATCATGGCCGCTGTCATAGTCCTGTAAGGAGCTTCTGTATCATGGCCGCTGTCTTAGTACTGTAAGGAGCTTCTGTATCATGGCCACTGTCATAGTCCTGTAAGGAGCTTCTGTATCATGGCTGCTGTCATAGTCCTGTAAGGAGCTTCTGTATCATGGCCGCTGTCATAGTCCTGTAAGGAGCTTCTGTATCATGGCCGCTGTCATAGTCCTGTAAGGAGCTTCTGTATCATGGCCGCTGTCATAGTCCTATAGGGAGCTTCTGTATCATGGCCACTGTCATAGTCCTGTAAGGAGCTTCTGTATCATGGCCACTGTCATAGTCCTGTAAGGAGGTTCTGTATCATGGCCGCTGTTATAGCCCTGTAAGGAGCTTTTGTATCATGGTCGCTGTCATAGTCCTATAGGGAGCTTCTGTATCATGGCCACTGTCATAGTCCTGTAAGGAGCTTCTGTATCATGGCCGCTGTCATAGTCCTGTAAGGAGCTTCTGTATCATGGCCGCTGTCATAGTCCTATAGGGAGCTTCTGTATCATGGCCACTGTCATAGTCCTGTAAGGAGCTTCTGTATCATGGCCACTGTCATAGTCCTGTAAGGAGGTTCTGTATCATGGCCGCTGTTATAGCCCTGTAAGGAGCTTTTGTATCATGGTCGCTGTCATAGTCCTATAGGGAGCTTCTGTATCATGGCCACTGTCATAGTCCTGTAAGGAGCTTCTGTATCATGGCCACTGTCATAGTCCTGTAAGGAGCTTCTGTATCATGGCCGCTGTCATAGTCCTGTAAGGAGCTTCTGTATCATGGCCGCTGTCATAGTCCTGTAAGGAGCTTCTGTATCATGGCCACTGTCATAGTCCTGTAAGGAGGTTTTGTATCATGGCCGCTGTCATAGTCCTGTAAGGAGCTTCTGTATCGTGGCCGCTGTCATAACATATCAGTAACACTTTGTCTGGTTGTGTTGGCAGCTCCTGGGTCACCTCCTGGTTACTGCGAGTCTCCTGGCAAAGAAGGAGGGGCTCACCGATGGCTACAGGATTGGTGAGTGCTGAATATTACTTAGCAGGACCTATATACAGTCCACTATCTTTTACTGGCCCAACACCAAGAAACTATCAGGGCTTAATATGGTGTAGCCCCCCTTCACCTGGCAAAAATTCTTCTCTGTAACCCACTCTATTCATAAATCTCCCGGGATTTCCCCACAACTTCCCCTCACTATCTCTTTCTCCCACAGTAATCAATGATGGCAGACAGGGGGCACAGTCTGTCTATCACCTCCACCTGCACGTGATTGGTGGGCGACAAATGGGATGGCCTCCCGGATGATCTCTGTAGCAGGACCCGGAAATGCTCGTGGAAGGGAGGAGTCCAAAGATTCCGCAATGTCTGTAACCACCAATAAACAGCTTTGTACATTTATCTGTTTGTCTTTGCACACAAGAAAGTTGCACCACCAACTAAATATTTTGTGCTCACTCCAAAACAAGTGACAAATCTTTCTAAAGGAGTGGATGTGGACCAAGAGCCACACCTTTCTCCCAATAAGGAGCACCAGACCAGAATATTATCAAATCACAAACTTTTATTTTATACACTCAAAACCAAATAAGCTAAAAGGTACATACAACATGAACACAAGACACTTAAAAGCACTTCTGAGGAAAATCTCCCTATAATCTCCACCCTATTATTCCAAATATTATCCACTTATCAGGATATCAAATAAGTTGCACTCAAAAAGATACCCTCTAGTTCTAAAAATCCAATTTCCTATTTTTTTGTGCCGAGAGATGTTCAAAACATAAAGAAGATGACATTGCATCACCGCAATATATCTATATATGGGTGCGATGTGCCAACTGGGTGTCCCTACACCAAAACGAGCCAACTTTCAAAGTACTGTGGCCCGAGCTTGTGGCACAAGACAAAATCCAAAGTCAGCACCAATCACCCCAGTAAATTACATGATAATAAAATTAAGTCATTTTCATACATTTATTGAATTAAAACCACAACAGAAAATATGTAATTAAAATCAAATCCACAGCAGGGGCATCCCAACCACAATAGTGCAACAATTAATTACATAATCCATATTAAAGATCAGTAATATCAAATTTCCTGTGATTACCCTCCCAAATAAATATCAATAAATATATAAATATATATATATATATATATATATATATATATATATAGGAAACTGTGCTATAATAAAATACTCCAAATAGTGCTGGTAATTGTAAACCAATCAAGAAAGAGAGAGGAAACGTGACAATAAACAAGAGCCAACTACATAGAGTGAGTTCACTTATGTGAATTCTGGATGGTGTCCCTGCTGTGTGACACTTGTAAACTGCTGGTGATTGGTGCTGACTTTTGATTTTGTCCATCTTGTGGTAGCTGGGGCCACAGTACTTTGATAATTGACACTATTAAGAGATGGTCGGGAGCCACATTTAAGGAAAATAGATTGCAGGAGTTGCGAGCTGAAGATGAAATGATCTCCCAAAAAGCATAAAGTTAAAGGTGACGTGCACTTTCCCCCATTTTTAGCAATAATGTGCTTAAACAGCTGCTCGAGGGTGAATACTGCTGTGCAGGATTTGAGCGCATTGCACATCTGGAAGCCCAGATTCTGGATCTAAAGGAGCAACTGGAAACACTAAGAAACATTGATAACGGGAAAGGAGTCTGCTGCTTTGGCACTTTCTGGTTTAGGGGAGGGGGAGGGTGGTAGCATGGGGGGGCAGGAAAAGCAGGATAATTAGGCAGGAAACTGGATAATAGAAGGCGGGGTAGGGGTAAAAGTGACAGGTTGGCTAGCCCTGAGCAGGCACTCCACAAGTTTCCCCAGTTGTCAGATGAGGAGGATGTTAGCTCAGGGGTGGCACAGCAAGACAACACCACTGTCTGTTTCAGTAAGGAAGGGAATAGAGATGGGAGTTCATGGCGAACAAAACAGGTGCTGGCTAAGTTATTACAGGAACAGACAGGGCAATCTGTCACAAAGACTGGGTGTGTAAAGCAAAAAGGAGCCACAATATGGCCTGGAACCTGCTGATGGGTCAATTAAAGCGTGAAAAGATATTAGAAGTCAACTCAATCTTTGTTTTAACACGAGAACCATGTTCACTGTGGAGAGATGTTCAAAACAAAAAGAAGAAGACACTGTACACTGCAATATATCTATATATATATTGGTGTAATGTGCTGACTGGGTGTCCCTAAACCAAAACCAGTCAACTATCAAAGTACTGTGGCCCCAGCTGCCACAAGGCGGACAAAATCCAAAGTCGGCACCAATCACCCCAGTAAATCACATGGTAATCAAATGAAGTAATTTCCATAAACGTATTGAATTAAAACCATAACAGACAATGTGTAATTAAAATCAAATCCACAGCAGAGGCACCCCAACCACAATAGTGCAACAATTAATTACATAATCCATATTAAAGTTCAGTAATATCAAATTCCCTGTGATAACCCTCCCAAATAAATATATATATATAGGAAACTGTGCTAATAAAGTACTCCAAATAGTGCTGGTAATTGTAAACCAATCAAGAAAGAGAGAGGAAACGCAACAATAAATAAGAGCTAACTATATAGAGTGAGTTCAACTATGTAAATTCTGGATGGTGTCCCTGCTGTGTGCCGCTGGTAAACCGCTGGTGATTGGTGCTGATTTTGTCCGTCTTGTGGCAGCTGGGGCCACAGTACTTTGATAGTTGACACTATTGAGAGATGGTCGGTAGCTACATTTAAGGAATAGATTGAAGGAGTTTGCGGTTTGCTGGATCTAAAGGCGCAACTGGGAACACTAAGAAATATTGATAACGGGAAAGGAGTCTGCTGCTCGTGCACTTTCTGGTTTAGGGGAGGGGGAAGGGTGGTAGCATTGGGGGTGCAGGAAAAGCAGGATAATTAGGCAGGAAACTGGATAATAGAAGGCGGGGTAGGGGTAAAAGTGACAGGGAGGTTAACCCCGAACCGGCACCCCACAATAAGTTTGCCCGGTTGGCAGATGAGGAGGATGTTAACTCTGGGGTGGCACATCTGCAGCAAGACACCACCACAGCCTGCTCCAGTAAGGAAGGGAAGATAGATGGGACTTCATGGTGAACAAGACAGGTGCTGACTAAGTTATTACAGGAACAGACAGGCCAATCTGTCACAAAGACCGGGGTTATCGAGCAGTTGGGAATATCGAGAGTGTTGCCTTCCTGTGGCAAAAGTTTGGCATGCCGCAGTTTGGGCTGATAGATTATTGAGAGGGTTTGGTGAGAATCCAGCGGTCATGGTGCATATTGGCACCAATGACTTAGGAAGAAGTGGGTGGAAGGTCCTTAAAAATGATTTCGGGGGCTCAGGCTGTAAGCTTAAGACAAGGACCTCAACTGTAGTATTCTCAGAAATACTACCAGTACCAAGAGCCACACCAGAGAGGCAGCGGGAAATTAGGGGGTAAATGAGTGGCTCAGAAATTGGGATAAAAAGGAGGGCTTTGGTTTCTCAGAGAACTGGGCTGATTTCTCAGTGGGCTACTGGTTCTATGGCAGGGACGAGCTGGACCTCAATGAGGAGGGTGCATCTGTCCTTGGGGAGGTTGGAGGAGTGTTTAAACTAAGCACTGAGGAGAGGGTATATTCACATATAGAGGGGAAGGCATGATAGAAAGAGACAGTAGGGGTGGAAATGAAACTGGGGGTAAAAATGAAACTGGGGGTGGTGGAGAGGCGGGAGTATAACTAGCAGATTTAAAGTGATCCAAAACCCAGGATTTTGACTTTCCGGGGTTTTGCTCCTTTTCCCCGGGGCAGCCTGATCGCTGTCTGAAACCCTCCAGATCGCTGAGCGCAACTCAACTCTTCCCGATCCTACGGGGAAATGCAGGACCGCTCGTTCAATGGGCATGCTTGGAGACGCTGGCATCACGTTGTCTAAGTCTTTGTCTAATCCCTCTAACAGGGAGCGTGCCCGCATCGGCCATTTACAAATGCCTGGAGTGGGCACACGCCCTGCTAGAGGGATAGTGGGGATGCAGCCTTGGCTTGCGCATTCACTGTTGGAACGGGAAATAAGGTAAGTTTATGGGGAGACCTAGGGTGTTTCACACAGCTGGGCATCCCGATTTTGGATGCCCCGGGGGGAGGGAATCTTATAGATTCCCGGGCCGATCGCCGTGGGTTTTGGTCCACTTTAAGGGCAATATAAAAAGATCACCAAAATGATCTGAAGTGCATACTTACCAATGATAACAGAAGAACATAATGGGGGGTAACAGTGACCTGGCTGGATGAAATCTATGACTGGGCAGTAAACCTACAGGGCTACTGTGTGTTTAGAGCGGACCATAAAAAACGCAAAGGGGGCGGAGTCTGCTTATTTGTAAAATTCTCTCTCCCTGCTCTGCGGGAGGACATATAAGAAGGAAATGAACATGCATGGGTAGAAATACTTAAAGGGAAAAACAAGAATAAAATAAAATTAAGAAAAAAATAAACAATGTAAACAACAGATAAAGGCGGCAAAGCTGGAGACGGAAAGACTAATTGTCCAAAAGAGTAAAACTAACCCCAAAATGTTCTACAGCTACATAAACAGTAAAGGATACATGAAAGTGTGGGCCACCTGAAATGCAAGGCGGGGACTATAGAGGGAAATGAGGAGAAAGCAAATTTACTAAATATTTCCTTTGCTTCCATAGTCACAGAGAATTGTGATATACCAGATAAAATGCAGAAACAACCCACAAACTTTCCATTAAATGTCACCTGTCTAAGGAAGAGGTGCAGCACGGCTTAAACAAATGAAACCACACAAATCCCCAGGACCAAATGGTATTCATCTCTGTGTTGTAAGGGAATTACCAAGCCACTATTTTTTTTTTTATAGATTCAATGATGATTGGAAATGTTCCACATGATTGGCACTTAGAAAATGGAGCCAGGGCTCTAAAGGGGAACCACATATTGTTCAAGAGGACCAAACCCCACATTTTTAACTTGCATCCCCCATGAAGAGTACATTATGCCAATTGTTAGTGCTCCTGCTTCACTCTAATCCCCATAATTTCACCTGTTTTAAAGCTTCGCCTCCTCCATTCATTGCCATTGTCGTGTGTGGCAAAGATGGGTCACACCCATGCAATGACTGATTGTCTGTCATCTCACAGAGAGGGGCAGCAAAAAAATCAGTGTTCGAGGACGATTTGAAAAGGCAAATATCTATTTCTAATTATACAACCTAAGAATAGAGTATCAGCAAGGGCTTTGGCCAAATGTAGCTCACAAGCTCATTGGGTTTTGGTCCGCTTTAGGTTTAACATCTGTGGTGGGCTAGCTATTTGAATGCTTTCAAAGTGATGCTATCCTGGAGTAACTCATTGACCCCATTACTCCTTATAAGCATGGCTTTATGAGCAATCACTCCTGACATACCTGATCGGCTTTCATGAGGAAGTAAGCTGGGTCAGATGTAACAGGATGTCATGTGACTTTTCTAAAGTACTTGATACAGTGCCACATAAAAGACCGGCACAGAAGATTAGAATGTTTGGACTGGTGGGAAACATGTGTACATAGGTAAGTAATTGGCTTAATGATAGGAAACAGGGTGGTTATCAACGGTACATACTCAGATTGGATCACTGTTACTAGCTGAATACCGCAAGGGGCATTTCTAGGCCCAGGCATCTTTGCAGATGATACTAAGGTGTGTAAAGTAATTAACACAAAGGAGGACAGCAGGCAGCTACAAACAGATAAAGATAAATTGGGTGTGTGAAAAACGTGTGGGCTGTAAACAGAACTCCACTTCTTCCTGCCTTACCTCTGCCCACCTCACCTCTTCTCACTCACTTCTTTTCCTCCTTACCTCTTCCCTCCTCACTCATCCTCTACTCACTTTACCCCTACCCGCTTATTCTCCCCTCTGCCTATCTCACCACTCCATATACATAAAAGCATATATAATTCTTTAAAGTGAACTAATACCGGGGATTATCACTATCCTGGATGTTTGTTCTTGCCCTGGGGGCATCCCAATTTGCGATGCCTCTCTGTGTGAACCCCCCAGTTCGACCCCAAAAACTAATCTTTGTCCTGCATGCGTGGGATGCCTTCTAATCAGCACTGTTTGCCATGCATACTATTGATTAGCATACAGCCCTGATTACCCAGAGACCCCGCCATAAGGGAGAGGATGCATCTCCGGTTTCCCTGTTGTGTGCATCACACTCCTGTCCCCAGCCTATCTGAATGGTGCCGCACCTCAGCTACGGGGGGATGAGATGCGGCTATGGCTGGAGAGTGCTGGGAAAAGGTAAGTGAATGCTAGTCATTTGGGGTACTCATATTTGAGTCAGGATGCCCGAGGGAAGGATGGAAACAGTCGGTCCTGTAGTCTTTTAGACTCATCTGGGGGGCTCACACCTGCGGGGATGCCCCAGAGGGGGCTGAAATGGCTGGCCCTGAAGACGTTTAGACTCCAGGGCTGGCCTGCATGGTGGTTGGTTCACCTACACCTGTCGTGCAGTAAACCGTTTGCATTTTATTGAGGCCCCTTAGACCTGAATAAGTTGTGCCCCCTGGTCGAGAGCAACTGATTAAAGTGGACCAAAACCCAGGATTTTGACTATCCTGGGTTTTGGTCCCAGATCGGTGATGCCCCGCTGTGTGAAACCCCCCAGATTGCTGAGCCCAACTCACCTCTTCCCGGCCCTACGGCCGCACATTCAATTAGCGCACTCAGAGCCGCTGACCTCACACCGGCTAAGACCAGTGGCCCAGAGTGCGCTAGTGACTGCATATCCCCCTTCCCTCTAACATCGAGCGTGCCTGCGCCGGTCATTCTGAAATTCCTGGCTCGGGCACGCGTCCTGCTAGAAGGATTACGGGGATGTGGCCGCGGCTCACACATGCGCCGTTGGACCGGGAAACAGGTTAAGTGTATGGGGCGACCTGGTGGGTTTCACACAGCAGGGCATCCCGATTTTGGATGCCCCGGGGGAAGGGAATCAATCTGCCCGGGAATCTAACAGAATTTTATTGATAATAAGTTGAGCCTCCTGGTCTAGAGCAACTGATTAAAGTTGACCAAAACCCAGGATTTTGACTATCCTGGGTTTTGGTTTTTCCGCACTGTCTGAAACCCCTCAGATCGCCAGACGCAACTCACCTCCTCCTGGTTCTACAGCGCATGTGCAGCCGCTTGTCCAATCAGTGTGCTCAGAGCTGCGGACATCACACCGTCTAAGACAGTGTCTAAGGCCAGCGTCTCTGAGCACGCTGGTGGCCTTATCCCCGCTTCCCTGTAACAGGGAGCATGCCCGCGCCGGCCATTCTCAAATGCCTGACGCGGGCATTCGCCCTGTTAGAGGGATAGCGAGGATGCGGTCGCAGTGCATGCTTGTGCTGTTGGACCGGGAAGCAGGCAAGTCTATGGGACAACCTGGGGGGTTTCACACAGTGGGGCATCCCGATTTTGCCCCGGGGGAGAGAATCAATCGGGAATCTTATAGATTCCTGGGCCGATCGTGGTGGATTTTGGTCCACTTTAAAACCCCGAACGTCTCCTGAAATCGTTAGTAAGGATTGCTGATTACTCCAAACACAGGCCGAATACCCTTCTTTGAGGAGCTCGATTGAATATGGCGGCTCAAGCACAAGGCGCGTCTCCTCATGGTTCCGATATAGTGACCTCTCCTCTAATAGATAAGCACAGAAGATGCTCACAGGAAGCCCCTTCTATTTGGAGACTCGCTTGATAAACATGGCCCAGTAGATATGTGTCAGGACTCTAATCCCGCTAATTCCCCGGCTAGGCTTTCACCCGCATTGATCATATCTGTACCACGCGTTTTCTTTACCACTAATTTCTGACTATTAACTTAGATATGGTCACTATGGTGACTATTGATTAGATTCCCGGGCCGATCGTGGTGGGTTTTGGTCCACTTTAAGACCCCGAAGGCCTCCTGGAATCTCTAGTAATGGTCGCTGATAACTATGCTCCAAACACAGGCTGAACACCTTTCTTTGAGGAGCTCCTATGAAAGATGGCGGCTCAAGCACAAGGTGCGTCTCCTCGTGGTTCAGATCTAGTGACCTCTCCTCTAATAGATAAGCACAGAAGATGCTGTAGGAAAAACCTCACAGGAAGCCCCTTCTATTTCCAGACTTGCTTGATAAACATGGCCCAGTAGTTATGTGGCGGGACTCTAATCCCGCTAATTCCCCGGCTCGGCTTTCACCCGCATTGATCTGTACCACGCGTTTTCCTTACAACCAATTACCGCCGCCTCAACAATTCCAGTCTCGTGATCAGACCGTGACCTCAACTCAATGACACCGAGATCCAGCAGCAAGTCCACCGAGGAATCTCTGCTCTGTGAAACAAAAGACACGCCGCACGCTGGATGAGCATTCACCTATAATTACAAGCCGGACCCCGCTCCTCCATCGCGTTGTGGGAAGCCAACAAAGCTCTAATCAGGGGACATTTAATCCAGCCAACGTCGCTGACAAGAAAGGGCAGAGAAACAAACCCGAGGAAGAGCTAATTCAGAAAGACTTCCAACGAGCCCCAGAAACATTCCAGAATAATCCCTCCAACACTACGAGCAACAAACCAACACAAACCGGGCGGGAGCTAAATTTAGAACTGATGGGTAAAGCAGAAAATCAAATACACGGGACTGGATGCAAGCGGTATAAACTGAGAAATAACAGGGAACTAACCTGGTAATTACTAGGTCGTAATGTGACAACCCCAAAACTCCAATAAAACTGAACACAGCAAATCCTGACGGATAAAGCGTACACGGGACTGGACGCAAGCGGTATCAACCGATGAATAACAGGGTATTAACCTGGTAATAACCAGGTAATAACATGACCACCCAGAAACTCCAATAAAACTGAACGCAGCAAATCATGATGGATAAAGTGGAAAATCGAATACGCGGGACTGGACGCAAGTGGTATAAACCGAGAAATAACTGGGTACGAACCTGGTAATGACCAGGTCGTAACGTGACAGACTCAAAACTCAAGCCAATAAAACTGAACACAGCTAATTTTCTTAGATCCCAATAAAAATACAGACACTTCCAACAAATAAATCTATCCCATATCTTGATTTCTGGGTTCTGGGTCCCAGGCATCTTTGCAGATGATACTAAGTAATTGAAAAAAAGTATATGGATATGCACAGCATATATGCAACAGAGTAGTATTTGTAGGTGCCGGCTAATGGGGTAAGTAGATCAAGAGAAAATTATAAAGCCGGGGCTCTAGATGTGCCCCAAGTTAACCCCATAAAGAGCCGCACTCATAAGTATATGAAAGTATAAAAGCGAAAATTTATTATAATCACATCTGCAGCTAAAACATACAACATACAAGGACAAAGTTAAAAATACATAAAGAAGCTAAAGGAGGAATCCTAAGTATGGCTATATGGCTCTAATATATATATATATATATATATATATATATCTATATATACAAGTCCATAGAAAAATATTTTTTATGAATAAATATACTTGATTGAATGGCAATTAAAGTGCAAAACAGTCAGTGTAAACAATTAATCTACAAATCCATAGATGCAAAGTAATACAAGTGCAAATGTAAAAAAAAGAAAAAAAATATAAATATTTTTTTTTTATATATTTAATGTTAACGTGTCTATGTGCAAAAAAAAAAGCAAAAAATGTCAATGCTGAAACAATAGAGCATCAGACATACAAACAGTGACTGTGGATAAAGGGCCAAAGGTGCATGGGAAAGTGCATTAGCCAATTCAAGCAATCAATGATAGATCAAAAGATGGATAACATCACCAATAATCATGAGCCCAGGTCCTCCTACAGCAGCCTACCAATGGCGCGTTGCGTGGCCAAATGCCACTTTGCCAGGGTTAATTACTAAGTAATTAACACAAAAAGAGGACAGCAGGCAGCTACAAACAGATAAAGATAAATCGGATGTGTGGAAAAAATGTGCGCTGTAAACAGAAATCCGGTTCTTCCTGCCTCACCTCTGCCCACCTCACCTCTTCCCAGTTCTGGGCCCAGGCACCTTTGCAGATGATACTAAGATGTGTAAAGTAATTAAAACAAAAGAGAGACAAGAAGGAAGGATGACAAATAGTCACTATTGCCCCGCCCCTGAGGAACTGACAGTCTAAAGGATAAGGAGCGGAGATGAGGGGGAAGGATCACAGACAGTTAATATTGCCCCGCCCCTAAGGAGCTGACAGTCTAGAGGATTAGGGGCGGATATGAGGGGGAAGGATGACAAACAGTCAGCATTGCCCCGCCCCTGAGCAGCTGACAGTCTTAAGTATGAGGGGCAGAGACGAGGGGGAACGATCACAGTCAGTATTGCCCCACCCCTGAGGAGCTGACTGTCTAAAGGATGAGGGGCGGAGACGAGGGGAAAGGATCACATACAGTCAGTATTGCTCCACCGCTGAGGAGCTGACAGTCTAAAGGATGAGGGGGTGGAGACGAGGGGGAAGGATCACATACAGTCAGTATTGCCCCGCCCCTGAGGAGCTGACAGTCTAAAGGATGAGGGGGAAGGATCACACACAGTCAGTATTGAGCTTTGTGGCATGTGCTCTATAGAGAATCGCTTAAGGCAGATTGTATGCTTGTCTGAATAGGTGGGTTTTGAGGGCTGTTTTGAAAGCTGAAAGGGTTGTGGAGTGGCGGATTGAGTGGGGAAGAGCATTCCAGATGATTGGAGCAGCACGTGAGAAGTCCTGGAGGCGGGCATGAGAAGAGGTGACCAGGGGAATCTTATGCCTGTTGTTTTGGTCCACTTTAACGACGAGAGGGCGAGGTAAGTACATATTCTAAGTATGTCACACACCCCGCTTCAAAACATTCATTACACTTGGGTATACTGACCTGTAGATGGCGATCTTGCAGAGATGATAACAAAAAAAGGTCAGACCCTCCCGGCCCATAAATACCTGGGACCTCCCACTCATTACCCAGTTTTCCATCTCTGCAGAGGCTAGCAAGTCAGAAGATGATGTCTCCTCCTTGCAGGTAGCCGGGATGACTCCCGGCCACTTTTATTCTTCTATTCCTGCCCGGATCCCCTTGTTTTATATTCCCTGCCTCCCAGCCTAGGCTGCTGGTCCGGGCAAAGGTAGTTGGCACCCCTGGTGCTTAGGAGCCGTGAGACCCCATAACAAGGGGTAGGTGGCTATCCGGGTTTGTGATCCTTAGAGGGGGGGGGCGGGTCCCCTTTGGATTCCTGTATTCATGTGTGTGTGTGCGTTTACATGTGTGTGTTTTTTTCTTCACTTTCATGGCGCAGGAGGTCCCGCAGCGCCGGCCTCCGACGAGCTAACAGTGCTGGCCGCAACGGCGCCGGCGAGCCCATGAGGGCTTCTTCTCCTCCGATGGGGGGGGGCGGGGCCAGATGCTCGCGCGCGCCTACGACACGCCCCCGTGCTGAGAGTGTGCGGCTTTCACGTCCCGGCTTCTGGCCGGGAGAGACGGGGGAGGGCCGGGTCGGCCCGCCCTCCCTCCTCCTACTGCACACTGCGTGCGTTTCCTGCGATACCGATGGTCGGGTGAGGGGCCTGATGGCCGTCACTGTCTATTGTTATTGGCTTCCTTACATTTGCATGGTATTGTGTGCTTATGTTCCAGGTGGACCATTGATCATATTAAAGGGGGGTTCTCCCGGTCCAGGTCCCTGGTTAAAATTTAGCTGGCCTAAAATCCTCCCACTCGGGACTTAAAGGGGCATCCTGGGTGGCTTAATTGCGTAATTCCCAAACAATATAAAGAGCATTGTACACATTTATTGCATATACCATATATAGTACTAAAAAAAAAAAAAAAAAATCACCATATGGAGGCTTCCCCGGATACTGGGCTTGTGCCCCCCTCGGGGCAATCCAGGCTGTGTTTGGGGTGTGGGGTATCCCCTTTGGAGGATGATGTATTTTTATGTGTACCCTGTGCGCAGCGGACTATTATGCGGCAGACCGGATCTCATGCGTCCGGTTCTGCTCCGCTGGTCTCCTCCCCGTCTCCCCCTTGCCTGACACGTGCGTGTGATGTGGTCATTAGCGGGGAGTCACAATCTGAGGTGTGTGCCAGTTTTCTAGTGCCGTCGCCAAAAAGGCCGCGGCAAAGAGAAAACATTTGTATTCGGCTGCGCAGGCCTTTGATAGGGAGGACTTTGACTCCCTGGATTGGTCTGATTGTTCCCCGCGTGAGGAAGGGGAGTTGTATGAGGGGTCTGATGACTCCGATGATCAGCAGTTTGTGGGCGCTGATACCGAGCAGGGCCAGGGGGATTCCTCGGATACCTCTAGGGTCCTGGCTCATATGTTTGAGGTCCAGGCTATTTCTCCCCCCGAGGTGGCTCCTCCGCTGAAGGGGGAGTTCTTTGAAGAGACGAAGCCCCGCTTGGAATTTCCTTATCAAAAGCATTTTGATGGTATAATTCGCAAGGAATGGGAGAGGCCGACGCGGCTTCCGGGTTTCCCACCGGGTTGGGACGAGAAATATCCCTTTCCGGCGGATGCAGTGAAGCACTGGTCGTCTCCCCCCCGAGGTGGATGCTCCTGTTTTGGGGTTGTCCAGCTCCTCAGTCCTCCATTCTCCGGAGTGCACTACTCTCAAGGATGGTGAGGATAAACGCATTGACCAGATGGCTTGTCATGGTTTTGCCAGTGTTGGATCGGCCTTGCGGACGGTTTGTGCTTCTGAGCTTGTACTGGTTGCTGCCAGGTCGGTTGTTAGAGGATTGTTGACCTCGTCCGGGCTTGACCCGGTTAGTGAGGAGTTTGCCGACCTTCAGTGCTGTGAGTTATTCTTATCCTTTGTACTGTCCGCCCTGGACGACACTTTGGTGATGTGTAGCAGAGCTGCGGCTCTGCTTGTGGCTATCCGGTGGTCGGTTTGGTTACACCAGTGGGCGGCTGATTTTGTGTCCAATAAGTCACTCACGGCCCTTCCCTTTGTGGGGTTGCGGCTCTTTGGAGAAAAATTGGATTCGGTGGCAAAGTGAGGTAAGTTGCCTCAGCATAAGAAGCAGCGTCGCCCCTTTCGGGGGGCGGCTTCCTTCTCTCAGTCCTTTCGTGGGGCTAGAGTTGGCAGGGGTTCGGCTTTCCCCTCGTCCAGAAGTGATTCCTGGACCAGGGGCAGGGGTCGGGCCCGTCCAGGACACAGTTGGGGCTCCAAGCCTAGAGTCGCTGCCAAGCCGGCTCAGCAATGAGGGGGCGCCCTCACCCTTGCGGGTGGGGGGACGGCTGCTACTCTTCTCCCAGGTTTGGGTTCAAGAGGTCTCGGACAGATGGATTCAGGAAGTGGTGTCTTCCGGTTACAAACTGGAGTTCGAGTTCCGGCCTCCTCCCAGATTCTTCAGTTCTCGGGTGCCGTCAGATCCTCTGGCCGCCCAGGGGCTTCGGGAGGCAGTAGCAAGTCTCTTTGACATGGCTGTCATCTGCCCGGTGCCCCACTCAGACCGGGGCCGGGGCTTCTATTCCAATTTGTTCACGGTGCCCAAGAAGGATGGATCCATTCGTCCCATTCTGGATCTGAAGTTGCTCAACAGGTTTGTTCGTCCCCGGAAGTTCCGTATGGAAACTCTGCGCTCAGCCATCCACTCACTTCGTCAGGGGGACTTCATGATGTCCATAGACATCAAGGATGCTTACCTGCATATTCCAATATTTCCGGCACGCCAGAGATTCCTCAGGTTTGTCGTGGACAATCGACATTTTCAGTTTGTGGCTCTTCCGTTTGGCCTTACCTCGGCTCCAAGGGTTTTTACCAAGGTGTTGGCAGGAGTGATGGCCATCCTCAGAGCCAGGGGTATCCGCATCGTGCCCTATCTGGACGATCTTCTCATCATGGCGTCTTCCCTCAGTCAGGCGCAGCTGGATACCAGGCATGTGGTGTCCACTCTGGAGAGTTTTGGTTGGGTGATCAACTATCCCAAGTCCTGCCTCACTCCCTCCAGGGTGGTGGAGTTTCTGGGAATGTCGCTGGATACTTCTCAGGCCAGGGTGTTCCTCCCCGGGCCAAGGTTCTTCTGATTCAGGAATTGACTCAGTGTCTTCTATCCATCCCCCGTCCGTCCATCCGGCTAGGGATGCGACTCATGGGATTGATGGTGGCGTCGTTCGAGGCGGTTCCCTTTGCCCAGTTTCACACAAGGACGCTCCAGCTCCATCTCTTGGCGGCCTGGGACGGGTCCCCGCTGTCATTGGATCAGTCCTTTCTGATGTCCCCCCGGCTGCGGCGTTCCCTTCGGTGGTGGCTGGAACCAAGCAATCTGACGAGGGGCAGATCCTTTCTGACCCCTCGTTGGGAGACGGTCACCACAGATGCCAGCCTGTCAGGTTGGGGGGGGATTTTGGAAGGATCTTCAGTTTCAGGGACTGTGGGGGCCTCAGGAGGCTAACGATCCCATCAATGTTCTGGAGCTGAGAGCCATCAGGTTGGTTCTGGCTCACTTGACTCTTCAGTTGCGGGGTCTACCGGTTCAAGTTCGGTCGGACAATCGGACGGCGGTCGCCTACATCAATCACCAGGGAGGGACTCGCAGCAGGCGTGCCCTCAGGGAGGTGTCCTTGATCCTTGCCTGGGCAGAGAGCAATGTCCCATGCATCTCGGCGGTGTATATTCCGGGATTGGAGAACATGGAGGTGGACTCCCTGAGCAGGGGGTCATCTCGCCGGGGGGAATGGTCGCTCTGCCCCAAGGTGTTTCGGTCGCTTTGCCAACGGTGGGGGTCTCCGGAGGTGGACCTCTTTGCCGTCACAATCACAAGATTCCGGCATTTGTGTCTCTCTCGTGGGATCCACTGGCTCTGGCAGTGGATGCCATGTCTCTGAACTGGAGGGATCTGGGGTTTCTGTACCTGTTCCCTCCGTTTCCCATGGTGGGCAGAGTGGTGCGCAAGCTGGCCCTAGAGGGCGCGTTAGCAATCCTGGTGGCTCCAAGGTGGTCAAGACAGGTTTGGTTCGCAGACGTGGTAAGGTTGGCGGAGGATCAGTTAGACCTGCCCCTTCTGCCCGATCTGCTCACTCAGGGTCCACTGCTCTACCCCAATTTGCCAACGCTGGCTTTGACGGCGTGGCTGCTCAAACCTCCATCTTGAAGGAGGAAGGTCTTTCTGAGTCATTCAGACTCTGGTTAGGGCTAGAAAGAAGTCTTCCTCTGCCATCTACTATAGGATTTGGAGGTCTTATATTGATTGGTGTGAAGTCCGGGCCTTGCCTTGCAGGGCGTTTTCTATCCCTAGGGTTTTGGAATTTCTGCAACATGGTCTGGACCAAGGTTTGCAGCTTAGTACGCTGAAGGGGCAGGTTTCTGCTCTGGCGATTTTCTTTCAAAAGTCCTTTGCCCTTCATCCTCTGGTTAAGACCTTTTTCCAGGGGGTTACGCATGTGCGGCCTCCTAGGAAGCCTTTGCTCCCAGTGTGGGATTTGAATTTGGTTTTGTCTGCCTTGCAGGGTCCTCCTTTTGAACCTTTGCAGGATATTGCACTTTCTACGCTTACTCAGAAGGTTGTTTTTCTGGTTGCCATCACCTCCGTTCGACGTGTTTCGGAGTTGGCAGCCTTGTCTATTAAGGCTCCTTACTTTGAGAGGCATCAGGACAAGGTTGTTTTCCGCTTCAAACCAGATTTCCTTCCTAAGGTGTTCTCTGCTTTTCATTTGAATCAGGATATTGTTCTTCCCTCCTTGTGTCCTAAGCCTAGCAATGACAAGGAGAGGGTTTTGCATTCTTTGGATGTGGTTTGCTGTGTGAAGTACTATTTGGTGGCTACCTCTCCTTTTCGTAAGACTGACGCCCTTTTTGTGGTGCCCTGTGGGCCTAAGAAGGGCTTGGCTTCTGCCAAGTCTTCCATTAGTAAATGGATTCGCCAGGCCATTGTTGGGGCCTATTCCGCCCCTTTTCGTGTTACTGCTCATTCTACTCGTGCTGTTGGGGCGTCTTGGGCTTTTCAGCACCAGGCCTCTGTTGAACAAGTTTGTAAGGCCGCTACTTGGTCTTCGGTTCACACTTTTTCCAAGTTTTACAAGGTTGATGTTCGGGCCTCAGCGGATGCTGTTTTTGGCTGCAAAGTTCTGCAAGCTGCAGTGGTTTAAGTTTGTGCCTTGTTTTTTGGATCCCCGCCCTTTATGGACACTGCTATTGGATGTCCCACATGTAATGATTGTCTTGAAGCGGGGTGTGTGACATACTTAGAATAATACCATTTTGTGAATACTCACCTGTAAAATGGGTATTATAAGTATGTCACACACCCCGCTTCACCCTGCCCTTTTGTATTCTGGATCCTTTATATGGTGAACCTTTGTTAGTTTTTATTGGCTTTCCTGGTCCCTTTACCTTACTGCTATCTTTATACTGGGGAATGAGTGGGAGGTCCCAGGTATTTATGGGCCGGGAGGGTCTGACCTTTTTTTGTTATCATCTCTGCAATATCGCCATCTACAGGTCAGTATAATTTCTAGTACAGGTCAGTATAACCCAAGTGTAACGAATGTCTTGAAGCGGGGTGTGTGACATACTTATAATACCCATTTTGCAGGTGAGTAGTCACAAAATGGTATTTGTCCTTACATTATGTACTTCTCACTCTTTACGACCTTGCGAACAAAAATTTATTTCTATAAGAATCTAGAATAACAAAATCTATATTGTTTAAAAGACAAATGGCGACGGGCGCCCCCTCACCTCTGGTCCTATTACCAAGCTTGGAGGGATCAGAGCAAGAAAAGGTAAGTACATGTAACATACTATGGGGTAACATAGAAGACCCCAAGCAAACACAACCCAAAGGGCGACAGACGCCCCCTCACTTCTGGTCCTATTACCAAGCTTGGAAGGATCACAGCTAGGAAAGGTAAGTGTGTGTAACATACTATGGGGTAACATAGAAGACCCCAAGCAAACACAACCCTATAACTGGTCACTAGTGATTGGCTGCTGTAGGAGGAACCTGGCTCAGTTAACTGGTGATGTGATTCATTAATTTATTGATTATTGATTGGTTGAGCTTTTTTCATTGTATTGGTCTTATGCACTTTACTTAAATAATCACCATTATACCTGATATTTGGTTGAGCGTTTGCACTTTATGCAATTCCACTAATGAATCACATTGTAGCTATGGATTGTTAGATTATTTTTATACATTTTTACACAATTTTTTGCAGTGTCGCTATTCAACCCTGTATATAGCCATGAAATACTTTATATAATGGACTTGTGTGTATATAAGAGCCATATATAGGGTTCCTCCTCAACCTTCTGTTCTGTATATGTATGTATGTGTATGTATATTTGTCCTTTTATATTGTATGTTTTAGGTGTTTATTTCATCTCAATAAATTCCTGCTTTTATATCTTTATACATTTATGACTGCGGCTCTTTGTGGGGCACATCTAGGGCCCCAGTTACACAAATTTTCCCTTTTCTATAATTGGTCAGTGTCAAGGTTAGCGGTGGAGTGAACACTGGTCCCGGGGAAACCGAGGCTCCCACTGCTTTCAAGGCGGGCACCGGACGCTACTACCAAAATCCCACCATGACCCGGTGGAGTCTAATCTTCCCTGGACTCACCTGTGCAGCGGAATATAGATTACCTTGTGCCCCAGGGGTCACAGATGCAGAGTCCAAATGAGAAGTCAAAGGTTCAAATCCAACAGGGGAAGCCAAGGTTGTATCGGATAATCAAGTTGAGGATGTTTAGGGTTATACCCCTCCAAGGGTCCGAGGGTAAATCCAGATATAACCAAAATGGGGGTTACCTCTTACACCCCACAGAAAATGCCCACAGGGTCTAACAATTGCACTCACTCAGTATTTCATATTATTATCATAATTACCTTGCCTCGAGAAAGAGACCTGGAGGTCTCGAAACGCGTTGCTGCACGGGGGGGGGGGCGGGTGCTGCTTTGCTCTGGACTATGCGCGATGGCGATTGGTCAGTAATTCATGTACTGTATGCTTCCTTTTGGCTTACTCAATTTCTGTACTGGGTTGAATGCTATGTGATCATTGAAATGGATGCACTTTATTTGGCACTTGCACTTTTCTGAATATTTTTTAATTTTGTATATTAGGCTAGGATTAATTAATTAATAATTAATTAATAGGATTAATTAATTTGAATATTAGGCTAGGATTAATGAATTGTATTATAGATAAGCATATGCACTTATGTGAGCAACAGCTCCCCCTGGAGGATATAAACGCCTATGGCATGTTTGTGCTTTTAGTAGGTTTTAATCAGGTGATAATAAGTAAGAGGTAACCCCCATTTTGTATATACTTTGGTTTGGGAAGTGCCACAGGCCAGTGCACCAACATATAGGATTGTTACTGTTGGTGCCTCCCATTTTCCCCTTTTCCTCACTCAAAATTGTATATGTAAATCCAGATATTCTTGATATTCTTCTCTCTTGAGAAAGGCTCCCAGCCGAAACGTTGAGGGTTACTTAAAGTGGACCAAAACCCACGCCGATCGGCCCGGGAACCTATAAGATTCCCTCCACCCGGGCATCCAAAGTCGGGATGTAATGTCATCTGTAATGTGTTTGCGGAGCCTTGTCTGTATTATTATTATTTCATTAAATCCTAGGTGCTGTTTCTCTTTAAGGGCGTGGTTGGGGTGTGGTCAGGGGTGTGACTGGGCGGGGCTTAAATGTGTCCCTCTTTACAGCTTTCTAAAGTTGGGAGGTATGACCTAGTGATCTTCTCACCAGAGAGACAGAGACATGGAAACTGAAATTCAGTTCATTGCGATTATTCATTTATTTAATTTTCATTATTAATTATTATTATATCATTCAGACAGACAAATGTTATCAATGGGGAAATATTCGTAATTCAATATAATGACCTCGAAATGTGGGAACGTGCCCGGCCAATCACAAATGGCTGAGACGGGCACACGCCCTGCTAGAGGGATAGCGGGGATGCAGCCACAGCTCGCAAATGCTGGGAAAGAAAGTAAGTGTATGGGCGACTTGAGGGTCGTCCCGATTTTTGATCCCCGGGGGGGGGCAAGAATCGATCGGCTTTTGATCCACTTTAAAGAGGATCAAAACCTATGACGGCAGTTCCTGAAATCTAAAAGACTCCAGGGCCGGCTGGTAGCCTGTCCCCGTGCATCCGATGTCCCGCTGGGTGAAACCACCACGGTCGCTGGTAAGCTCACCTTTACTGCCAGCTCCCGCATCCCCGACTTCCCTGTAGCTGTGCGCACCCGGGCAGAAAGGGGAGGAGCCTGTAGCCGGCTGCCGTGTGTCATACTTCAGTTTTGAGATCAGCCAATCGGTCATCTATAAACCATTCCTCCCGCGTGTCCCTGATTTGGAGGGACTCTCCCTTTTTGGAGTCCATGTCCCCCTGTCCCTCGTTGTTCCCATTTGTCCCTCTTTGAGGTGTAACATGCAGATCTGCAGCAATAAATGATTCATTCGCCTATTCAAGTGTTTCTATTGTAACTGTTGGGGGGGGGGGGTGGTGGCAGACGCTCAGACCATTTTATAACTAACCTGGGAGGTAGGGAAAATGGCCTTAGCTCTGTCCCTGTTCTGGTAGGATCAGAATTGGGGGGCCAGGGCCTGAGTTTTCCCTGAGGTGGGATACCTCTTGAAATAACCGGTAAGGTTCTAGTTATAATGTTTGTATCACATGTTTCTTAGTTCACGTTGTGCTTAAGAGGACGATGTCCCGCAGGCTTAAACAATATACTGGTGACGTTTTTAGTAACAAACACACTTATAGTAAATACATCTGTATCCAGTCTGTTTTTCTGAATCACAAAATATTTATTGTTTGTAGCAAGTGGGTTTCTCAGATTTGTAGCAAGTATTTAGATACCAAATTTGCTGGTGCAGACGCGTTTCGCACTTAGCTTCCTCAGTGCACCAGGGATACTACAATATAAACATATACATACATTTGTACGGTTTTTACCACTTCATGTTTTTTTGTACATGTATATTGTTCATTCTATAACACGCCCATTGATTGTGTTTGCACTTACTTCAGGTTCTTAATATCCAATGTATAAATTTGGCTTATCTCCAATGGTCCAAGATTGCTCTAGATATAATGAACAATTTATATTTTATATTGTCTGATTGTAATTGAATTTTGCAATCCCATAGTCTGCACCAGCAAATTTGGTATCTAAATACTTGCTACAAATCTGAGAAACCCACTTGCTACAAACAATAAATATTTTGTGATTCAGAAAAACAGACTGGATACAGATGTATTTACTATAAGTGTGTTTGTTACTAAAAACGTCACCAGTATATTGTTTAAGCCTGCGGGACATCGCCCTCTTAAGCACAACGTGAACTAAGAAACATGTGATACAAACATTATAACTAGAACCTTACTGGTTATTTCAAGAGGTATCCCACCTCAGGGAAAACTCAGGCCCTGGCCCCCCAATTCTGATCCTACCAGAACAGGGACAGAGCTAAGGCCATTTTCCCTCCCCCCCAAACATTTCTCTAGAAAATAGGGACCTCCACAACAAATAAGGTGCACTACAGAGGGAGATAGGTAAAGAAGGTGCATGCACGTTTGCCTAAGAGCACTCTTCTGGATCCTTCCCCCCTCCCCCCCACAATCAAATATATTAACCGGGCGGAAAAAGCCCCCAACCAAAAGCACCTAAAATCAGAATATGACACAACTAGTAGGAGAGGAATGGGAACAGATGTTTAGGGAATTCACAATTGATAAAGAAGCAGCAGGGAGCAGTACAGAACCCCAACCAAGTGTCAAAGAAAAGTTTTTCTTTTTAGAGAAAAAACACTAAAGAAAAAAACAAAAATTTACTGGAACATATATTACCTAAAAAGATACCTGGAAGAACACATAGTACCATTAGGTCTGAGGATAAGGATATTCCCACAAGTTGGCGATCTAGACCCAATCTTCAAAGAAAAGTGGGAACAGAATCTACAACAATGTTCCTATAACATGTTAAAACTCTTAATAGAGCAACAAGAAACCTATTTGCACAAAATAGAGGTCGAATTTAAGAGAAACTGTGAGGAACTGAACCAACACAAAGATTGGACAGAATTTGATACATACAATACACAGATTAGAAAGAATATAGAAAGCCTAGTAAAAGAAGTGTGGGAACTAAAGAACAGAAAACTATACCGAGACAGACAAGCCTACAAGGAACATAGAGCATATAAGTGGCAAACAAAGACAGGCCCTAACACCAATACATTCAGAAGGGACACCACAGACCCATACTACACAGAATACTCATCCTCATCCTCAGAAAGTACATCCTCTAGAGAGCAAAGACCAAAACACTACTCCTTATTCTCCAAACATCAGAACAAAGAAAGAAGGGGTAGAGGAGTAAATTGGGAAGACACAACCCACCATCAGAGGGGCAAGAGAAAAACACTACCCTCCCCAGACTACCGACCAGAGACTAGTAAAGAGGCAGAAGACCCTTTTTTAGGCCTAAGTCAAGTGGGCCAAAACATACCCGGAGACATCACCCAAGTCCACAAACGCAGTACCTTCACAAAATCCACATGAGGCAAACCACATACACAGAGCAAATAAAAAACATACAGACAACAGACATTGTAAACCTAGCTAAGATCCCTCTAACAAAGGGACAAGAGGAGGTATTGAGATTAGGCCTAAATTACTGTCCCGAGACAAACATTAATAAATTTGAACTTATAAAGGACATAAATCTCTTTGTCCGAAAGTTACTACTACAATACCAATTTAGTGACAAGGACCAGAGCATGGAAAGGGAAGATACACGCCTAACCCTTGAGAGGCAGGATGTACAGCTATCACAAAGTGACCTAGAGAGCCTTAGGATATTAGAATCACTACAGTCCAATGATACACAGGAGACACAGAGGATTGACACACAAGGAACACAAGAGGAAGGAAGCAAACTAATAAAAACCTTTAAAAAACCTTCCACGTATTTCCCTCCACTAAGTATGAATGCTGGAGTAAAGACTTTCGTGAACCTGGTGACCCAAGACATAGAAGGCATGAATACAGCAGGACAACGTCCCCAAAACATAACCCCACAGCAGAAACAGGCCCTGAAAGAATTACAGACCAACCACTCAGTTGTAATCAAACCAGCAGATAAAGGGGGCAATATAGTAATTATGACCACTACCCAATATGAGAGTATGTGTTACAAGATACTAGACAATAAACACTGGTACCAGAAAGCCCCCCCATCGACATTGAAAAAGGACTTGCAAGAATACGAAAGAATTATCGAGGATGCATACTCACACAAAGTAATAGACAAAACAACAAAGGAATTCCTAACAGTTTCCAATCCCGTGATCCAAACCTTCTATGCACTTCCAAAAATACACAAATCAGAGTCAAACCCGCCGGGACGCCCCATAGTAGCCGGAATAAACTCTCTTACGAGCAAGGCAAGTGAGTATGTAGACACATTCCTACAACCTTTCGTACAATCACTTTCCTCATATACTCGAGATACTCCCCATCTGTTACAGCAAATTCAAAACCTGACCATTCCAACACAGAGCCTACTGGTGACACTTGACGTTGAAGCTCTGTATTCAAGCATCCCCCACTCTTTAGGACTGAAAGCCACCAAATACTACTTAGACCAGACCGAAATCACACAACATGAACATAACATATTTCTGCTACAACTACTGGAATTTATTTTAACTCACAATACATTCACATTTAACAAACAACTGTACCACCAGTTACAAGGTACAGCGATGGGGACGACATGTGCCCCATCTTTCGCTAATCTGTACTTGGGATGGTGGGAAAATCAAATATGGCAGGATGAGGAAATGAATCAATACACTGAGAAAGTATCCCTCTGGCTAAGGTATATCGATGACATATTTATAATTTGGGAAGGGACAGAGAAAGACCTGCTAAAATTTGTGGATACACTAAACACCAATAATCTCAACTTAAAATTCACTTTAACTTACGACTCAACAGAGGTCACTTTTCTAGACCTTACGATCAGATCAGACGGTCAAGGCAAACTAACCACTTGTCTGTATAGAAAAGCAACAGCAGCGAATAATATCCTTAGAGCAACAAGCTCTCACCCAGTACCGTTGATAAACAGTATACCCTATGGGGAATACTTGAGAGCAAGGAGGAATTGCACAGAGGACACTGATTTCAAAAAAACAGCAGATGGTATAAGATCCCGCTTACTAGCCAGAGGGTACAGTCATAGAACTTTAAAAAGAGCATTCAAACGAGCAAGCGAACAAAACAGAGATAATCTGCTGAATCGGAATAGGAAACAAAATGGTAACAAAAAACAAACACAGAGACACACCTCAGTCATCCTCACATACAACAAGCAGCATGAGGAGATCAGACAGACCCTGACAAAGCACTGGCACATATTACAAAGAGACCCAGATATAGGACCATTTGTGAGCGACCGTCCAAACCTCACTTTTAGAAGACCAAGATCCATCAGGGACGGACTAATACAAAGCCACTATGTGCAAGACAAAAAACAAGTCTGCTGCACGACTAAAGGTACATACCGTTGCCAAAGTTGTAATTATTGTAAGTATATACAACAAGGGCAAGAAATCCAAATACCCCCGGACACCAGAGTCCAGCAACGACACTTTGGCAACTGTAACACAACGGATGTAGTATACATACTTAAATGCAACTGTCCAAAATTCTATGTAGGCAAAACAAATCGAAAGCTTAAGAACAGAATATATGAACATCTCAGAGACATAAAAAATAAAAATATGCTAACACCAGTAGGGAGACACTTTTCTAGATACCATGGGGGCTCACCAGAAGGAATTACCTTCCAAATTTTGGATAGAATCCACCCACATCCCAGGGGTGGAGATATCACCAAAACGACACTACAGAAAGAGACTAAATGGATTACCATGCTGCATGCGACAAGACCCCCGGGCCTTAACGAAACATGCAGCTTTACACCCTATTTGAAGTAAATGCCAACTCACCCTTAGAAATACAAAATCCAGATTCTTACAGTTGAGGAGAAGCTGCCCCTAAAACACTTTAACTATAATTAAAACAAGGACAATAAATTAAGGAACATTCCAAACATAAAAATACCAAAGGTAAATTTACCTAATTTATCCCATTCCTAACACATAACTAATGAGATCAAGAAATGAATGAAACAACGAGATATTGAACAATGAACAAGAGGTTATAGAATAGACACATAGGGAACACTGGAGATGAACCTGCAATACAATAAAAACCAGTCTAAGCTAACATACTGTAGTTCCAATAAATATAGGATACCAGTGACATTCACATACCTATCTAGTATTATCATTTATCATTCTTTATTGTAAGCTATGTTTTTACCAATGTAATGTATCAGGATGTAAGATGAGAATCCGTCGAGGGTGCCTGCACTTACTCTGAGGTATACTCACTGACACTAATTTGAATAGGTTCCAGCACAAGTAAGCCTAAATGGGCAATAATACTTCCCACATAACTTATATTCACCATCTCAATTTTATTCCTAAGAGCGGCAGGCTATAAATCAGTAGCAATGAAACAGTTAGAAACTGACTCCCACAAAATGGCGCCTCACGCCCATGGTAAAATGGAGCAGGCGCTACCTATCATATAGTAACCAGCAATATGGCCGCCGCCAGACAGACGACCCCTTCGATACACAGAAAGGGGCAGCCGAGAATGCGGAAGTAGAGAACGCGGCGTCCGCACATAGGAGCCCGCCTTCCGCAAATACGGTTGAATCCCACTAACACTTATTGGAAATGTTCCAATATAAGCAAGCCTAAATAGTTATAATTACTTTCCACACAAGGCATATACATAATCTCAAACTCATTTCTAAGCGCGGCCGGCCACGAGTATGAATCAGCAAAATGTAACAGATAGATAGGACTCCCACAAAATGGCGCCTCGCGCCCATGGTAAAACGGAGCAGGCGCAATCCATTACATAGGAACCATTAAAATGGCCGCCGCCAGCCGGACGACACCTTTGACTCCCTGTGTGGGGCCGCCGAGAATGCGGAAGTAGTGAATGCGACGTCCGCACACAGGACCCCGCCTTCCGCAAAGCCGGAGGAATCAGCTGTGGAGGCTCGCCTTGAGACCCCGCCCTCCGTATGACGCCCGGCCTCCTGATTGGCCAAGGAGCGTCTGGAGGGGGAATAAAATCCCCCTCGCATAGCGGCCCCAGCGACTGACGCGGGAGAACCCAAACAACGGCACGCCACTACCAGGCAGCAACCTACAAAGGATACATAAACGGGACACCAAAGGGACCCCCGCGCCCTCCACCAGCGCACCCTGTCTCTAATTGACGCAGGACAACACAGGTTACAAGGATTGTCAAGCCGGCATAGAATAGTCATGTGAGTACTAGTCTAACTCAATATTAGATACTTAAGCCACCACTAACGCCGGAACTCACAAAACTATACTGATTCCTAGGCAGACTACATGAGAAGCTGTACTGGCAACCCCTATTTTGAACCAATCCTAACTGAAGCTGGAACACCAACAAATATAAAAGTGAGTATACCCTATACTACTATGGGATTGCAAAATTCAATTACAATCAGACAATATAAAATATAAATTGTCCATTATATCTAGAGCAATCTTGGACCATTGGAGATAAGCCAAATTTATACATTGGATATTAAGAACCTGAAGTAAGTGCAAACACAATCAATGGGCGTGTTATAGAATGAACAATATACATGTACAAAAAAAACATGAAGTGGTAAAAACCGTACAAATGTATGTATATGTTTATATTGTAGTATCCCTGGTGCACTGAGGAAGCTAAGTGCGAAACGCGTCTGCACCAGCAAATTTGGTATCTAAATACTTGCTACAAATCTGAGAAACCCTCTTGCTACAAACAATAAATATTTTGTGATTCAGAAAAACAGACTGGATACAGATGTATTTACTATAAGTGTGTTTGTTACTAAAAACGTCACCAGTATATTGTTTAAGCCTGCGGGACATCGTCCTCTTAAGCACAACGTGAACTAAGAAACATGTGATACAAACATTATAACTAGAACCTTACCGGTTATTTCAAGAGGTATCCCACCTCAGGGAAAACTCAGGCCCTGGCCCCCCAATTCTGATCCTACCAGAACAGGGACAGAGCTAAGGCCATTTTCCCTCCCCCCCAAACATTTCTCTAGAAAATAGGGACCTCCACAACAAATAAGGTGCACTACAGAGGGAGATAGGTAAAGAAGGTGCATGCACGTTTGCCTAAGAGCACTCTTCTGGATCCTTCCCCCCTCCCCCCCACAATCTAACCTGGGAGGTGCACGTTAGCAGGGCAATTAGGATACCAAAGTCTTAAAGGAGCCACAGCACTCAACCCTGTTAGCTTGCAGGCCAGCCTATAATCTATCTCTAAACTTGGTTAAAAACAGAGGCTTGGTTACACACCAAGTAGCTGAAGCTGCACCATCAAGCGCCAAGGAGCCTCTGTGGGGTGCAGTCCTAACTCTAATCTCTGAGAGCCCATTTGGGACATACAGTGCAATAGATAAATTGGGAGCAGGCTTACCTGAGGTTGCCCTAAACTGCACCCCACAGAGGCACTTTGGCGTAGTGTTGCAGCTTAAGCATACTTCTGCAGATGTGTGTGACCGAGTCCTCTGTTTTTTTTAACCAAGTTTAGAGACAGATTATAGGCTGGCCTGCAAGCTAACAGGGTTGAGTGCTGTGGCTCCTTTAAGACTTTTGTATTTTTGTAACTGTTACAATGTATCTCCTATCATCCCTTAATGAGGGGGCCTGGTTTCATCTATCCCTCAATGAGAGGGCGTGGCTTCATCTATCCCTTAATGAGAGAGCATGGCTTCATCTATCCATCAATGAGAGAGTGTGGCTTCATCTATCCCTCAATGAGAGAGTGTGGCTTCATCCATCCCTCAATGAGAGAGTGTGGCTTCATCTATCCCTCAATGAGAGAGTGTGGCTTCAGCTATCCCTCAATGAGAGAGTGTGGCTTCATCTATCCCTCAATGAGAGAGTGTGGCTTCAGCTATCCCTCAATGAGAGAGTGTGGCTTCATCTATCCCTCAATGAGAGAGCGTGGCTTCATCTATCCCTCAATGAGAGGGCGTGGCTTCATCTATCCCTCAATGAGAGAGTGTGGCTTCATCTATCCCTCAATGAGAGGGCGTGGCTTCATCTATCCCTCAATGAGAGAGTGTGGCTTCAGCTATCCCTCAATGAGAGAGTGTGGCTTCATCTATCCCTCAATGAGAGAGCGTGGCTTCATCTATCCCTCAATGAGAGGGTGTGGCTTCATCTATCCCTCAATGAGAGGGCGTGGCTTCATCTATCCCTCAATGAGAGAGTGTGGCTTCATCTATCCCTCAATGAGAGAGCATGGCTTCATCTATCCCTCAATGAGAGAGTGTGGCTTCATCTATCCCTCAATGAGAGAGCGTGGCTTCATCTATCCCTCAATGAGAGAGCGTGGCTGCATCTATCCCTCAATGAGAGAGTGTGGCTTCATCTATCCCTCAATGAGAGAGCGTGGCTTCATCTATCCCTCAATGAGAGAGCGTGGCTTCATCTATCCCTCAATGAGAGGGCGTGGCTTCATCTATCCCTCAATGAGAGGGCGTGGCTTCATCTATCCCTCAATGAGAGAGCGTGGCTTCATCTATCCCTCAATGAGGGGGTGTGGCTTCATCTATCTCTCAATGAGAGAGCGTGGCTTCATCTATCCCTCAATGAGAGGGCGTGGCTTCATCTATCCCTCAATGAGAGGGCGTGGCTTCATCCATCCCTCAATGAGAGAGTGTGGCTTCATCCATCCCTCAATGAGAGAGTGTGGCTTCATCTATCCCTCAATGAGAGAGCGTGGCTTCATCTATCCCTCAATGAGAGAGCGTGGCTTCATCCATCCCTCAATGAGAGAGTGTGGCTTCATCTATCCCTCAATGAGGGGGTGTGGCTTCATCTATCCCTCAATGAGAGAGCGTGGCTTCATCTATCCCTCAATGAGAGAGTGGCTTCATCTATCCCTCAATGAGAGAGCGTGGCTTCATCCATCCCTCAATGAGAGAGTGTGGCTTCATCTATCCCTCAATGAGAGGGTGTGGCTTCATCCATCCATCAATGAGAGAGCGTGGCTTCATCCATCCCTCAATGAGAGAGCGTGGCTTCATCTATCCCTCAATGAGAGGGCGTGGCTTCATCTATCCCTCAATGAGAGAGTGTGGCTTCATCCATCCCTCAATGAGAGAGTGTGGCTTCATCTATCCCTCAATGAGAGGGCGTGGCTTCATCTATCCCTCAATGAGAGGGCGTGGCTTCATCTATCCCTCAATGAGAGAGTGTGGTTTCATCCATCCCTCAATGAGAGAGTGTGGCTTCATCCATCCCTCAATGAGAGAGCGTGGCTTCATCTATCCCTCAATGAGAGACTGTGGCTTCATTTATCCCTCAATGAGAGAGTGTGGCTTCATCTATCCCTCAATGAGAGAGCGTGGCTTCATCCATCCCTCAATGAGAGAGTGTGGCTTCATCTATCCCTCAATGAGAGGGTGTGGCTTCATCCATCCATCAATGAGAGAGCGTGGCTTCATCCATCCCTCAATGAGAGAGCGTGGCTTCATCTATCCCTCAATGAGAGGGCGTGGCTTCATCTATCCCTCAATGAGAGAGTGTGGCTTCATCCATCCCTCAATGAGAGAGCGTGGCTTCATCTATCCCTCAATGAGAGAGTGTGGCTTCATCTATCCCTCAATGAGAGAGCGTGGCTTCATCTATCCCTCAATGAGAGAGTGTGGCTTCATCTATCCCTCAATGAGAGAGTGTGGCTTCATCTATCCCTCAATGAGAGAGTGTGGCTTCATCTATCCCTCAATGAGAGAGTGTGGCTTCATCTATCCCTCAATGAGAGAGCGTGGATTCATCCATCCCTCCATGAGAGAGTGTGGCTTCATCATCCCTCAATGAGGGGACGTGGCTTAATTTAATAATTGTCCCTCTTTCCCACTCTGAAATATTGGGAGGTACTGTAATGTCACCAGCCATGGCTACGGCAGAGGAAAACACAATTTTATTAAAAACCGAGCCACTGCTAAGCCTGCAGCACCGCCCAAGATACTTGGGTGGGAGAGGGGAATAAAAAAAAATATTTCCATCCCCTTTAGGTGGCATCCTCTCCTTATTGGTCCCTCCTCCTTGTTTGACATCATTGGAGGGGAGGAGCATGGAAGAATATGCCCCAGGAAATCCTCCTCCATAAACCTCCCCTCCAGTGATGTATTTAGTCAAATGAGGGAGTCCTCAGAGAGGGAGCCTATCTCCCTGTCTCCCGGCCACTAATGGTGACTGGAGACCGGGATAATAGGAGGAGGGACCTGTGTCCTCACATTCAAGAGATGCCTGCGCCGCCCTCTTGCCTAGGCGCTACAGCCAGCATTGAAGATGCCCCACTGGTGGATGGAGAAGCCCCTGGACCCGATGGCTCGAGATACGAAACCTGCTGTCAGGGGACAGAAGATAGAAGACTCCAACCAATAAGTCGTCAAGTTTAGAGTAATCAATGGATTGTGTTATGTTGTGTTACGTTTGGTGAACTGATTCAGGAGACCCCCCTATACCAGATCTCAGTGTAGGGACCTGATGGGACCAGTGGGGGTGCCCTCAGCAATGGTCATGTGACCTCCCTGATCTGTTATAGAGATGACGTGTGACCTCCCTGATATGTTACAGAGATGACGTGTGACCTCCCTAATCTGTTAGAGCGATGACTTGTGACCACCCTGATGGGGAAGGTTTCGGGATGGTGGGGGAGAGATGGAAGATTCTCCCCCAGCTCAGTGATGAACTCCATCAGCAGTTCGGGTTTGGTACGATCAGCGCGTCCTCCTCTGTTATGACGCGAGTGGATGACGAGCATCTTGCTCACCTCCCGGGTCCTCAGTGTTACATCTGAGAATCACTCTCTGTTCCTGCGTCGTGGCCATTGGGGGATTAATAGGGTTTTACTGACTTTCCATTCATATGACCTTCCAGATATCGAGGCTTAAATACATCTAGAAATAGTTCTGTCCTACAGGAGAGGAATGTGTGACCCGACCTCGGCTCACCCGCATAGCAACTGGCCTCTACCTGGTGTTCCTGTAAATCACCCGACTGTCACCCATCTCCTGGCTGCTCTGCACCGGCCATGTCGCCCGTCTGGGCCAGGTGCACAGCATGACCCCTCAGATGCTCCTTTCTGTGTGTTGTGTCTGCAAAGAGGACAGGAAGTGGGGTGTCAGTCTCCAGAGCTTATATTTCCTAATTGTCCCTGGTTTGAAGGAACTGTCCCTCATCTGAGCCCATGTCCCCCTGTCCCTCTTTGCTCTCAATTGTCCCTCTTTGAGGTGTAACATGCAGATCTGCAGCAATAAATGATTCATTTGCCTATTCAAAGTGTTTCTATTGTTGTAACTTTTACAATGTATCTCCTATCCATCCTTCAATGAGGGGGCGTGGCATCATCCATCCCTCAATGAGGGGGTGTGGCTTCATCTATCCCTCAATGAGAGGCGGTGGCTTAATTTACATATTGTCCCTCTTTGAGGTGTAACATGCAGATCTGCAGCAATAAATGGTTCATTTGCCTATAAGTGTTTCTATTGTAACTGTTACATCCTATTTCCTATCCATCCCTCAATGAGTTGGCGTGACTTCATCCATCCCTCAATGGGGGGGTGTGGCTTCATCCAACCCTCAATAAGGGGGTGTGGCCTAATTTTACAAACGTCCCTCTTCCCAACCCTGAAAAGTTGGTAGGTATGCCAGGTCTGTCATCAGTTGCCATTGATTAGTGATTAGATAATTCTGTATCATAATCTAAGATGATGATCAATGATGTAGGATGGTGAATAGATCAGAGGAGTATCTAGACTTTCTGGTACCCCGGGGGAAAGATTCAAAATGGCGCCCCACCACCTGTGTCCAGGCTCCCCTTTGGCACCCCCCTGACCTGCTGCACCCGGGGCATGTGCCCGTCCTGCTCCCCCAAGCTATGCCCCTGGAATATTTCATAGAAATTGCATACATAGCCCAGATGGTCCTCCATAGCCAGACCTTCCTGGGAACACTCGACAGCCCCTCATTGCTGCAGGATGCGATGGGAGGTGCGAACAGCCACTATATAGGAGGAAGGAGGCGGCATGAATGGGCAGCAAATATGTATGCTGACATTCTGTAGAGGTGCTTTAGGTAGCTTGCACTGGGTTTCCTTGTGCCATGGGCCCGGGGGCCTGTGCCTGCACTGCCTCTATGGTATGTACTCCCCTGGTCAGAGGAGTCTGGAATTGCTTGCAGAATAAGTTCAGTTGTCATAATTGAACTTCAGGTGAGGCCAGTTACTCTGAGGTGAGAGCTGGCAGAGCCACCCACTGGTGGGCCAGGGTAGACACAGCCTAAAGACCTAAAGAAAGGTGGAGCGGTGGCACCAGTAGGTGGCCAAGGGGTACTGCAGCTAGAATTTAATAAACTGCAATTCCTCACTATCCATTGCTGGGTGGTGTCCTCTTCTGTACCGTGCAACTCCGTGGTAAACTCCGTGGTAAATACTTAGATCTGGTGGTCATAGAATATCATCCAAATGGCTGGTTAACATTATTTTTGCAGAATGACTGGACCTTAAATAAGACATACAGGGACAACAGATCTCACAGGGCTGTATATTGGGATAAGAGTTTAACAAGATGAGTCATTCTAAAGATGAGTCATTCTAAAAAGCCTGCCAGAACCCGAGTCAGAGTTGCATGGTGTTACGTTGCAGAATAAGAGTTACATTGTGTTACATTGTAGAATGACAGTTACATTGTGTTACATTGTAGAATGAGAGTTACATTGTGTTACATTGCAGAATGAGAGTTACATTGTGTTACATTGCAGAATGAGAGTTACGTTGTGTTACATTGCAGAATGAGAGTTACATTGTGTTACATTGCAGAATGAGAGTTACATTGTGTTACATTGCAGAATGAGGCTGGAAGTACATGGCTGTACGGGGGAGGGGTGAGACTTGGTGAGTACCAAAACATATGGAGAGACCCTCAGATTCACTCATGGGACGCTAAAGTCTCCCTACAACCCTCCCACATAAATGGGTGAATCCATTGTCGTCCTGTTACAGGGTTACAATTCAGAAATGATAAAGCCCACCTACATTACTGCATTATTGCTGGCGTGGGTGGCTGCAACCAACGAGGAGGTGGCAGTGGCATGGGGAACCGGTATTGGTGAGGACAGCAGGAGGAGTGAAAGACCTGGGTGCGGCCAGTGACACTCGAGGGGACCGGACTGGAAGGCAATGGTGAGTATGGCCCTTTTACCGCACAACGCAGCGCAGGTAAATCGTGATACACACTGCAGGGGAGAGCCACCAAACTAATAAGAGAAACGAATGATCTTAATTATTAAAGCGCGATCCTGGGCTGATTTGTGAATGGCCGGCACGGGCACGCTCCCTGTTAGAGGGAAGCGGGGGATGCGGTCGTCAGCGCGCTCGGAGCTGCTGGCCTTAGATATCAGCTCAGAGCACGTTGATGAGTGGCCGCTGTAGGATCGGGAATAGGTGAGTTGGCCCTGGGGGCAAGGACCAAAACCCGGCATAATCAAAATCCTGGGTTTTGGACTACTTTAATTCAAATTTCCTGAGACATCAGTTTGTAGTGCACTCGCTCTCACACTGAATATGGACAGAACGGAGCTTAATATTTTCACAGCATGCAAATCTGCTTCTATCTCCAACCATAACACTATAGAGCCGACTCAACACCGCATCGTATGTGAGAAGGCATAGGGGGGTGCGAGGGATTTCGAGCTGTGCGAGCACGTCCAAGCAGTGATGCCTATAGATGGTAAAGGGCCGATTCAACACCATGCAAATATATATTCCTATGGAAATGGCAGATCAGTGTGAATATATATATTTCTCTCCTAAAAAGTAACAATCTTTTCCTCCTGGTGCTGAATCGACCACCATATGCATTATATGCTGATGTCTTAGCTGAGCTGGCACATCTAAAGGTAAGGCAACGGGCCCGGACGGCTTCCACCCCAGAGTTCTAAGAGAACTCAGATTTGTGATTGCAGCCCCTCTGACTGATTTACTTAACCATTCCTTTTCAGCTGGTGAGGATCCAGATGATTGGAGAATGGCCAATGGCGTACCAATCCATAAGAAGGGGAGGAGAGAAGAAGCCAGTAACTGCAGGACAGTTAGTGTACAAAAGTCCGCCATATCCGTTCACCACCATTCACTAGATAATTTTTACATGTAAATGCCTCTGTTTTTAGCCAGTGAATTGCAGTAAATACAGCAGAATGCGTGGGAGTGACTTAGTTGTGACTGGCGTTCGCCGTTTCAATTGAGCTTCATTCGGTGTGTTTTCTGCTTCTCTACTCACACGGTGAATGCATGGGAAAGAAGAAAGTCGCACATACCTGTGAACATTGCAAATATTGTGACCAATAAACTTTACTTACCAATTAGTTCATTTGAGAGAGGCAGCACAACACACGCGTGGAAAAGTCTCGCCAGATAAATGGCAGAGAGCAATTTCCTTGTACCTTGGTGTCTGTTCTATGGCATAGGAAAAGTCAGGTGACTCTGATGAATTGTACGAACATATTTGCATGCATAGATATTTGGCGATAGGCAAACGTATGTTCGCACCCGGTTCCCATAAGAAAAAAATTGCAAGGGAAAAATGGTAAAGAATAGCAAAACTGATAAATAGAAGGTGAATGCGCATAGTCTCACAAGATACAGTGTGAGAATTCAAATTCTCACCTTATAGAATCAACCCTGGTAGCCTTGATTCTATGTAAATGAAGCCACGCCCCCTCATTGAGGGATGGATGAAGCCACACCCCTAATCGAGGAATGAATGAAGCCACTCCCCCTCATTGAGGGATGGATAGGAGATACATTGTAACAGTTAAATCAGTAGAAACGCTTTGAATAGGCAAATCAATCATTTATTGCTGCACATCTGCATGTTACACCTCAAAGAGGGACAACTGAGAACAATGAGGGACATGGACTCAATAGAGGGACAGTCTCCAAATCAGGGACACTTGTGGGATATGCAAATGTACTCCAGTGTCACTGTAGCTCCCCGGTCACACCTGGCCCATAATCCCCTGCTGCTTGTTACAGGTAAATACCCTCCTGTATCCTCTACCTTGTACAGTGCCACAGAATATGTTGGTGCTCTAAACATATACAATAACAATAGTAAAAGTTTTTCTGGAGTTTTGCTGATCCTATGTTAAAAAAAAACGTTAAAAAATCTGAGGCAGCTTCAAGCGACGGCGTTCACGAGCATTCTCTATACAGTATAGTGACGCTATTATTACAGTATCCAGTTACTATTGGATGGGGGACTGGAAACAGCCTCAGTGTTTGTAATGCAAAGCTGCCTAAGGTGAAACTTGTCATCAATAGAGACATTCGCAGAGTAACAGCGCCACCTGCTGGTCATATCATATGTGGACGGGAGAGGAGAAGCAGCTATTGGTGTCTAATGATATATATTATATATTGTGGTAAAGTGTATAAAAATGTTATAAATGGTGTGTATTTCTCCAGGCACGATCCGTGCCGGGTTTTCAGGACCCAGGTCACTTTCCCCAATCCCTTCCAGGTTTGTTCCATGATCTCAGGCCGGGCACAGGTGATCAGGCTGATTGCAGGGGAATCTTCGGGAACCACCTTCGGGATGCCCCTGCAGCACCAGCAACCGCTAAGACCAGCAGACCGGTGGGTAAGCAAGTCCCCCTTGGAGGTGTGTGGAGCGGTGTGAGAGGGAAAAAGACTGATCCTGACCCGCAGAGGCCCCCTAATTCTAGGGAAGACGCCCGGCAAGGAGGTTCCGGGGTCCCCAGTGTTGGAGGTGCCGAGAGTGGGGACACATAGCCACGGATTGCCCCCTCTCCCCTGAGCCCATGGAATGTGACACTGCCCGCAGAAGATCCCTGCTAGCAGAACCCGGTTGTGCCGCCAGTCAGCGTTCAGAGACTGAGACGCAGGTTGTGACTGTGAAGATGAATGGTCGCCCAGTGAAGGCACTATTGGACTCAGGTAGCCGGGTAACTTTGGTCCGGGCCAACCTGGTGCGTACTGGTTGTAAACCAAAGAGAAAGCTTAGTGTGCTTTGCATCCACGGGGATATCGTGGCTTACCCTGTAGCCGTGGGTAAGTTTGAGACCCCCGCGGGAACATGACCCATGAAGTTGGCGGAGTAAAACGCCTTGTATATGATGCTGTAATTGGGCGTGATTTTCCCTTGTTCTGGCCCTTGTGGGGAAGGCGTAACCCTCCTGCCGACAGCGAAGTACCTCCGGCAGAACCAGTAACCCTCCCTGTCAAGTCCGTTAGACGTGTTGCCCCAAACAGGTTATATAATAGGCCGACCAGGGTGAGGGCCTTTAATCCTGGGGACCAAGTTCGGGGAATAGTACCCACGGGTGAAAGTAGAGGGAAGTTCAAAGTGAAACATAAGTCGGGGAATGTAGGTGTTGTGTCCCGAACCCACTGTATGGTCGCTGAAGATTGTCAGACCGCGGGTCTGAAGAAGAGGGAGGGGGGGGGGATATGTGGTAAATTGTACAAAAATGTTATAAATGGTGTGTATTTCTCCAGGCACGATCCGTGCCGGGTTTTCAGGACTCAGGTCACTTTCCCCAATCCCTTCCAGGTTTGTTCCATGATCTCAGGCCGGGCACAGGTGATCAGGCTGATTACAGGGGAAGCCTGAATAAGAAGGAGTCACCAGCCTGTCTATTGTCTATTGACCAGCCTGGAGGAAGGAGCCCAGGCTGAGGTGCACATGTGGTGAAGGGAAAAGACTGTATGCAAGCCGAAGGACTTGGCTTTTGCGCCCCCTAACTATGGGGATGAGCAGCGGAGGGCTGATACGCCCTGCAAAGTGGATTTGGACTTACCTGGAAGTGACAGCTTGCTGGAGAACCCAGCCCTGGACTTACATTTGTTTGGTGAAGTCCCCACTTTTGATTTACTGCGTTTATGCTGCAATCTCTGGACTGAGCGATAAGTTGCTGAATAAAGCCGTTTTGTTGTTTAAAAAGTGTTGTCCGTGTCACTGCTGATCGCCCAACCGCTCACTATATATATATATATATATATATATATATATATATATGCAAATGTATTATTGCAAATTATTATTGATTATTTTTATATTATTCTATGGCGTTGTAAAAAAGTAATGGTTAAACAAACATATATGGGTGCACCACCTATTGTACTAATACATATGCTCACTCATTAAATACTTTCATAAACCACCATGGAGTGGATGTGGACCTAAGCCACCTTCCTCACAATGAGGAGCACCAAACCACATATAAAATGTTATTGAAAAATAATTACACTCACAAAAATATATTAAAATACACAAAACATGAAACACAAGACACATTAAAGTGGACCAACACCCAGGATTTTGATTATCCTGGGTTTTGGTCCACTTCGGGGGGGCACCCCGCTGTGTGAAACCCCCCAGAAAGCCCCAAAAACTCACCTCACCACGCTCCCACGTGGCTGCGCTGACCAATCCCCGCCGACGGACAAGACAGCGCATCCGCCGCCGCCTCCCGCATGTCACATGCCGCCGCCTATAAGGTAAGGTGTTTTGGGGGTGTTTCACCCCGTGGAACATCCCGATCTCGGATGTCCCGCGGTGAGGGAGGTAATCCCGATCACCTGTGGGTGTTGGTCCACTTTTAGAATATAACCAACTGGCCTATAGTGACCAGTGCCCAAAATATTCTCACAGCATTGGCCGTGTAAAGTGACTATTAAATGAATTCCATACATCTAAATAAATTCATAAGTAAATTAATATGTACATAAAATTACACAATATATTGCACAGAAGAATGCCCTGAGTGAATACATATAAATGACGATCAGTAACAATGCAAAGTGCAAGTGCCAAAGTATATAAGCAAATTTACCAGACCAATAGCAGAAGGGGAACCAGTGGACTAGTGAGGAGAGGGAGATGCAGCCTAAAGATCACCCGCGCACGCGGCTCCCATGCCGCTTCCAAGGGTGAGGGTTATATTCATAGCACTTTATTTATTTGTGATTTTTGAAACTTTGCACTTTTTTTTGCCATGTTTGCACCTCACGGTCACTAGCGTAATTAATTATAGAGGGTGTTTTTGAGCAATTCTGAATAGGGGCAGATAGGACTTTATTCATATTATTTTTAGGTTTTTCAGAGGACCAGCTTATAGGTATTGATTGATTGGAGATTATAGGGAGGTGTGCAGCTGTTTTTATTGTGTCTTGTGTTTCATGTTTTGTATATTTTATTATTTTTGTGAGTGTAATTATTTTTCATGTGGTGGTTTGGTGCTCCTCATTGTGAGGAAGATGTGGCTTAGGTTCACGTCCACCACATGATGGTTTTTGCAAGTAAAGTAATGGGTTTGTCCAGGCAAAAAAAAGCAAAAATAAAATCGGTCTATGCTCAACTTTTGCAGAGACGCCAACCTCAGAGACCGTTTACAGGGTGATAAGCGTGGTGGTGGGGGGTGGCTTAGGGGCGTGGCTTATTCCTAGACTTTTGAAGGTCAATTTGCATCTTAAATCCATGGTGGTTACATAGTGATACTGGCTGTGCTCTTTGCTATTACAGTAACTGACACTAAAAAAAACAAAGCAAGCTCTCACTGAGGCCAAGCAAACCTTAGCCAACCAGATACTTAGAAGAAGTCAGAGGCAGCCAATAGAGAGGGGCCGGATGGCCAGCCAATCATTTAGTGGTGTCTGCTAGCCAATAGCGCTAGAGTTAGAGATGGCCGTCAGCCAAACAGCAGGGAGGAGGAAGCAATTCATGTTTTTCCAAGTGATTTCATTGTTTTCAACAGGGTAACCAGGTGATAGGGAGTCAAAACCGGAAGACTCCCTGAAAAATTGGGTGACTTGGTATCTCTGCTTTTGTGGGCGTGCAGCCAATTCCTCCTTCAGCCAGGCAGCCAATTCCTCCTTCAGCCAGGCAGCCAATTCCTCCCTCAGCCAGGCAGCCCATTTTTCCCTCAGCCAGGCAGCCAGTTCCTCCCTCAGCCAGGCAGCCAGTTCCTCCCTCAGCCAGGCAGACAATTCATTCTTCAGCCAGGCAGACAGTTCCTTCCTCAGCCAGGCAGCCAGTTCCTCCCTCAGCCAGGCAGCCAATTCCTCCCTCAGCCATGCAGCCAATTCCTCCCTCAGCCAGGTAGCCAATTCCTCCCTCAGCCAGGCAGCCAATTCCTCCTTCAGCCAGGCAGCCAATTCCTTCCTCAGCCAGGCAGCCAATTCCTCCCTCAACCAGGCAGCCAATTACTCCTTCAGCCAGACAGCCAATTCCTCCCTCAGCCAGGCAGCCAGTTCCTCCCTCAGCCAGGCAGCCAGTTCCTCCCTCAGCCAGGCAGCCAGTTCCCCCCTCAGCCAGGCAGCTAGTTCCTCCCTCAGCCAGGCAGCCAATTCCTTCCTCAGCCAGGCAGCCAATTCCTCCCTCAACCAGGCAGCCAATTACTCCTTCAGCAAGACAGCCAATTCCTCCCTCAGCCAGGCAGCCAGTTCCTCCCTCAGCCAGGCAGCCAGTTCCTCCCTCAGCCAGGCAGCCAGTTCCTCCCTCAGCCAGGCAGCTAGTTCCTCCCTCAGCCAGGCAGCCAATTCCTTCCTCAGCCAGGCAGCTAATTCCTCCCTCAACCAGGCAGCCAATTACTCCTTCAGCCAGACAGCCAATTCCTCCCTCAGCCAGGCAGCCAGTTCCTCCCTCAGCCAGGCAGCCAGTTCCTCCCTCAGCCAGGCAGCCAGTTCCTCCCTCAGCCAGGCAGCTAGTTCCTCCCTCAGCCAGGCAGCCAATTTCTTCCTCAGCCAGGCAGCCAATTCCTCTCTCATCCAGGCATCCAGTTCCTCCCTCAGCCAGGCCATACGTGGTAAGAATCTGGGCAGGGCCAGTAAAGGCCCTCAGAGCTGACACCAGATTGGAGTCCATAAAGGCAGAAGGCTGGAATACCACCACTAGCCAGAGTAATAAATGAGACACTAGACGTCACCCCTGATATAACGGTTTGACATGCTTAGTGTAGTTTAGTTAGTGTTCAGTGTAGGGACAGCAGCTAGGAACGTTTAGACACCAGGGGTCGCCATTGCTGCAAGGAGAGTCAGCCGAGGCCCAGACTAGGGAGACACCCATCCGCTATTGCTGACTTATTTCCAGGGTCTATACATTTAGATCTCTGTGAGGCTATATATAGCTATGAGGTCCACTCACACTATTTAGATGGCTGGTCCGTCCAGGTAACTAGGTGCCATCTTCTGTATATAGTAATAGATCCCGAGAAGAAAAGAAACACTTATATATATATGAACCCCTCCTGGTCGAGAGTCGTCTCTGCGTAGCTCGAGCTAGGAACTCATATGATGTGCAGGGAGACAGTGAATACAACAGCTTTCATCATACAAGCTCAACGTTTATTGATTTGTGAGAAGTTTATATAGTCCACAGACACAGGAGTACTCTTGGCCCCCACCTTAGGGGACAATTACAGCCGGGCATGAACTAAATTCCCCTGGATTAAACCAGACCTTCAGCATAATTTAATGAAAACCCCAAATCCTTAAAAAACGATTCCCCAGTATTTAAAATCAATATATTTGAAGTTTTTAGACACTTATTATTCTTTCCCCCACTGGGCTGCAACACTTTTGAGGACTCAAGGATATGGGCGCCTCCATCTTGCCTCAGAGGCATCACACATATTGAGGAGAAGAGAGAGGGATAAAGTACAGGGGGCGAGTTATAGCTATGCTTTGCACAGACAGAGCAGAGCTGGGGTCAGGGAAAGGTCAGCAGTCCCAGAATGCAGGCTGCCTGATGCCCCATGAGCCGCCATCTTGGATGCTTAAAGGCTCATAACATCCAGTAGATGCTGGTAGGGTGATTTTTAATGTGAGCAATCTGTATGTACAGGGTGTGGGAAACATATAAGATATGCTCTTATTTGGGGTGAAGGACCGCTTTAAATTCCCATCCCCTCACCTTTCAGATAGCACCTAGTTTCCTGGACAGACCAACCTTCTAAATAGTGTGAGTGGACCTCATAGCTATATATACAGAAGTGTAATGTGATACAAGATGGCGCCATCCTGTGGATCAATAGGGCAAACTACATATTTCTGTCATCTCTCAATTCAACAAGTAACCCCATCGACCATGAGATTTCTATACTGCCCTTGGCCATAGCTTTCTCCTCCTATTGCATACCTCCCAACTTTTCAGGGTGGGAAAGAGGGACAATTGTTAAATTAGGCCACGCCCCCTCATTGAAGAATGACGCCGCACCCCCTTATTGATTGATGAATAGGATACAGGGTGTAACAGTTACAACAATAGAAACACTTTGAATAGGCAAATGAATCATTTATTGCTGCAGATCTGCATGTTACACCTCAAAGAGGGACAATATGTAAATGAAGCCACGTCCCTCATTGAGGGATGGAAGAAGCCATGTCCCCCTCATTGTGGGAGGGATAGGAGATACATTGTAACAGTTACAACAATAGAAACACTTTGAATAGGCAAATGAATCATTTATTGCTGCAGATCTGCATGTTACATCTCAAAGAGGGACAATATGTAATTGAAGCCACACCCCTCACTGAGGGATGTATGAAGCCACACCCCTCATTGGGGAATGGATGAAGCCACACTCTCTCATTGAGGGATGGATGAAGCCACGCCCCCTCATTGAGGGATGGATAGGAGATACATTGTAACAGTTACAGCAATAGAAACACTTTGAATAGGCGAATAAATCATTTATTGCTGAAAATCAGCATGGTACACCTCAAGGAGGGACAATATGTAAATGAAGCCACACCCCCATTGAGGGATGGATGAAGCCACGCCCCTCATTGATGGATGGATGAAGCCACACCCCCTCATTGAGGGATGGATAGGAGATACATTGTAACAGTTACAACAATAGAAACACTTTGAAAAGGCAAGTGAATCATTTGTTGCTGAAGATCTGCATGTTACACTTTAAAGAGGGACACATAAGAACAACAAGGGACAGGGGGGCATGGACTCAAAAAGGGACAGTCCCTCCAAATCAGGGACACTTGGGGGGTATGCTATACCTATGACAACAGTGGGGAAGAAGTAATATTAGTATTATGCTATTCGTGATGTAGGTAAGTATTGGCAATCTCTGTAGACATGTTTGGTGCTTAATACTTAGATGAGATTGATGATGAGGGGGTTAAACTGGGCTGTAAATTTATTCCCAGGCCCTGAATAATAATTTTGTATAAATATTAGTGATGGAGCGACTCCCACCCCCTTTACTGAGTTCCCATTTTACCTGGAGCTCCATTGTCTCCTTTTTCCCCCATGGTCCCTGGTCTCCTCGTTCTTCAGGAGCCTGATTGGTCAGAAAATAGATTTATAAGTTAAATGTTTGCATCTGTTAATCAATTGTTATGTGGAATTTTGAAGACAAATATGTGTTTATGGGGCATTGGCTACAAGGTGAGACAAACCTGAACCGCAAAGTCCAGGTTCACAAAGAACTTTGCAAGTTCGGGTTCCTAAACCCCAATATGGATTTCAGCCAGAAGCCTGTGTTCAAGTTTGGCCTAAACACGGAAAGACTGGTTGATGGCTGCTGAGCTACTTATCAACCAGCTTCACTTAAAGTGCTGTTACTCACCTAAGCCCTGGGATCTCCATCCTGTCAGCGTTGGCGTTCTTTTCAAAGGGTGAAATGATGGCCACCGCTCCTATGAATAAGGTCATTGCTAGTGCCAGCTCTGCCAGCTATCACTAGGAGTGTTCTCTTTCATGGGAGCAGGGTCATCTCTTCGAGGCCAGGGCCAGGGCCCATTTGAGAAGAACGACGCCACTGAAAGGAATGAATCACAGGGTTAAGGTAAATAACAGCAGGCTTCCTGCTGTGCACCCTGCGTACCCAGATTGGAGTCCATGAAGGCAGAAGGTTGGAATACCACCACTAGCCAGAGTGATAAATGAGACACCAGACGTCACCCCTGTTATAACGGTTTGATACGTTTAGTGTTGTTTAGTTAGTGTTCAGTGTCGGGACAGCAGCTAGAAACTTTTACACACTAGGGGTTGCTCTTGCTGCAAGGTGAGTGAGCCGAGGCCCAGACTAGGGAGACACCCATCTGTCACTGCTGAATTGTTTCCAGGGTCTATACATTTAGATCTCTGATCATCTGCAAGGCTGAAGTGCCCAGTTTCATTGGTGGATGTCATCACAGGATGCTGGAGATTGGTGCCCCATGGGGAGGACCTTGGGTGTCAGGCTGGACTCGTACCTTCGTGAAAGAGACAAAGACAAGGGCAGGATTAAAGTGCTTTCTGTGGCCTTGGGGGTGGAAGACCTCATGGTGATGGAGGGTGGACCAGGTGGGGACCAAGGACATCAGGAAGTGAGAATGTGGGGCCAAGGGGCCTTCAAGTAGATGTGAAGCTGTCCAATAAAGAGGTTTTGGTTGCAATGTCTTGGACTGTGGCCGCCTTTTACTTTTTGTCAGATTCTCCGGCTACAACCAAGGTAAAGGTAGACTTCTGGCAAGAAGTGAGGGCTGGGCAGAGCTCTAGATGTGGGGCAAAGCATGGAAATTCAATAAGACAGAACAGAGTTCAGGGGTTTAATAAAGACCGATAACAGGTACAAATTCCAGGGCTGGCAGCAGACAGGCAAAGTCTATAAACAAACCGTGTTCAGAGGCTGGCGACAAACCAAATACAAATTCCAGGGTTGGCGACAGATAGGCAAAGTCCATTAAACAATCTGTGTTAGGAGGCTGGCGACAAATCAAATACAAATTCCAGGGTTTGCGGCAGACAGGCAAAGTCCATTTAACAATCCGAGATCATGGGCTGGCAGCGAACAAGCAAAGTCCAATAAACAATCCGAAATTCTAACCGTGTAATCCGTGCCAGGGTTAATCCAATAGCTGATCGGGAAGCAGTCCAGGTCAATCCAGTATCACAGTCAGGAGCTGCAGGTAGCAGGAATCACAGCTTCCAGGAACTGAGCTGATAACACAGCAATAAATACAGGCCAGCTGTCCATTTAAATAGTGCTGTCAATAAAGCAGTGCAATGGATGAATAGCCAGGTCTAGAACGGACACCCAAAGCAATTCTGCGGCTGCATGCAGACATCAATGGAAGTCGCCCAAAAGGCATGGAGCCTGACACTTTTAAAGAGACCCAAGATTTTCAGGGACAGGAAGATACCTCTGAGAGCAGAGAGAGTACTACAGCTGTCCCCTCCCAGACGCGGGAAGACCCCTCTCCAAACTCGGTCCTGTCCTGACATCTCTCAAGCTCACCTAGACTAAACATGGCGCCCCTGACCAGTAATGTGGTTACACCAGCAAATGGATCTGGAGGTTCAGAATCAGTAACATGGGAAAACAATCACCAAAGCTAAAAATCTTTGATTCTTTCACTTGCCTGCCCTCTTGTGGCCAGTCATTACACTGCAATGCAGGATAATAAAGCAAAGGGATAGAGCCCTTCAGCTCTGTCCCATCTGTAAACCTAGTATACAATCTCTCAAGTTACCTGATGGCCCATTGAATCCTCTTTTGCCTTTTTGCCCCGCTGGTCCGGGCTCTCCTCTGGGGCCAGATGATCCAGGGTTACCCGGCAGCCCCTCTGGACCTGGTCATTGAGAGAACAAGATAACTGAGAGCACTGCAAGCTGGCACTAGGAGTCTCCCCTTTCATGGGAGCAGCGGCCATCTTTTCGCGGCCCCGGCCAGGGCCCATTTGTAAAGAACACTGAAAGGAAGTGATCGTGGGGCTCAGGTGGGTAACAGCGGCTTCTTGCTGTGCACCCTGCGTAACCCCCCCGGCACACCTGCCATCAGGTGGGTGAAGAGTGGGGGGCTGAGGGGCCCCCCAGAGGCAGAATTGCCCCCCCCCCCCCAAATTTTGTTCCACATTGATTTCAATGGGTTTCAGGTTGGAGTCCACCAGCTCAGACTTTTTTTCAAAGTTTGGCCGAACCCGAACTTTGGATGGTTCTCTCATCCCTATTTATAGGAACTGGAGGTGGAAGTGGCATTTTTATATTCTATCCGCATATCTGCATTAAAAGCATTTTACAAAAATATAAAAAAGTGGGTTAAAGTAGACCAAAGCCCAGGATTTTGACTATCCTGGGTTTTGGTCCTTTCCCCTGTGCCCCATTGTCTGAAACCCCCCAGCTCGGAGTGCACTGGTGGCCACATCCCCCACTTCCCTCTAACAGGGAGCGTGCCTGTGCCGGCCATTCACAAATGCCTGGCGCAGCACGTGCCCTGCTAGAGGGATTGCAGGGATGGCAGGGGTGGCTCTCGCATGCGCGATTGGACCGGGGACCAAGGTAAGTGAATGGGGTGACCTGAGAGTCGTCACACAGCAGGGTATCCCAATTTTGGATGCCCCGGAGGGAGGAAATTGTTCGGTCCAGGAATATTATAGATTCTCAGGGCGATCGAGCTGGGTTTTGGTCTACTTTAAGGCATAAAGCAGCACAAAACTCGTTTAGCTGACCCCCGATCCCCCAGCCTGAGTACTCTGGGTGATGTAGCTGGCTGATTTGCACCGCTGAGGCCACGCCCACCTGACAATTTTGAGCTCTCCGATAGGCTGATCTCACGATTGGCGACTGACATCACCTGTCCGCATCCCGGTTTCCCCTGCTGTAGTCTGGGGAACACTCCCGCCCCAGACAGCTACAGGCAAGTCGGGGATGTGGCAACCGGCATCGTGGAAACCCCTGGGGGGATAAACCAGGGGCTGGCTAGCAGGTGGCCCCGGAGTTGTTTAGACTCCAGGACCGTACTGTATGTCTTTTGTGCCACGTTAATGTGGAACATTGGCAAATTTGGTCAGCCCTGGAGTCTAAAAGAATCCATGACTGTCCGTCTCCCTGGGGAATCGCAATTAGAGATGCTTCAATCTGTGATACCCTAGTGACTGCTAACGAGCAACGCACCTAGCCACGATACAACAGTGAATGTGCAGCAATACCTTTAGCTTGCTGCGTACCTATGCCCAGCATTTGTGAAGTACAGGTACAGGTAAGCTTTATAGCTAAGGCTGAGCAGTGATACAGCCAGTGATGCAGTTGTTCCATTCAGCTGTTTCCCGCTCTGCTGTCAGTGCTGATTGGCCACCCCGCCCACACCCACTTGTGCCTTCAGATCCATGGAAAGGTAAGTGTAGATAGGCCAAACCCAATGATTGTCTCCTATCAAAATGAAACAGTTTCACGGGGGGGAAATGATAATGTTATATATTTAAAGTGTTACTGTTTTTACCTCTTAACCCCATCCCAGATACCCCAGTAGGGCAAATGTATACACATAATAGCTAAAGAAAAAAAACACGACACTCGATAGGTGTATGGTGAATATTTAATTCATCAAGCAAACAATTCCACATGCTGCTCAGCGGTAGACAGAACATTCACAGGAATACAGATGTGTCCTCCCTTAGTTTTCCTCATAGCTAGGTACAGATGCAGCAAACTCTAAACAGAAAAAAAAAGTGCACATGTTGCGAAACGCGTGTTACAAGCTGACCGGCTTTTTTGTGACACCATTACCTAATCGATTCTGCTGTAATGACAGCTGGCAATTGTATGTCAATAAAGCCTTTCAGGGATTTGGTTACAGTGCCAGTATATAGATATTTCCTTTCTTGGCTCTTTCCATGGCTGGATATCTCGTGTCGGCTTTTCCCAACACTGCGTTATTGTGACGCTCTATCATGACATGCGGTCTAGTTTCATTTATGGGAGACCAGCCAGTTATTATATGTCAATGAAGCCTTTCAGGGATTTGGTTACAGTGCCAGTATATAGATGTGTCCTTCCTTGGCTATTTTCATGGCTGGATATCTCGTGTCGGCTTTTCCCAACACTGTGCTATTGTAACGTTTTGTCATGACATGCTGCCTAGTTTTATCTATGGCAGACCAGCCAAATATTATATGTCAGTGAAACCTTTCAGGGATTTGGTTACAGTGCCAGTATATAGATGTGTCCTTCCTTGGCTCTTTTCATGGCTTGATATGTCTGATTTTTCACACACTGCATTATTGTAACGTTTTGTCACAACATGCTATGTAGTTTCATCTATGGGGGACCAGCCAGTTATTAAATGGCAATGAAACCTTTCAGGGATTTAGTTAACGTATTCTGATATTGTGTCAGAAGAAAACAGGGTCTTTAACCGAAGACAAGACCAAGAGTGGACACATCTGTAAGTGATCTTCTAGTCTGTTGTATTATCAATGAAGGGAGGGAGCAAACAAACAGCACATATGTTTTGGGATCATGTCGCCAATTCTTTTCTCCAAAACTGGGCGTGGGCCTTTAACGTTTTCTTCTTGACCGAGGAAGCAGTGAAAGCAGAAATGAGCCGACCAGGAGACCTCGGGACCTCGTGGGAAGCGCAGTGACTGGAAATTATTGCTGAACTACGTTCCAGGCTGTAAAAAGAGAAAAAAAACTCACTTAAAGCAATCAGATAAGGTGGGAAAGAAACTCACCCACAAAGCAACATGACTCGGATGCAACCCACTGACTCTTTTGTGGCCTGTCTATACTTTATCCTTTTATTAATGATGAATGTATTCTGCTAATAAGAGAATCATGCGGCAACAAGAAAGCTGGATGCCCCTGGGACTGGGATGGTCACAAGCTCTGGTTTTGGTTCCCTTTAAACATCTGCATATAATGCTGGATGTTCCCCTATAAAATATCCTCTAAAACCTTGTGAGAATACTTTCTTGACTGGTGCGGAATCGACTTTGTTGTCTGCAGATGCCTTTCTATAGTTCATTAAAAAATGGCTGGACTTCCTGACTAGGCAGCATGACTGGGATGCCACGCTGTGCACTGTTGGTCAGAAGTTGACGCCCAGGGCCACAAATACTCACCTCCCCCAGGATACTCCCATTTCATGCCTTAGCCAGCCTATCAGGCTAACCAGGCTGGCGGGGCACACAGAAATGTACATGGCCACAGGTAAGTTTGACAGGCTACTTAGAGTCACATGGAACTTGGAATGTGGTAATAGTAAATATCAGAGGCCACTTTCTCCGGGTTACGAGTGCTGGTGTGCATTGTGGCATTCCGATTTCGGGACATGCTTCTGCTGCCTAACTAAAAGGAAGTTTTGTCATTTTTGGTGAGATTTTCCCTTGAGAGGAATTAGCAGGTCTTCAGAGGAAACAGATTTCACAGTGCTATAAATCACGTTGGGAGTATTAAAAAAAATTAGCATGCGTTCTCTCTCTCTTCCTGCTGTGACTATAACAAACAAGATGAGTCATTCAAAAAAGCCTGCTGAGCATTACTATGTGTTACATTGTTACAGCCAGGCTGCAGCTTCTGTATTATCATAGTTTTTATTATATCGGCTGTGATACATTGTAAAACAATAGCAATAGTAATCATGCAAATAGTGGCCATTGTATGCTAACGCACACATGGAATTTTTCCTCTGCATTTTCCTATCCTTGCACTTGTGAACAACACGGTGGGCTGACCAAACTCAGCACCCGCTGAGCAATTGGCACTTCAGTCATGCCCCATGGCCGGGAATCGAACCTGACACCTTTATTTTTGATGGGATTTTCCCTTGAGGGGAATAAGCAGGTCTACAGAGGGAACAGATCTCACAGTGCTATGTCACATTGGGAGTGCAATCTCTCTCTCTACCTGCTGTAACTATAACAAACAAAATGAGTCATTCTGAAAAGCCTGTCAGCTCCCTGCTGAGAGCTACTTTGTGTTACATTGCTACAGTTGATGCATTATCATTGTTTCTATTGAAACCAGCTGTGATACATTGTAAAGCAATAGCAATAGTAATCATGCTAATACTGGCCATTGTATTGGAATTTTTCCTCCACATTTTCCTATACGTGCACTTGTGAATAACACATTTCCGGGAACACACCAGTGAAAAAACACCATATCAGTGACTACACACAGGTGAATTTCACACAGTGGACACAACAGTGAATAAACACCATATAAGTGACTACACACAGGTGAATAAGACACTAAGGGGCAGTGAAGTGCACGGAGCAGTGGGCTGCCTAAACTCAGTGCCCGCGGAGCAATTGCCACTTTAGTCATGTCCCATGGCAGGGAATTGAACCTGCCACCTTCATTTTTTATGGGATTTCCCCTTGAGAGGAATAAGCAGGTCTACAACAAGGAACAGATCTCACAGTGCTATAAATCAAGTTGGGAGCATGCGCTCTCTTTCTTCCTGCTGTGACTATAACAAACAAGATGAGTCATTCTGAAAAGCCTGCCAGCTCCTTGCTGAAAGTTTTATTGCATTACATTGTTACAGCCAGGCTACGGCTGCTGTATTATCATTGTTTCTATTGATATCAGCTCTGATACATTGTAAAGCAATAGCAATAGTAATCAAATAGTGGCCATTGTGCGCTAATGCACACATGGAATTTTTCCTCCGCATTTTCCTATCCGTGCACTTGCGAACAACACATTTACGTGAACACACCAGTGAATAAACACCATATCAGTGACTACACACAGATGAATAACACTAAGGGGCAGTGAAGTGCACGAGCGGTGGGATGACCAAACTTAGTGGCCAGGGGCAATCGGCACTTCAGTCATGTCCCATGGCTGGGAAGTTAACCTACCACCTTCATGTTTGATGGGATTTCCCCTTGAGAGGAATAAGCAGATCTACAGAGGGAACAGATCTCACAGTGCTAAAAGTCATGTTGGGAGTATAAAAAATAATTGGTGTGCGTTCTCTCTGTCTTCCTGCTGTAACAAGCTAAATCATTCTGAAAAGCCTGCTGAGCATTACTTTGCGTTACATTGTTACAGCCAGGCTGCAGCTGCTGTATTACCATTGTTTCTATTATATCTGCTGTGATACATTGTAAAACAATAGCATTGTATGCTAATGCACATATGGAATTTTTTCTCCGCATTTTCCTATCCATGCACACAACAGTGAATAAACATTAGTGAGGACACACAGGTGAATGTGCACCGAGTGGGGGGCTGCCCAAACTCAGCACCCGGGGAGCAATTGGCACCTCTCTCATGTCCCATGGCCAGGAATTGAACCTGCCACCTTCCGGTCACAAGCCGCTTCCTTACCTCTAGGCTATATCTGCCCCTCATGAGTCTGCTATTGAAAGGTAAATGGCTCCCAGCTGGCTGCCAGTTTTCTGTGATGTTTTCCTCATGCTGGTGTGATGGAGAGAATACTGTGAAGATTGTCTCTTCTGTAGTAATATGCTACAGACACGTTGTGCTCTTCCCATCATGCACTTCTTTTAGTTGCATTGTGGGGGAGCAGAACATATCAGCAGAATCAGCCTCATATGCTTTTAAAAAGCTTTAAAGGCTTCAAAAGGACCCAAATCCCCAATTTTTTGGACCCACTTGGCCAAAGCGCATTCAAAGCAAAGAGCCGCGTACCCCGGCAGTGCTCATCGTCGCAGCATTTCTACTCGTCATGTGACTTGTGGCCTTTTCGTTAAACCTTCTGACAGTAATTACTAAAGATAAGACACAAGGCGCCTCCTACTTTTAGTGAATGATCCCTGCTGTCCGGACGTCGTCCACCCGCCATTCTGGGCCGCCGCGAGCACTGAAAACATAAAACCCGTTAGTTGTGGGGCTACATGTGATCGACAAATACCCCCATGTAAATAATGGAGCTTTATGGAAAATTAATATTGTTACTAATTTTGGTCATTTATTAAATATAGGGATATACAGCAAAATAGTTCATGGCATGACATCAGAGGGAAGCTGCTTAGAATACCAGCAGGCCTAGGTTGCCTAGGGCAGGAACTGTATTCAACGTAGATATTATTAGCATTCTGAGACAATAAAGAAATAAAATCCATTTCATTCTAACAAGCAAAGCAAGTTGGAACAAGGAAGACCAGTCATACAAGAGGAGGAAGACCAGTCATCAAAGAAGAGGAAGACCAGAGATCATAGGCAAGAAGAAGAGACTGCGAGCACATGAGAACGGCCTTGCTATAGTCCCGAGGGAAGAGTCCGTCCACTGAGGCAACTGAGAGGAACTGGAGAGACAGGCCAGAGGAGTGCCCCAGGCAGGTGACTGTTTTGCAACAGAATTTTTATATGTAATGTATATATTTTATTGAAAACATGACATGGTATAAGCTTTTAAGTTTCTGACTTGGTTTTACTGCATTGACTCAAGCATTGAGAGATACAGCTTTGTCCTTGTCATAAAAGCTGCCATTGTCTATCCCTGAGAATGTTTGCTAAATGTTTACTACTATTTAACTCAGCTGTCTAAATACGAAACTGAGAGGATATTTGATTGTCTAAAGTCTAGTCAGCAAATAACTGCTGGCTTTGCCTCCTTAAAAAGGGATCCAGAGTGCTGTGAAAAAGAGGAATTATTAACCTGTGTTTTGAGACGTCTTAACACAGTGAGGTCTCTCTGTCTCTCGCCGTACTTCTGGAAGATTCCTCTGGCTGATGCTTAGGCAGATGGCGATAGAAGACCGCTCTTTTTCGTGGTGCCGATTTCCCATTCATATTCCCATTGGAAAGGTGATGTAACTGAGTGGTGATGCTATATTAGAGTGCGAATGAAGGACCTGCGCTACCTGTGTCTGGGACATAGTGATTTCCCACAAACCCCTTGTCTGTCACCTCCCCTGCCCCCTGGCTGATGAATCTCAGAGAAATGTTTATGTGGTGATGTCATATGTATCCCACTAAGTTTTAAGCTATTTATTACTGTGTGGTGAAGTTTTCCTGTATTTATATGTATTTTTACCTTTGTTAGGCTTTCTTTTCTGTACATAAGTATATTATATATTCTTTTTATATCTCATTTAGAATAAAAGAATATTCTTTCTTGGTTATGCTCTGATCTCTTTAAAACAATATAAAGAACCTGCATGTATATTAGTAGCCCTTCCCTGGGCATTAACTAGTAAAGTATTAGGTATCTGGGTGTGTGTTTTGGCCACCAGCAAAACAGTAACTGAGAAATAGCTGCTACTGATGTTGTGCCATAGCTAACACTGATTAGTGCTGTCAGGGGATTACTGTGTTGCCTACAATAACCATTACTTCTAGCATTGTTTTGGGTGTCTATTTAACTTGTGTTGTTCTATTCTTTTCTGCATGGTCAACTGTACATTCCTTGTGTGATTTTTGGCTCAGAATATTGTTGGTGCTGTAAATCCACCCATTAGTGGCTGATATATGTGGTGTCGCATGTAGGTTAAATTGTATTTTCTTTTGCCATTTTGTTAACAATATATACAATATATATACCAGAAGTCCAAAGAGTCTACAGTCTTTTGCGTGTATCTATTGTGTTATCATTGGCCAGATATTGATAATATTTATATATTTGTTTGCTTGTTTTAGTCGATCTGGACAGGATAAATATATATAATATTATTGATATTTTAGTTATTCAGGAGTAAAATTGTTTACATAATTTGGGAACCATTCAAGGAGATATTAGATGAAATTGTTTACACCCGCATCAAATCAGACGCTGTTCTGCTCCATCACAGGCATAGCGCCCCCAATTTGCGGACACAACTCCAGTCATTACCCCTATTAACCCCCTGACTGTCACCTAAAAATGGAAGAAGGGCTCACAAAAATATCTTGTCTTTTATTGCGCACCGGAATCTGAATGAAGTTGCTGCATAACTTTTTATGAACATTGGTAAAGTTTTCTGAAATTATTTTTTACCTTTTATTGACCCACCTCAGGGTCAGGGGTGGGTAGGTGGGTAGGGCCTAAGCTTCACCAGCATCATGATGGGTAGCAGCATAATGGTGGCCATGCAGGGGTAGCAGCAGCATCGCAGCCAGCGGGGTTGGAAGAAAATGACAGCGGCAAAATGGCAGCCGGGGCGGGGGGCTGCAGTGGCATCTTGAAGGCTGGTTGGGGAGTAGCGCCGACAGCAGGGGGCAGGCAGACAAGAGGGCAGGGGCATCACCTCAGACAGGGCAGGGGCCAAGCATCTAGGCAGGTAGGTGGGCAGACAAATGGAGGAGGCAGAGGCATCTAAGCTGGGAGTAAACATTGTCAATACAGTGGCCGGATGGGGGGAGCAGTGGCATCTCAGCAGGTGGGAAGCAGCAACACCACGGCGGCCGGGCCAGCCCCAGTGTTTATGGTATAGGAGTTATTACTTATTGCTACTGTATTTCTGTACAAGTCACTTTGAATTGAGAACTAGTCAGAGGACTAGTGAAACCTCTTGTAAGGGACTTACCTCTGCCAGGGGGCCTGCGGCGAGTGGCTGCTGGGAAACGCGGCACCCGATGCGGTGCTCCTGCTGCTGAGTGTGGCTGCCGCTCCTGGGTGACGGGGAGTGCGGCGCGTCACTCTGGCAGCCTCCCGCAGTCTGTAAATTTTGCCACTAGGAGGCGCAGCGTCCTCCACACTTGATGGGAATCAGGGGCTGATCAGCCTTGCTGCCAAGACTGACCAGCCCCTGGATAGTGTCTCCAATCACTCACAGTGTTGAAAGTTGCACCAATCAGCACATACACTCCCCCCAAGGTGGCCATTGGTCAATTCCAGCCCAGTGCTCAGTGCCCGTGATAGACTCTTGTGATTAGGGTGTGATTCCGTTTAGTTATTATATGTTTCAGACCCAGTTTGATCGACCATCCCTGTCCGCTGCCTGTACCGACCTTTGCTTTGTCTGACCACGAACCTGCCTGCTCCTTCGGATATATCACGATCTCTGACCTCCCGGCTTGACCCATTAGCTACCCCTGACTACGTACCTGTCTCATCCCTGTACTCTGACACACCCTCTGGACTGACTACCTGTGAACAACCTCGGCTTCGGGATACCCTCATGGTTCATTGGCCTTCACCGTAAGAGACATCCTTTGTGCCAATTAAGACCTGGGGGCAACCATGTCCAGTGAGGCTTACCTAGCATCCCGGCAAACGAGGGCTTGACCATAGGCAGAAGCGGCGATGGAGATTAGGGGTTGTCTGCTTACAGAAGGCTGGTGTCCCGCTGGGCATCACACCTCTTCAAACAAACTGAGTACAATTTCCTTGATTTATTCCTATAGATAAACCCTTATCTGGATGAACCTTCACAGAAAGCTGCCACCTACTCTGCATAACGTTACCCTGATAAGAGTTTGCCCCAGGATTTTGCTCTGAACTCCCTCTGGATTTTTCCCCTCTGTTAGACATAACGGCAAACTATTGGTTCTTCCTTCCTATAGGCAGAATTGTAAGGGGTGGTTTGTTGGGGTGGAATTCCATAGACATCGAAATTGCTGAGGAACTCGACTTGAAAAAGTTATAACCAAAATGCTTAAACCAAATGAAAGAAGGATGTCGGCCAGTAGAGGAGACAAGACCGTGCGGTTCCCAGGTAGCCTGCTGGGATTTGTAGTGCACCAGCCATTCCTCTGGAGTTAGAGGTTACTTTTCAGTCAGGGGGTCAAACCGGAAAAGCTATAGGTGAGTAATATTTCCATTTGTCTTACCTTCAGGGGGTATGCCCTCTGTTCCAGTGGACCATGCGGTATCACCAGAGCCTCCGATTACTGAAATGATACAAAATTGTTATTGTGGCCATTCATACATCCTCCCTCACCTCAAAAGTGCCCCTGACCACCTGCCCCCCTGTATCCCAATTCCACCCCAACTTATCCTTCGGCTGCCTATCTCTCTTATTCCACCTTCCCAGCGCAGGTCTGGATGCTCCTGCGGCCACACAGATGACTGTTATTAGCTGTTCTGCAGCTTTTCTGAGCCACTTCTGGATTCATGCAGTGCAGTAAACCACACTACAAAAAACACTTGGGTGCTGCGGATTACTGTCCAGCAGTCCGCAGCTTCCTTCCCGAGCGCAATGCATGTGCGCAAACCTCTGGGCAAAGTACATGTGTGCGAACAGGATTTTGACCATCTTGGGTGTTACCCTGCCCTTCCCCACTGTGTAAACCCCCCAAAATACCCAGTTTATCTCACCTCTTCACAGCTATCGTCCAATCAGAGCCATTTGCCATGCAATGCCATGCATGTGCTCAGAAAAACTTCTCAGTTTCAACGCAGAGCCACAGCAATAGGAACGCGAGCTGCCACATTCCCTGCAGCAGGATCCCACCCCCATCCTATCTGAGTGGCTGGGATGGGAGCGCTCACCGTCCAAAGATGCACCTGCTGGATGTTTTCATCCAGGAAGCAGATGAGTGTAGGGGCGCCCTGTTCTCGGATTTATGCAGTGGTCTGGGATACCCCAGAGGGGGGGAGGGCAGTGATTAGCCATGGAATCTCCTAGATTTAAGCTAAGCGTGTATGTCCTTCATTACATAATTTATCCAGAGTATTGAATAGCAGGATAAATGCATTTTCCCTGGCACAGCTAAATCACAAGCTGCCTCGTACCTTTAGTTACCGTGACTTGTTGTCCAGTTGTGGTCCAGCCGCCTCCACTGGTTCCTGTTGCAAACATAAAACACAGCAATTATTATGCATGGGGCATTACCAATTGGGATGCCCCCCTAGACAGAGGTAGCACTAGTGTCTCAGTAAATTTGTGTCCTTACTTGAAATGTTTATCAATGCGGCTAGACAATGGGTGTACAGATGGAGCATACTACATTGTAAACACAAAATCGCACAAAACACACTTAGACATCGCAGAAAGCTGTGAGTTGGCTGATGTTACATTTGTAACAAGAGCAACACCCTGCTGTGCTGCATAGTATAGCAGCCACGAGTAAGCTGTTGCAGCTGAGTTCCCAACATTTTAATAGCTTGCTCATGGCTTACTATGCAGCACAGCCTAGGTGTTACAATGTGTTACACAGCGGGGAGCTGGCTGAATATTAAAATGTAAGAGCAAGACTCTTCCTGCTAGGTTTCACCGGCTCTTCTAGTCCATCTGCATAGAGTGCCCTTCAAACCCACAGCACTGGAGACCACCCTTAAGAAACTATGATGCACACACAAGGTACAGTTTCCCAGAGTGATCCGTTTATTGTTATAGCTCGCATTTATACAACACATCACAAAGAACTATTCAGGGAATCCTAAGCTCTAGAGATGAAAACTAGGTGGTCTCGCCATGTCTTGTCATTTTCAAAAAAACAGGTGCTTTCCGAGAAATAGAAACTTAACTCGCAGCAGCTACGTGGTAGTAATGCATTGGACCGGGTTGGTCAGCTGAAAAGCACCTATTTTATAGATAATTAGAGGATACTTGGCCCTCCAGGGCCATCCCATTATTACTTACCAGCCACCAGAATATAACAGGTGGGAAACACCAGGTTGAAGTTTAGGGGTGATCTACTCCTTAGTCCTTATCAAGTGGTTGTTAGTTAAAGAGAACATACCGTAAAACATAAGGGCAGACTAGAGAGACCATATGGTGTCCTCTTGCTGTCACCTGTCTACACAGTGCTGAATCATGACTTGGGCAAGGGGTTACCTAGCGATTCCAGCTCTGTGGCATCTAAAACTGGAAGGCTCCCTTAAAATTATGATAACTGGAGCAAAATTGAAATGTAACTTTTGGTCCAGTCAAGCTCAATCTTAGATTTTTACTAAATATTGGCACAAATTCACAGTAACTGGCCCTAAGTACCATGGAGAAGACATCAGCTGCCACCTACCTGGAGTGTTTGAGCTAGTCACAGTCCATTCAGCAGTGCCCGATCCTCCTGACAATATAAAACAATTATAATTATTACACAAAGTTCAATGAATCCAGAATCACTTTATTTCCATATACAAATGCTATATATTGGGATTGACAAATTCAGCTGTTCTACACTGTTCTGGGATGTATTACAGCAAGTGAGTGGCTTCCTGTAACTGGCTGACACCAGTACTGTACTCATATGGATGAAGTATTCTATATTATAAACTCACAATAACATGTGGCAGAAAGCTGTGAGTCAACTGACAACTATTAACATTTTAACATTTGCATATACAATGTATCACAGCAAATGTAGCTCTTGTTACAACCGTAACGTCATCCATAGCCAGGCTGTGATTGAGGTTACAAGCAGGGTGCTGTCTGGCGTTTACAATGCAAGAGCGGGACTAGTCTCCACTTGTTGGATTGCACAGCTGGAAGGAGAGATGTTGCAGCAAAAGATAAAACTTCCCCGGCCTGAGGTTTATTGCATTCAGTAATGCTGCCTCCGTTCATACTGGAATGTGGCCCTTTTTTCCCCCTCAAAATTCATATATTGACAAAAATGAGCTAAAAATATTTTAGCCACATCTATGTTAAGGACAGATCACAATTGGCTAATTCTCACTTCGGGGAATGCGCTTGGCTGCATTCCGCTCCATTCAGCCCTTCTTAGCCGATTCTTAGCTGAATGGAGCTGAGCACACTGATTGTCTGTGCACCCACATATGACTAGGGAAAAGTTGAGTTTCACTGGGCCCCTGGGGGGGGGGGGGGGTTTGCAAAATTCCCATGAAAAACAGGGCTTTCAAAATCACAGGTTTTGGTCCACTTTAAAACCAGGTAAAAAGGCAGAGAAGTGGAAGTGTTACCTAAAAGGATACGGGAGCCACACATAGTTAGTATATATTATAACATCCAAAATAATTATTGTAGGGTGAAATGCTCAGCCTAATGGCCACCATGTTAAAAGGAAGACTTAATTTTGTATTCTATACTTTGATATATAACTTGTGCTATGGTCTAAGTTCTGGGCATAAAGCCAACAGATGTTTTAGTGTATAGGAATGCCCTGCTTTCAGTAATTTATCTAGATGTAGGACACAGGAATTCTTTGAACTCCTTTATCAGTAGACTTATAGGATACTTGCTTATGCAGGAACCATGAGATTTATTGACAGCTGTCTGTGTGAAAGTTTTAGTTACGCCATAAATGTGGGGGTTAAGGGCTCTTTTTGGTGTGTGACATGCTGTAAGTACAAGAGATGATTTCTAATAAGATCAGATCATTCTTTGAATCATACCTAGTGTACAGATTGTGGTTTTCAGAATTATCTCAAGCAGCTGCTGACAGAACACTAACAGACCTTGGGAAAGGGAGGCCAGAGTAACCCAGTAGAGTCCCCCAACAATCAATGGTGAAAGAGGTGGGAATGCCGCGCATGTCCAGGAAAGTAGATACATTTTTATTTCTCTTACCACAACCTCTGCCATAGGGAAAATCCAAAAGAACCTAGTGGGGGAGCTTGTATGGAGGGTTAACAGTTTCTGTTCTGAGAGACAGTTAAAGAGAAAACGGGGCTGAAAAGTGTCCTAACAGAAAAAAGGGACTCTGAGAAGTGTCCTAAAAGAAAATAAGAGTAGCGCTACTAGATAAAAGGCCCCCTGACAAGGTGTTCAGTGTTCTGTCTAAGACTTTTGCTTTTTCTTCTCTGTCACGTAGAAGTTTACGTTTGTGTAAAATTGTTCCCTGTGAAGGTAAGCATGCAGACACTTACTGTATTCTTTTTGTTTGTACGGGACTGACTTGTGTGAAGGTGAACACGCAAGGGCCTGTTGTATTTTAATATGGGACAAAGACAAAGCAAAACCTATCCTCCGCCGGAGGTAGAGAAACATGTAAATGTTATGTGATTAGAGTTACAGGATACAGGATTACTTGGTAGATAACTGGGTAGACCATCTAGCAGGATGGACAGAGGCTATGGGAAGTACTAGTCTATTTCCTAGGGATGGGGCTAATGATGAGTTTCACATAGATATGGTTAAAGGATTATGTTTAGGGGATCAGAAGGCTTTCCCATATTATCAGGGAGATCCTCAATGGGATAAGGATTATATAAAGAAAGGAGAAAGTGGGTCCTGTAGTAACCAGTATGCCTTTTATGACAGATGGTAACCTGCTGGTAAAGAAAACTTTAGAAATAGAGGATATTAATAAATTCACTAAGCATTGCCCTAAGCACACAGCTAGCTCAAGAGGAGCTGTGAACGACTTAAAAAGAGCCTGTAAAGTAAAACATAAGGGCAGACTAGAGGGACCATATGGTCTCCTCCTACTGTCACCCGTCTATGTCTATACAATGCTGAATCATGGCTCTGGAGTAAGGCTTGGGCAAGCGGTTAGCTAGTGATTTCAGTGGTGGGGCATCTGAAACTGGAAGGCCCACTAAAAAATAATGATAACTGGAGCAAAATTGAAATGTAACTTTTGGTCCGGTTCCATTTTTCCACCAGCCGAGCTCACTCTGAGACTTTTACTAAACATTGGCCATTTTGGAGCTTCCCTTCCCGGCATCCCAGCCATGCTGCTGCCAGAACTCAACCGACAAATCACAATAACAGGAAACTACCACCTACCTGGAATGTTTGAGCTAGTCGCAGTCCAGCCACCACCGCCGGTTCCTCCTGACCATATAAAACAATTATAATTATTACACAATGCTCAATGAATCCAACAATCAGAATCACTTTATTTGCATATACAAACGCTATATATTGGGATTGACAAATTGAGCTGTCCTGCACTGTTATTGGATGTATTACAGCAAGTGAGTGGCCTCCCGTAACTGCCTATACAATGTATCACAGCAAATGTAGCTCTTGTTACAATTGTAACATCATCCATAGCCAGGCTGTAATTGAGGTTACAAGCAGGGTGCTGTCTGGCTTTTACAATCTAAGAGCGGGACTTGTCTCCACTTGTTGCATTTCTCAGCTGGAAGGAGAGATGTTGCAGCAAAAGAAAATTGGCTAATACACACTTCAGGGAATGCGCTTAGCTGCATCCGCTCCATTCAGCCCTTCTTAGCCGATTCTTAGCTGAATGGAGCTGAGCACGCTGATTGGCGGTGCACCCACACAGAACCAGGGAAAAGTTGAGTTTAACTAGGCCCCTCAGGGGGTCCCAAATTGGCATAAAAATTGGGCTTTCAAAATCACAGGTTTTGGTCCACTTTAAAGCCAGTTTAAAAGGCAGAGAGATGGAAGTGTTACCTAAAAGGATAAGGGAGCCACTCAGTTGGAATCACATATAACATAGGTAGTATGTTTTATAACACCCCAAATAATAATTGAAGGGTGAAATGCTTAGCCTAATGGTCACCGTGTTGAAAAGAAGACTCCATTTTGTATTTTATACCATGACCATGTAACTTAGTTATATAGATATACTTGTGCTATGTTAAGTTCTGGGCATCAGCTGGGCCAACATACATTTAGTTTTTAGGAATGCCCTGCTCTCAGTAATTTATCTAGACAGGAATTCCTTGAACTCCTTTATCAGTAGACTTATAGGAAACTTGCTCATGCAAGAACCATGAGATTTATTGCCAGTCTTCTGTGTGAAAGTTTTAGTTACGCCACTGTTAAAGGGCGCTGTCCCTCAAATTAACATTCAAATAGTGGTCCCACATCCTGCCATGTCTATAAGAAGACAGACCATGACAATAGACACCTATTCACATATTTACACCTAGCTGCCAGAAAGCTTCCTCCAACCGCTGGGGTGTTTTGCCTTGAAAAGGAATCTTTGAATTCCTAATAAGGTCTCCAGACGCAGACCCTGCAAATACACATTGGGTATATGGGCATTGGCTGTTATTTCTGGGAAGCATTGTAACTCTTGAGATATGTCAGTTATGACTGTATTAATGAGAGGGTCTTATTCAGGACTATGAGACCTTTCATTTGATATCAAACATGGCATACATATATTGTCCAGGGCCTGATAATCCACATAGTATCGGACCCCTGGATGATATACATTTGGTGTTTGGGTTCATTTAACTAAGAAATTAATGGGGATCATGAATTTCTTGGTTACAATATGATACCATGCATATTGTGGGAGTTATACCTTTTATGAAATATATATCCAATCTCAAGAGACCTGATGTGGGCTGACCTTGGCAGACACTCCCACGAGGCAGGGAATGCTGGCTACTCCCCCTATTGTTCATACATTAGGAAGCTGTGTGTGGGGGGGGGGAGGCAGTCTATGAATGGATGGTCGCCTTACCTGAATGACCATGAAACCATAAGTATCTGTCTCTCTCTCTATATCCACTATAACATATATTGTACTGTAACTAATGTAACTTACTTTATCATTTATGTAACACCTGCCTATAATATCTGGGGAACTTTAGGAACATATTGGGTTAGTAAGGCTACTTACTGTGCTGCTAATTTAACCCATTTTAATTTATACATCTTACTGTGTGTGGTGGATAATTTCTCACACAATAGATTGTAGTTGCAAAGTATTTATGGCATAACCTATTTCTTCCTTAGGACATTTCACTGGATGTATAGGGACAGCCTCAGCCACCATTGTTTGGAATCAGATTAGTGGGCGCTGGGCTGATATGATTGTTAGTATTTGCGATATTTATAGCATTGATCTCTAGTAGAAATATTGGAGATTAATGTGAAGCAAATATTAGTAGAGATCATATTTTTTCCTATTTCAGCCACAAAATTGGGGACTAAGGGCTTATTTCGGTGTGTGACATGCTGCATAAGTACAAGAGATGATTTATAATAAGATCAGATAATTCTTTGAATCGTACCTAGCATACAGATTGTGGTTCTCAGAATTTTTTCAAGCAGCTGCTGATGGTTACACTGACAGACCTTGGGCGAGGGAGGCCAGAGTAACCCAGTAGAGTCCCTCAACAATCAATGGTGACAGCGATGGGATCACCGCACATGTCCAGGAAAGTAGATACATTTTTATTTCTCTTACCGCGGCCATAGGGTGAATCCAAAAGAAGTTAGTGGGGGGAGCTTGTACAGAGGGTTAACAGATTCTGTTCTGATAGACAGTTAAAGAGAAAAAGGGCACTCTGAGAAGTGCCCTAAGAGAAATAAGGGACTCTGAGACGTGCCCTAAGGAAAATAAGAGTAGCGCTAATAAATAAAAGGCTCCCTGAAAAGGTATTCAGTGTCCTGTCTAAAACTTTAGCTTTTTCTTCTCTGTCACGTAGATGTATACGTTTGTTTGTGTAAGATTGTTCTGTGTGAAGGTCAGCACGCGGACACTTACTGTATTCTCTTTGTTTGTACGGGACTGACTTGTGAGATGGTGAGCATTTTATTTTAATATGGGACAAAGATAAAGCAAAACCTATCCTCCGCCAGAGGTAGGCGGAACATGTAAATGTTATGTGATTAGAGTTACAGGATCAGCTAACTTGGTAGATCCCTGGGTAGACTATGTAGCAGGATGGACAGAGGCTATGGGAAGTACTAGTCCATTTCCTGGGGATAATGATGAGTTTCACATGGATATGGTTAAAGGATTATATTTAGGGGATCAGAAGGCTTTCCCTAATTATCAGGGAAACCCTCAATGGGATAAGGATTATATGAAGAAAGGAGGAAGTGGGTCCTGTAGTGACCAGTATGCCTTTTATGACAGATAGTAACCTGCTGGTAAAGAAAACTTTAGATATAGGGGATATTAATAAGATCGTTAAGCATTGCTCCAAGCCCACAGCTAGCTTGAAAGGAGCTGTGAGCTACTTAAATAGAGCCTGTAAAGGGTAGGAATTATACACAGGAAGATATGAGAATTATTATAGACAAGGTAATAGGTCCCCATATAGGTTGGGACTAGTCAAAAGTAAAATCCATTGACAACATTGTAGAAACAGATGCACAAAACTACCATTTGAATACAAGAAAAGGTCAGGATACCATATGGGAAGAATTAGAAAAGAAGTTTAAAAGAGCTTTTCCAAATAAGTCTTCTTTGTGTACTGAAATAGCTTGTAAACGGAAAGTGGGAGAATCTGTCTCAGATTTTTTCAAAGGAATCATGGATGTATGGGCTACCGAGGGAGGTCTGGGAATGCATGATGACATGCATCCACTTCTTATTCAGACCTTATTCAGACCTTCCTGGGTAATCTGTATCTGAGATATGTTTTAATTGTAAAACAACACATCATAGATGCTTTGGTAGGATCCACATCAGCTTGGGATTGGGGTCATGTGAAAATTATTTTAGAGACATCCCAGACTGTAGGGAGCGTATGGGTTAAAAACACGGATGCTGACAGGAACGGAATGTGTGTGTGGTGTGTGATGTCAGATGCAGCATGGCAGCAGCAGCATAAGCAATGGGGATACATGGGATACTGACTAAAACCTACAAAACACTGCCCTTATTGATTTCTGACCCCCTCCAGGCTAAACGGGGAACAAACATAGGCAGGGACCTGCTAGGCAAACTGGAAATCACAATAAAACTTAACAGGAAAGGGGGGTAGTATGCAGACTCAAACCAGATAAGCATATAGAAGGCTTGGATCCCTTGCCCTCTTGACAGATGACATAGACGTAGATATTCAGCTGTGGGCTGAAGGCCCGCTGGATGTAGAATTTTTTCCCTGCGCACCTTACAAAGCCACATTAAACCAGGGGATTTCTCCAAGATCTCAGGCCCATTAATAGTCTAGTGATACCAATTTCCCTAATAGTGCCTGATGTGCCATCTCTTCTCGCCTCCATTCCTCATGACATGGGCTGGTATAGCACCACTGATTTAAAAAACATTTTTTTCAGCGTCCCAGTGGATGAGGAGACACAACCCACCTATGTTTCAGGTCACGTTTACCCCAGGGCTATGTGGATTGGCTAGTAATTTTTGCAATAGTCCTCCAAACCCCTCTTAAGGCCTGGACACCCGGCTGTGGTTCCTTCCTACTGCAGACAGCTTTCTCCTCTGCAGTTTTGATTGGGAGTCCACGCTGGGGGACACAAGGGATCTTTTGAATTGTCTTTGATTTCACTCTCATGCCTAGATTAGGGAGAAGACAGGAGTACCTTTTAATGATAGTGGATATGTTCTCAAGGTAGGTTGAACTTTTTGTGAATAGGTGAAAGAAGGAACAGGCCCATAAAGGATAAAAACAGAAAAGCCACAGGGGGGAACTAAAAAAGGGTCCTTCCAGCAGTAGGCATGGCAGAAATTAGAATGACCCCTTTTAAGGTCACTGGGTATTCATCTTTTGAGGTTTTAATTGGAAGACCATTCCCCACCCACTGGGCTAGGGTGCCCCTTAAGTTAGAAAGAGGGGACTTAGACCTGATACAGTGACCAGAACCACTGTCTTAGTGGAGAACTGCCAGTCGTGAATACATGCTACCACAGTGAAAAAGACAGACAGGCAGACATCGCTACCTAGAGCAAAGGACAAGCAGACCGTGCTACCTAGAGCAAAGGACAAGCATGGAAATGATGACCAATGAGGGGGATCTAGGGTCCCTGAAGAAGGAAGAACGGACGAAGAAGCTTCAGCCCTTGACCAGACCTTCTTTGCTGGACTCTGGGACTGAAATGGCTAAACTTTTGATACCTGCCTTTATTCTTTTTATGATAATATATGCATTTCATGCATTTACAACTCATATTTGTTAGGCCCCGATTTGTGAAAAAAATACATTTAGAGTAGGTAAGAGAGAGACCCTTAAGATGCTTTTTCTAAAGTTTAAGTATGCATTTGCCCGGAAGTCAGGTTATGACAAGTGTTGGATCTGTAGTAAATTACATCCTGAAGCATCACAGGTCTCTTTGATAGCTATGCCTTTGAATTTCACTCAGGTCTTTAATTAAAGTTATAACAACCAAATAAAAAAATGTGAGTTTTGCTAGTAGCCAAAGCGGAATAATTAAGTTTCAAACCCAATATAGGACCAACAACCCAGACTGGTGTTTTAAGGTTGGGGAATTTAATAAGAATCCAAAAACATGTGCCCATTCACATTTTAATATCTCTAAGCCAGCTAAGAAAGGTCGGATCTATTTTAAAGCAAATAATACCCAATACAATGCAACCTCTTCTAATCACTCGTGACTGATTTCTTCATGAGATTTCTGGTAGAGGAGGAGGTGAAGAAATTTAGAAATAGGGGCATTACACAAGCATGAGCTTGGGTAATAATACATATATTTGTTGTGGGAAAGTATGTTACCCCTGGTTCCCCATAAAACCGAAAGGTTGGTGTTATATGGCCACCCTGATCCCTGTAATGGGTATTGTAGGCGATAGTAAAGGAGAGCGCCTTTTTGAAGCAAGCCAATATCCTAAACACCCACTTAGAATTAAACAGAAGAGGGAACTATTCAATAATGGATATATGGCTTGGGCCTAGTCCCCATCCTGGATGGGATGGGGAATAGATTTAATGAAAAGGCTAAATCATTTTAGTAGTCTAATGTCAGAAATGTTTAGGATAATTCAGAAGACAAATGTAGTCTAAATGAAGAAGTCATGGCTATCATGAAAGAGCTAGAATTACATGAGCTAGCCATAGAAAGCATGAGTGCCACTCTTACAGGATTGTGTGAGGTGACAAAAGACTATGAGTGTTGTACATGGATACATAATACCAGTGTGGAAATACCAGACTATTATGAGGCAATCAAAAAGCATAGAGCAGAGGTGGCTAGATTACAAAGCAAAGTAAAAAATATCTCTAAGGATTGGAGCCCATTTGCAGACTGGGGGATTATCCATTTAAATGGATAAAGGACATTGCAATGTATTCTATACTTTGATATTAAACTTAGTTGTATAGATATACATGTTAAGTTCTGGGCATAAAGCCAACAGACGCCAAGCTCACTCTGAGATTTTTACTAAACATTGGCACAAATTCACAGTAACCGGCATTAGGTACCAAGGAACAGACACAAGCTGCCACCTACCTTGAGTGGTTGAGCCAGTCGTAGTCCAGCCAGCACCACCGCTTCCTCCTGACAAGATAAAACAATTATAATTATTACACAATGCTCAATAAATCCAACAATCAGAATCACTTTATTTGCATATACAAACACAATATATTAGGATTGACAAATTCTGTCTGATCTGTTCTGCACTGTTCTGGGATTTATTACTGCAAGTGAATGGCCTCCCGTAACTGACAGACACCAGCACTGTACTCCAATGGATGCAGTATTCTTTATTATAAACTGACAATAACACACTCACATGCTGCATAAAGCTGTGAGTCATCTGCCAACTGTGTATCACAGCAAATGTAGCTCTTGTTACAATTGTAACATCATCCATAGCCAGGCTGTAATTGAGGTTACAAGCAGGGTGCTGTCTGGCATATACAATGTAAGAGTGGGACTCGTCTCCACTTGTTGCATTGCACAGCTGGAAGGAGAGATGTTGCAGTAAAAGATAAAACTCCCCCCACCTAAGATTTAGTGCATTAAGTAATGCTGCAGTTTGATCAGGTTTTTTTTTTACTCAAAATTCACATAATGACAAAATGTTTTAGCCACATCTACATTATAATAATGGGAACAGATCACAATTGGCTAATTCTCACTTTGGGGAATGCGCTTGGCTGCATTCTGCTCCATTCAGCCCTTCTTAGCCGATTCTTAGCTGAATGGAGCTGAGCACGCTGATTGGCTGTGCACCCACGCATGCGCTGTAGGACTAGGGAAAAGTTGAATTTCGCTGGGTCCCAAATCGGCACAAAAAACAGGGTTTTCAGAACCACAGGTTTTGGTCCACTTTATAACCAGTTAAAAAGGCAGTGGGATGGAAGTGTTACCTAAATGGATAAGGATGCCATCCAGTTAGAATCGCACATAGCATAGGTAGTATGTTTTAGTAACACCCCAAAAGATTTAAAGCACCCCATAATGTAGAGCTCTACAGTGTTGCATAAAACCAAATGGTGAGATAGAATAGTCAGGAGGCCTGCAGACCAATCTACATCAATATAAAGGTGCACAACAACGCTAAGTGTAGAAACTAGGCTGGATTATAGTGACATAAAACTGACAGGGCAGCAACAAACTCCAACAACAGCTTCATTGGGGGCTCCCCTGCTCCATTTAGGTAACATCTCCACCTCAGGGCTGCCTTGGCCAGTTTCTCAGCCTTTTCAAGTGGTTTTAATAGTATTTAGTATTTAATAGTAAATTTGTTTATGTGTTGCATTTATTCATACTTACCATATTTTTCACCCTATACAATGCACTTATAGGACTTATATGCCCATGGGTCTTATTGGATGAAGGCGAATGCAGCAGCCCCCCTCATCCCCGACCATCACTGAGCCAGCTTGTTGGAAAAAAAAACATCATACCTGCACTGCGATCCGGAAGAAGCTGTCACTCTCTTTAGCCAGAGTGTGCCGATGCATCAATGGCAGTGCACAGAGCGACGCAACAATGTCATTGATGCATCAGCGCACGCTGGCTGAGGAGACTGGCAGCTTCTTCTGGACTGAGATACAGGTATGAAGTTTTTTTTTTTTAACTAACTGACTCAGCGGCAGTAAGGGATTGGTGGGGGATCTGCCACACTGCCTGTTATAGGGTGGGTTGGGGGAATTCTGCAGGCTGCCTGTTATATAAGGAGGGGGGATTCTGCATGTTGCTTTTTTGGGGGGGATGGGGGGGATCTGCCACACTGCCTCTTTTATTGGTGATTAGGAGGATTCTGCCATGTCCTGTGGGGGGGGGGGAGGCTATATTACTACATCATTTGTTTCAGAATATAGTTTTTTCTTTTTTTTCCTCCTCAAAAATCATGGGTGCGAAAACACGGTGATAAAATCATTTCTATATTTTGTATACATTCGTTTGTGGTAATTAATGGCTGTTCCAGCCAGATTAGTAATTTAGCAAATACAATGTCAACAGCTCACAGCTGACAGCAACGCATGAGTGATCTCTCAATCACTCAATAGAGGAGCAATAGAGGGTTCCCTCTAAATAAGTACTAAAAGCAGGAAACTTGCAAAGACTTTGTTAGTCGCACCCTAAATACTGTACAATACATAAAGCTTGGGGTAACTGGGGCATCTCCCTGGGGAAATGTTCTATGGCAACTGGTGAGAAACTGCTCTTCAGTGGCTCCAAGCCATCTACTGAAATTTAATGCGAGAAAGAGTGAGTTACCCGGGGTAGGCTGCTCCACCACTTCTGCCTCCCTGGACTGTCCCCGTCACTCCTTGAGCTGCCACTTACCTTGAGTGGTTGAGCCAGTCGTAGTCCAGCCAGCACCGCCGGTTCCTCCTGACAATATAAAACAATTATAATTATTACAAAATGCTCAGTGAATCCAACAATCAGAATCGCTGTATTTGCATATACAAACACTATTTATTGGGATTGACAAATTCAGCTGTTCTGCACTGTTCTGGGATGTATTACTGCAAGTGAGTGGCTTCTTGTAACTGGCAGACACCAGTACTGTACTCCTATGTATACAGTATTCTATATCACAATAACACGCTCACATGCCACAGAAAGCTGTGAGTCAGCTGCCAACTGTTTACATTTTAACAGCGGCCTATACAATGTATCACAGCAAATGTAGCTCTTGTTACAATTGTAACATTATCCATACCCCGGCTGTGCTTGAGGTTAAAAGCAGGGTGCTGTCTGGCATATACAATGTAAGAGCGGGACTTGTCTCCACTTGTTGCATTGCACAGCTGGAAGGAGAGATGTTGCAGCAAAAGATAAAACTCCCCCGGCCTGAGATTTAGTGCATTCAGTAATGCTGCCTCCGTACCTAATGGAGTATGGTCCTGGCTAGGCGTGGACTCCACTCCTGCAGTGATCAGTGTTTTTTTTACTCAAAATTCACATATTGACAAAAATGAGCTAAAAATGTTTTAGCCATATCTACGTTATAATAATGGGGACAGTTCACAATTGGCTAATTCTCACTTCGGAGAATGTACTTGGCTACATTTTGCTCCATTCAGCGATTCTAAGCGCCCACGCACACATCAATATAAAGGTGCACAGCAGCGCTAAGTGTAGAAACTAGGCAGGATAAAACTGACATAAAGCTGACAGGACCGCCACAAATCCCAACACCCACTTCGTAGGGAACTCCCCTCATCCATTTAGGTAACATTTCCACCTCTGGGCTGCTTAGGCCAGTTTCTGCTTCTTTTCAAGTGGTTTTAATAGTGTCTTTTAATGTGTTGCATTTATATAAACTTACCGTGTTTTTTTCGCCCTACATGATGCACTTATTGGTCACCAAAAGCTGAGGAAAATGCCTGTGCGTCTTATAGGATGAATGCGAATGTGGCAGACCCCTCCCACCCCTGACTGCCGCTGAGCCAGCTTGATCTGGAAGAAGCCGTCACTCTCCTCTGCCGCAGCTCGCGGATGCATCAATGGCAGTGCCTGGAGCAACATGCCGATGTCATTGATGCATCAGCGCATGCTGGCTATGGGGAGTGGTTGCTTATTCTGGATTGAGATCACGCCAGGGCAATAGATGGATCCCTATGAATAAGTACATCTAAGCACAGCAAACTTGCAGAGACTTTGTAAGTCGTACCCTTAATACTGTACAAAACATAAAGCTTGGGGTAACTGGGGCATCTCCCTGGTGAGAAGTCATATGGCAACTGGTGAGAAACTGCTCTTCAGTAGCTTCGAACCATCTACTGAAATCTAATGCGAGAAAGGTGAGTTACCCGGGGTATGCTGCTCCACCAGTTCTGCCAACCTCCGTTCACGGAATCACTTTCTTACCTTAGGCCTTGATTGTTCCCGTCACTCCGTAAGACGTCACCTGTAGTGTGGGGTTGGCTAAGATAAAGATATCATACAGATATGCCCGTCTCTCGGGTGGTCGGCGGGAATCAGTATGCTCGACCCGCTTCCATACCAGGAGTTCGGAACCGGCAGAAGGATCCTGGTCAGTGCCCCCACACCTGGATTATGCCCCACAGAAGAGCGAGTTCCGAAAACATCCACCAGATCAGACTGGGACCCTATTGATGGAGCCACTAGCAGCTATAAATCAATTGTATTTCAAGAGTGAGACCCGCAAACATCAGGCCAAAAGAAAAGATATTTAATGATATGCCACTTGTGGGATCGAGTACAGGGACGTCAGCGCTGCCATATATAGAGAATACCTCTTTTTTTCCAGGCCAATATAGTGTGTTAAAAAAGCAACTGTGTAAGTGAAACATGTTCACGCGATTTTCTGAGAATTATAAATGATGGATGCTGGCTTGCTAAAACCAATGGAGTAAGATTGCTTCCATTAGATCAATGTACCGGTGTATAAGAAATTAATTACACTCTATTTTAATGTGTGCATAATTGTACAAATAAAATCTGATATGAACCTTTCAGAAAAAGAATTAGGCGTGGTAATTCATTGGACCCGGTTGCTCAGCTGGAAGCACCTATTTTATAAATAATTGGACGTTACTCGGACCTCCAGGGCCATCCCATTATTTTCAAGGCTCTGGAGTGAGGTTTGGGCAAAGGGTTAGCTGGCAATTACAGCTGTGGGACATCTGGAAGGCCCCCTTAAAATAATGATAACTAGAGCAAAATTAAAATGTAACTTTTGCTAAACATTGTAGACTTTTACTAAACATTGGCACAAATTCACAGTAACCGTCACTAAGTACCATGGAACAGACACCAGCTGCCACCTACCTTGAGTGGTTGAGCCAGTCGCAGTCCAGCCAGCGCCGCCGGTTCCTCCTGACAAGTTAAAACAATTATAATTATTACACAATGCTCAATGAATCCAACAATCAGAATCACCTTATTTGCATATACAACAGTATATATTGAGATTGATAACTTCAGCTGTCCTGCACTGTTCTGAGATGTATTACTGCAAGTGAGTGGCCACCCGTAACTGTCTGACACCAGCACTGTACTTGTATGGAATGCAGTAATCTATATTATAAACTCCTGCCTATGCAATATATCACAGCAAATGTATCTCTTGTTACAATTGTCACCCATAGCCAGGCTGTGATTGAGGTTACAAGCAGGGTGTTGTCTGGTGTTTACAATGTAAGAGTGGGACTTGTCTCCACTTGTTGCATTGCACAGCTGGAAGGAGAGATGTTGCAGCAAAAGATAAAACTCCCCCAGCCTGAGAGCTGACTGCGTATGAGTGATCTTTCAAGCACAACAGGGCAATAGAGGGATCTCTCTGAATAAGTACATCTAAAAAGAAACTTGCAGAGACTTTGTGCTGTGATACATTGTATAACCGCCATCGTACAGAGGCAACAGAGCCTAGATAGCCGAACATTGGGATGGGAGGTTCAAACATTGGAATGGGCTATCTCTCTCCCTCTTGCTGGAACTATAACAAACACAATGAGTCATTTTGAAAAGCCTGCCAGCTCCCTGCTCAATGTGTTACATAACTTAAGCCAAATATCCATTCATTTATCTTAATTGTTTCTACTGTAATCAGCTGTGATACTTTCTAAAACAGCCTTTTATTAGGATGTAGATAGCTTACAGTGCATTGCGATGTGTGCATCGCGCTGTGGGATGGGAAAGGCTCCCTGGGCTGGCCAGTTTTCCTGACTGATCCATGTTACGCATTCTCAGCGTTAAAAAGTGATAAAATACACATTGGTCTCCACTCAGCTGACATAGAAAAAAAATCGTTTTGGTTGGAAAATCACATCACATGAGAAAAACGCAAGTAACTGAGCGCAAATCAGCAGTGCTGACCAGTACAATGCGTCTATTAGAATGGACTTGGAAATACGCACTTAATGGCTGCTAGTGCCCATAACAGAGTGATGAAACGCGTCACTCATCACCTGTAGTGTGGGTTGGCCAGGTATCACTCCAAACCCCAACAATACCCTGATCTTTGGAGACCCAGCCTGTAAAAGCCCCAGTCGTGTAAGACCCTTTTTATGTTTTTTTCCCTGGTATGAATCACATTTAGTGCCCATTACAGACTGATAAAACGCGTCACCCGTCACCTGTAGTGTGGGTTGGCCAGGTATCACTCCAAACCCCAACAATACCCTGATCTTTGGGGGACCCTGTCTCTAGGATCCCCAGTGGGGTAAAACCCTTTGTAAGATTTTCCCTGGTATAATTCACATTTAGTGCCCATTACAGAGTGATGAAACGCGTCGCCCATTATCTGTAGTGTGGGTTGGCCAGGTATTACTCCAAACCCCAACAATACCCAACCTAAATGCAGTATGCATTACTCCAGTAAGTGTATATATATATATATATATATATACATATATCCCTTATGTGCAGTGTGTCGCACTTGGCTCAGCATTTCAGTGTGTGGCTGGAAAATAGTCGGCCCACGCGATATAGACCCAGCCACACAAACTGATTACATGCAAAGCATCGCAGGTCACACCACAGGCAAGTCAATGAATAGAAGCACAGGATCGATTAGTAAATTACTCCAGGCGGGATATAGCATTATTTTAAGGGGGATATCCATTCGCTTTTATCTATACCATTGTGGAAGTTCGCTGGCTTTTATTGAAACAATTCCTCTGCGCAGTTTTACATTTGCATTTAAAAACGCTGTGATTGAAGTTTGTTTGTAAGTGCAATACTTTTTACTATTAAAACTCTAGAGCTTTTTATACAGAGTTGCACTAGGTCTTTCTTCTGCGTTTCCTTTCCCCTTCCTATGCTGGCCTATTTCCTGAGGGACAACCGTGTGGCTCGCTATTTAAAGAGCCCTCGTTCCAAAAAGGATTTTGATTAAGGAATACTCTGGAAGGAACAAAGGATTGGAGATATTTGGAGGACCTTTACTTTGTTCTGTCCGGTAAGCATCCCCTTTGGATGGTGGAGGATATCATAGAACAACCAATTTTGAGTGCATGGACCGTGGGATCTACTTTGTCATCTTGATATAGTCAAAAAGAATCTCTTAAATTATATATTGCTCTGTGTTATTCCTATAATATTTGTATTGTTTCACTGGTGGATTTGGACAGCGTGTGTACACGTGAGAGCAAAATTAAGACTTTTTGTGAGAAAAGACATTTTTGGATTAGCGCTGTGCTCTGTCTTTAGTAAATTACTTCAGTTGTGATCCATAACTCATCATTTCTCCTCCCTGACCAATGTCCTACCTGTAGTTTGCTGTGATGTTTTCCAATCAACACCACCAGTGGCTCCTCCTCCTCCTCCACTGACCACTCCTCCACCTCCTGTAATCAAAGAAATAAAAAGCACAGCGATTATGACCACAGGGCTCCACATGACCACCAAATGCCCCCTAATATCAATTATTCTATTATCCGCCACAGCAGTGTGTTCCCCCCCAATATTGGCCCACTCTCTTTCTGACCGTGACCAGCTCTGTGCACATCATAGACCAGTGTCCCCCCAAATCCCACACTGACGCTGTCGCTATTGTTATGGCTCCACTAATAGAGCATCTTGTTCATTATTTACTTGTTCTGTATATCTGAGAAATATATCGAAATAAAGGTTGGACTAAAACAATGGCCGGCACCTGACCATACACAAGACGACCACCAGGACAATCAGTGCCACATACAAGATGGTGCCATGTTACTGCAGCCGCATGAAGCACTGCCTACTCGTTTTGCCACGCCATGTATCACTGCTCTGCTCCTTCCTTACATCTCTAAATTGCCCTCCAGCCTCCCTGATCCAATGTAATCAAATCTCCCACAGCTTTGGTGCTGATAATGCTCTCCAAGGTCAGCTGATAATGTGCCCTAGAGCTGGCTCATAAATCCCACTGGGGCTGGCTGATAACCTTCCTCGTGGCCGGCTCATAACACCCTCTGGGGCCGGCTGATAACTCCCTCTGGAGCCAGCTTATAACACGCCCTGGGGCCAGCTCATAACACCCTCTGGGGCCGGCTGATAACTCCCTCTGGAGCCAGCTTATAACGCGCCCTGGGGCAGGCTCATAACTCCCTCTGGGGCCGGCTCATAACACCCTTCCAAGTTGACTGTTAATGTCTGCCTAGGGCCAGCTGATGACAGCCTCTCTGGAGCCGGCTTATAACGCGCCCTGGGGCTGGCTGATAACTCTCTTTGGAGCCGGCTTATAACGCGCTCTGGGGCCGGCTGATAACTCTCTCTGGAGCCGGCTTATAACACGCCCTGGGCCCTGGGGCCAGCTGATAACATGCCCTGGGGCCGGCTGCTAACGTGCCCTGGAACCGGCTAATAACATGCCCTGGGGCTGGCTAATAATATGCTGTGGGGCCGGCTAATAATGTGACATGGGGCCGGCTAATAACGTGCCAGGGGGCCAGCTAATAACGTGCCGTGGGGCCGGCTGATAACTTCCTCTGGGGCCGGCTGATAATGCGGCCTGGGTCGGCTGATAACTCCCCTTGGGGCCAGCTGGTAACACCCTCCCAAGTCGACTGATGTCCTTCCAGGGCCAGCTGATGACAGCCTCCTGGGCCGGCTGATAATGTGCCCTAGGGCCGGCTGAAAACGTGCGCTGGGGCTAACTGATAACGTGCCCTGGGGCCAACTGGTAAAGTCCCCTGGGGCCGGCTGATAATGCGGCCTGGGTCGGCTCATAACTCCCCTTGGGGCCAGCTGGTAACACCATCCCAAGTCGACTGATAATGTCCTCAAAGGGCCAGCAGATGACAGCCTCCCGGGCCGGCTGATAACGTGCCTTGGAGCAGGCTGATAATGTGCCCTGGGGCCGGCTGATAATGTGCCCTGGGGGCGGCTGATAACTCCCTCTGGGGCCGGCTGATAACACCATCCCAAGCTGACTGATAATGTCCTCCCAGGGCCAGCTGATGACAGCCTCTCGAGCCAACTAATGATGTCCTCCTAGGCTGGCTGATAGCGGCCTCCTGGGTTGGCAGATAATAACCTACCAGGATGACTGATAACGCTCCCTGGGGCCAACTGATAACGCGCATCTGGGCCAGTTGACAACATGCTCCTGGGCCAGCTGCATTGTTCAAAAGCGCTTAAAATTGCCAAGCTGAAGGGGACTACGATGGCAGCAGGAGGGCAAGTAACCAGCTAAAGTAATTGCCTCTAGCCTCACTTTAATTTTCAAGTTCGGCACTAAGGCTGCTCTCAAGACTGAGCCCATTCATGTAGCTTGCTGGTATTCGTGGGGTGATTTCTAGCAATCCCCGCATGGCCTCAGTGGGTCACCGGTAGTCACATGATTGGTTGCCATACAATGAATGGGAAAGTGGTAATCACTGGCTGACTTGACTTTATGTCCTTTTTAAACTGTTTAGGATGTGAACTCACTTTCACTAAACAAGGTTTCATGTTAAGTGCCCCAAACCCAAGTTGGCCTCCACCTACCATATTGTCCACGTGAGTCCCACTCAGCGCGGCCTCCTCCTGAAAAAAATAGTACACAGTAATTATTACCCACACACAGCGCTCCATGTCACCAACAAATACCCCCTTCAGGTCACTGTTATGGCTCCCCATAGCTGTCTGCACCCACCTGTCACACACAATAAACCTGTCCCATCAGGGTCGTATTTAGTGTTCATGCTGCCCTAGGCACTTCAAGTGCTGGCACCCCCTTTTGTTAAATAACGTTTGCAGGGCCAGCTCCAGGTTTATGCGGGGCTTATGGCAATGGAGTATCAGTGGGCTCCTTGTGTTGTGCCCACATGGTGATAAAGTTACATGTATGGTAAAGAATAACAAAGAATGGAAGGAATGACAGAAGAAAATGTAAGCAGAAAAGAAAGAAGGAATCACAAAAAAAGAAAAAAAAATAGATGTAACAATTTTTTGTTTACTATAGCAATAACGTCAGTGCCCCGCCCCCCCTGCAGGTGGCCACCCTAGGCACAGGCCTAGGTTTGCCTAATGGTAAATACAGCCCTGTGTCCCATCTCAAAGCAGACCTGCAGAGATTTCCCTATGGGCATTTTGATAGGGATGCAAAGCAGGGATGCTGTCATAGGCAGCACATGCACTGTGGCTTTGAGGATCTCCAGGACATGCCAAATCAGGCTGTCCCTGGAACAAGTCATCATTGTGGCCTTTTGGAAATTTAGGGGTCAGTGAAACGTTTTGCTCTTCTTTACTAAATTATCACAACAAGGTCTTGGTCCCGACTCCCAACAATCCAATCTATTTTTCTAAATTGCCCTTCTGCTTCCATGACCTAATGTAGTCACATCTCCCACAGCTTTGGTGCTGATAACGCACTTCCAGACAGGTTGGTAACGTGCCCTGGGGGGCAGCTCGTAACTCCCTCTGCGGCCGGCTGATAACCTTCACCTGGGCCCAGCTCATAACACCCTCTGGGGCCGGCTGATAACCTTCACCTGGGGCCGGCTCGTAACTCCCTCTGGGGCTGGCTGATAACATGCTCTGGGGCGGCTCATAACACCTTCTGGGGCCAGCTGACAACCTTCACCTGGGGCCGGCTCAAATCTCCCTCTGGGGCTGGCTGATAACCTTCACCTGGGGCCGGCTCATAACTCCCTCTGGGGCTGGCTGATAACCTTCACCTGGGGCCGGCTCATAACTCCCTCTGGGGCTGGCTGATAACCTTCACCTGGGGCCGGCTCATAACTCCCTCTGGGGCTGGCTGATAACCTTCACCTGGGGCAGGCTCATAACTCCCTCTGGGGCAGGTTGATAACCTTCACCTGGGGCCGACTCATAACTCCCTCTGGGGCCGGCTGATAACATGCTCTGGGGCCGGCTCATAACACCCTCTGGGGCCGGCTGATAACCTTCACCTGGGGCCGGCTCATAACTCCCTCTGGGGCTGGCTGATAACCTTCACCTGGGGCCGGCTCATAACTCCCTCTGGGGCTGGCTGATAACCTTCACCTGGGTCCCGCTCATAACACCCTCTGGGGCCGGCTGATAACCTTCACCTGGGGCCGACTCATAACACCCTCTGGGGCTGGCTGATAACCTTCACCTGGGGCCGACTCATAACACCCTCTGGGGCCGGCTGATAACCTTCACCTGGGGCCGGCTCATAACTCCCTCTGGGGCTGGCTGATAACCTTCACCTGGGGCCGGCTCATAACTCCCTCTGGGGCTGGCTGATAACCTTCACCTGGGTCCCGCTCATAACTCCCTCTGGGGCCGGCTGATAACCTTCACCTGGGGCCGACTCATAACACCCTCTGGGGCTGGCTGATAACCTTCACCTGGGGCCGACTCATAACACCCTCTGGGGCCGGCTGATAACCTTCACCTGGGGCCGACTCATAACACCCTCTGGGGCCGGCTGATAACCTTCACCTGGGGCCGACTCATAACACCCTCTGGGGCCGGCTGATAACCTTCACCTGGGGCCGACTCATAACACCCTCTGGGGCTGGCTGATAACCTTCACCTGGGGCCGGCTCATAACACCCTCTGGGGCTGGCTGATAACCTTCACCTGGGGCCGACTCATAACACCCTCTGGGGCCGGCTGATAACCTTCACCTGGGGCCGGCTCATAACACCCTCTGGGGCTGGCTGATAACCTTCACCTGGGGCCGACTCATAACACCCTCTGGGGCTGGCTGATAACCTTCACCTGGGGCCGACTCATAACACCCTCTGGGGCTGGCTGATAACCTTCACCTGGGGCCGGCTCATAACTCCCTCTGGGGCTGGCTGATAACCTTCACCTGGGGCCGGCTCATAACTCCCTCTGGGGCCGGCTGATAACCTTCACCGGGGGCGGCTCATAACTCCCTCTGGGGCCGGCTGATAACCTTCACCTGGGGCCGGCTCATAACTCCCTCTGGGGCCGGCTGATAACATGCTCTGGGGCCGGCTCATAACACCCTCTGGGGCTGGCTGATAACTTTCACCTGGGTCCCGCTCATAACACCCTCTGGGGCCGGCTGACAACCTTCACCTGGGGCCGGCTCATAACACCCTCTGGGGCCAGCTGATAACATGCTCTGGGGCCGGCTCATAACACCCTCTGGGGCCGGCTGACAACCTTCACCTGGGGCCGGCTCATAACTCCCTCTGGGGCTGGCTGATAACCTTCACCTGGGTCCCGCTCATAACTCCCTCTGGGGCTGGCTGATAACCTTCACCTGGGTCCCGCTCATAACTCCCTCTGGGGCCGGCTGATAACCTTCACCGGGGGCGGCTCATAACTCCCTCTGGGGCTGGCTGATAACCTTCACCTGGGTCCCGCTCATAACTCCCTCTGGGGCCGGCTGATAACCTTCACCTGGGGCCGACTCATAACACCCTCTGGGGCTGGCTGATAACCTTCACCTGGGGCCGGCTCATAACTCCCTCTGGGGCTGGCTGATAACCTTCACCTGGGTCCCGCTCATAACTCCCTCTGGGGCCGGCTGATAACCTTCACCTGGGGCCGACTCATAACACCCTCTGGGGCTGGCTGATAACCTTCACCTGGGGCCGACTCATAACACCCTCTGGGGCCGGCTGATAACCTTCACCTGGGGCCGACTCATAACACCCTCTGGGGCCGGCTGATAACCTTCACCTGGGGCCGACTCATAACACCCTCTGGGGCCGGCTGATAACCTTCACCTGGGGCCGACTCATAACACCCTCTGGGGCTGGCTGATAACCTTCACCTGGGGCCGGCTCATAACACCCTCTGGGGCTGGCTGATAACCTTCACCTGGGGCCGACTCATAACACCCTCTGGGGCCGGCTGATAACCTTCACCTGGGGCCGACTCATAACACCCTCTGGGGCTGGCTGATAACCTTCACCTGGGGCCGACTCATAACTCCCTCTGGGGCCGGCTGATAACCTTCACCGGGGGCGGCTCATAACTCCCTCTGGGGCCGGCTGATAACCTTCACCTGGGGCCGGCTCATAACTCCCTCTGGGGCCGGCTGATAACATGCTCTGGGGCCGGCTCATAACACCCTCTGGGGCTGGCTGATAACTTTCACCTGGGTCCCGCTCATAACACCCTCTGGGGCCGGCTGACAACCTTCACCTGGGGCCGGCTCATAACACCCTCTGGGGCCAGCTGATAACATGCTCTGGGGCCGGCTCATAACACCCTCTGGGGCCGGCTGACAACCTTCACCTGGGGCCGGCTCATAACTCCCTCTGGGGCTGGCTGATAACCTTCACCTGGGTCCCGCTCATAACTCCCTCTGGGGCTGGCTGATAACCTTCACCTGGGTCCCGCTCATAACTCCCTCTGGGGCCGGCTGATAACCTTCACCGGGGGCGGCTCATAACTCCCTCTGGGGCTGGCTGATAACCTTCACCTGGGGCCGACTCATAACACCCTCTGGGGCTGGCTGATAACCTTCACCTGGGGCCGACTCATAACTCCCTCTGGGGCTGGCTGATAACCTTCACCTGGGGCTGGCACATAACTCCCTCTGGGGCTGGCACATAACTCCCTCTGGGGCTGGCACATAACTCCCTCTGGGGCTGGCTGATAACCTTCACCGGGGGCGGCTCATAACTCCCTCTGGGGCTGGCTGATAACACCATTTCAAGTCGACTTACAATGTCCTCCTGGGGCCAGCTGATGACAGCCTCCCAAGCTAACTGATAATGACCTCCCAGACCGGCTGATAATGCACCCTTGAGCCAGCTGATAATGTGCCCTGGGACCGGCTGATAACTCCCTCTGGGGCCGGCTGATAACACCATCCCAAGCTGACTGATAATGTCCTCCCAGGGCCAGCTGATGACAGCCTCTCGAGCCAACTAATGATGTCCTCCTAGGCTGGCTGATAGCGGCCTCCTGGGTTGGCAGATAATAACCTACCAGGATGACTCATAACGCTCCCTGGGGCCAACTGATAACGCGCATCTGGGCCAGTTGACAACATGCTCCTAGGCCAGCTGCATTGTTCAGAAGCGCTTAAAATTGCGAAGCTGAAGGGGACTACGATGGCAGCAGGAGGGCAAGTAATCAGCTAAAGTAATTGCCTCTAGCCTCACTTTAATTTTCAAGTGCGGCACTAAGGCTGCTCTCAAGACTGAGCCCATTCATGTAGCTTGCTGGTATTCGTGGGGTGATTTCTAGCATCCCCGCCATGGCCTCAGTGGGTCACCGGTAGTCACATGATTGGTTGCCATACAATGAATGGGGAAGTGGTAATCACTGACTGACTTGACTTTATGTCCTTTTTAAACTGTTTAGGATGTGAACTCACTTTCACTAAACAAGGTTTCATGTTAAGTGCCCCAAACCCAAGTTGGCCTCCACCTACCATATTGTCCACGTGAGTCCCACTCAGCGCGGCCTCCTCCTGAAAAAAATAGTACACAGTAATTATTACCCACACACAGCGCTCCATGTCACCAACAAATACCCCCTTCAGGTCACTGTTATGGCCCCCCATAGCTGTCTGCACCCACCTGTCACACACAATAAACCTGTCCCATCTCAAAGCAGACCTGCAGAGATTTCCCTATGGGCATTTTGATAGGGATGCAAAGCAGGGATGCTGTCATAGGCAGCACATGCACTGTGGTTTTGAGGATCTCCAGGACATGCCAAATCAGGCTGTCCCTGGAACAAGTCATCATTGTGGCCTTTTGGAAATTTAGGGGTCAGTGAAACATGTTTTGGTCTTCTTTACTAAATTATCACAACAAGGTCTTGGTCCCAACAATCCAATCTATTTTTCTAAATTGTCCTTCTGCTTCCATGACCTAATGTAGTCACATCTCCCACAGCTTTGGTGCTGATAACGCACTTCCAGACAGGTTGGTAACGTGCCCTGGGGGGCAGCTCATAACTCCCTCTGCGGCCGGCTGATAACCTTCACCTAGGGCCAGCTCATAACACCCTCTGGGGCTGGCTAATAACCTTCAGCGGGGCCGCTTATAGCACCTTCTGGGGCTGGCTGATAACCTTCACCTGGGGCGGCTCAAAACTCCCTCTGGGGCCGGCTGATAACCTTCACCTGAGGCCGGCTCGTAACTCCTTCTGGGGCTGGCTGATAACCTTCACCTGGGGCCGGATCATAACTCCCTCTGGGGCTGGCTGATAACCTTCACCTGGGGCCGGCTCATAACACCCTCTGGGGCTGGCTGAAAACCTTTACCTGGGGCCGGATCATAACTCCCTCTGGGGCTGGCTGATAACCTTCACCGGGGGCGGCTCATAACTCCCTCTGGGGCTGGCTGATAACCTTCACCTGGGGCCGGCTCATAACTCCCTCTGGGGCTGGCTGATAACCTTCACCGGGGGCGGCTCGTAACTCCCTCTGGGGCTGGCTGATAACCTTCACCTGGGGCCGGCTCATAACACCCTCTGGGGCTGGCTGATAACCTTCACCGGGGCGGCTCATAACACCCTCTGGGGCTGGCTGATAACATGCTCTGGCTCTGGCTCATAACTCCCTCTGGGGCTGGCTGATAACCTTCACCAGGGCCGGCTCATAACTCCCTCTGGGGCCTGGCTGATAACATGCCCTGGGGCTGGCACTTAACTCCCTCTGGGGCCATCTGATAACACCATTCCAAGTCGACTTCCAATGTCCTCCTGGGGCCAGCTGATGACAGCCTCCCGAGCCAACTGATAATGACCTCCCAGACCTGCTGATAATGCACCCTTGAGCCAGCTGATAATGTGCCCCGGGGCCGGTTTATAACTTATAACGTGCCCTGGGACTGGCTCAAAACTCCCTCTGGGGCTGGCTTAAAACCCCCTTCCAAATCGAGTGATAATGTCCTACCAGGGCCGGCTGATAGCTTCCCAGGCCAGCTGATAACGTGCCCTGGGGCTGGCTGATAACATGCCCTAGGGCCGGCTGATGACACCCTCTGGCACTGGCTGATAACTTCCTCTATGGCCAGCTGATAACACCATTCCAAGCTGGCTGATAATGTCCTCCCAAGGCCAGCTGATGACAGCCTCCTAGGCCGATGTGCCCTGGGGCTGGCTGATAACATGCCCTGGGGCCGACTGATAACTCATTCTGAGACTGGCTGATAATGTGCACTGGGGTTGGGCGATAACGTACCCTTGGGTTGGCTGCTAACTCCCTCTGGGGCCGACTGATAATGCGCCCTAGGGCTGGCTGATAACTCCCTCTGGGATCGGCTGATAATGCGCCATGGGGCTGGATGATAACGTCCCCTGGGGCCGGCTGACAACTCCCTCTGGGGCCGACTGATTACCCCCTTCCAAATTGAGTGATAATGTCCTACCAGGGCCGGCTGATGATAGCCTCCCAGGCCGACTGATAACGTGCCCTGGGACGGGCTGATAATTCCCTCTGGGGCCAGCTGATAACACCATCCCAAGCTGACCGATAATTTCCTCCCAAGACCAGCTGATGACAGCCTCCCAGGCCGACTGATAACATGCCCTGGGGCCGACTGATAACTCCCTCCCAGGCCGACTGATAACATGCCCTGGGTCCGACTGATAACTCCCTCCCAGGCCGACTGATAACATTCCCTGGGACCGACTGATAACTCCCTCTGGGGCTGGCTGATAACTCCCTCTGGGACTGGCAGATAATGCGCCCTGGGGCCAGCTGATAACTCCCTCTGGGACTGGCTGATAATGCGCCCTGGGCTTTTTGATAACGTACCCTTGGGCCGGGTGATAACTCCCTCTGGGACCAGCTGATAATGCACCCAGGGGCCGGCTGATAACTCCCTCTGGGACTGGCTGATAATGTGCCCTGGGGCTGGATGATAACGCGTCCTGAGGCTGGCTGATAACGCGCATCTGGGCCAGTTGACAACATGCTCATGGGTCTGGCTGCAGACCCAAAAGCACTTAAAAGCACTTAAAATTGCCAAGCTGAAGGGGTTGGGCTATGATGGCAGCAGGAGGGCAAGTAACCAGCTAAAGTAATTGCCTCTAGCGTCCCTTTAAATTTCAAGTGATTCTCAAGACTGATCACAATTCAGGTAGCTTGCTGGTATTCGAAGGGTGCTTTCTGACGATCCCTACCATGGACTCAGTGGGTCACCGGTAGTCACGTGATTGGTTGACATACAATGAATGGGAAGTGGTAATCACTGGCTGATTTGACTTTATGCCAGTTTTAAACTGCTTGGGACCTCAATTCACTTTCACTAAACACGGTTTCATGTTCACAGTAAGTGACCTAAACCCAAGTTGCCCTCCACCTACCATATTCTCCACGTGAGCCCCACTCAGCACGGCCACCTCCTGAAAAGAATAGGACACAGTAATTATTACCCACACACAGCGCTCCATGTCACCAACAAATACCCCCTTCAGGTCACTGTTATGGCCCCCCACAGCTGTACGCAACTACCTATCTGTCACACACAATACACCTGTCCCATTTCAAAGCAGACCTGTATCCCCTTCACCCTCTCCAGTGCCAGGACTGGAAACAGGCTTCCTTTATAGGACAGTTGTAGGGACCAGATTGCCCAGGGATATAAAATAGTTAATGGCTACCTGAACGATAGGTTAGGCAGATAATAAGGCACAGAAAATGGCTGACCTATAGTTTTGAGTATAAAACATGGCTGATGAGCATACAAAATGGCCACTGGAGCCATCTCACCCTGTAATTTACATGTTTTTCACTGCTCTTTCTATCCTTTTATCCTGTTAGTCTAGTATATATTTATCTCTGCTTGAAGCTTTTTCAAACAGAAACATCATGGGACATTATGCCATCTGAGCTTAGTAAAATTCCGATGGATTCCAGCAAGTTCTGAAACCTTTTTGCTGATGGGAGCTTAGCCACTCCCGCTTGCAAAGAAGAGTTATAATACAGAGTAAATTGGTGGCGAAACACGCCCAATACTCTTGACTGGACTTTGCCTTGCTTTTGATTTGTAGTATTCTCCAATCGGTTCTTTCCCTGTCTGCCAATGTTGCGTCTCTGGTGTGATGCCCGGTAGACGGGGGATGATTGTCAACTCAGTAGTAACGTTTTGCTCTGAAGAAGCACTTGATTTCTGATTATACTAATTGTAATTGTGTCAGAGATCACGACAGAGTATCAAAAAATGATTGTACTCATTGAATTGGTGTATTAAACCTTTGATTGCATTTAGTTCAAAAGTATACTTAAAATCACAAGCACATTATTGCTTGTTATCCAACTACGATCTATTGTCTATTATTCCAGTTCTTATTTTTCAATCCATGTTCAATAAAACTTCTACAAAGCTGTATCGGAGCCTGCACATATTGTGTTCAGTTGATATTATTCTTGTTCAGTTGGCAATACAACAGCAGAGCACTTTCTGGCTGAAGAAACAACTCCAAGGTCAGCTGGTAATGCCCTCCTAGGCCAACTGATGTGGGGCTGGCTTATATTGAACTCCAGGTCTGGCTGATAATGCCCTCCCGGGCCAGCTGGTTACACCCTGCCGGGCTGGCTTATAACTGCTCCTTCGTATGAAGCTCAAAAGACCTGCGACCTTGTTTAGAACAGAGAGTAACTGACACAAATTACTAAAAAAGAATCATAAGCCACCTTCACCACCTTCACCTAGTATGGGAGGCCATTGGATCCCTTACTAGTTCACAAAAAGTTAGAGTAAGAAAAAGGAGAACACACCCAAAGAATCTGTAATATTCTCAATTTAACCAATACTTACCTATACCCCCCAACCGCCTCAATTTTCCGGGGGCGCATGCACTTGTCCCGCGCGGCCGCGGCAGTTGGGAGTCTAAGAGGCAGGTTTTTTTTTTCTCTTTTATTTCATTGGTGGATCAGTGGGTGGGTTCAGTGGGTGGGGTGAACAGGAAGCCTGTCCCTGCCGCTGAGCTGAAGGTGGGCGGGACTACAGGAAGGAGCCTCACACAGGAGAAGAAATGGCCTGCACTGGTGAGTGTATTTTTGTGTGTGTGTTTGTGTGCTTGTGTATGTGTGTGTGTGTCTATATGTGTGTGTCTTTGTGTGTGTGTCTTTGTGTGTGTGTTTGTGTGTATGTATGTGTGTCTATGTGTGTGTATGTGTCGCCCCTAACTGGTTGTAACGAGGGATGTCCTTAACTAGCTGCAATAGGGGGTGCCCCTCACTGGCTGCAATGAGGGATGCCCTTCACTGGCTGCAATGAGGGGTGCCCCTAACTGACTGTAATGAGGGATGCCCCTCACTGGTTGTATTGGAGGGATGCCCCTTACTGGCCGCAATGAGGGATGCCCTTAACTAGCTGCAATGGGGGATGCCCCTCACTGGCTGCAATGAGGGAAGCCCTTAACTAGCTGCAATGGGGGTGCCTCTCAATGACTGCAATGAGGGATGCCCTTCACTGGCTGCAATGAGGGGTGCCGCTAACTGACTGTAATGAGGGATGCCCCTCACTGGTTGTATTGGGGGGATGCCCCTCACTGGCTGGAATGGAGGGGTGCCCCTCTTACTACAGCCCTTTGCTGTAATGTGTTTGCGGAGGCCTTGTCTGTATAATTATTATTTATTTATTTCTTAGGTTGTTTTTCCCTTTAAGGGTGTGGCTGGGGGCGTGACCGGGGGTGTGGCTGGGCATGGCTTAAATGTTTAAAAATGTCTTCTTGTGTCCCTCTTTACGGCTTTTAAAAGTTGGGCGGTGTGCCTATACCCCCATCGTCAAGGTCCGTTACTACAGTTATTCTGACCACTTCTACCGGCATTTGAGACAAGGGGGATAACGGTCCCCTGTTGGTGTGTTGCAGCTGCTCTGCCGCTGCTGGAGCTTCCCCCCATTGACAGGTGTTATATCTTCAGATAGTGGGGCCTATCAGTATGGGCGTCACTGGAGGGCAGGCCATGGAGGGTCTTTCCATGCCCTTCCTCCCCCGCAGGGATGCATATACTCAGGGGCAGGGGCGGACTGGGGCTAAAAAATGGCCCAGGACTTTTTGGGGCACACCGGCCCTGCTTCACTGTTCCTGGCCCGGTATAGTATGTTAATGTCACTATATATACACCTTAGTTTTGTTCCATAAGACGGACCCAAGGTTTAAAGGACAAAAATAAGAAAGAAAATATTCTGAACCAAATGGTGCTTAAAGTGGACCAACACCCAGGGGGGATCGGCCCGGGAATCTATAAGATTCCCGGACCGATCAGATCCCTCCCCGCGGGGCATCCGAAATCGGGATGTCCCGCGGGGAGGAACCCCCCAGGAGGCCCACAATCCTTACCTTACCGGCGATCCAACGGCGCATGCGCGAGACGCGGCCGTGTCTCTCGCTTCCCTCTAGCAGGGCGCGCTCCCACGCCGGCCGTTTGGTGAATGCGCTCCCTGTTAGAGGGAAGCGAGAGACGCAGCCAATGACAGCGCTCTGGTATGCGCGTCCAAGCGGCTTTGGACGCGCATAACAGAGCGGCTCTGAGCGCTGTCATTGGCCGGACGAGGTCACGTGGGAGCGGGGAGAGGTGAGTTTTTGCGGCGATCGGGGGGGTTCACACAGCGGTCGGGGTGCCCCACCTGAGTGGACCAACACCCAGGATAGTCAAAATCCTGGGTGTTGGTCCACTTTAAATTCCCCCCATTACAGGCAGTGATTGGTATCCCTCATTAAAGCAAGTGAGGGGCATCCCACAGAGGCAAATTGCGGCATCTTTCATTACGGGCAGTGAGGGGCATCCCCCATTAAAGCCATTGAGTGATTAGTTAGTGAGGGGCATCCCTCATTAAAGGCAGTGGGGGCATCTCTCAGTACAGCCAGTGGAGGCATCCCTCAGCACAGCCAGTGGGGGCATCCCTCAGTACAGCCAGTGGGGGACATCCATCAGTATAGCCAGTGGGGGCATCCCTCAGTACAGCCAGTGGGGGCATCCCTCAGTACAGCCAGTGGGGGCATCCCTTAGCACAGCCAGTGGGAGCATCCCTCAGCACAGCCAGTGGGGGCATCCCTCAGTACAGCCAGTGGGGGCATCCCTCAGTACAGCCAGTGGGGGCATCCCTCAGTACAGCCAGTGGGGGCATCCCTCAGTACAGCCAGTGGGGGCATCCCTCAGTACAGCCAGTGGGGGCATCCCTCAGCACAGCCAGTGGGGGCATCCCTCAGTACAGCCAGTGGGGGCATCCCTCAGCACAGCCAGTGGGAGCATCCCTCAGTAGAGCCAGTGGGGGCATCCCTCAGTACAGAAAGTGGGGACATCCCTCAGTATAGCCAGCGGGGGCATCCCTCAGCACAGACAGTGGGGACATCCCTCAGTACAGCCAGTGGGGGCATCCCTCAGCACAGACAGTGGGGACATCCCTCAGTATAGCAAGTGGGGGCATCCCTCAGTACAGCCAGGGGGGGCCATCCCTCAGTACAGCTAGTGGGAGCATCCCTCAGTACAGCCAGTGGGAACATCCCTCAGCACAGCCAGTGGGGGCACCCCTCAGTACAGCCAGTGGGGGCATCCCTCAGTACAGCCAGTGGGGGGCATCCCTCAGTACAGCCAGTGGGGGCATCCCTCAGCACAGCATCATTTCCACAAGGTTGCGGCTTTCCCTGACGCCGGCCTACCAGGATTTTGCCTGGTATGCCCTATGGCCAGCCCTCTCCTGCTCAGGGGCTAGTAGTGGCGGGCCAGCTGACAGTGTGGCCGGATTCCCTCACTCCCTGAAGCTCTGCTGACTGCCAGAATTTGCAGCTGACAGCATGGCCGGGTCTCCCACACGTTTCTGGCTGTCAGAAGAGCTCCTGGCAGTGGGGGAAGCCGGCCACGCTGAACTCCGAACATGAACTCGAACCTCCAGGAGAAATCACAGTTCGGGTTTGTCCCCCTAATAGTTACCCATTATATTGCCTGGCCCTGGAGTGTTAGGAAAAGTGCACAGTCATGTCAAAAATGTCTGGACTGTCTTTTTTTTTCTTCAATAATTTTTATTGAAGATTTCTATAAACACTTTTGGTCTATCTGATATAACAGATCATATAAACCAATTTGTGCACAAAAACACATGATTTAAATTCTATATTCTAGTTATAAAGTATAAAGTCTTATGTCATAAAAAACTAGACACAGTGCATTTCAATTTCATTAAATCTGACCACTTCTCACACATTAATTAAAGTAAAAAAAAAACCCAAGCATAAATTATAACACAGTAATCAGCATATAACACAACCTTATAATAATAAAAGGTTAGAATCAAAATCGGAAGGTAAGAAATTTTCTATCCACGGAGCCCAAACCTCTGGAAATCCTTCAAGGTTCCCAATAATAATTGCTGACAGTTTTTCCATGGGCATAATATTATTAACTCTGTTGATAAACTCGCTGAAACTTAAATTTCCAGGCACTAGCAATGACCATTTTTTCTCCCGTCAAATATGAAAAAACTCTCTCTGTCTCCCAGCGCTATTTCTTGGACTGTCATTTAATTCAGCAGCAGGGGTATGTCCTGAATGATCCCACTGAGCATTGGCACTCCGTAACCTGGGGGAATGGTGCAGATTATCAGTGCTTATCACTGTGTGTCAGTCAACAAAATGCATTGGAAGACCCCAAGAAGGGGCCCCTTTCCCGGCTTACAGAGCGCCAATGCACTGTGGGGCATCCCAAATCCCTGCTGCCTAAAGAAAAGGTTCAGTCATTTACTGGGCATCCTCTGAAACCTGCTTGTCCTGTAAGATGTCCCTTTGCAGCATCTTCCTGATGGAATCACACAGAAGTGATGGCGGGGATGGCATGGGTCACTAATACACCTCCTGGTCTCGTAAAGTCCCTGAATGGCTGGAAGTGAACAGGTTGGTTAGCTGTCACGGCAGACGGCTCTCATTGGATGACAGCCCGGGCATGCGCAACGGGAGCTGGGAAAGGTGAGCATTTACAGGTGCCCCATGGGATTTCAAATAGTTGGTGTGAAGGAATGATCCAGTTTAAATGTGAAAACCCCACAGATACATGTCCGGAGTTCCCCTTCATTCCCCCCCGTTAAGGCTTCTAGTCATAAATATGCACAGGACCTAATTTCCCCCAGGAAAGAGAATTAGCCTTTATGAGTTGAGCCAAACGCAGATCACAGTCTCCCTGCTGATTCTCTCACACCTCCAGCCTGGGAACAAGTTTCACAGGCTTCTTCAGTGGCAGATATCACCCTGAAGGAATTCTGTGGCCCTATGTGTAGAGAAAATGATACACTGACTGCCTTTCCTGTGCGACCTATTACCTTCAGAAGTCATCTAATTAGTAAATAATCCTGTACCCAACAAACTGATATGGGGTTGTGTCAGATAACGATTGCTACATCTGTATGTATCCCACAATCCTTCCAGGGGCAGCATTTGCTCTTGTGTATCACACAGAGCATCCGGTTTCTCCATTCAGCAGGCATGGCTGCGAGCTGCAAAACCCCCCTGGATGCCCTCTAACTTTACCTTACTCCCGGTCCAACGATGCATGCACCAGCCGCGGCCGCATCTCGCGCTTCTCTCTAGCTGGGCGCGTGCCCGCGTCGGCCATTTGTTAGCTGGCACGGACGTGCTCCCTGTTAAAGGGAAGCGCGAGATGCGGCCGCCAGCGTGCTCGGAGCCGCTGTGGTTGGACGCCGCTTGGAGGTGCTGATTGGACAAGCGGCTGCGCATGCGCCGTAGGAGCGGGGTGAGGTGAGTTTTATCGAGCATTCTGGGGGTTTCACACAGTGATCGGGTTGCCCCGCGGAAGTGGACCATAACCCAGGATAGTGAAAATCCTGGGTGTTGGTCCATTTTAATCTAACCTCCGGCTTGCACGCTGTCTGCAGTGCCGCCAGAGGTCATAGGAAAGCATGCGCGTGAGCACGATCAGACTAAAGTAAGGAAGCAGTGAGGAGAAGAGGGAACGGGCACACTCGACGCCACTCAAGCTGGCGCTGCTTGAGCCGGTGCTCGCCGGGGATGCGGCTGCTGGACGGAAGGAGAGCCCCCCAGACGCCGGAGCCTGCGCCTCCTGCAGACACCGCGGGACTGGAGAGAAGGTAAGTTAACCATGACAAAAGCTTTTAAGATTTCAAGAAATTCCCCCCGCCCCCGAAACATTCATTGTCATATTAGAAATGATGTCAGGAAACGCAACTAGAAAAGCTGAACGCTAGCTGACGCTTACCTGTGCTGCCAGTGCCGTGACCTCCACCAGTGCCTAACCCAAGGGCACCGCTCAAGACTAGAAAATAAGGAAACACAGAACTGATTAGCACCATATAGCAATGCTTTACCCGTTAGTACTGCTCACGCTCCAACAAATCCAGCCGTTACCCCAATATGTGCTCCCCAATCTGTAAGGAGCCAGCATGGCAGTGGATGCGGCCGATGAGATTTTCTTTTAAATGTTGCAGCCTTAGTTATCGATTTCACACTTTTGGGCCACTTTAATGTCATATCGTAAGCAAAAAAAAAAAAAACACAAAACAAATGCTACACTCGTTTATAATGCCCCGCAGGTGATCCCGGCTATTCCCGCGCGTAGACAGGAACACCCGATCCATGTCCCACGCCACTCACACAGCTGTAACCACCATCTCATCTTTGGCTCACGTCCATTAATACCAGATGGACCACACAGTGAAATCATCACATGAACTATGGCATGTCCCCCTCCATTCACGTACAGAGGTGGGACGTGCCATAGTACCCGTGATGATTTCACTGGGTGATCCATCTGAAAGCGAGTAGTGGACTCCGATGGTGACTGTGCAAGTGGAGCTGGGCTTGTATCGGATAAGTGGCAGCGATGGTGGAATAGCAGCGATTGCCTGCGGGGGATTAAAGGTGAGTGTAGAGCTGGTTTTGGCGACCTGGGGGGTTTCACACAGTGGGGCAAGGACCAAAACCCATGATAGTCAAAATACTGGGTTTTGGTCGCCTTTATGCAATAGGGCCAGATGTTGAATCTCAGCCAGTTCTGATACTTTAGAGCTCTCTGGGGAGGGGGCGTGCTGTGTTTAGTGGATCATGTTAAAAAGTGAAAAATAAGGTATTTTAAGTGAAGAAGTTTGGTTAAACTTACATTTTACAAGACCACATCCCCCCCAAGGCCACGCCCCCTAAAAGACCACACCCATGTACCCGCAAAAAGGCAGGTATTTTTTGTTGGAAAAGGTGGCAACCCTATATAAGAAGGTTATCTCATAGTCAGAGGTTGCTCCAAAGAGCACAGCAATGGGTGCCGCAGCGCCCCTGCCCCCTCATCATAGCCATTATCAGCTGGCAGACAGAAATGCAGGGATCAAGGCAAGGCTGCCATCAGCAATACCCAGCCTGGCCACTAGGGCCCCATACTGGAGTCTTGGCTTTCCTGATGGCAGCCACCGAGCCCTGAGATACAAGCCTGGTGCAGTAGCCCAGCAGGAGGTGGCAGGGGCAGTGGGGAGTCATGCTTAAAATATGGATATAAAGGCGGTCTAAGCATTCTGTAACACTCCACCCACTCTTCCCACTAACTGTGCAAAGCCCAATTAGGACAAGAACATGAAAGACACATGAAAGCAACACAAAGAAAATGCAAAGAAAAGGTGTGAAACATGTGACTGACCAATAAGTACCGCCCAAGTCATACAGGAGATCATCAGAACCTACAGAGGCCACAGATGACAGAGCCATATATTGGGATAAAATATCGGGATGCATTATCTCTCCCTCCTGCTACGACTATATTAAACAAAATGAGTCCCTCTGAAAAGCCTGCCAGCTTCCTGCTGAGAGGTTCATTGTGTTACATTGTTACAGCCAGGCTGCAGCTGATGTGTCGTACTGGTTTCCATTGTATCGGCTGTGATATGTTATAAAGCAGTTATAATCTTCTATTGCCTTGAGAAAGAGACCTGGGAGGTCTCGGAACGTGTAGGTTTTGTTGGCGGGGGCGCTGCTGCACACAACTGGATGAGTAAGATTAATGGAAATCATTATGTGTACTATGTTATGCACTTTACTCTTGGATTTGTCTGTATTTTTGCACATGAATTACTTGAAATTATTGCACTTTGAATAGCACCAGCACTTTTTTGGATCAGTAGATTTAGCACATGTTTAATAGGATCATGTTTATATATGATGGATAATGTATTAGAAAAACAGCACCCCCCAGTGGCACTTTAATGCTATTTGGCATGATACACTGTTTTTAATTGTTTTTAATGGCTCCAATAAAATGTATAATTAATATGAATTTAATGAAGTGGTGAGTGCAAATGTTAGACCCTCTGGGCTCATTATTCAGGTGTTTACGGAGGTAAACCCTATTGTGGTTATATTTAGTGACGTCCATTGTGTTACATTGTTACAGCCAGGCTGCAGCTGATGCATCATAGTGGTTTCCATTGTATCAGCTGTTATATGTTATAAAGCAGTCATAAGCTGCTATTGGAATGTAAATAGCTCGCAGCTGGCTCACAACTTTCTATGAGTTGTGCACGGCACTGTGTGCACCAGGCATGTAGCCCAGCAGGAGGGGGCAGGGGGGCTCACGCTTAAAATATAGTTCAAAAGGCAGTGCAAGCATTCTGTAACGCTCCACCCACTCATCTCTCTAACTGTGCAAAGCCCAATTTGGGCAAGAACACGAAAAACGCAGCTCAGCAACACAAACAAAATGCAAACAAAAGTTGTGAACATGGGCAAGTATGTGACTGACCCATAAGTATCGCCCAAGTCATAGAGAAGACCATTAGAACATACAGGGACCACAGATCACAGAGCCATAAATTGGGATAAAATATCGGGATGTGTTATCTCTCCCTCCTGCTGCGACTATATTAAACAAGACGAGTCCCTCTAAAAAGCCTGCCAGCTTCCTGCTGAGAGATCCTCTGTGTTACATTGTAACACAATTGTTACATTGTATTGTTACGTTGTATTGTGTTATTGATGTAGCCAGGCTGCAGCTGATGTGTCATAATGGTTTCCATTGTATCAGCTGTGATATGTTATAAAGCAGTTATAAGCTTCTATTGGAATATAAATAGCTCACAGCTGGCTCACAGCTTTCCGTGACGTGTGCATGGCTCTGTGTGAAGATTATTTCCTTTGAATGTAGGGAAACACGACTATAAAAAGCGAACACGATCCGCCGCTTACTTTTAGCGCCAGTGTTGACCACTCCGGCCCCGACCTCAGCAGCTGCTCCTACGACTAAAAAGAGGGAAACACAGAAATGATTATCACCCTGTAGAGCTCCATATAACTGATAGCAATGCTTTACCCATTAGTTATGCTCATTGCTCCACCAAATACGGCTGTGCCCCCAACATGTGCTCCCCCTAAACTGTAATGGAGGGCAGGATGCTCGGCTGCATAGGTCGAGGCATCACCAGTAGGAATAGGGAGGTTGTGATGCCGCTGTATAGAGCCCTGGTGAGGCCACAGCTAGAATACTGTGTGCAGTTCTGGAGACCTCCCTTGCAAAAAGATATTATTCAAATCTGCCTATCTCACTCACCACTGTGAGCCATTGGAAAAGGTGAGAGGGTCATACAGCGGTGGGAGGGTCATACAGCGGGGCATCCCAATTTGGGATGTACCAGAGTAAGGTCAGCCATTGGCCCTGAAATCTTAGTATTGGGTTTTGCTCTGCTTCAAGTTGAACTTTTAGGGCCTGTCATATGTCATGTGATAGGTGTGAGGAGCACTGGACCTGTGCCAAAGGGCTTGGGGGGCTTGTAACTTGGCAGGGCCGGTTGTTCCATCTCTGAGTCCTGAGTTACAAGCCCCTAAGCATGGGGCCCCGGGCAATTAGCTCGGTGGGAGGTGGTAGTGGAATTGGGGGGGGGCCCTCTAACTGTGCTAAGCCCAATATAGGCAACAACATAAAAGTCAACTCACTCTGCACAGAAGATGAAGATTGGACCTTGGGTCACAGGTCGGTCACATGCAGCAGTGAGACTGTACTGGTCTGTCAGTCCAGCCCATGGCTGCCATGCATAGCCCCGCCCCCCAGCCAGCACGGGGGAGGATTTCGGGCATCAGGTGAGTTGATTTTTTATTTAATGTCAAATTGGGGCTTAGCAAAGAAGGGAGGGTAGATGGGAGGTTCACAAAAACTTCCACTTTAAGGTGGGTTTGAGCAGTAGACTGTGCCCAAGGACCTAGGGGCTGGCAGATTATCATGACATGTGTATGATATGAGGTTTACAGCACTCTGGTGATTCATTTCTGTATATATATCAATATTATATATATATATATATATATATATATATATATATATATAATAGGTGACATAGGATAAGGACATAGGGGCTGGCAGGTTATTGTGAACCTCTGTGTAATATGGCATTTCAGCAATGTAAAGTGATGAATAGTAACTTATTGTGACCTGTTTGATATAGGATTTACAGTTCTATGGGGACTTCAGCAATGTAAAGTGATGAATATTCCTCAATTCAGCTTGTGTAATATATATATATATATATATATATATATACACAGTGAGGTACAGAAATATTTAGCCAGCGGCTATATAAGGACATAGGGGCTGGCAGAATATTGTGACATGTGTGTGATATGGGGTTTACAGTTCTCTGGTAACTTTCTCAACGTAAATGATTATTTTTTTTACATTCATATATATATATATATATATATATATATATATATATATATATATATCTATATATATATATTAGTATGTGACATAGCATAAGGACATAGGGGCTGGCAGGTTATTGTGAACCTCTGTGTAATATGGGATTTCAGCAATGTAAAGTGATGAATATTCCCCAATTTCAGCTTGTGTAATATATATATATATATATATATATATATATATATATATATATATATATATATATTATATATACAGTGAGGTACAGAAATATTTAGCCAGCGGCTATATAAGGACATAGGGGCTGGCAGAATATTGTGACATGTGTGTGATATGGGATTTACAGGTCTCTGGGGACATGCACAATGTAAATTATTCTTTTTTCTACATATATATATATATATATATATATATATATATATATATATATATACTGCATATACAGTGAGGTACAGAAATATTTAGCTAGTGACATAGGATAAGGACATAGGGGCTGGCAATTTATTGTGACCCGTGTGTGATATGGGGTTTACTGCTCTCTGGGGACTTCAGCAATTTAAAGTGATGAATATTTCTCCATCTCAGCGTGTGTATAATATAAATATTATATACAGTGAGGTATAGAAATATTTAGCTAGCGGGTATATAAGTACATACGGGCTGGCAGATTATCATGACGTGTGTGTGATATGGGGTTTACAGTTCTCTGGTAACTTTCTCAACGTAAATGATTAATTTTTCTACATTTCTGTATATATATATATATATATATATTGTATGTATACTGTATATACAGTGAGGTACAGAAATATTTAGCTAGTGTCATAAATTAAGGACATAAGGGCTGGTAACTTGTTGTAACCCGTGTGTGATATGTGATATGGGATTTACAGTTCTCTGTGGACTTTAGCAGTGATGAATATTTCTCCATTTCAGCTCATGTATTATATAATATATATATATATATATATATATATATATATATATATATATATATATATATATACAGTGAGGTCTAGGAATATTTAGCCAGTGGCTTAATAAGGACATGGCAACTTATTGTGACCCGTGTGTCACATGTGATTTACAGCTCTCTTGCCACTCCAGCAATGTAAAGTGATGAATATTTCTCCATCTTAGCTTGAGTATAATATATACTGTATACTGTATATAAAGGTACATAGTGTATAGAGGTACAGATATATTTAGCCCATTGCTAAATTAGGACATAGGGACTGGCAGATTAGTGTGACATGTGTGTTATATGGAACTTACAGCTCTCTGGGGAATTCAGCAATGTAAAGTGATGAATATTTCTCCATTTCAGCTTGAGTATAATATATACTGTATACTGTATATAAAGTGAGGTACAGAAATATTTAACCCGCGGCTAAATAAGGACATAGGAGCTGACAGATTATTGTGACGTGTGTGATATGGGATTTACAGCTCTCTGGTGACTTTCGCAATGTAAAGTGATGAGTTTTTCTCCATTTCAGCTTGAGTATAATATATACTGTATACTGTATATAAAGTGAGGTACAGAAATATTTAGCCAGTGCTTAATAAGGACATAGGGGCTGAGAGATTATTGTGACCCGTGTGTGACATGGGATTTACAGCTCTCTGGGGACTTCAGCAATGTAAAGTGAAGACTATTTCTCCATCTCAGCTTGAGTATAATATATATACTGTATATACAGTGAGGTACAAAAGTATTTAGCCCGTGGCTAAATAAGGACATAGGGGCTGGGAACTTATTGAAATGCCTGGTGCGACATTGCAATTTTCTGGTGACTTTAGCAATGTAAAGTGATGAATATTTCTTCACTTCAACCTGTGTATAATATATATATATATATATACACACTGTGCCTACAATGAGGTCCAGAAATATTTGGACAGTGACCGAATCCTAATGATTTGGGCTCGGCATGCCGCCCCATTGGATTTAAAGTGACACAGCTGAGATGCAGTTGGCGTGAGCACTGTACGCACCTCCCCCTCAAGGTCCTGCGACACGGCCTGTTGGCGCGCCCTGAGGAGAGGGGTTGGCGAACGCAATTAAGCGCATACAGTATATGTGACCTAGACCATTAAAAACAATGAGCAGCGTGGTCGCGGCCTTGCCACACAAAGAAAAGGCGCGAGCATACAGCAGGCTAACCTAGTTTTAGACGATTAATAACCCCTACGTAGCACCCAAGTCATACATCATTATATATAGAAACCCAGCACAATCCGCCACTTACTGCCAGTACCAACGCCAAGCACGCCACCCAGGGCACTACCGAGTCCTCCTCCTACAAATAAGAAAACACAGAATTGATCACCACCATATTGCTGGAGATGTGATACTTTTGCGACAGCTTGCAGCTTTGTCTTTAACGCGATTAATGACTGTTGTTAGGTTTATTGCAGTTTGCAGCTATTCCAGGTTATGACACTAGATGGCGATGTGACCGATGCGCAGCTGTAGCGTTTTCTATGTAATTTAATGCCACACCATTTAAATACTTAGGCCCTTATTCATGAAGGAATAGCGACAGGTAGCGACTGGTGAGCGGCCGGTAATGACGGGCCCCGCCACGAGAACGCCGGCTCCCCACCACAATCACACATTTATCAAACCAATCCTGCTTAGCGACTGAGATAGCGCCATATAGCGACTCATTTATCATTATTCCAGCCTCAGCCCACAGCACCAGCGTCCGACCTTGAACAGCGACAGGTATGACCTCTCGCTACCTGGCGCTCTCCAATGCATTTCAATGGAACAATCTTTAAATATTCATAATTAATTGTTATTAAAGTGGACCAACACCGAGAGGTGATCGGCCCGGAAATCTATAAGATTCCCGGGCCGATCACCTCCCACCCCGCGGGACATCCGAGATCGGGATGTCCCGCGGGGTGAAACCCCCCAAAAAAACCCCAAACACCTTACCTGATCGCCGCCGCCGCCGCCTCCCTCGCGCCCCTGTAGGCGTGCTCGCGCCCGCGCCGGCCGTCTGCGAATGGCCGGCGGGGGCGCGCGCGCCGAAAGTGACGCGAGGGAGGCGGCAGCGGCGGCAGCCGCTTGGACGTTCCTGATCCCCGCCTGGACGTTGGCGGGGATTGGACCGTCCAGTCACATGGGAGCGGGGACAGGTAAGATTTTGGGGCTTTCTGGGGGGTTTCACACAGCGGGGCACCCCCAATCGGGGTGCCCCGCCGAAGTGGACCAAAACCCAGGATAGTCAAAATCCTGGGTGTTGGTCCACTTTAAGGTTTTTTTTTTTTTTTTTTTAATGTGAAAAATTCTGTGACCACTTCTGCCATTTTAGATAATTTTTTTAAGGGGAGAAAAAATAAAAAATTTGTGCAGAATTGATATTACAGGTCTGATATTATTGTATTGTGTATTGTATTATTACTAAATTATTTAAAATTTTTTTTTTTTTTGGTTCCCAAAAATATGGTGGTTTGGGGGTTAAAAAACGACTTTTAACACATCGCCGCCAGCGCTCTGGGGTTTAAACATGCATTTCACAGCGCTTGAATTTTCTGAGCCTGATTTTTTGATGAATATGGTGGGAGCCGGTCGCTCTGACCAGTCGCTATCATGTGCAACCATACAGCGCGGAACCTGTCAAATAGCGACTCGTCACCTTGTATTCAACTTTACGCCACACCGACTGAGTCGCTGTCAACAACCGAACAACGGCCAAGCACAGCGGCTACTAGCGGGCGCTGTGAAAATAGCGCTACAGTCGCTCAACTGTCGCTACATGTCGCTATTAATAAATCAGCCTCATAGAAAACTCTACAGTAGCGCATTTTTACTTCCTGTATATCGAGCTGTAACCTCTATCAGTTCTCTTCCTGTCTCTGTTTTCTTTTCAATCATTTTTATTGAAGATATCTATAAACACTTTTGGTCTATCTGATATAACAGATCATAGACATCCCTATATAAACCAATTTGTGCACGTAAATAATTTTATTATATATATGTTATATTATATATATTATATTATTATTTATTTATCATTTATTCAATAATTTTTATTGAAGATATCTATAAACACATAGATATAACACAACCTTATAATAATAAAAGGTTAGAATCAAAATCGGAAGGTAAGACATTTTCTATCCATGGAGCCCAAATCCCTCAAGGTTCCCAATATTAATTGCTGACAGTTTTCCATGGCCGTAATATTATTAACTCTTCACTAAAATTTAAATCTTGTGATTTCCAGGCTCTAGCAATGACCATTTTTGCTCCCGTCACAATATGATAGAACAGTTGTCTCTGTGTCACAGAGCTATTTCTAATGGAATCGTTGAAAAGCGCTATCCTGGGACTTATTTAACTTCTGCTCCCAAAATCACTCCAATAACATCAAAAACTTTACACCAAAATTCTTTAACTTTGGTCCACTCCCACCAGATGTGACTATGGGATCCTATGGATTGACAGCCTCGGAAGCAAAATCCCTGGGATGCCCCATCGTACTGAGCCGTCTGTTCTGGTGTTATATACCTGTCATGCCTGGAGTTCCTCCTTAGCCTTCGCCTGTTTCTCTCTGCAACAATTTTCTGTAGTAGGCAGCTTGACCACCGGGTGGCGCTGTCCTGCAGAGCTCCTGGAAATCAGCCAGCACCTGAGCAAATTACCTGCTGGCCTTTATATGCTGAGGCTGCCATGCGGTCAGTGGCTCAGCATTGAACTCTGAAACCTTAACTCTGGATCTAAGAACTCTGAACCCGGATTCCTGTAACCAAACCTCCGAACCCAGAACTCTGAACCCGGATTCCTGTAACGGACCTCTGAACTTGGATTCTGAACCCGGATTCCTGTAACCGAACCTCTGAAGTTGGATTCTGAACCCAGATTCCTGTAACCGAATCTCTGAACCCAGAACTCTGAACCAGGATTCCTGTAACCGGACCTCTGAACCCAGAACTCTGAACCCGAATTCCTGTAACTGGACCTCTGAACCCGGATTCCTGTAACCGGACCTCTGAACCCAGAACTCTGAACCCGAATTCCTGTAATCGGACCTCTGAACTTGGATTCTGAACCCGGATTCCTGTAACCGGACCTCTGAACCCAGAACTCTGAACCCGGATGCTTGTAACCGTACCTCTAAGCTTGGATTCTGAACCCTGAAACCTGGACTTCCTTTACAGCCCTCTATTTCCCTCCTGTTGCCCTGTTTTCCCTCTTGGACTTACCTTTGAACTGGATTTTTAATGCATGTATGGTATCTCATTGCACACTGTTTTATGTATAGCACTCTGAGAGTTTGTTTGTTCACAATAAACACAGTTTGCTGCATAATCCTAGTCCCTCTGCCTTGCAGTACTTAAATTATTGGTCACTCTTTATTAGTAGATTTCGCCCTTGAGAAATCCGTGACAATACCATCTTAATGCAACCTTTACATTGGCTTCAATGGCCATAACCGAAGCTGAAGTAGCAAAAGATGCTTTCCACATCTTCTGCCAGGATTCATGGTCTCTTCTCCTCCTTTATCTCTCTCTCTCTCTCATCTCTTTCTATGTATCAGATGCTTTCCACATCTTCTGCCAGGATTCATGGTCTCTCTCCTCCTTTATCTCTCTCTCCCTCTCATCTCTTTCTATGTATCAGATGCTTTCCACATCTTCTGCCAGGATTCATGGTCTCTCTCCTCCTTTATCTCTCTCTCCCTCTCATCTCTTTCTATGTATCAGATGCTTTCCACATCTTCTGCCAGGATTCATGGTCTCTCTCCTCCTTTATCTCTCGCTCACTCTCCTCCCTTTCTATTTATCAGATGTTTTCCACATCTTCTGCCAGGATTCATGGTCTCTCTCCTCCTTTATCTCTCTCACGCTCATCTCTTTCTATGTATCAGATGCTTTCCACATCTTCTGCCAGGATTCATGGTCTCTCTTCTCCTTTAGCTCTCTCTCACTGTCATCTCTTTCTTTGCATCAGCTCCCCTTCATCTGTTCCAGAACTCAAGAGATTATAAATCTCTAAGACTTTCCCCCTAGGATTCTGTCTGCAACGTTTTTCCAGTGGGGAAAGGCTGTCCAAGTCCGCTCTGTCTTTAACAACCCATTAAATAAAATGTCTAACCTGTAAATAACCCAAAAAGTCCCTTGCTTCTAAATGGTATTTATCTTTAAGTTGATAAAATATATGATGAGATGATGAGAGGGTTAAACTGGGCAGTAAATTGGTTCCCAGGCCCTGAATAATAATGATGATGATTTTATATAAATAATAGTGATGGAGCTACTCCCACCCCCTTTGCTCAGCTTAAGTTGATAAAAGTCCAAGATCCCCGAGTGACGACATCCAGCAGTTGGGTAATTCCTGTCTCACCCCAATTACTAAATCTTTTGGGCTCTGAACAAGCCGGAAGGAACATTGGATTGTTCCACAATGACAACGGTAGGTTGACATTCTCTTACTGCATTCAAGTTCCAATAAATGCAAGTTCCTGTTATACCACTATTGTCCATCTGGATTATGACTCCCATGCTCCCAGCACTCACACTCTGCAATAGGTTATGGGCCCATTGACCGAATGAAGCCACAGCGAATGGATAAAGTCCAATAACCAGACACAGCCCAGGCAGTGCAAGGCCCAGAACAAGGGACATCGCGGCCAATAAGGAGGCTTCCATACACAGACACCTCCTGTATACAAGTAAGACTGTTCTTATATATAAAGGAGGGAGAATGGCCATCAGCTCAGAGCTTAAACTCTCAGTGGCCAAGCTGAACAATGACAATTATCAGCTATGGAAGTTTAAAGAGGAAATACTATTATCCAGAGTGTTCCACTTTCTGAGGAATCATCAAAAACAGGGACTTCTTGAGTTACTTTATTGCCCTACTGAGGATATGACAGCAGATATCCTAACTAAGCCCCTGACCGCTGAAAGGCACTCGAGGCTTACAAAGATGATGGGTTTCATAGACTAAGCCTCAGCTGTTGAGAAGGGGTGTTGGAGATATGATGCTTTGCAACAGCTTCAGCTTGTCTTTAAATGTAGCTTGACCACCGGGTGGCACTGTCCTGCAGAGCTCCTGGAAATCAGCCAGCACCTGAGCTAATTACCTGCTGGCCTTTATATGCTGAGGCTGCCATGCGGTCAGTGGCTCAGCATTGAACTCTGAAACCTGAACTTTGGATCTAAGAACTCTGAACCCGGTTACTGGGCTTTATCCATTCGCTGTGGCTTCATTACGTCAATGGGCCCATAACCTATTGCAGAGTGTGAGTGCTGGGAGCATGGGAGTCATAATCCAGATGGACAATAGTGGTATAACAGGAACTTGCATTTATTGGAACTTGAATGCAGTAAGAGAATGTCAACCAGCTTTTCTGGGGTCGGGCCGAACTCGAACTTCTAGTTGAAGTACATGTTCGGGTTTGGGAACCCAAGCCCGCAAAGTTCGGTATGAAGGCAACATTTGCGGTTTGGGTTAGCCCAACACTATTGGTGATATACCCACCCCGCCGACAATCCCACACCTCATGCTCATGCTCTATTCCAATTCTTAAAGAACCCGAACTTATATGGGATCTTTCAACACTAGTGATAATTATTACAAACGGATTAGTTAATAGCAATGCAACATGTCTCCTACCTGCACCGCCGCGTCCTCCGCCGTGTCCTCCAACTGAAAAATAAAATGCAGTCATGACTCCTCCCACACAGCACTGCATAAATACCCCCACCCCCCAGATCAGTCATATTAGAGAATATGTTGGAAAACATGACTATAAAAACAGAACACAAGCTGCTTCTTACCGTTAGCGCCAATGCCAACTCCAACTCCAACTCCACCCACTCCAACACCAGCTCCAATACCAGCGCCTACTCCCACGCCTAAAAAACAAGAAGGCAGAGATATGATTAGCACCATATAGCGCTCCGTATAACTGATAGCAATGCTCCACCAAATCCATCTGTACCCCCAATCTGTAAGGAGTCAGCATGGAGGCAGGAGGGGGCATGCACCCCATCAAGGGTGGAGCTCCAGTATTTTTTTGAGTGGATCCGGACGTGAGAAGTTTTGCAGAGGAAAAATGTTCCGGGCACCATGCGCGCACCTGCTGTAAAGTGACTGGTCGGCATCCATCATCAACTTCTGGCTCCTATTTCAAGGGCTCAAAATAACTGGACTGTTTCCGGTATTATGTTATTTCTGACACTTTGTCAAGAATACTGTGTGAAACCCCCTGGCATCAGTGATTCTAGAGGTTTGGGTTTGGCAAGTGTGGTGTATTTTGAAGAAAAGTTTGGTTTGGGTTCCTAGAAATTGATCCAAACCCCATTGATTTCCAAATTGACCCAAAATTTAGCCTCTTTAGCCACCCCCTCACTCCTTACCCACCCGGACGCAGGGGGGGGGGGCGTATGTCAAGGGGCCCCAGAGACAGAATTGTGACAGGAGTGTAAGAAACATTGTCATGTTGCGTGGGGGTGCAGCAGGAAGCGGCTGTACAACTTAACTTAGCCCTGTGTTTCTGACGGTTGCCTGTGTGTTGCTTCTTCAGCTGTCAAATTCGCTATGGCCAGGGCTTCAGAAAGATGGCCGCCGCTCCCATGAGACACTGGCAGCTGGCACTAGAAGTGCTGGTACTGGGAGTGTCTTCACTCATAGGAGCGGCAGCCATCTTTCTGTAGCCGATTTGAAAGCTGTAAGAATGTTGAGCTGACAGCCCACGGGATTGTTGGCTCAGGTAAGTTGTACACCCGCGCTAATGCACCCCCTGAAAATAGTTTGAGCTGGTTGATGGTTGCAGCCCTTCAACCAGCTTTTCTGTGTCTGGGCCAAACTTGCAATTCTGTCTGAATCTATGTTCGGGTTTGGTACAAAGGCGAACTTTATGGTTCGGGTTTGCCCAACACTATTGGTGATATACCCACCCCACCGATGATCCCACACTGCATGCTCATACATACACACCAGAGCAAAATGTGGTAGCTGAAAGAAAAAACAGAACTCTTACTGAAATGATCAGATGTATGCTGACAGACTCTGGACTACCACAAAAATACTGGGGTGAGGCAGCAGTGACAACCACTTATTTGCAGAACAGACACTTTTCTAGAACAGTGAAGAAAACTTCATATGAACTGAACAGCCAAGTGTAAAACACATAATAGTTTTTGGATGCAAAGTGTTCATCTAAATTCCAGAGGAAAAACGCACCAAACTCCAAAACAGAGCATTTGAAGGAATCTTTGTTGGATTCAGTGACAATGTTAAAGGTTACAGAATCCTAAATCCCAAAACAGACACGGTTACCATTAGCAACAGCATAAACTTTGTGGAAGATCTAAGAGACAATGTGATGACAACTGAGGAAGTAAGAACAGAATAGAAAACTGACACTGATCAGCCGTCATCTGTAACTTCTGAACAAACATTTGAAGTGAGCGCAGAACCTACCAGTACTGAAGAGCAGACACAAGCAAGCTCAGACACAGAACCAAGACGCTCAACTAGAGAAAACAGCGGTAAACCACCTGTACGTTTCTCATACAAGGCAAGCACTGCCAGTGCCAATTAACCTGCAACTTGGGAAGACACATCTCAGCTTTCAGAAGGAGAAGCCAGTAAATGGATAAAGGGGCAAAGGAAGAGATAAAATCCATGCATGACACTAAAACATGGACACTTACAGAACCACCACCTGGAAGGAAAGCCATAGGCTGTAAATGGACTTATAAAGTGAAGCACAAAGCAGATGGCACAGTGGAGCGATACAAAGCAAGACTCGTAGCCAAGGGATATTCTCAAAAATATGGAGAGGACTATGATGAGTCTTTTGCTCCAGTAGTTAAACATGTTACAATAAGGACTTTACTGACAGGAGCCGCCACAAGAAAAATGCAAGAGAAACACTTTGATGTGACAACAGCATTTCTACATGGCGAGTTATCAGAAGACATCTACATGGAACAACCACCAGGGTTCAAAGTTGAACAAAGGCCACACCTAGTATGAAAACTACTGAGGAATATATACAGTCTAAAGCAAGTCTCCATAGCATGTTATATGAAAATAAATGGAGTGCTTACACATGAGGACTTTCAGAGGAGTAAAGCAGAACCCTGCTTATGCACAAAGACATTTGTAGACAGGTAAATCTATGTGCTCATTTACGTAGGCGATATCCTGATTTGTTTGGAGCAAGAAGAAAATGAAGCAGAAATACTGCAAACCCTGAATCAGCACTTTGAGACCAAAGATCCTGGAAACATAAACTCTGCCAGTATAAAGGTGCAGGTATGCGCCGGAAAGAGAGCTGCAGCAGTGGTTTTATTGCCCAAAGTTCGTGCGCATGTCGCACTAAGGAAGCCTGCACTTCACTCTGCCAGATAAGCCGCTCAGGGATTTGTCTTTCGTACCCATTCACCTGGAAACATGGGTCCCATTCCCACAGAAAGTCCGCTCCTGGCTTTTCCCACATGCTCACTGACTATTTAATGGAGGCGCTTGCAGCCGTGCTTTGCTGTGTTGTCAGCGTACCTTGGACCTTGTCTTGAATCTACTACTCTGAACCTCTGTCTGTGACCCCGATTTTGGCCTGCTTCTCGTATATGGAGCTCTGCGTGTGTACCCGACCTCAGCTTGTCTTGCTCCTGATCCAGGGTTGGTTGCTTGCATGGGCATAGGCCCTTCTCACACATTGTCTACTGCCACCCTGAATCCAGTCCTACGGTCATCACAACAGTGAGCCTGACAGCTGGAATTCATGGTACCAGCGCCTCTGTTCATGTATCTGCTCTGCACATGAGCAGACTGGTAACCTTTTTCTAAATACTAATAATGAGCAGAACTGCCCCCTTTTCGGCGTTGGAGGAGGTTTTCCCTGAACACATCAAGCCCCAGTGTCCAGGAAGGAGTGCCATTACCAGGGGTGGGGATCAGCAAGTCACCCACCTCTTTGCGCTCATGACTTGAACCCCTTCTACACTTTGATCTGATATAGGAGTCCTTGGGATGCACCGGATGCAAAAGGGCCATGATCGGGACTTCAAAAACATGGCTGCCCCCACGAGTGAGGACACATCTACTGCCAGCAGCCAGTGTCCTCACCCATGGGTGCGGCCATCTATTTAAAGCCCTGGCTGTGGCCGTTTTGACAGAGGAAAGAACGCCGACCGGAATGCAGGGCTCAAGGAAGACGTTTTTGAGTCATGAAGTTCATGGCCGCACCCATGAATGAGGACACTGGCAGCTGGCAGTAAATGTGTCCCCACTCGTGGGGGAGGTCATGTCTTTGAAGCCCGATCGCGGCCCTTTGCCTAGCGGGTTGGAGGGCTCAGGTAAGGATACAGCCACTTTCTGTTGCTACACACTCTGCATGGGGCCGTTTTTGGGTCACGATGTTCGGGTCCCCATCGATTACAATGGGGAGCGGGTTCATGTCAAGTTCAGTACCCAAACCAAACTTTTGCTCAAAGTTTAACCAAACTTCCCGAACCCAAACTTATAAGGGATCGCTCAACACTAGTAATAATTAGCGTTGAGTGCTGCTACACTCTCTGCATGGGGCCTTTATTTGGGTCACGAAGTTCGGGTCCCCATCGATCTCTATTTCGATTTGCTCAAAGTTAAGCCAAACCTGCCAAACCCAAACTTATAGGGGATCGCTCAACACTAGTGATTATTAATAAAAACTGATTAGTTAAAAACAATGTAACATGTCTCCTACCTGCACCACCGCGTCCTCTGCCGTATCCTCCGCCGTATCCTCCGCCGTATCCTCCAACTGAAAAACACACAGCACTGCATAAATACCCCCAGTCACTGTCATATTAGAGAATATAATCCCTTAAGAAGAGCCGCACTTGAATATAAAATCAATTATTTTATTTATTGGAAATCTATAAGTAAATACAGCGTACAATATAAAAAAGACACCATTAAAAACATATACACAAACAACAATGGTTGAATGGGGGATCATAAAAAAAGGGACTACAATAAATTATACATAGGGCCTTATTTAACAAGGGGTAGCGCCAGGTAGCGAATGGTGAGCGAACGGTAATGACGCTCACCGCCACGAGAACGCCGGCTCCCCTCCGCAATCACACATTTATCAAGCCAATCCTGCTTAGCGACTGAGACAGCGCCAGATAGCGACTCATTTATCATTATTCCAGCCTCACCCCACAGCGCCAGCGAGCGACCTTGAACAGCGAAAGGTATGACCTCTCGCTACCTGGCGCTCTCCAATGCATTTCAATGGAGCAATCTTTAAATATTCATAATTAATTGCTATTAAATGTTTTTTTTTTTTTTTGTAATGTCAAAAATTCTGTGACCACTTCTGCAATGTTAGATATTTTTTTTAAGGTAAAAAAAAAAAAAAAATATTGTGCAGAATTGATATTACAGGTCTGATATTAATGTATTCATATTACAAAATGTTTGTAAAAACATGTTTTTTTTTGTTTCCAAAAATATGGTTGTTTGGGGGTTAAAAAACTACTTTTAACCCATCGCCGCCAGCGCTCTGGGGTTTAAACAAGCATTTCACAGTGCGAGAATTTTTTGAGCGTGATTTGTTAATGAATATGCTGGGAGCCGTTCGCTATGGCCATTCGCTGTCATGCGCTCCCATACAGCGCGTAACCTGTCAAACAGCGACTCCTAACCCCGTATTCAACATTAGCGCACATCGACTGAGTCGCTATCAACAAGCGAAAAACGGCCAAGCACAGCGAATACTAGCGGGCGCTGTGAAAATAATGCTACTGGCGCTCATCTGTCGCTACCTGGCGCTATTAATGAATCGGCCTCCCCGTATACAAAGTTAATATCAATAATGTGCCGCCCAATCATGGAGAAATAAAAAAAGGAGAGAATTTTGCTTATATTTATATTATAATAAATGTAATAAATTAATGGTGTATATTGTGCAAATGGATTGTATTATAATATTATAAGGTATAAAAATGTTAAAAATTCAATTATAAGGACAGAAAGTGCTGGAACAGTGAACAACGTGTGCAAAGCTGAGAAGATGTGCAGTTAAACACCATTCTAAAGTGTTGTGCATGAAAAAGTAGACCAAAAATACTCAATGACTAAACACAAGTAATTCATTAAGGCAAAAATGAAAAAACAACTGAAACATTATAGGTGATGTCACAATTGTTTACATTTTTGCCTTAATTAATTACTTGTTTAATTAACATTTTTATACATATTATAATTCAATCCATTTGCACAATACACACCATGAATTAATATTTATTAAATATTACATTTAGTATATTATACATATAAGCAAAATTATTTCCTTTTTTTTTTTCTCCATGATTGGACGACACATTATTGATATTAACGTATAATTTATTGTAGTCCCTTTTTTTGTGGTCCCCCCTCCAACCATTGTTGTTTGTGTATATGTTTTTTAATGGTGTATTTTTTATATTGTACGTTGTATTTACTTATAGATTTCCAATAAATATACTTGATTTTATATTCTAGTGCTGCTCTTCTTAGGGGATTATTTTTTGGGGATACATCTAGGATCCCAGTGTTAGTATTGCTATTTAGTGGTTTTATCCCTTGAGCCTGCACCTTTATTGAATACCCTTGGCTGTATATATAGTTTTATATTAGAGAATATGTCCGGAAACAAGACTATAAAAACAGAACACACTTACCGTCGACGCCAGCGCCAGCTCCAACTCCGACGTCGCCCAGTCCAACTTCAGCTCCAATACCAGCGCCCACGCCTAAAAAATAAGAACGCGGAGATTAGCACCATATAGCGCTTCGTGTAACTGATAGCAATGCTCCACCAAATTCATCTGTGCCCCCAGTATGTGCTCCCCAATCTCTAAGGAGCCAACACCGAGGCAGGAGGGGGCGTGCACTCCATGTAGCTCCATATAGCTCCAGTATTTGTTGCGTGGGCCCCGATGCCATGGTGTCACCAGTTAGTTTGTGGAACAGGTAAAGAGATGGGTGAGGAGAGATTTTGCGGTGGACCACGCACCATGCACGCCCCTGCTGTGAAGTAACTGCCGGCACCCGTCACACTGACGTCATCAACTACCGGCTCCCACTTCAAGGGCTCAAAAGAATTTGGACAATTTAACATCATTAGAAATTAAATGAAATTAAATGTCCACTCTGTGGACAATACTATGTGATCGGCGATATACCCACCATGCCGGGGATCCCACGGTGCATGCTCAGACTCTCTGGTAGGAGACCGGGCTAAATGTGAGAGAACTCGCACCCCCAGTTTCCATGTGGTGTGATGCGTCTCTTTGTTCTCTTTATCTTATGTATATACTGTATGTTCTCTTTATCTTATGTGTATACTGTATGTTCTCTGTATCTTATGTGTATACTGTATGTTCTCTGTATCTTATGTATATACTGTATGTTCTCTGTATCTTATGTATATACTGTATGTTCTCTGTATCTTATGTGTATACTGTATGTTCTCTGTATCTTATGTATATACTGTATGTTCTCTTTATCTTATGTGTATACTGTATGTTCTCTGTATCTTATGTGTATACTGTATGTTCTCTGTATCTTATGTATATACTGTATGTTCTCTTTATCTTATGTGTATACTGTATGTTCTCTGTATCTTATGTGTATACTGTATGTTCTCTGTATCTTATGTATATACTGTATGTTCTCTATATCTTATGTATATACTGTATGTTCTCTGTATCTTATGTATATACTGTATGTTCTCTGTATCTTATGTGTATACTGTATGTTCTCTGTATCTTATGTGTATACTGTATGTTCTCTGTATCTTATGTATATACTGTATGTTCTCTATATCTTATGTATATACTGTATGTTCTCTGTATCTTATGTATATACTGTATGTTCTCTGTATCTTATGTATATACTGTATGTTCTCTGTATCTTATGTGTATACTGTATGTTCTCTGTATCTTATGTATATACTGTATGTTCTCTGTATCTTATGTGTATACTGTATGTTCTCTGTATCTTATGTGTATACTGTATGTTCTCTGTATCTTATGTGTATACTGTATGTTCTCTGTATCTTATGTATATACTGTATGTTCTCTGTATCTTATGTGTATACTGTATGTTCTCTGTATCTTATGTATATACTGTATGTTCTCTGTATCTTATGTGTATACTGTATGTTCTCTGTATCTTATGTATATACTGTATGTTCTCTGTATCTTATGTATATACTGTATGTTCTCTGTATGTTATGTGTATATACTGTATGTTCTCTGTATCTTATGTGTATATACTGTATGTTCTCTGTATCTTATGTATATACTGTATGTTCTCTGTATCTTATGTCTATATACTGTATGTTCTCTGTATCTTATGTATATACTGTATGTTCTCTGTATCTTATGTGTATACTGTATGTTCTCTGTATCTTATGTATATACTGTATGTTCTCTGTATCTTATTTATATACTGTATGTTCTCTGTATCTTATGTATATACTGTATGTTCTCTGTATCTTATGTGTATACTGTATGTTCTCTGTATCTTATGTATATACTGTATGTTCTCTGTATCTTATGTATATACTGTATGTTCTCTGTATCTTATGTGTATATACTGTATGTTCTCTGTATCTTATGTGTATACTGTATGTTCTCTGTATCTTATGTGTATACTGTATGTTCTCTGTATCTTATGTGTATACTGTATGTTCTCTGTATCTTATGTGTATACTGTATGTTCTCTGTATCTTATGTGTATACTGTATGTTCTCTGTATCTTATGTATATACTGTATGTTCTCTGTATCTTATGTATATACTGTATGTTCTCTGTATCTTATGTATATACTGTATGTTCTCTGTATCTTATGTGTATACTGTATGTTCTCTGTATCTTATGTATATACTGTATGTTCTCTGTATCTTATGTGTATACTGTATGTTCTCTGTATCTTATGTGTATACTGTATGTTCTCTGTATCTTATGTATATACTGTATGTTCTCTGTATCTTATGTGTATACTGTATGTTCTCTGTATCTTATGTATATACTGTATGTTCTCTGTATCTTATGTGTATATACTGTATGTTCTCTGTATCTTATGTGTATACTGTATGTTCTCTGTATCTTATGTGTATACTGTATGTTCTCTGTATCTTATGTATATACTGTATGTTCTCTGTATCTTATTTATATACTGTATGTTCTCTGTATCTTATGTATATACTGTATGTTCTCTGTATCTTATGTGTATACTGTATGTTCTCTGTATCTTATTTATATACTGTATGTTCTCTGTATCTTATGTGTATACTGTATGTTCTCTGTATCTTATGTATATACTGTATGTTCTCTGTATCTTATGTGTATATACTGTATGTTCTCTGTATCTTATGTGTATACTGTATGTTCTCTGTATCTTATGTGTATACTGTATGTTCTCTGTATCTTATGTATATACTGTATGTTCTCTGTATCTTATGTGTATACTGTATGTTCTCTGTATCTTATGTGTATACTGTATGTTCTCTGTATCTTATGTGTATATACTGTATGTTCTCTGTATCTTATGTGTATATACTGTATGTTCTCTGTATCTTATGTGTATACTGTATGTTCTCTGTATCTTATGTGTATATACTGTATGTTCTCTGTATCTTATGTGTATATACTGTATGTTCTCTGTATCTTATGTATATACTGTATGTTCTCTGTATCTTATGTGTATACTGTATGTTCTCTGTATCTTATGTATATACTGTATGTTCTCTGTATCTTATGTATATACTGTATGTTCTCTGTATCTTATGTATATACTGTATGTTCTCTGTATCTTATGTATATACTGTATGTTCTCTGTATCTTATGTATATACTGTATGTTCTCTGTATCTTATGTATAATCTGTATGTTCTCTGTATCTTATGTATATACTGTATGTTCTCTGTATCTTATGTGTATACTGTATGTTCTCTGTATCTTATGTGTATACTGTATGTTCTCTGTATCTTATGTATATACTGTATGTTCTCTGTATCTTATGTATATACTGTATGTTCTCTGTATCTTATGTATATACTGTATGTTCTCTGTATCTTATGTGTATACTGTATGTTCTCTGTATCTTATGTATATACTGTATGTTCTCTGTATCTTATGTGTATACTGTATGTTCTCTGTATCTTATGTATATACTGTATGTTCTCTGTATCTTATGTGTATACTGTATGTTCTCTGTATCTTATGTATATACTGTATGTTCTCTGTATCTTATGTATATACTGTATGTTCTCTGTATCTTATGTATAATCTGTATGTTCTCTGTATCTTATGTATATACTGTATGTTCTCTGTATCTTATGTGTATACTGTATGTTCTCTGTATCTTATGTGTATACTGTATGTTCTCTGTATCTTATGTATATACTGTATGTTCTCTGTATCTTATGTGTATACTGTATGTTCTCTGTATCTTATGTGTATACTGTATGTTCTCTGTATCCTATGTATATACTGTATGTTCTCTGTATCTTATGTATATACTGTATGTTCTCTGTATCTTATGTGTATACTGTATGTTCTCTTTATCTTAGGATAGATGTGTGCTTATCCCAGGCATGTTTAAATTCAGTGACTGTTGATTTTTCACCTACCTCTGCTGGAAGTTTGTTCCAAGCATCTACTACTCTTTCTGTAAAATAATATTTTCTAACATTGCTCCTGATCTTCCCCTCGACTAGCTTCAGGTTGTGCCCCTTGTTCTATCGTTAAGTTTCTTCTTAAAAACACTTCCCTCCTGAACCTTATTCCCTCCTGTCACATATATAAAGGTCTCCATCATGTCCCCCCTCTCCCTTCTTTCCTCTGTACAAATTAAGTTCTTTAAGTCTCTCCTGATAAGTTTTAAGTTTAAGTCCTTACGCCATTTTTGTTGCCGGCCTTTGGACACGTTCTATTTGAATAATGTCTTTTTGCAGTGGAGGTCTCCAGAACTGCACACAGTATTCTAGCTGTGGCCTCACCAGGGCTCTATACAGCGGCATCACAACCTCCCTCTTCCTACTGGTGATGCCTCGAGCTATGCAGCCGAGCATCCTGCTTGCTTTTCCCACTGCCTGGCTACACTGTCCACTCATCTTGCAGCTATCAGTAATCAGTGTCCCTAAATCTCTCTCCTCCGAGGTCCTGGATAACACAGTGCTGCCCATACAGTGCTCAGAGCCGGGATTCCTTCTACCCAAGGGCAGGATTTTACATTTACAGACATTAAACTCTAGTTTCCACAGTTTTGACCATTTATCCAGTAAAGCTAAAACATTTTCCATGTTGCAGACACCTCCAGGAATATCCACCCTATTACTAACCTTTGTATCATCAGCAAACAGACAAACTGCACCTACCAAACCTTCTCCTATGTCACTTACACACATATTACACAGAATAGGGCCCAGGACAGAGCCTTCTCCTATGTCACTTATACATATTACACAGAGTTGGGCCCAGGACTGAGCCTTCTCCTATGTCACTTATACATATTACACAGAGTTGGGCCCAGGACTGAGCCTTCTCCTATGTCACTTACACACATATTACACAGAATGGGGCCCAGGACTGAGCCTTCTCCTATGTCACTTACACACATATTACACAGAATGGGGCCCAGGACAGAGCCTTCTCCTATGTCACTTACACACATATTACACAGAATGGGGCCCAGGACTGAGCCTTCTCCTATGTCACTTACACACATATTACACAGAATGGGGCCCAGGACTGAGCCTTCTCCTATGTCACTTACACACATATTACACAGAATGGGGCCCAGGACTGAGCCTTCTCCTATGTCACTTACACACATATTACACAGAATGGGGCCCAGGACTGAGCCTTCTCCTATGTCACTTACACACATATTACACAGAATAGGGCCCAGGACTGAGCCTTCTCCTATGTCACTTACACACATATTACACAGAGTGGGGCCCAGGACTGAGCCTTTTCCTATGTCACTTATACATATTACACAGAGTTGGGCCCAGGACTGAGCCTTCTCCTATGTCACTTACACACATATTACACAGAATGGGGCCCAGGACTGAGCCTTCTCCTATGTCACTTACACACATATTACACAGAATGGGGCCCAGGACAGAGCCTTCTCCTATGTCACTTACACACATATTACACAGAATGGGGCCCAGGACTGAGCCTTCTCCTATGTCACTTACACACATATTACACAGAATGGGGCCCAGGACTGAGCCTTCTCCTATGTCACTTACACACATATTACACAGAATGGGGCCCAGGACTGAGCCTTCTCCTATGTCACTTACACACATATTACACAGAATGGGGCCCAGGACTGAGCCTTCTCCTATGTCACTTACACACATATTACACAGAATAGGGCCCAGGACTGAGCCTTCTCCTATGTCACTTACACACATATTACACAGAATGGGGCCCAGGACTGAGCCTTCTCCTATGTCACTTACACACATATTACACAGAATGGGGCCCAGGACAGAGCCTTCTCCTATGTCACTTACACACATATTACACAGAATGGGGCCCAGGACTGAGCCTTCTCCTATGTCACTTACACACATATTACACAGAATGGGGCCCAGGACTGAGCCTTCTCCTATGTCACTTACACACATATTACACAGAATGGGGCCCAGGACTGAGCCTTCTCCTATGTCACTTACACACATATTACACAGAATGGGGCCCAGGACTGAGCCTTCTCCAGTGTCACTTACACACATATTACACAGAATGGGGCCCAGGACTGAGCCTTCTCCTATGTCACTTACACACATATTACACAGAATGGGGCCCAGGACTGAGCCTTCTCCTATGTCACTTACACACATATTACACAGAATGGGGCCCAGGACTGAGCCTTCTCCTATGTCACTTACACACATATTACACAGAATGGGGCCCAGGACTGAGCCTTCTCCTATGTCACTTACACACATATTACACAGAATGGGGCCCAGGACTGAGCCTTCTCCTATGTCACTTACACACATATTACACAGAATGGGGCCCAGGACTGAGCCTTCTCCAGTGTCACTTACACACATATTACACAGAATGGGGCCCAGGACTGAGCCTTCTCCTATGTCACTTACACACATATTACACAGAATGGGGCCCAGGACTGAGCCTTCTCCTATGTCACTTACACACATATTACACAGAATGGGGCCCAGGACTGAGCCTTCTCCTATGTCACTTACACACATATTACACAGAATGGGGCCCAGGACTGAGCCTTCTCCTATGTCACTTACACACATATTACACAGAATGGGGCCCAGGACTGAGCCTTCTCCTATGTCACTTACACACATATTACACAGAATGGGGCCCAGGACTGAGCCTTCTCCTATGTCACTTACACACATATTACACAGAATGGGGCCCAGGACTGAGCCTTCTCCTATGTCACTTACACACATATTACACAGAATGGGGCCCAGGACTGAGCCTTCTCCTATGTCACTTACACACATATTACACAGAATGGGGCCCAGGACTGAGCCTTCTCCTATGTCACTTACACACATATTACACAGAATGGGGCCCAGGACAGAGCCTTGCGGCACACCACTTGTAACTCGCCTTTGTTCAGATTGCACAACATTAACAACAACGCTCTGATACCGATCCCTCAGCCAACTGGAAATCCACTGAACTATTCAGGGATTGAGTCCTACCTTCAATAACTTATCTATGATCCTTATGTGGTTCAGTGTCAAAGGCTTTGCTAAAATTCCTCCGGTGCAATGGTGCATGTGTGAGCTCTCGTCCAATCAGAGTCGTTTGCTGTGACTATCTAAGGGCTCTGATTGTTTAAAATTTGTAGTAAGAATGGCCGCATCTCCTGCATCCTTGGGCTATGCGCACAATCATTCTGAACAGCTATAGCGGGAGTGTGTGTGTCAATGGGGATGTGGCCACTCTCGCTCTCTATTGAAGCGAATCAGAGCAGTTTGCCGAATAACATAGGCACGGTAAACTGCTCTGATTGGATGAGAACCTGCGCAAAAAAATTGACCGTCGGTGCAGGCGGGTCGGGAATTTCCTCCTCGGCCGTCAGATGCTGGCGGGGAGAGATTCTATTGCAGTTGCAGCCTCCCCGCCGTCTCCTTCCAGCCAAGCTAATCCAGCCCTGGAGCAATGGAGGCTTTCATACTCCAAAGGAGGAGCCTCTGCGGAGTTTACGGCACAGCTCCTCAAAAGTATTGACTAAGGCCCTTATTTATCACGGGCTAGCGCCAGGTAGTGTCTGACGAGCGCCAGGTAACGGCAGCTAACGGCGACTACCGACTCAAGTACGCCCGGCGGCGCTCACAATGACGCATTTATCAAGCAAAATGAGGCTAGCGCCGGCGAGAGCGACGGCTAGCGCGGCATTCATCATGAAGCCGCCTGGACCGAACAGCGCCGCTGCAAATTCCCTCACAGCGCCAGGTATGAGCTGTCGCTCCCTGGCGATGTCCAATGCATTTCAATGGAGCAATCTATAATTATTCATAATTAATTGGTATTAATTATTATTATTTTTTTTTAATGTCAAAAAATCGGAGACCACTTCTGCAATGTTAGGATTTATTTTTAAGTAAAAAAAAAAATAAAAAAATATGTGCAGAATTGATCTAACAGGTCTGAGATTAATGTATTCATATTACAAAATGATTCTAAAAACATGTATAATGTTACATTCAAAAAATATGGTTGTTTAGGGGTTAAAAACTAGTTAATACAGATCGCCGCCAGCGCTCTGGGGTTTAAACAAGGAATGGACAGCGACAGCACATTCGGAGCGTGATTTGTTGATGAATAGGAAGCTAGCCGTTCGCTCTGGCCATTCGTTGTCAGGCGCTCACATACAACGCTGAACCTGTGAAACAGCGACCCCCCAGCCCGTATTCAACATTACCGCACACCGACTGAGTCGCTGTCATCAAGCTAATGCCGGCCAAGCACAGCGAATACTGGCTGGCGCTGAAAAAATCACGCTACAGTCGCTCATCTGTCGCTACCTGGCGCTATTAATGAATCGGCCTCCCAATACGACTGACAACACAAGTACGACAGACTTTTCATTTTCTTTTTATATTTGGAAAAGTGCGTCTCGTCGATTTACACGTCACAAATATAGCTAGCTGGCTACATGTGATAGACTTAGAGGCCGATTCATCAATAGCGCCAGGTAGCGACAGATGAGCGACTGTAGCGTGATTTTTTCAGCGCCAGCCAGTATTCGCTGTGCTTGGCCGGCGTTAGCTTGATGACAGCGACTCAGTCGGTGTGCGGTAATGTTGAATACGGGCTGGGGGGTCGCTGTTTCACAGGTCCAGCGTTGTATGTGAGCGCCTGACAACAAATGGCCAGAGCGAACGGCTAGCTTCATATTCATCAACAAATCACGCTCCGAATGTGCCGTCGCTGTCCATTCCTTGTTCAAACCCCAGAGCGCTGGCGGCGATGTGTATTAACTAGTTTTTAACCCCTAAACAACCATATTTTTTGAATGTAACATTATACATGTTTTTAGAATCATTTTGTAATATGAATACATTAATCTCAGACCTGTTAGATCAATTCTGCACATGTTTTTTTTTTTTTTGACTTAAAAATAAATCCTAACATTGCAGAAGTGTTCTCCGATTTTTTGACATTAAAAAAATAAAAAAAAAAAACAAAAAAACAATTAATTATGAATAATTATAGATTGCTCCATTGAAATGCATTGGACATCGCCAGGGAGCGACAGCTCATACCTGGCGCTGTGAGGGAATTTGAAGCGGCGCTGTTCGGTCCAGGCGGCTTCATGATGAATGCTGCGCTAGCCGTCGCTCTCGCCGGCGCTAGCCTCATTTTGCTTGATAAATGCGTCATTGTGACCGCCGCTGGGCGTACTTGAGTCGGTAGTCGCCGTTAGCTGCCGCTACCTGGCGCTCGTCAGACACTACCTGGCGCTATCGCTTGATGAATAAGGGCATAAGGGTATTCATTTCTGGGTTTTGCCTGGGCCAATCACAGACGACCTGCAGATTTCAAAATGGAACAAAGGGTCCACCTGATAAAAACTGTAGGCTGGAGAGAGAGAGGAGAGTTCTTTTGGAGGGCAGCTGGAGCAGCTGGTGCGCTTGACCAGATGGACGATGATGGGACTTTGCCTTGGGTAGATGGACCTGCATTGTGAAGCCAAGTACAGCAGCCATCTTGTTTGGACGTGGTCTGCTGATTTTCTGCGTGGAGCAATTAAAACAGAGGAGCAATCCGTTTTTATATATATATGCTTTTGCCCTGTTAGGCTTTCTATGTTGTAACACAGATTGTAGTATTTTTGTTTTGTACATTTTGCAAGGTATATAAAATAACTTTAAAGTGCAACATCTTCCTTGGAGATTACTGGCAAATGAACTTATTAGACAAACAAGGCGTAATTTTTGGAGATATACATGTATTTGAGCTCTTAAGTTACCTTATATATATATTTGAGGGCTGCAAATATATTTTGTAAATTTTAGAATATTCTGCCCAAGCAAGACACCTTGGAAATCAACATAACAGTGCTGATGCCTTGGTACCAGAACATATTCATCAATCCACAGCAAGAGTTTCACCTCTTTGTTTTAGACATTGTCATGATTCAGATTTTCATACGTGGAGGGAATGTCCTGGAGCCAAAAAGTTCTGGACCAAAATTTTTGACGTAATATCTGAACTATTCGGGTTTGCTGTCACCCTCCTCCTGATTATTCATTGCTGGCAGTGATCCCCCCAGAATGTAATAGAAACCAGTTTCCAGGGCTTGGAAAACGGGAACTCTGCACTTTAGGGAATTTAAAAATAAGGTAGCCCAGATAATGGCGATGGAGAAGCTGACAGCTGTACAGGAAGGCGGTCTGGAGAGATTTGGCGAGGTGTGGTCTCCCTGGATACAGGAATTTATGCCAGTAGACTTCGACGTAAATCTACTTTTGGTTTAAGTCCGACACTAGAAGCGGACATTTAGGGGTGCTATACTTTCTTCTACTGTCTTATCCCTCTTCCCTTTTTTTTTTTCTTCTTCTTTCTTCCTCTGTTCTCCCCTCTTCCCTCTTCCCCCCTCCCCACCCCGTCCCGTTTATCCCCCCCTCTCCTCCCTCCCCTTTATAAGTTTCTTTAGAGTAGCCTGTAGTCCCATGTATTCCGTGCCTCCTCCCTATGCCTGGGGTAGGGTTCTAAACAGTTTAATTGGGAACTATTTTCCCGAGCGCAGCCTTCGGGCTTATTATGATAGCGGTACGAGTGTATATACTTGTCATTGTTAACAGCGTGGCGATTGTACTGTCTAGAATTGCTGCCTGTGTGACTACAGTTCTGTACTTATTGTATTTGACTTATAGTATGAAAATAAAGACAATTCAAGTCAAAAAAAAAAAAAGAAACCAGTTTCAACTTCTAAAACATATATTAACAGTGGCGAAATTAATTATAGCAGCTCCCTGGAAAAAACAATCAACTGCCATCCCGAGACCTTTCACCAGAGACAATAAAGTAATAACAAGTGAGGAAATATCTGTTGAACGAATTAATTCTTTGGGATTATTTGCTCAGATCTGGAATCCTTGGATTCAATAATTCTTTCCGAACCACATGGATGTAACAAATGTATAACCTTATAAAACATTATCAGATTGTCTCAGCATCCTTTCTCCTTCCCTCCACCTACTAATTACCTTCATTTATTCTTCTTATGTAACGTTATAAATTTGATCTAATTCAATATTGTTTCTAACCAAATTATTCCTTTACATTAAGCTTTTATTATCCATGTAAATGATCTATATACATATTTTGTTCACTGAAATTGATTGTATGACTGTAATATTTTACTTTGTATCGTAATTTTACAATAAAAATATTGAAAATGAAAATCTCATGGTGCGCTTACCTTACCTCGGCTCAGGCGGTTGGCCCGGACACCTCCTGCCCGACAGCCGCGTCCGTCTCAAGCAGCATTGACTCGAGTGGCGACGAGCATGCCCGCTTCCCCGGCAGATCTGTACGTGCTCTATATTATGCTCTCCGGCTGCATTGCAGCCAGTGCGGCAGCCAGAAACTGAATTAAAGGCCCAATGAGCCCAAAGTTCACTGTGGGCAAAACGCCCTAAAAAGTTTAAACTAAGCAACCAGTCCTTGGATCATAAAGTAGCCAATGTGCTTTGAGCCTTCCGTCCTATCCCATGCACCCATGCCCTATAAAGGTGTTCCAAGCTCACTCAGTCGTCGCCCCTGATTTATAGCATTTAGCTGGGTGTGCTTATCCTGAGTTCCTGTGTTGATACCCGTTCCCGGCCTTGCTAGCCTGACTATTCCTGACCGCCGCCTGTATGGACCTCAGCCTGAATTTCGACTATGTACAAGTCTCATCCCTGGTGCTGCAAGGCTCTCTGATCTCTTGGTTTGACCGTTGGCCTGTTTTCTCCCTCAGAGTTCCCAGAACTGTATTCTGTACTTACCTTGGCTACCCAAGTTCGCCCAGTCATACCTTCAGTTCATCCGCCTTTACCCCCGTGAGCTTACATCCTTTGAGCTAATAAGTCCTGGGGGCAACCGTGTCCGGCGAGGTGTTTTAAGAGTCCCAGAAAACGGGGGCCTGGCTAAAGGTGCAGAGATTGGGGGTTGTAAACTCAGAAAGAAGGCGGGTGTCCCAGAGGCATGACAATCTCAATAAAACATATTAAAATTTGTGTCTGACTGGCCTTCACCCAGCACCACTAGTGAATAAACCGGGCAGACGTCATGCCATTGCACTGATGTTACCACCATCATACACGAGGAACCTGGTCTGTGTCTGCCGGCTGGACTTCATTGTACCAGCGCCTCTGTTCATTTATCTGCTCTGCACATGAACAGACTGGTGACCTTTTACTAAACACTAGAAATGAGCAGGACGACCTCCTTTTCAGGGTTGAGGGGGCGGTTGGTCTGAACACGTCGGGCTTTTTGAGTTTTCTATAAAGCCCTGGTGTTCAGGGCCATTACCAGGGGTGGGAGGGGGGGGGGATCAGCAAGTCACCCACATCTTTAGGCACATGACTTGCCCCCCTCCACTCTTCGATTTTATTTGGGGTATATTTTATTTGGGGAACCATAGGCTGGTAGCCCGGTGAAGGGGCGATCAATTTGACCCAAATATTGTTACTATTCGGGTCCAGCCAGTCCAAACGCAATTGCCAATCTTCAGCCTGAAATTACCTCTGACCCGACTCCAAAGCTCAGTGATAATTAATAACTGATCACTAAAACCCACATAACATGTCTCTACCTACCTGCATCACCGTATCCTCCACCTGCAAAATAAAATGCAGTCATTATTCCTCCCACAAAGCACTACATAAATACACCCACCCTCCAGGGGTTCCCACATGGGTAAAGCTGGTGCACGGGATAGAAGGTAAGTGCTGTTTATTTATGTTTTGGGTTTAGAGGAACTTCAGGGACTCTGGAGTCTAAAAGACTGTCCGAGTTCGAGGGGGGAGGGGAATTTAACCCACTATATACTAAGGCTTGCTTAACCTAGGATAGAGGCTGAGAGTTATGCTTTAAAATCTTAATTTACCAGAAAATATAAGAAATGCATTTTTGTTATTATAACCTAGCATAACGAGATGTGCTTGTGAATCTTATCTGTATGTTCTCTCCCCCTTGTCTCCAGAAAATGTGCTCAGCTACAAGGTCGGCTGCACATTTGTGTTTATGTTTTATGTTCTTGTCCGTGTGAGAATGTCCGGCTTTAATTGTCCCCGAAGGTGGGGGCCAAGAGTACTCCTGTGTCTGTATACTATATAAACTTCTCTCACAGCAATAAACGGTGAACTTGTATGATGAAAGCTGTTGTATTCGATGTCTATCTGCGCATCATATGAGTTCCTAGCCCGGCTACGCAGAGATTTTTCAGAAGTAGATGCTCAACCGGTAGGGGTTCGAAATACCCCAGGGTACATCCCCAACAGACTCCATGGGGCATCCTTAATTTGGATGCCCTGCTCTGTAAAACCCCCCGGAAGCCCCGATACACTCACCTTCTTCCAGAGCCCTCGCTGCAGCTCACCTGTAGCTGTGCGTATCTCCACAGCCAGCATTTCTGATTGGGCAGCGTGGTCATGCAAAGGCTAGGAGGTGAGCATGGGATGGCAGCGCACACGGCTCCCTTTGCCATCACTCACCTGCTTAGCTTTCAGCAGGACCGAGTGAAAGCAAGCTTGAGAGGACCAACTGTGTTGTTCCTCTTTAAGGGGAAAAAAAGCATTTTTTTTCACTGAGTGGTTCATTTTTTAGGGTTTAGCCGCACATTTATAAGACATTCGGTTTTGGTAAAGGCGACGGAGCTCAACGAGCCATTTATTGGGATGGGAGTTTAAAATATTACCCCCCGGTGCCCGGTGAGAGTTACATTCTGTTACATTTTTACGGCCAAGGAGCAATTCGTTTATCTCGATAGTTTCTATTGTAATCAGCTGTGGAACATTGTTCAGCAGTGATGAGCTTGGTACTGGAATGTAAATAGCTCACAGCTCACAGATTGCTTTCAGTGCATTGTGCTGTGTGATGGAGATGAAGTTTGTCTTTGTATGTTGTATTGGATTGTGCTGCACAGACCATTGTGAGGGGGGGTGTTGCTACCGGTTGGGCACCCACCTTCTTGTCAGCCACCAAACCCCAATCTTCACCGCTGCTACATCTATAGGAAGGCCCCCATTTGCCGGAATGCTGGTGGTGCTTCCCGCACATGGTTGCCCCAGGCCTTGGCTACCATAGAATGCTGACTGAAGGGATGAGGAAAGGTAAGCCCCCAGGGCACAGTGCAGGATATCGAGGCAGCAGCTTCAGGAGTTATCTGTGGTGGTGGTGGGAGTGTAGGGCATTTTAAAAAGAGTGTACAGTAGGAAGTGGCTGTACACTTACCTAAGCGGCCAACCGGTCGTCGGTCGGCATTCCATTCCTGTGAAATTGGCTGCGGCCAGGCTACAGAAAGATGGCAGCAGCTTCCATGAATGAGGACACTAGCAGAACTTCTAGCGCCTACTGCCAGGGTCCTCACTCACGGGAGCGGCAGCCATGTTTCTAAAGCCCCGGACAGCGGAAAGAATGCTGACCACCGATGGGCTCAGGTAAGTTGTACAGCCGTTTCCTGCTGCACACTTTAGGTTAAGCTGGTTGACTGGCTGCTCAGCTTTTCTGAGTTTGGCGAGACAAACGCCAAACTCAGGTATGGGAACCTGAACTTTCAAAGTTGGTACGAGCCTGAACACTAGTTATGAGCCTATTATTGGAATTTAGATAGTTTGCAGTGCAACATGATTTGTACAGATGCAGCGAACGCTAACTGACACATCACCTCATCAACTAACTGGATTACCATAGGAACGCATTGAAGATAGCACGACGCACCAGTGCACCAAGCTGAACCGGACCAACACCCGTTTTTTCTTCACCAGGTGTTGGGCCTACAGTCAGCTAATCAAAACTAGTTGGGGGGGGGCATCTATAATGCTGGCACCCCCCCCGCACATATCCCCCCAGAACACCCATATTCCTCACCTTCACTAGGAGCCAGCATCGCTAACAGAGTCATGCGATTGGCCACCGGACGGTAATGTGGGCCATGGTCATGTCCTCGGTGCCGGCCAATGGAACGACCTGCCCACTGGACAATCACGGTACTCCTTTCCCGGTACAGGCTCTTAAGGAAAGAGAGGATTACAGGTGTTCTGGGGGGTTGTGTACGGGGGGGGGGGGGACCCCAGCGTTCTGGATACCCCCCTGAGCTTGTTTTTACCAGCTGACTGCAGGTGTTGGTCCGGTTTGAGTGTTAAAGGGGACAACACACTGGAGTTTAACTTTCCCTTGTGTGGTTTGGGGCATCCCAAAATTGGGCGTGTGTATCCCTCCAGTTCGCCCAATCCACGCACCTTCCTGTCGTTCCCACATTCACACCAGGATCTCACTTGGCTCCATTCTACTCTGCCTACGGCTAAGTCGCCTGGATGGCAAAGCAGCCGAGCAGAGTTTTCCGGAGACCAGAATACGCAGGTCTCTCCGTGTGGGTGTGAATGGATTTGGAACAAAATAAAAAAAAAATTATAATTCATAATTAATTTATAAATTATAATAATAATTTCTACCTTTTTGTCTCCCGAATAGAAATCCTGATGATAAGCCAAGTAGTGGCAGGACAAATATCCCGAGAACCAGCAGCGGCTTCATCTTTCCTGTAGAGAGAGGAAAGGGGTTATGTGATAAAACAAAGCCCCTCCCCCCCCTTACCCAAAGGCCGGCCCTGCACCATTACTTAGCATTTAGAGAGAGCTGCAACCAATAAAGAGCTTACTGGTGATCACGAGGTTAATGGAAATCATGGGCGAACATACCATAGAGGAAGGGGAGGCAGCTGGTAACTTTGTAAAAGCAGGTTTTTATCTCATATATAATGTAACTCAGTGAGCTGAGTGCTGCACTTGTTACAATTGTAACATCAGCCACGCGCCTGACTGTTACAATGATGGAGAGGTGACTCACATATTGGGCCATCCAGATATATTCTCAGCTATGAAATTCAAGGAACAAGTATTGAACAAGTAGTCTACATATGTATATAATGAATATTGATACAATTCACTGAAGTAAACCTTATATTTATGTGTGTATGATTTCCCTTGAATCAGCCAGCCCCAGATCAGAATCATAATAAATGGCAGGTAAACATCCACAGATTCTACATTCATCCAAGTTACCTATATACATCAATAATATTAGTGATTTAATAATACATCATAAACATTTTATTCCTCTGGAACCTTCTTACACGCAGAAAGCTGTAAGCTGGTAACATTGTAAAAGCAGGCTTCTATCTGATATATAATGTAACTCAGTGAGCTGAGTGCTGCTCTTGTAACATCAGCCACGTGCCTGACTGTTACAATGTAACACATCAGGGATCTTTCTGCGATGTGTGAGTCACCACTCCGAGATGGAGAGATGATAATAAATGTAATTTAAAAAAGCACACCTACTACAAGGGTTTATAAATTGCAATTCAATTGTGTATTAGTAGTGAATAGATTATATACAATATATTATCTCCATACAGCTAGAGACAATGGTTGCCCAATAGACAAAACAGGTTTATATAGATCATCATGTATTCATCATATCATTGCTTTTAATATAGTAAAGAATAACCGCAATATGGATTATGGTCACATGGTGGTGACCAGTCTGAGTCAAGTCCAATACAAATAGCATAGAATGAATACTATAAACGTCCAATATAAGGCAATGCAATTGCAAAGTCACCAAGAGATACATTACAGCATAAGCAGGCAGTGGATCCCAACGTTTCAGACCCCACTGGATCTTTCCTCAGGGAGGCAGAAGAGCGAAAGACCCAGCAGGGTGTGAAACATTGGAATCCACTGCCTGCTTATGCTGTAACATATCTTGATCTTTTGGAACGCTTTCTAAGCATCGTGTGACTTTGCAATTGCATTGCCTTATATTGGATATTCATAATATTCATTCTATGCTATCTGTATTGGACTTGACTCAGACTGAACACTAGCGCCACCATGTGGCCATAAACCATATTGCGGTTATTCATTACTTCTTACTACACCAAAGCAATGGTATGATGAATACATGATGATCTATGTAAACCTGTTTTGTCAGTTGGGCAACCATTGTCTCTAGCTGTATGGAGATAATATTGTATATAATCTATTCAATACTAAAACACAATTGAATTGCAATTTATAAATCCTTGTAGTAGGTGTGTTTTTTCTATTACATTTATTATTATGGTTAGGGTTTGATCTATTCGGGGCATAGATCTTGTTGAAAACTTCTGTGCACCCATAAATTGGAACTTCTTTCATGTTAGGGTGCGCGGGCTTGCTGAATGAGCTTGTTTCTATACAGAGATGGAGCGATGACTCACATATTGCAGAAAGCTCCCTGATGCATTACATTGTCAGCCATTGTCAGGCATGTGGCTAATGTTACAATTGTAACAAAAGCAGCACTCAGCTCACTAAGTCAGATAGAAGCCTGCTTTTACAATGTTACCAGCTTACAGCTTTCTGCTATATGTGATTTGCCTCTCCATCTCAGAAGTGATGACTCACACATTGCAGAAATCTCCTTGATGTGTTACATTGTAACAGTCAGGCATGTGGCTGATGTTACTATTGTAACAAGAGCAGCACTCAGCTGAATGAGTTACATTATATATCAGATAAGAGTCTGCTTTTACAATGTTACCAGCTTACAGCTTTCTGCAATATGTGAGTCATCTCTCCATCCCAGAAGAGATTGCATTGCAGAAAGCTCTGTTAAGTGTTGCATTGTAACAATCAGGCATGTGACTGATGTCACAATTGTAACAAGAGCAGCACTCAGCTCACTAAGTCAGATAGAAGTCTGCTTTTACAATGTTACTAGCTTACAGCTTTCTGCTATATGTGATTTGTCTCTCCATCTGGGAAGAGATGACGCACATATTGCAGAAAGTGGTGAGCTGGTAACATTGTAAAAGCAGACTTCTATCTCATATATAATGTATATATAGCTGAGCGCTGCTCTTATTACAATTGTAACATCAGACGCGTGCCTGGCTGTTACAATGTAACACATCAGGGAGCTTTCTGCAGTGTGTGACTCATCTCTTCCGGGATAGAAAGAGGCCTCACATATTGCAGAAAGCTGTAAGCTGGTAACATTGTAAAAGCAGGTTTCTATATGACTTAGTGAGCTGAGTGCTGCTCTTGTTACAACTGTGACATCAGTCACATGCCTGATTGTTACAAGTTAACACAATCTCTTCTGGGGTGGAGAGATGACTCACATATTGCAGAAATCTGTAAGCTGGTAACATTGTAAAAGCAGACTCTTATCTGATATATAATGTAACTCAGTGAGCTGAGTGCTGCTCTTGTTACAATAGTAACATCAGCCACATGCCTGACTGTTACAATGTAACACATCAAGGAGCTTTCTGCAATGTGTGAGTCATCACTTCTGAGATGGAGAGATGACTCACATATTGCAGAAAGCTGTAAGCTTGTAACATTGTAAAAGCAGGTATCTTTGTGATATATAATGTAAGTCAGTGAGCTGAGTGCTTCTCTTGTTACAATTGTAACATCAGCCATGTGCCTGGCTGTTACAATGTAACACATCAGGTAGCCGGTCAGCTTTCTACAAGACTCTAACCAGAGACATACATTCCATAGGGGCAATGCAGACAGGGGCCCCTCTTGTTTCATGGGCCCAGGGCACGCTGCTTACATCGCCCCTGCAGTATGTACCTACCTCTAGCAATACTTACCTAGCAATGCCGCCTCCTCGCCATCCGGCTTCTCAGCCAGCACCGCGCGCGGGCCCAGCTTTTCCTGCTGGCACCACATTCTCCGTCGGACCGGGCAGGTGAGTGTCCACAGGGAAGGGCTTGTGTGGGTCAGCTGATGATGGGGCCCTGCTATAGGGCCCGATGAGGGCTATGTACGCCCCTGATTCTAACAATGCCAAATTCCCTTTCCCCATTACTTCTTTAGCACAGGGGCAGGGGCGTACCTACCATAGTGGCAGTGCAGACACTTGCCCCTGGACCCGTAGAACAAAGGGGCCCAGGACACGTTGCCTACATGCCCCTGCGGTATGTGCCTGCCCCTAGCAATGCTTACCTAGCCATGCCACCTCCGTTCTTGCATGGTTTCTCTGCCGCCACCAAGTGCAGGTCCAGCTTTTCCCAAATGGTGCCGCGCGCACGCCCATGTCATCACCGGCGCTGCATGCCCAGCATTTTCAACATTAGCTGTCTCTGTTGGACCAGGCAGGTGAGGGTCCTTTGGGTGGGGGAGATATGTGCGAGTCAGCTGATGATGGAGCCCTGTGGTGGGGGCCCCATCAGGGCTATGTACGTCCCTGACTCTACCAATGCCAAGTCCCCATTCCTCATTACTTGTTTAACACAGTATTATTTGACGATATACAGATGCATCCATCCCTGTCTTCTGAGATGGAGGGATAACTCACAAATTGCAGAAAGCTGTTAACATTGTAAAAGCAGGCTCGTATTTGCTATATATTGCAACTCATCAGGGTGCAGCTCTTGTTACAATAGTAACATCAGCTGCATGCCTGGCTGTTACAATGTAACACATCAGGGAGCTGGTGAGCTTTTTACAGGACCCTAACCCGGGGCGTACATACCATAGGGGCAGTGCAGACACATGCCCCTGGGCAAGTGGATCAAGGGAACCAGAGGCACACTGCCTACATTGTCCCTATGGTATGTACCTACCCCCAGGAATATTTACCAAACAAGAAAAGTGGGTGGCACCAAATAATAACTTAAAGTACAGGTGCCCTGCTCTGGTAAATCCCTATTAGACTAAATATGGTACAAACACAAGGGGTGCCCCAACCCCAAAAGGGAGTATAACCAGAGACTAACAAAGGCACTCCATTAATAATAATTCATATCCAGTTTTATTTTAAGATTATTAGATTCTCACAATATCAAGACACATTAAAAAATATTAAAAACATACAACACATATATAAACTGCCATCAAATGAGGGGGGGGGGGGGTTTGAATATTGGTGTGGCCAGTGGAAGAACCTAATGTGTCAATAATTAATTAATAAAGCTATATTTACAAATGAATTCAAGTGTCCAGTGCTTCCAAAGTGCATCAGATCCCAAATCTATATACAAACATAATAATATAAAAATACAGAGAAAGAGGTAGGTGCAAATCACAGACAGAATACATACATTAAAGTTATCTTACTTGCCAAACAAAGTGCCATGTGCGGACCAACCACTGGGACCCCCAAATTTCCTGCTACGCGTTTCGTGACCTAAAGTCACTTCCTCAGGCAGAGTGCACACCAATATTCAACCCCCCCGCCCCTCATTTGATGGCAGTTTATATATGTGTTGTATGTTTTTAATAGTTTTTAATGTGTCTTGATATTGTGAGAATCTAATAATCTTAAAATAAAATTGGATATGAATTATTATTAATGGAGTGCCTTTGTTAGTCTCTGGTTATACTCCCTTTTGGGGTTGGGGCACCCCTTGTGTTTGTACCCCCAGGAATACTTACTAGAAGTAAGAAAAGTATATCTCCTATTTTTGGGGGGTCCACTATGTTTTTGCAATGGGGCTCTTTGAAACCCATGTACGCCCCTGATCAAAATCATCATCATATATAGCCCACAGCAGGGGGTCCCCAACCTTTCCCACTAGGAGGCACCACATTCAGCAGCAAGACACGGCCGAGGTCCCGATATGAAGGGATCTTGGGAGGAACAACCTTCATACAATGAATCGGGATGAGCCAACCGATTCCCCAGAGCCTCTGAATTTCAGGGAATTCGTCACGAACCAGAATTTTTTTGGGGTTTCAAGCCGACCAAATTTTCCCTGAAATCCTGACTCACCTGCTGTCTCACTGTCCCCCCATGTGACCCGCACCCGTCTCAGCAGCATCTAAACCAAAAGGAATCTCTGCTCCCCACCACAGGGAGGGGCATTTATACCGGTAGTGAGATGTGATGTCCCATGTCCGGTATAAATAACCGCTGTCACTGACAGCCGGAGTGATTGAGGTGAGTGTTTAACTCTTACAATTACAAGACATACGGTCCTACTCGGCAGGAGGGGGGAACTCTTTTTCAAATATTTTAGGGGTTAAACTCTTACAATTAATTATATATAAATGGTGTTGGGTCCCCCCATCCAGTAAAACCAGCCCGGGTATCCAGCTATGGAGGCTACCAGCCCACAAAGCCCACGGAACCGCTGGCCCTTCTGCACACACAGGCTTTGGAGATGCAGGCAATGAGGAGGGGGAGAGCACAGGTTTACTCAGGCAAGCAGGCGGGTTCCCCCTATCCAGTAAAACCAGCCCGGGCACCAGCTATGGAGGCTACCAGCCCGCAAAGCCCACGGACCGCTGGCCCTTCTGCACACACAGGCTTTGGGGATGCAGGCAATGGGGAGGGGGAGAGCACAGGTTTACTCAGGCAAGCAGACGGGTTCCCCCCTATCCAGTAAAACCAGCCCGGGCACCAGCTATGGAGGCTACCAGCCCGCAAAGCCCACGGACCGCTGGCCCTTCTGCACACACAGGCTTTGGGGATGCAGGCAATGGGGAGGGGGAGAGCACAGGTTTACTCAGGCAAGCAGACGGGTTCCCCCCTATCCAGTTAAACCAGCCCGGGCACCAGCTATGGAGGCTACCAGCCCGCAAAGCCCACGGACCGCTGGCCCTTCTACACACACAGGCTTTGGGGATGCAGGCAATGGGGAGGGGGAGAGCACAGGTTTACTCAGGCAAGCAGACGGGTTCCCCCCTATCCAGTAAAACCAGCCCGGGCACCAGCTATGGAGGCTACCAGCCCGCAAAGCCCACGGACCGCTGGGCCTTCTACATCAACAGGTTTACTCAGGCAAGCAGACGTGTTGATCCAGCCTGGAGGCGGGGCTAGTCAGTTACATTTACAGGAAAGACCACATTGCTAGGTTCAAGGCCCCATTGATGTCAGTCCTTACAGTCTATATGACATCATGTGGGCAAAGTATAGATGGTCAGGTCAGATCAGGTTATGGTACAGGACAGCCAGCAACCTCATTGAGAACCACCTGATAGGACATTAAGTATCACCATTCCTACTATCACCACTGGTTGGGATTCCCCGGTCTAAACTATCATCTTCTGCCAACTTGGAAGTTAGAAAGTTAGAAATTGTGTAAGTTACAATAAATTATAAAATGACAAGATACAAACGTACACTATAATAAATGATAATAATAAGAAATAAGAAAAACCAAAAATTGGCACCATGAACTGGGTAGGAAGATGGATCAAGAGAAATGGCTGAGGATGTGGAATGCTTCCTTTGGTTGCTCGGCGTCTGTGACTTTAATCGAACGTAAAACTAATGGCAAGAAGGTATATGGTCGCAGAGAGAATGAAACACTTTTCCACTGAGTTCCAGGGGAACTGCTTCCGGGGGCGCCTCTCACCGGGGTCGTATTGGCATGTGTGGTGGGATTGCCCAGTAGTTAGGGGATTTTGGTCAAGAATCTTTAAAGTTCTCAGCAAGGTATGTGGTAGATCTGTGGTCAGAGACCCTTGGGTAGCTCTCCTCAATGCCCCAATCCCCCACAATTCTAGACTGAAAAAGCGGTTGATGTATTATATCCTATCAGGGGCAAAGCTGGTGATAGCTGGGGCTTGGAGATCCCCCACCTTGTATTATATCCTATCAGGGGCAAAGCTGGTGATAGCTGGGGCTTGGAGGTCCCCCACCTTGTATTATATCCTATCAGGGGCAAAGCTGGTGATAGCTGGGGCTTGGAGGTCCCCCACCTTGTATTATATCCTATCAGGGGCAAAGCTGGTGATAGCTGGGGATTGGAGGTCCCCCACCTTGTATTATATCCTATCAGGGGCAAAGCTGGTGATATCTGGGGCTTGGAGGTCCCCCACCTTGTATTATATCCTATCAGGGGCAAAGCTGGTGATAGCTGAGGTATGGAGGTCCCCCATCTTGTATTATATCCTATCAGGGGCAAAGCTGGTGATAGCTGGGGCTTGGAGGTCCTCCACCTTGTATTATATCCTATCAGGGGCAAAACTGGTGATAGCTGGGGCTTGGAGGTCCCCCACGTTGTATTATATCCTATCAGGGGCAAAGCTGGTGATAGCTGGGGCTTGGAGGTCCCCCACTGTGTATTATATCCTATCAGGGGCAAAACTGGTGATAGCTGGGGCTTGGAGGTCCCCCACGTTGTATTATATCCTATCAGGGGCAAAGCTGGTGATAGCTGGGGCTTGGAGGTCCCCCACTGTGTATTATATCCTATCAGGGGCAAAGCTGGTGACAGCTGGGGCTTGGAGGTCTCCCACCTTGTATTATATCCTATCAGGGGCAAAGCTGGTGATAGCTGGAGCTTGGAGGTCCCCCACCTTGTATTATATCCTATCAGGGACAAAGCTGGTGATAGCTGGGGCTTGGAGGTCTCCCACCTTGTATTATATCCTATCAGGGGCAAAGCTGGTGACAGCTGGAGCTTGGAGGTCTTCCACTTTGTATTATATCCTATCAGGGGCAAAGCTGGTGATAGCTGGAGCTTGGAGGTCCCCCACCTTGTATTATATCCTATCAGGGGCAAAGCTGGTGATAGCTAGAGCTTGGGGGTCCCCCACCTTGTATTATATCCTATCAGGGGCAAAGCTGGTGATAGCTGGGGCTTGGAAGTCCCCCACCTTGTATTATATCCTATCAGGGGCAAAGCTGGTGATAGCTGGGGCTTGGAGGTCCCCCACCTTTTATTATATCCTATAAGGGGCAAAGCTGGTGATAGCTGGGGCTTGGAGGTCCCCCACCTTTTATTATATCCTATAAGGGGCAAAGCTGGTGATAGCTGGGGCTTGGAGGTCCCCCATCTTGTATTATATCCTATCAGGGGCAAAGCTGGTGATAGCTGGGGCTTGGAGGTCCCCCACCTTGTATTATATCCTATCAGGAGCAAAGCTGGTGATAGCTGGGGCTTGGAGGTCCCCCACCTTGTATTATATCCTATCAGGGGCAAAGCTGGTGATAGCTGGGGCTTGGAGGTCCCCCACCTTGTATTAGATCCTATCAGGGGCAAAGCTGGTGAGAGCTGGGGCTTGGAGATCCCCCACCTTGTATTATATCCTATCAGGGGCAAAGCTGGTGATAGCTGGGGCTTGGAGGTCTCCCACCTTGTATTATATCCTATCAGGGGCAAAGCTGGTGATAGCTGGGGCTTGGAGGTCCCCCACCTCGTATTAGATCCTATCAGGGGCAAAGCTGGAGATAGCTGGGGCTTGGAGGTCCCCCACCTTGTATTAGATCCTATCAGGGGCAAAGCTGGTGATAGCTGGGTCTTGGAGGTCCCCCACCTTGTATTATATCCTATCAGGGGCAAAGCTGGTGATAGCCGGGGCTTGGAGGTCTCCCACCTTGTATTATATCCTATCAGGGGCAAAGCTGGTGATAGCTGGGGCTTGGAGGTCCCTCACCTTGTATTATATCCTATCAGGGGCAAAGCTGGTGATAGCTGGGGCTTGGAGGTCCCACACCTTGTATTATATCATATCAGGGGCAAAGCTGGTGATAGCTGGGACTTGGAGGTCCCCCACCTTGTATTATATCCTATCAGGGGCAAAGCTGGTGATATCTGGGGCTTGGAGTTCCCCCACCTTTTATTATATCCTATCAGGGGCAAAGCTGGTGATAGCTGGGGCTTGGAGGTCCCCCACCTTGTATTATATCCTATCAGGGGCAAAGCTGGTGACAGCTGGGGCTTAGAGGTCCCCCACCTTGTATTATATCCTATCAGGGGCAAAGCTGGTGATAGCTGGGGTTTGGAGGTCCCCCACCTTGAGCTTCAACGCCTTTAAAAACAAGGTTAACTGCATTATGGCCATGAAAAAAATGTCCGCCATTCACAATGGGATTTTGGAGCTGTTCAGGGAGGTGTGGAATCCTTGGGTTCAGAATTTTCTGCCTACAGATTTCGATGTAAACCTAATAAGCATCTGATCCTTCCTCAACTCCTTCCTTAACTGCCCCCCTCACCTCCTCCTCCCCCTCATAGGGGTTGTTATTTTCCTTTTAATTTATTTGAATTGCACTTTTTTAGTATCTCTTGAATCTATTTTCTTGTCTGCAGTGAATAAGCTTCTGACTGTGACTCAAGTTGTCTGTAATCTTTAAATTCTGTGTATGAACAGTATTATGCTAATAGAATGATACTCAGAATATACACAATAAAAAGATTGATAAAGAAAAGAAACAACCCTGGCTGGATATTTCTTGATGCCGGGTGTATAAGTGACCTGTCCTCCTGTCATCCAGTATATTAAACCAGACCTTCACCCTAAATAAGAGCCTATCCTTTACGCCCCCCCCCCCCGTACATACAGATTGCCCACATTAAAAATCATCCTACCTGCATCTATTGCATTTTCTGAGACTTTAAACATCCAAGGTGGCGGCTCATGGAGGTGCAGGCAGCCTGCAAACAGGAAGTGTGTTCTGACTGTGCCACTCTGCATTCTGGGATTGCTGACCTTTTCTGACCCCAGCTCTGCTCTGTTTGTGCAAAGCACAGCTATATCCCTGCTCCCCTGCACTTTTGAACCCTCTCCTCTCCTCAGTATGTGATGCTACTGAACCAAGATGGCCGCGCCCGTATCCTAGAGTCCTGAACAGAGTTGCAGGCCAGTGAGGGAAAGAATAAAATGTAAGTGACTAAAAATGTTAAATATATTAAATTTAGATGCTGGGGAAGATTTTTTAAGGGTTTGGGCTTTTCATTAAATGATGCTGAAGGTCCACTTTAATATGGATTTTTATCATTGGAGCTCCTTTAAGCTTCTTCTGCAGATGTATGTGGACCTAGACCTCTGTTATTACCCAAATTTAGAGACAGGTTATAGGTTTGGCTGCAAGCTAACAGGGTTGAGTGCTGTAATCAGACTTGTGTATCCTAATTGCCCTGCTCACGTGCACCTCCCAGGTTAGTTATAACGAGTGGCTGCCTCCCCTTCTTTGCTAAGTTGGAAGTTAGAAATTGTTACATTATATTACATTAAATTATAAAATGACAAGATATAAATGTACACTATAATAAATGATACTAATAAGAAATAAAAAGTTACATTGAATTGAGGAAGGTCCCTCTGAGGGTTTTGGCCATAGTGACATACATTGGATTGAAGAAGATCCTTCTGAGGGTTTTGGCCACAGTGACATACATGGGATGGATAAGATCCCTCTGAGGGTTGTGGCCATAGTGACATACATTGGATTGAAGAAGATCCTTCTGAGGGTTGTGGCCATAGTGACATACATTGGATGGATAAGATCCCCCTCTGAGGGTTGTGGCCATAGTGACATACATTGGATGGATAAGATCCCTCTGAGGGTTGTGGCCATAGTGACATACATGGGATGGATAAGATCCCTCTGAGGGTTGTGGCCATAGTGACATACATGGGATGGATAAGATCCCTCTGAGGGTTTTGGCCACAGTGACATACATTGGATTGAAAAAGGTCCTTCTGAGGGTTTTGGCCACAGTGACATACATGGGATGGATAAGATCCCTCTGAGGGTTGTGGCCATAGTGACATACATTGGATTGAAGAAGGTCCCTCTGAGGGTTTTGGCCATAGTGTCGAGGCTCTAGGAATTGATGGAGGACACCCGATCCTCCATATAGGGCAACCTCAGGTAAGCCTGCTCCCAATTTATCTATTGCATTGTATGTCACAAAGGGGGCGCTCAGAGATTAGAGTTAGGACTGCACCCCACAGAGGCTCCTTGGCGCTTGGTGGTGCAGCTTCAGCTACTTCTGCAGATGTATGTGACCAAGCTTCTGTTTTTACCCAGATTTAGAGACAGATTATAGGTTGGTCTCCAAGCTAACAGGTTTGAATTCTGTGACTCCTTTAATGAATTGCCCTGCTCATGTGCACCTGCCAGGTTAGTTATAAAATAGTCTGAGCAGCTGCCTCCCCTCCTTTGCTAAGTTGGAAGTTAGAAATTGTTACATTAGTTACAAAAGTTACATTATATTACATTAAATTATACATTGACAAGATACACATATAATTAATGATACTAATAAGAAATATAAGGTTACATTGTATTACAGAAGGTCCCTCTGAGGGTTTTGGCCATAGTGAAGAGGCTCTAGGTATAAGGAATTGATGGAGGACCCCCGATCCTCTTCTATTTACTCACCGTGTCTCTCAGTCAGATAACAGGAGACCTCGATGCTCCTCTGGTTCTGGATTCCCGAGGATACACAATAAAAGGGAGTCAGCTCTGCGTGTGATTGGTGCTTCACCTTGTGATGCTCTTTATTTGTTTGTCTTCGGTATTTTTTCAAGTCATAAGTTTGTTAAACTCAAACACATCGTCTTACGCTTCATCACAGGTTTAAGTCAAAAACAATTTCCTGCTGCAATTAATGACGTGGCCTTCAACACTGGAAAATACACAGACCTTATTATGCTGTAATATAGTCTCCCCTCTCCTGGCCACGACCTTATTATGCTGTAATATAGTCTCCCCTCTCCTGGCCACGACTTTATCAAGCTGAAATATAATCTCTGCACTCCGGGCCACGACCTTATCATGCTGTAACATAGTCTCTCCTTTCCTGGCCACAAGCTTATCGTGCTGTAATATAGTCTCCCCTCTCCTGGCCACGACCTTATCGTGCTGTAATATAATCTCCCCTCTCCTGGCCATGACCTTATCGTGCTGTAATAAAGTCTCCCCTCTCCTGGCCACGACCTTATCATGCTGTAATATAGTCTCCCCTCTCCTGGCCACGACCTTATCGTGCTGTAATATAGTCTCCCTTCTCCTGGCCACGACCTTATCAAGCTGTAATATAGTCTCCCCTCTCCTGGCCACGACCTTATTGTGCTGTAATATAGTCTCCCCTCTCCTGGCCACGACCTTATCGTGCTGTAATATCGTCTCCCCTCTCCTGGCCATGACCTTATCGTGCTGTAATATCGTCTCCCCTCTCCTGGCCACGACCTTATCGTGCTGTAATATAATCTCCCCTCTCCTGGCCATGACCTTATCGTGCTGTAATAAAGTCTCCCCTCTCCTGGCCACGACCTTATCAAGCTGTAATATAGTCTCCCCTCTCCTGGCCACGACCTTATTGTGCTGTAATATAGTCTCCCCTCTCCTGGCCACGACCTTATCGTGCTGTAATATAGTCTACCTTCTCCTGGTCACGACCTTATCAAGCTGTAATATAGTCTCCCCTCTCCTGGCCACGACCTTATCGTGCTGTAATATAGTCTCCCCTCTCCTGGCCACAACCTTATTATGCTGTAATATAGTCTCCCATCTCCTGGCCACAACCTTTTTATGCTGTAATATCGTTTCCCCTCTCCTGGCCACGACCTTATCGTGCTGTAATATCGTCTCCCCTCTCCTGGCCACGACCTTATCGTGCTGTAATATAGTCTCCTCTCTCCTGGCCACAACCTTATTATGCTGTAATATCGTCTCCCCTCTCCTGGCCATGACCTTATCGTGCTGTAATATCGTCTCCCCTCTCCTGGCCACAACCTTATTATGCTGTAATATCGTCTCCCCTCTCCTGGCCACGACCTTATTGTGCTGTAATATAGTCTCCCCTCTCCTGGCCACAACCTTATTATGCTGTAATATAGTCTCCCCTCTCCTGGCCACAACCTTATTATGCTGTAATATAGTCTCCCCTCTCCTGGCCACGACCTTATCGTGCTTTAATATAGTCTCCCCTCTCCTGGCCACGACCTTATCTGGCTGTAATATCGTCTCCCCTCTCCTGGCCACGACCTTACTGTGCTGTAATATAGTCTACCCTCTCCTGGCCACGACCTTACCGTGCTGTAATATAGTCTCCCCTCTCCTGGCCACGACCTTACCGTGCTGTAATATAGTCTCCCCTCTCCTGGCCACGACCATATTGTGCTGTAATATAGTCTCTGGAGTGGGTTGAAGTCTATGGGGACGCCAGCTTGGTTCTGCTGCAGGTGGAGAGGGGTGAAGTCTATGGGGTCTCCAGCTCAGTGCTGCTGCAGGTGGAGTGGGGTGAAGTCTATGGGGACCCCAGTTCGGTGCTGCTGCAGGTGGAGTGGGGTGAAGTCTATGGGGACCCCAGCTCTGTGCTGCTGCAGGTGGAGTAGGGTGAAGTCTATGGGACCCCAGCTCGATGCTGCTGCAGGTGGAGTGGGATGAAGTCTATGGGGTCTCCAGCTCAGTGCTGCTGCAGGTGGAGTGGGGTGAAGTCTATGGGGTCTCCAGCTCGGTGCTGCTGTAGGTGGAGTGGGGTGAAGTCTATGGAGACCCCAGCTCGGTGCTGCTGCAGGTGGAGTGGGGTGAAGTCTATGGGGATCCCAGCTTGGTGCTGCTGCAGGTGGAGTGGGGTGAAGTCTATGGAGACCCCAGCTCGGTGCTGCTGCAGGTGGAGTGGGGTGAAGTCTATGGGGACCCCAGCTCGGTGCTGCTGCAGGTGGAGTGGGGTGAAAGTGGATTCCACATTCCAGTGTGGCAGGGCTGCAGGAGAATTTACAATGCGGGCAAATAGCAGCAGACAAAGCCTTTTTATAAACATAAAAAAGTGGGGTCAAGCAAAAAGGGATTGTCCTGTGAGCCATTTGTGACAAAATAGTAGCAAAAGTGGACCAAATGCAGGATCTTATCTATCCTGGGTTTTGATCCTTTCCCCTGGGGCACTCCAGATTGCCGAGCGCAAATAATCTCCTTACAGTCCTACTGAGCATGCACGGCCGCTCGTCCAATCAGCCGCACAGAGCCGATGACGTCATGCCGTCTAACCCAGCGTTGAAGGTGGGAAGCCGCATCCCCAGCTTTCCTTTGTCACGGAGTGTGCCCACGCCTGGCTATCCACAAATACTTGGCGCAGGTACGTGTCCTGTTGAGGGATAGCGGGGATGCGACCACAGCCGGCGCATGCACCGGGAAGCAAGGTAAATGAAAAGGGTGACCTGGGGGTTTCACACAGTGGGGCATCCCAATTTTGGATGCCCAGAGGCAGGGAATCGATCGGCCTGGGAATCTTATAGATTCCCGGGCCCACCGTGATGGGCTTTGGTCCACTTAGAGAAAGTCCAGCGGCTCCGAGCTTGCTGGCAACCGCATTCCCAGCTTCCCTTTAACACGGAGTGTGCCCACGCCTGGCTATCCACAAATACCTGGCGCGGGTACGTGTCCTGCTTGAGGGATAGTGGGGATGCGACCACAGCTGGCGCATGCGTCGGGAAGCAAGGTAAGTGAACAGGGCGACCTGGGGGTTTCACACAGTGGGGCATCCCGATTTTGGATGCCCCAGAGGGAGGGAATCAATCGGCCTGGGAATTCATCGATTCAGGAGCGATGATGGATACTGAATCGGCAACATTTGAATTTCTGTTGGAAAGCGGACTCCACAATCCAAAGTGTGTGAGAGGGGGGTTCGATGTGGCGGGGCTGCAGGGAAATGTACAATGCGGGCGAATACCAGCAGGCAAAGCCTTTTTATAAACATAAAAAGTGGGGTCAAGTAAAAGGGATTCCTTCGGGACTGCAGTAATAAGTCATGTGATGTGAAGAGCCGTTTGCGGACCAATAGTAGCAAAAACACCTTTCTCTAAAGTGGACAAAACCCGGGGTATCCTGGGTTTTGTCCTTTCCCCTGGGGCACTCCAGATTGCCGAGCGCAACACACCACCTCCCGGTCCTACTGAGCATGCGCGGCTGCTCGTCCAATCAGCATGCTCGGAGCCACTGACGGCTGATGGCCACACACCGCCGAAGCCAGCGTCTAAGGCCAGCGGCTCTGAGCCCGCTTTCGGGTGCATCCCCCGCTTCCCTCTAACAAGGAGTGTGCCCAAACCGGCCATTCACAAATACCTAGCGCGAACACATGCCCTGCTAGAGGGATAGCGGGGATGCAGCCACGGTTCGCGCATACGCCGTTGGACTGGGAACAAACTCACCTCTTCCAGGTCCTACGACGGATTGGGCCGCTCGCCCAATCAGCGCGCTCGGATCCGATTGAGCCCCTGTCCAGTCCAGAAGCTCGTCTAATGCGAGCAGATCCTAGCGAGCTGGTGGCCGCATCCCCCGCTACCTCTCACCAAGGACCAAAACCCAGGATAGTCAAAATCACAGGCTGCACCCCATAATAGTCAACTACTTCCAAGATCCCACAGTGATCAGAGTGGCTTTGCCCTGCAGTTTTATCTATGGCCCCCTCCGCTGTGCACACCCCCATCAGGTCTGTCAGGCACAACATGCAGATGCAATACTCAGTGCAAGGCCGTGGGGGGAGGGGGACTTCCTTAAGGATTTACACAGTGGAACATGTTTTGACTTTTGCTCTGCTTTAAAGTGATCCAACAGTTATTTGATTCTTGGCTCTTGCTGATCTGCAGTGGAAGGGTCTTATAGATGGTAGGATTAAGGGGTGAGGTAACCACGAAACGCGTTACCTTGTGGTTGGGGAGCCATGGATACACACTGCACACAGGATATGTATGATTCATAATTCATCATTAAATGTTACGTTTCATTGCACTTGGTGAGCTGGACCTGCAGCATATCATTGAACTTACAGAGGTCTGTCCGTGCTCCTAGGTGACATATTTCAGGGGATTTTAGAACTGTCTATTTTTTGGGACTACAGGGTGTTATAGATGACCATCTATATTATGCTGCAACGCCAACCTCCATATGACTTACATTTCCTGGCCCCTGGTGGCCAAGGGATACTAACTGCTGAGTCAGCCAATCACTGCACAGAAGCCACACTGCCACAATACAGGATCGCTAGGTCTTTGCCGACGAAGGCAAATTACATCCCTTTAACACTGTCCCTGTATGCGGAGATTCTGGGGCATGGAAAAATGTGATTCATGGACGATCAATGTTTCATCCATCCTTCAATGAGGGGGCGTGGCTTCATACACCCCTCAATGGGGGGCGTGGCTTCAACAATCGCTCAATAGGGGGCTTGGTTTAATTTACATATAGTCTCTCTTTGAGGTGTAACATGCAGATATACTGCAGCAATAAATGATTCATTTGTCTATTCAAAGTGGTTTTATTGTTGTAAAAAAAAAAACACATTAAAGTGGACCAAAAACAGGATTTTGACTATCCTGTGTTTTGGTCATTGCCTCCCCTTTCTGTGTGAAACCCCCCAGGTCATCCAAATAAACTCACCTCTTCCAGGTGCTACGGCGCATGTGCGGCCGCTCGACCAACGCAGGACGTAACTGGATCTTCTGCTTCGTTACTGACCTCCCTCTCATGCAGCAATGCAGGACATTACAGGATCTTCCACTTCGTTACTGAACTCCCTCTCACGCAGCAATGCAGGGCATTACTGGATCTTCCGCTTCGTTACTGACCTCCCTCTCACGCTGCAATGCAGGACATTACAGGATCTTCCGCTTCGTTACTGACCTCCCTCTCACACTGCAATGTAGGACAATACTGGATCTTACCAGCGACTATGGCCTTTGGCAGGGCCCAGGTTCTCCTCCTGGAAGAGCACTGGGCCCCTGCTCTGCCAACCCCTGGATGGTGGGGGTGTGGGTAACAGGACGGTGATGCCCGCAAGCCACACCAGCCAGGTGGCCTGCAGCCCCCTTACCCCCCCCAAACTAGTATTGTTGCCTCTGGGATCCCTTATTAGTTCACTTAAATTGAACAGAAAAACCATACCAGAGGAGACAATGCTTAGAGTCTTTTCCATCCCACAGCACCATGCACACATCACATTGCACTGTAAGCTATCTACATTCTGTTAAAGTGAAGCAAAACCCACGGCGATCGGCCCGGCAATCTATAAGATCAATTCCCTCTTCCGGGGGCATCCAAAATCGGGATGCCCCTCTATGTGAAATCTTATAGATTCCCGGGCCCACTGTGCTGGGCTTTGGTCCACTTTGAGAAAGCCCAGCATTCACACTTCTCTTATGGCAACATAAGGACAATGCAGGACATTACAGGATCTTCCGCTTCATTACTGACCTCTCTCTCACGTTGCAATGCAGGGCATTACTGGATCTTCCGCTTCGTTACTGACCTCCCTCTCATTCTGCAATGCAGGACATAACTGGATCTTCCGCTTCGTTACTGACCTCACTCTCACGATGCAATGCAGGACAGTACTGGATCTTCTGCTTCGTTACTGACCTCCCTCTCACGCTGCAATGCAGGACATTACAGGATCTTCCGCTTCGTTACTGACCTCCCTCTCACGCTGCAATGTAGGACATTACTGGATCTTCCGCTTCGTTACTGACCTCACTCTCACGATGCAATGCAGGACAGTACTGGATCTTCTGCTTCGTTACTGACCTCCCTCTCACGCTGCAATGCAGGACATTACAGGATCTTCCGCTTCGTTACTGACCTCCCTCTCACGCTGCAATGTAGGACATTACTGGATCTTCTGCTTCGTTACTGACCTCCCTCTCACGCTGCAATGCAGGACATTACAGGATCTTCCGCTTCATTACCGACCTCTCTCTCACGCTGCAATGCAGGGCATTACTGGATCTTCCGCTTCGTTACTGACCTCCCTCTCATGCTGCAATGCAGGACATTACAGGATCTTCTGCTTCGTTACTGACCTCCCTCTCACGCTGCAATGCAGGACATTACAGGATCTTCCGCTTCATTACCGACCTCTCTCTCACGCTGCAATGCAGTGCATTACTGGATCTTCCGCTTCGTTACTGACCTCCCTCTCACGCTGCAATGCAGGACATTACAGGATCTTCCGCTTCGTTACTGGCCTCCCTCTCACACTGCAATGTAGGACATTACTGGATCTTACCAGCGACTATGGCCTTTGGCAGGGCCCAGGTTCTCCTCCTAGAAGAGCACTGGGCCCCTGCTCTGCCAACCCCTGGATGGTGGGGGTGTGGGTAACAGGACGGTGATACCCGCAAGCCACACCAGCCAGGTGGCCTGCAGCCCCCTTACCCCCCCCAAACTAGTATTGTTGCCTCTGGGATCCCTTATTAGTTCACTTAAATTGAACAGAAAAACCATACCAGAGGAGACAATGCTTAGAGTCTTTTCCATCCCACAGCACCATGCACACATCACATTGCACTGTAAGCTATCTACATTCTGTTAAAGTGAACCAAAACCCACGGCGATCGGCCCGGCAATCTATAAGATCAATTCCCTCTTCCGGGGGCATCCAAAATCGGGATGCCCCTCTATGTGAAATCTTATAGATTCCCGGGCCCACTGTGCTGGGCTTTGGTCCACTTTGAGAAAGCCCAGCATTCACACTTCTCTTATGGCAACATAAGGACAATGCAGGACATTACAGGATCTTCCGCTTCATTACTGATCTCTCTCTCACGCTGCAATGCAGGACATTACAGGATCTTCCGCTTCATTACTGATCTCTCTCTCACGCTGCAATGCAGGACATTACAGGATCTTCCGCTTCATTACTGATCTCTCTCTCACGCTGCAATGCAGGACATTACAGGATCTTCCGCTTCATTACTGACCTCTCTCTCACGTTGCAATGCAGGGCATTACTGGATCTTCCGCTTCGTTACTGACCTCCCTCTCATTCTGCAATGCAGGACATTACTGGATCTTCCGCTTAGTTACTGACCTCACTCTCACGATGCAATGCAGGACAGTACTGGATCTTCTGCTTCGTTACTGACCTCCCTCTCACGCTGCAATGCAGGACATTACAGGATCTTCCGCTTCGTTACTGACCTCCCTCTCACGCTGCAATGTAGGACATTACTGGATCTTCCGCTTCGTTACTGACCTCACTCTCACGATGCAATGCAGGACAGTACTGGATCTTCTGCTTCGTTACTGACCTCCCTCTCACGCTGCAATGCAGGACATTACAGGATCTTCCGCTTCGTTACTGACCTCCCTCTCACGCTGCAATGTAGGACATTACTGGATCTTCTGCTTCGTTACTGACCTCCCTCTCACGCTGCAATGCAGGACATTACAGGATCTTCCGCTTCATTACCGACCTCTCTCTCACGCTGCAATGCAGGGCATTACTGGATCTTCCGCTTCGTTACTGACCTCCCTCTCATGCTGCAATGCAGGACATTACAGGATCTTCTGCTTCGTTACTGACCTCCCTCTCACGCTGCAATGCAGGACATTACAGGATCTTCTGCTTCGTTACTGACCTTCCTCTCACGCTGCAATGTAGGACATTACTGGATCTTCTGCTTCGTTACTGACCTCCCTCTCACGCTGCAATGCAGGACATTACAGGATCTTCCGCTTCATTACCGACCTCTCTCTCACGCTGCAATGCAGGGCATTACTGGATCTTCCGCTTCGTTACTGACCTCCCTCTCATGCTGCAATGCAGGACATTACAGGATCTTCTGCTTCGTTACTGACCTCCCTCTCACGCTGCAATGCAGGACATTACAGGATCTCTGCTTCATTACTGACCTCCCTCTCACGCTGCAATGTAGGACATTACTGGATCTTCTGCTTCGTTACTGACCTCCCTCTCACGCTGCAATGCAGGACATTACCGGATCTTCCGCTTCATTACTGACCTCCCTCTCACGCTGCAATGCAGGACATTACTGGATCTTCCGCTTCGTTACTGACCTCCCTCTCACGCTGCAATGTAGGACATTACTGGATCTTCCGCTTTGTTACTGACCTCCCTCTCACGCTGCAATGCAGGACATTACTGGATCCTCCGCTTCGTTACTGACCTCCCTCTCACGCTGCAATGTAGGATCGCTAGGTCTTTCGCCGACGAAGGCAAATTACATCCCTTTAACGCTGTCCCATCTGTATGCAGGTAAAGTGCTGAGATTCTGGCCATGGAAAAACGCGATTCATGGAAGATAAATGTTTTGGGGCAGCATTGCGTTGGGTCTTTCTTCTTCTTTGCAGGGATTTACGCTGTCTGATTGGTTGTTGCTCCATTTGTCAGCAGAAGAAAAACCCGACTTCATTTTGCAGCAAGACGGCGTCACCCTCATGTGGCTGTGACTGTCAGGTGCTGATATTGGCTGCGAAGTCACAACCAGCCACAATCTGATTAATGAAGCTGCTGAAGGTTAATTTACATTACAAGTCACCCGCCTCAAATGTGACACCTAATAAAGAAAGAAAACAGGTCCCCAAATATATGCGCCGGAGATAAGGTGGGTGTCACTAGACCTACAGATTGGAAGAAGACCCCAACTACTACTGACGTGTTCAGCACAATATCAGGACCACAAAATTGTATAGGGAGGCACTCGCAAAAAACGTATTTGTCAAAAAAGATTTTATTCCATATCACCAAATGAATCACTACATATAATCTACATAATTAAAAACCCTTAAAAACACATCATAAGACGATCCATATAAGACAAACCAACATAAAGGTGCGTAGGTGATGGGGAGAGAAATGGCACATATAAATATCAATCAGCATCTAAAGATAATATTAAGAAAATATATATAAGTGATCTAACAATGCAAATAACAATGTGCAAATCCTGCCTATGATCCGGATCCTATATCAAATAACTATAAAATGCAAAGTGCAACCAATCAGTAAATGCATATACAATGTGTAATCAAAAACCAAGACCTACATGATTGCCAAGTGAATAAATATCCCATAAAACATCTAATAAATAACCGCACAATACTTCAGCAATATAGATACTCTAATCAATCAGACCAATAAATGCCAATAAATACCAAACATATAACACAGAAAATCAGACCAAAGTATAATCAAAATATCACAAGCATGCCAGTAATGAGTCTCCTCACCACCTACTACACCAGGAGCCACGCGTTTCGTGGGCGCATCCCCCACTTCATCAGGTCCCCAAATGTATGCGCTGAGGATTAGGTGGGGTTACTGCACCTCCAGATTGGGAGAAGACCCCAACTACTACTGACATGTGTTCAGCACAATATCAGGACTTTTCCCGTAACATGCAGATCTGCAGCAATAAAGGATTTATTTGCCTATTCAAAGTGTTTCTATTGTTGTAACTGTTGTAACGGTTTTCCTTTTACAATAAATAATCGTCCAGACGAAAATCCTTACGATCTTACGCCTGCGCACTACAAACTTAACTCATTAAAGTGCTCGCCTACATATTTGGTTCACTCACTCATTGTGCTACAATGCTTAGCTAAATCACTTCGCGCTCTCATTCTTCTTCCATTTCTCACCCCTAAAACTTACCCAAATCACTTCGCGGTCATGTTCTTCTTGCATTTCTCACCCCTAAAACTTACCCCAATCACTTCGCGGTCTCATTCTTCTAGCATTTCTCACCCCTAAAACTTACCCAAATCACTTCGCGGTCATGTTCTTCTTCCATTTCTCACCCCTAAAACTTACCCAAATCACTTCGCGGTCAGTATATTCTTGCATTTCTCACCACTAAAACTTACCCAAATCACTTCGCGGTCATGTTCTTTTTGCATTTCTCACCCCTAAAACTTACCCCAATCACTTCGCGGTCATGTTCTTCTAGCATTTCTCACCCCTAAAACTTACCCCAATCACTTCACGGTCAGTATATTCTTGCCTTTCTCACCCCTAAAACTTACCCAAATCACTTCACGGTCATGTTCTTCTAGCATTTCTCACCCCTAAAACTTACCCCAATCACTTCGCGGTCATGTTCTTCTAGCATTTCTCACCCCTAAAACTTACCCAAATCACTACACGGTCAGTATATTCTTGCCTTTCTCATCCCTAAAACTTACCCAAATCACTTCGCGGTCATGTTCTTCTTGCATTTTTCACCCCTAAAACTTACCACAATCACTTCGCGGTCATGTTCTTCTAGCATTTCTCACCCCTAAAACTTACCCAAATCACTTCGCGGTCCTGCGAATCTTCATCTCTAAATATTTCTTGGCCCATTCGTTTTGTGGTAATGTATTTAGAAAAGGAAATTACACAGAAACATTTTTTTTTTAAATAACAAATGCCACTTATTGTTTGGCTTATTTTTTATATTTTTATTTTTTTTTATTTACAACGTTAAACATTTTTTATATAAAAAATAACATTTAGAAATGTATAATTTTTGGTTTAAAATTTTAAAAATACATATATATATATATATATATATATATATATATACATAACAATGGCAGGACCCAGAACATTAGTCTTCATCTGTGGTCCCCAACGAGTCGCGCAGCTCCTGCATGTCGGCAGGACCCTTGCACTCATTGCTGCCACTCTGCCACTCTGGCACGTGTGGTCCCTGTATAAAAAACAAACAAACATTATTTGTTGGCAAATACATGTTTCTCAGCTGTGGATGGAATGTTTTTTAGGTGGCAAGCTAACTCAGGACTCCATATGTCATTATGCTAAGTAATTAATCTAAGGACGAGGGCATATGTCATTATGCTAAGGAATTAATCTAAGGAAGAGGGCATATGTCATTATGCTAAGGAATTAATCTAAGGAAGAGGCTAATGCCATTGACTATGGCTTTAGGTATCTTGGTGATCATGTCAATTGCCACATACTCAAAAGAATGACATTAAAACTTACTTCGTTGGTGGCCGATGTCTGCGTCGGGGACCACCCTGGGTTCTGGGACCTGCCACTGCTGGGAAGTTGAGGCTGTAGAGACATGTCAAATAGGGTCACTTCTAATGTCTGAGTCAACAGTAAGCAAATTACAATTTAAATGTGTGTGTGACATCACCCACCTTCTCCATGTGCCTCCTGGGCCTGATCTGCTGCAGTCCCTGCTCCAGATCCTTCACCTGCTAATGAATCATCTAGAAAAAGAGATTAAGGGAATCAGCTTTTGTTTAAATAGCATGTATGTGTGTGCGGTTACATTAAGAGTCACATACCAGATTCATGCAGCACTGGCTGGCCTGTGCGCCTCCGGGTGCGTCGGTTTCGGTACTCCATTTCCAACACTAGATAAGCAAAGTATTTATAAATAAAGGCCTACCTTCTGTATTAGTTACATCTAGCATGCAGTCGCTATGTACTTACTTGGGAAATGGAGCCCGAAAAATCGCCGCACCCGAGGCATCTGGAGCCGTTTCAGGTCCGACCAATGCTGCACGATCTGCGTATGTGTGAAGGTGTCCATTCTTTATCAAGCCACCTGTCCAACATTTCAACACAACAGAGCCAGCCCAGAATGTCCCCCGAATTGCCTACATCCAGAGATGAGCCCGAACAGCAAGCAATAGGCCGGACATTGCGGCGAGGACAGTTGAGTGGCAGGTTTGGTGAGGCCCAAACTCTTGCATTGGCAAGTGGGCTGACCCTCCATTATGACAAGCTATATGGGCAAAAATCCTAATCTACAAGCAAAATGCGAAAGAATGAAATCTTGGAGGAGCTCACCAGACAGGTCAATGACCTTGTTGGGGTCATACTGGACTGCCCCCCTGGTATGGTCCAAACACCTGAAGCGAGTTTTTAAGAGGCCAAAGACCCTCTCCACAACGGCCTGTGTCTTCAGGTGCGCCCGATTGTAGGCGTCCTGTGCGCCATTCTGTGGCCGAAGGACGGGCATCATCAGCCAGGGAAGTAGCGGATAGCCGGAATCACCTGAAAGAATAAGAAAATACTTATAGTTACTTATCATTACACATTAAAAAAATATATTTTGTGACAAGCGGTAGTTCACTCTGACTAGGAGCCTATCTTATATTTTAGCCACACCCTGTACATACAGATTGCTCTGCTAAAAAAAAAGCCTAACACCATCTACTGCATGTTCTAAACCTTTAAACATCAAAGATGGCGGATGAGGGCAAATCAGGCAGCCTGCAAACAGGAATTGGCTTAGGACTGTGCTGCTCAGCATTCTGGGATGTCTTACCTTTTCAGGAACCCATATCTGCTTTGTCTGAGCCAAGCACAGCTCGAACCCGCCCCCTGCACTTTATCCCGCTCTCCTCTACTCAGAAAGTGTCATGCATCTGAGCAAAGATGGCGCAGACCTTATCATAAAGTCAAGAACAGAATTGCAGCCGAGTGTGGGGAAGAATAATAAGTAATTTACTAGAAAGTAGAAATATATTATTTTGAAATGGTGGGAAATCATTTTGTAAGGGTTTGTGCTTTGCTAAAGATCATGGTTAAGGTCCGGTTGAACATGTCATCAAGGGGTTAAAACAGCCATAGGTTCAGACATGGGTCATAAACTATATTCATAGGCATACATTGAAAAGGGAATGACGTTATTTGCGGAAACTTACCAAGGAGCCATTCACCGGAGAATTCTCCAGACTCAAACCGACGGTACAATCCAGATCTCCGCAGAATGTAGGCGTCATGGGATGAGCCTGGGAACCCCGCGAGAACACTAAGAAACCGCATGTCCGGGGCCACCACTGCTTGGACATTCAGTGAGTACGCGTCATGGGATGAGCCTGGAAACCCTGCGAGAACACTAAGGAACCGCATGTCCGGGGCCATCACTGCTTGGACATTCAGTGAGTACGTGTCATGGGATGAGCATGGAAACCCGGCGAGAACACTAAGGAACCCCATGTCCGGGGACACCACTGCTTGGACATACAGTGAGTACGCGTCATGGGATGAGCCTGGAAACCCGGCGAGAACACTAAGGAACCGCGTGTCCGGGGCCACCACTGCCTGCACATTCAGTGAGTATGCATCATGGGATGAGCCTGGAAACCTGGCAAGAACGCAAAGGAACCGCATGTCCAGGGCCACCACTGCTTGGACATTCAGTGAGTACGCGTCATGGGATGAGCCTGGAAACCCTGCGAGAACACTAAGGAAACGCATGTCCAGGGCCACCACTGCTTGGACATTCAGTGAGTGGCCCATTTTGCGGTTCCTGGGAAAAAAGAAAAGTTAAAAAAATTAGCAAGGCAAGTTAAACTACTCAAACACTAGCTCCTAACACCCTCCAAAAAACATGTTGGGCAATACAAATAACACAAACTAAATACCTAAGTATGTTTTGGCCCAAAAAAGTATATGTATGTTGGATCAACTAAAGATTAACTTTAAAATGAAAAATTAAGGTCCACATGAAAATGTTTGGCTTTGGCCGACATGAAAAACATTGATGAAGCTAAAGCTGGTCAAATGTATCACAGGGACAATTTACAAGGAGGAATTAATAGATATATATTGTAAGCAGTTTCACAGGGACAATTTTCAAGGAGGGATTAATAGATATACAGTGTAAGCTGTTTCACAGGGACAATTTACAAGGAGGGATTAATGTATATACAGTGTAAGCTGTTTCACTGGGACAATTTACAAGGAGGGATTAATAGATAGTTCAAATACAAATTTTCAAAACTAGATAACAAAATGACCGATTGAACTTACCTATAGATGTATTCGTCGGCTGCAGGAGGGACCAATGCAACGTGGGTGCAATCAATCGCACCCATGACGTTGGGCATGTCGGCGATATTATAAAATGCCAGGCTACCATGTCGTCAGGAAAAAATATATATTTCTGACTAATGGTAGCCATGCCTTCCAAAAACTTGGATAGCGCGCGGCTCAGCGTAGGCTGGGAGATCCCCACGGAGAGGGCACCCAGCCTCTGGAACGAGCCATTTGCCAGAAATTGCAGGCAACCAAGCATCTTGGTCATACCTGAAATTGCTTGCCCCTTCCTTGTGGTGCGGGCTAACCATGGCCGCAGCTCACTATACAACTTATGGAGGGAAGCGAGATTAAGTCTGGTCAGCTAGAACAGCTCAATGTCATGCATGCCATCGATACGCATGCGTCGCTGGTGCAATCTGGCCTCGGCCCTGCTGATACATTCTATGCCCATTAGCTGGAGTTGGTGATGTTCCTCCACAAAGCCGCAAAACATGGTCAAAGCAAGGTATCCGAGGTCAAAATGGTCCCATAAGGGGATCGCAAATGAAACAGTTTTATAGGGTGGTGGTCCCTCGGCAATTAGCTCTCTGAATGAGACGCAAGCCCATAACAATAACGTAAGTTATCTGAAAAAACGCAAAATATCAGATTTAGCTGGGAAAATGATCCGAAGTAACGCATCGGATCTGATTTACTTTCGTTAATCGAAAGCGCATATACGCATGAGCTCGAACGAACATACGAATGAAAAATGCAACGAAAAAAACTAAAAAAATGACAAACACACATAAAAACATACACAGACAGCTACGGAAGTCCAGACCAATGTGTCTATGAATCGAGTCTAATGTGAGAGTTGGCATACAGGCAGCTATAACGAAGTAAAGTATAATATTTAATTATAATATTTAATTTTCCGCTTCATACTGTAGTAAAGAAAATAAATTTAAAATCATATAGCCAGGACATTAATGCCTCCTAACAAACACCCCCCCCCCTCAGCCACAGAGGGATGCAGAGTGTATTTGTGTGAAGGAGGTGGTGCAATGGGTTGAACACAGGCCAGGGCATCTCCCCTCCACTGATGTGATCATGTGACTCCTGAATGTCAGAATGCCGTACCTGCTTCTCTGCATTTCTCCCTTTGTGCCCCTCCCTCCTCCACATACTCTGCATTTAGCCCATAGCACCCTTTCCCCTCAGACACTTTTTTTTATATGGACCATGACCTAACTTAAAAAAATGGGGGCGCAGGCACTTGAAGTGCCTAGGGCACCATGAACACCAAATACGGCCCTGGGTATTCCAGGGGGTTTCACACAGGGGGCATCCCGAACCAAGCCTGCCCTGGAATCCAGGAAAACCCAGCAGATACAGGGAATCCCAGGGTTTGTTCCTCTTTAAAGCTAATAATCAAAAAGTTGATCAAAACCCAGAGCGTTCAGCCTGGGAATCTATGTTTCCTGGGCCGATTGATTTTCTCTGCCCGGGGCATCCAAAATCGGGATACCCCGCTGTGTGAAACCCCCCCAGGTGACCCCATTCACTTACCTTGCTCCCCGGGCCAACGGTGCATGCACGAGCCGCATCCCCGCTATTCCTCTAGCAGGGCGCGCACCCTTCCCAGGCATTTGTGAATGGTCGGCACGGGCACACTCCCTGTTACAGGGATGGGGGGATGCGCCCATCATTGCAAAAGGGGGAAGGTGGACAATTAGTCCGCCTCCACCCCAATCATAGGAGCAGCAATCAATATCAACGCAGACAATATCAATAACATCCCAAAATGTATTGTGCAACAGTAAAACATAAAACACAGCATATCAGACAAGACAATGATTAAAAACACTGCAGAGACCCCCTTATGCATCCAGTGCTGCCACACAGCCAGCAACCATTATATCTGGGAAACTCAATATCTAAAAGGAACGCAACCTGCAAAAAAACCTGACCCTATTATCCAAAAATCATTAATCACTATTAATCAAAGAAATTCATTAATCACTAAAGTGACAGTGAAAAGGTGCTAAAAAAGGTGCAACAAATGCAATCAGTATCATCAGAACATATCAGCAGATACTAATTAGAGATGAGCGAGTAGTGAAATATTCGAAATTTCGAATTTCGATTCGAATAGACTGCGTTACTCGACTACTCGACCGATTATCGAATCCCATTATAGTCTATGGGAAAAAAATGCTCGCCACTTGGAAATCTCAATTCGACCACTTGGAGGTCACCAAGTCCACCCTGAAACATCAGAAAATGATGCCAACACTGCTGGAATGCAACTGGGACAGCAGGGGAAGCATGTCTGGGTGCATATAACGCGCCCAAGTCGCACTATTACGCCACTATCACTGCCACTCAACAATACACTCCAAACACAATATAACTTCTACGTAAAGTGAGACAAGACAAGGAAACCTTCTTTCCTCTACATTGCCATGGACCCCAAGCCAAACTGTACAAAAAAGAAGAACAAAATTCTGCACCCCTTAAAATCACGTTGCCTATGACAACCACAGATGGCATAGGCAAGGGGGAAAATAAATAGACCCCACCCCTAATTGTCATTGTGTGTGTGTGTGTGTGTGTGTGTGTGAGATGTGGTCAGACATGTCCTCTTGTGTCATTGTGTCACCCCAGCAGTAAGGGAAGCTTAAAGGAGGAAGTATGTTACAGTGTGTTACCCCAGCAGTAAGGGAAGCTTACAGGAGGAGGTTTGTTACAGTGTGTCACCCCAGCAGTCAGGGAAGCTTACAGGAGGAGGTTTGTTACAGTGTGTCACCCCAGCAGTCAGGGAAGCTTACAGGAGGAGGTTTGTTACAGTGTGTCACCCCAGCAGTAAGGGAAGCTTACAGGAGGAGGTTTGTTACAGTGTGTTACCCCAGCAGTAAGGGAAGCTTAAAGGAGGAGGTTTGTTACATTGTGTCACCCCAGCAGTCAGGGAAGCTTACAGGAGGAGGTTTGTTACAGTGTGTCACCCCAGCAGTAAGGGAAGCTTACAGGAGGAGGTTTGTTACAGTGTGTCACCCCAGCAGTCAGGGAAGCTTACAGGAGGAGGTTTGTTACAGTGTGTCACCCCAGCAGTAAGGGAAGCTTACAGGAGGAGGTTTGTTACAGTGTGTCACCCCAGCAGTAAGGGAAGCTTACAGGAGGAGGTTTGTTACAGTGTGTTACCCCAGCAGTAAGGGAAGCTTAAAGGAGGAGGTTTGTTACATTGTGTCACCCCAGCAGTCAGGGAAGCTTACAGGAGGAGGTTTGTTACAGTGTGTCACCCCAGCAGTAAGGGAAGCTTACAGGAGGAGGTTTGTTACAGTGTGTTACCCCAGCAGTCAGGGAAGCTTAAAGGAGGAGGTTTGTTACATTGTGTCACCCCTGCAGTCAGGGAAGCTTACAGGAGGAGGTTTGTTACACTGTGTCACCCCAGCAGTAAGGGAAGCTTACAGGAGGAGGTTTGTTACAGTGTGTCACCCCAGCAGTCAGGGAAGCTTACAGGAGGAGGTTTGTTACATTGTGTCACCCCTGCAGTAAGGGAAGCTTACAGGAGGAGGTTTGTTACAGTGTGTCACCCCAGCAGTAAGGGAAGCTTACAGGAGGAGGTTTGTTACAGTGTGTCACCCCAGCAGTCAGGGAAGCTTACAGGAGGAGGTTTCTTACAGTGTGTCACCCCAGCAGTAAGGGAAGCTTACAGGAGGAGGTTTCTTACAGTGTGTCACCCCAGCAGTAAGGGAAGCTTACAGGAGGAGGTTTGTTACAGTATGTCACCCCAGCAGTAAGGGAAGCTTACAGGAGGAGGTTTGTTACAGTGTGTTACCCCAGCAGTAAGGGAAGCTTAAAGGAGGAGGTTTGTTACATTGTGTCACCCCAGCAGTCAGGGAAGCTTACAGGAGGAGGTTTGTTACAGTGTGTCACCCCAGCAGTAAGGGAAGCTTACAGGAGGAGGTTTGTTACAGTGTGTTACCCCAGCAGTCAGGGAAGCTTAAAGGAGGAGGTTTGTTACATTGTGTCACCCCTGCAGTCAGGGAAGCTTACAGGAGGAGGTTTGTTACACTGTGTCACCCCAGCAGTAAGGGAAGCTTACAGGAGGAGGTTTGTTACAGTGTGTCACCCCAGCAGTAAGGGAAGCTTACAGGAGGAGGTTTGTTACAGTGTGTCACCCCAGCAGTCAGGGAAGCTTACAGGAGGAGGTTTGTTACAGTGTGTCACCCCAGCAGTAAGGGAAGCTTACAGGAGGAGGTTTGTTACAGTGTGTCACCCCAGCAGTAAGGGAAGCTTACAGGAGGAGGTTTGTTACAGTGTGTTACCCCAGCAGTAAGGGAAGCTTAAAGGAGGAGGTTTGTTACATTGTGTCACCCTAGCAGTCAGGGAAGCTTACAGGAGGAGGTTTGTTACAGTGTGTCACCCCAGCAGTAAGGGAAGCTTACAGGAGGAGGTTTGTTACATTGTGTCACCCCAGCAGTCAGGGAAGCTTAAAGGAGGAGGTTTGTTACATTGTGTCACCCCTGCAGTCAGGGAAGCTTACAGGAGGAGGTTTGTTACATTGTGTCACCCCAGCAGTAAGGGAAGCTTACAGGAGGAGGTTTGTTACAGTGTGTCACCCCAGCAGTAAGGGAAGCTTACAGGAGGAGGTTTGTTACATTGTGTCACCCCAGCAGTCAGGGAAGCTTACAGGAGGAGGTTTGTTACAGTGTGTCACCCCAGCAGTAAGGGAAGCTTACAGGAGGAGGTTTGTTGCATTGTGTCACCCCAGCAGTAAGGGAAGCTTACAGGAGGAGGTTTGTTACAGTGTGTCACCCCAGCAGTAAGGGAAGCTTACAGGAGGAGGTTTGTTACAGTGTGTCACCCCAGCAGTCAGGGAAGCTTACAGGAGGAGGTTTGTTACAGTGTGTCACCCCAGCAGTAAGGGAAGCTTACAGGAGGAGGTTTGTTACAGTGTGTCACCCCAGCAGTAAGGGAAGCTTACAGGAGGAGGTTTGTTACAGTGTGTTACCCCAGCAGTAAGGGAAGCTTAGAGGAGGAGGTTTGTTACATTGTGTCACCCCAGCAGTCAGGGAAGCTTACAGGAGGAGGTTTGTTACAGTGTGTCACCCCAGCAGTAAGGGAAGCTTACAGGAGGAGGTTTGTTACATTGTGTCACCCCAGCAGTCAGGGAAGCTTAAAGGAGGAGGTTTGTTACATTGTGTCACCCCTGCAGTCAGGGAAGCTTACAGGAGGAGGTTTGTTACATTGTGTCACCCCAGCAGTAAGGGAAGCTTACAGGAGGAGGTTTGTTACAGTGTGTCACCCCAGCAGTCAGGGAAGCTTACAGGAGGAGGTTTGTTACAGTGTGTCACCCAGCAGTAAGGGAAGCTTAGAGCTGAGACCTCTTAAAAATTGTGTGGAGTCCCAAGAGCTGAGACCTCTCAAACATTGTGTGGAGTCCCAAGAGCTGAGACCTCTCAAACATTGTGTGGAGTCCCAAGAGCTGAGACCTCTTAAAAATTGTGTGGAGGCCCAAGAGCTGAGACCTCTTAAAAATTGATTGTATTAAGCCCAAGAGGTGAGCCATAATTTTTTTTATTAATACAGCAATTCTACGGCGGTTAAGGAGGAGGAGGAGGAGGAGGAGGAGGAGGAAATGGCACTTCATACAGATGGCACTTCACTCTTGGCTGCTTTCCACTGTTGTACAAGCAAAGTCCGGGTCAATCCACTTGCTGTTCATTTTGATTAGCGTCAGCCTGTCGGCACTGTCGGTTGACAGGCGGCTGCGCTTATCGGTTATAATGCCCCCGGCTGCGCTGAACACCCTCTCTGATAGCACGCTGGCGGCAGGGCAGGCAAGCACCTCCAAGGCGTACAGGGACAGTCTTCCCCTTTGTTGTGTGCTGCCACTGCGGTCCAGACCTCCATCCAGGACACCTCCACATCTGCCTCTGCCTCGGCTACTTTGGGGCCTTCTCCTTCAGCCCCCCCTTCCCCCGCATCTTCGTCTGCACCTTCCATCTCCTCGTCCCATCAACTGTCCATCTCGCAGGCGTTCAACCGCAGGCGGAAGTACGCCTCCAGTCACCCCCAAGCCCAAGCCTTAACCTGCCTCATCTCCAAACTGCTGGCCCCGGAGATGTCGCCGTTTAGGCTTGTGGAGACGCAGGCCTTCCGCGACCTGATGGCGGCTGCCGCACCTCGCTATTCCGTCCCTAGCCGCCACTATTTTTCCCGGTGTGGCGTCCCCGCCCTGCACCAGCACGTGTCGCGTAACATCAGGCGGGCCCTGAGGTACGCAGTCAGCGCAAAGGTCCACTTGACCACCGACTCGTGGACAAGCGCTTGCGGGCAAGGACGCTACATCTCTTTGACGGCACACTGGGTGAATGTTGTGGAAGCGGGGACGGGGTCGCAAACAGGGACGGCCTACATACCACCCCCGCCCAAGATTGCCAGCACGGGTTCTGATAGACCCCCCTCCTCTTCCTCCTCCTCCTCCTCTGCCTTAACATCGCCCTCAGCCCTTAGCTGGAAGCGTTGCAGCACTGGCGCGGGGAGACGTCAGCAGGCGGTGCTTAAGCTCATCAGCTTGGGCGACAGGAAGCACAGCGCGGCAGAGGTGAGGCACGCCATATTGCAGCAGACAGAGATGTGGCTGTCGCCGCTGCAGCTAGGACCAGGCATGGTCGTGTGCGATAACGGCCGCAACCTGGTGGCGGCTCTGGAGCTTGCAGAACTCAATCACGTACCATGCCTGGCCCACGTTTTTAATTTGGTAGTACAAAAGTTTCTAAAGACTTACCCCAACCTGGCAGAGCTACTGGTCAAAGTGCGGCGCTTGTGCGCTCACTTTCGGAAGTCAACTGTAGCTGCTGCTAGCTTAAAAAAAATCCAGCAACGCCTCCATTTGCCTCAACATCGGCTGTTGTGCGACCTGCCCACTCGCTGGAATTCCACCTATTGCATGTTGGCCAGGGTGTGTGAGCAGCAGAGAGCATTGATGGAGTACCAGATGATGCATTCACGCGTGCATCCAACTCAGCTCCCTCAGTTTGCCAACCACGAGTGGCCATGGATGGCAGACATATGCGATGTATTGCGTATCTTTGAGGAGTCCACTAAGAAGGTCAGCAGCGAGGACGCTATAGTGAGCGTAACCATCCCGCTCCTATGCGTCCTTAAAGAATCGCTCATCGCAATAAGGGAGAACGCATTGCACACAGAGGAGACGGGGGTAGGAGGAGACGCAACGCAGGTAGACAGTCAGACCACACTTTTGTCTGCTGCTCAGTGGCAGTTGCAGGAGGAGGAGGATGAGGAGGAGGAGGACAACGTGGAGGTGGCTGTGGAAGAGGATGCTGGCGGCGAGGGTAGCAGTCAGGCTGTGTGCGTCCCATTGGTTCAGCGCGGATGGGGCGGAGAGGAGGAGGAAGAGGAGGAAATGGAAAATGATCCTTCTGGTGGGGGCAGTGACGTCATGCCTACTCAGAGTCTGGCACACATGGCTGACTTCATGCTGGGCTGCTTTTCCCGGGACATACGTGTTGTCCGGATATTGGAGAACAAACTATACTGGGTCTTCGCACTCCTGGACCCCCGGTATAAAGATAACTTCTCCTCTTTTATTCCGGTAGAGGAGAGGACGAATCGATTACTGGAATACCAGAGGGAACTCTTGCAGAACATGATGCAGATTTTCCCACCCAGCATCGCTGGCGGCAGAGAGGAGAGTGTCTCCCAGAGTCTGACAACATCGATCAGGCCCACAGCCACCAGGGGAACACTCTCCAAGGTGTGGGACACGTTCATGTCACCCCCTCGTGCAACTTCCATCACTGCGGGGCCCGCTATCAGCAGGAGGGACAAGTATCGGCGGATGTTGCGGGACTACCTGGCAGACCACACCCCTGTCCTCCCCGATCCCTCGGCGCCCTACACTTACTGGGTCTCCAAGTTGGACACGTGGCTGGAAGGCAGTGGCAGCAAGACCGGGCGCAGGTTGTATTGCGTTTGCTCTCTCCCACTCAGCCCAGTGCTTGACTTCCAAGAGACGGCGCATGCCTGAGGTGGTCAGATTGCTCTTCTCAGAGCCCCTACTCAGTTTTGAGTGGCAGATTGCGCAAACCGCGCTCAGTTTGTCGTCCGCGCAAACATTAAAAAATCTCCACACCACAGAAGTACGAGGCCTCGATGGGGGAGCTTCGCGCGACTGCCTGCTGCCGGGAAGAGCTTCGGCCCTGCTGGCTGTGGCCTGCCTTCTCTGTCTGGACTGTCCTCTGCCTCTGGACTGTCCTCTGCCTCTCGCTGCCTTATTCGGTGATGCGCAGACCGCATCTCCACTGCTTTCCCCGCTGGACATCACCCCTGTCCAAGTGGGGTCGGTCATTTCGTCATCCACCACCTCCTCTTCCACTTCCTCTCTCTGCTCCTCCTCCTGCCCACTGGACATTCCAACAGCCTCCCTTGATGGCAACTGCGTCTCATCATCATCGCTCATGATAGCAGATGCTGGTTCCGGGTCCACATCACTAGGAGATGGCGGATACTCAAGTGTTTGGGCATCACTACAAACAAATTCCTCTGCTAGCTCCTGGGATTCTTGCAGCACATCTGGAAAAGGACCCGAAAAGAGGTCCTGGGAGGGGTCAAGGGTGGGCTGACTCTGTTGGCCAGGTTGGGAGGAAGGAGGGTCAGAGTGAGACTGTGTGGATGACTGGGTGGTGGACAAGTGACTGGAAGCGTTATCGGCCATCCATTGCACCACCTGTTCACGCTACTCAGGCCTCAACAGAGGTGTACCCCGCCCCCCGCATAACTGTCCCATAAAGGCAGGGAAATGGGTGAGCGTAATGCTGGCTGCCCCTCACCAGCACGCATTGTATCCCCACTGGCTTCAACGCGGTTTCTGCCCCCACCAGCATTTCCGCGCCCCCGTCCACGTCCCTTTGCGCTAGCCCTCCGCATTTCAGACGTTTTACTTTTTTGGCCAAGCATTATGCCAAATATAAATATATTTTTTTAGGAGAACACCTGGCTATACAGCCGTATACTGCCAGAAGGTGAAATGGTGCCTATACGCACCGGGTATATAACAGTCTTTTGTTGGCACAGAGGACACAAAACAGTAGAGCCAAATATAAATATATTTTTAAGGAGAACACCTGGCTATACAGCCGTATACTGCCAGAAGGTGAAATGGTGCCTATACGCACCGGGTATAAAACAGTGTTTTGTTGGCACAGAGGACACAAAACAGTAGTGCAAAATATAGTTTTGTATATATGTGCTAATACACCACTGAAGTCTTTCTGTCCCTATTCCAGCAGCAGCTACCAGTCACTAAAGCAGCCGTTTTGAGCAGAGTGTATATAGTTTTGTATATAGGTGGTAATACACCACTGAAGTCTTTCTGTCCCTATTCCAGCAGCAGCAGCTACCCCTCACTAAAGCAGCCGTTGTGTGCAGTGTGTATATAGCTAGAATGAGCTATATACCGTTCAGCATAGTAGCCCTAATAAGGACTCTCAATGACTCTCTTGTCTTCTGGTAGCTGGTATATATGGTGGTAAAAGCGATATTCTGAGCTTCTGGGGCCCTGCCTGCCTACATATGGATATATACTGTTCAGCATAGTAGCCCTAATAAGGGCTCTCAATGACTCTCTTGTCTTCTGGTAGCTGGTATATATGGTGGTAAAAGCGATATTCTGAGCTTCTGGGGCCCTGCCTGCCTACATATGGGCTATATACTGTTCAGCATAGTAGCCCTAATAAGGGCTCTCAATGACTCTCTTGTCTTCTGGTAGCTGGTATATATGGTGGTAAAAGCGATATTCTGAGCTTCTGGGGCCCTGCCTGCCTACATATGGGCTATATACTGTTCAGCATAGTAGCCCTAATAAGGGCTCTCAATGACTCTCTTGTCTTCTGGTAGCTGGTATATATGGTGGTAAAAGCGATATTCTGAGCTTCTGGGGCCCTGCCTGCCTACATATGGGCTATATACTGTTCAGCATAGTAGCCCTAATAAGGGCTCTCAATGACTCTCTTGTCTTCTGGTAGCTGGTATATATGGTGGTAAAAGCGATATTCTGAGCTTCTGGGGCCCTGCCTGCCTACATATGGGCTATATACTGTTCAGCATAGTAGCCCTAATAAGGGCTCTCAATGACTCTCTTGTCTTCTGGTAGCTGGTATAGATGGTGGTAAATGCGATATTCTGAGCTTCTGGGGCCCTGCCTGCCTACATATGGGCTATATACTGTTCAGCATAGTAGCCCTAATAAGGGCTCTCAATGACTCTCTTGTCTTCTGGTAACTGGTATATATGGTGGTAAATGCGATATTCTGAGCTTCTGGGGCCCTGCCTGCCTACATATGAGCTATATACCGTTCAGCGTAGTAGCCCTAATAAGGGCTCTTAATGACTCTCTTGTCTTCTGGTAGCTGGTATAGATGGTGGTAAATGCGATATTCCGAGCTTCTGGGGCCCTGCCAGCGACAGCCTGTCTTTCCCTGCTGTGAGCGTCTGTCCCTCACTAAGTTCAAGCTGCTAATGCTGACGAAGAGGAAGTGCTGAGTTTTGTAGATTCGAGGTCACATGGTTTTTCCAGCCAATGCGTGTAGACGCCGTTCTCGCGATGCCAGCGTCCTCCCAGGACCTGTCCCACCCCCCCTGCATGGTGATTGGTGTAAAAAACGCGCCAGGGAAGGTGTGAGGGGAAACGAATTGTGAGTGCGCCATCGCCGCTGTACTCGATGGAAATCGAGTATGACGAACAGCGTAGTATTCGATCGAATACCGGCTCGGTCGAATACTACTCGCTCATCTCTAATACTAATGAGTAAAAAAGACATGAACGTAAGAAACCGTACAAAATATTAATTCATGTGATATAATAATCAAAAGTCATGGACCCCAAAGTGCAAAGTGCATAAGAGCATGAAAATCAAAAAAGAGAAAGTAAAGAATGGAATAAAAGACCATAGTATTGCAGCACACAATTCAGAGGGGGGAGAAGCAGAGGGTACACCTGCGCATGCGACCACCCGTGTCGCTTCAGCTGGGTGTGTTCACCTGCGCACGCAACCGCCCGGGTCGCTTCAGCTGGGTGTGTTCACCTGCGCACACGACCGCCCGTGTCGCTTTAGCTGGGTGTGTTCACCTGCGCACACGACCGCCCGTGTCGCTTTAGCTGGCTGTGTTCCCCTGCGCACGTGACCGCCCATGTCGCTTCAGCTGGGAGTGTTGACCTGCGCACGCGACCGCCCGTGTCCCTTCAACTGGGTATGATCACCTGCGCATGTGACCGCCCATGTCGCTTCAGCTGGGTGTGTTAACCTGCGCACGTGACCACCCGTGTCGCTTCAGCTGGGTGTGTTCACCTGCGCACATGACCGCCCGTGTCGCTTCAGCTGGGTGTGTTCACCTGCGCACGCGACTGCCCGTGTCGCTTCACCTGGGTGTGTTCACCTGCGCACGTGACCGCCCGTGTCGCTTCTGCTGGGTGTGTTCACCTGCGCACGCGACCGCCCGTGTCGCTTCAGCTGGGTGTGTTCACCTGCACACGCGACCGCCCGTGTCGCTTCAGCTGGGTGTGTTTACCTGCACACGTGACCGCCCGTGTCGCTTCAGCTGGGTGTGTTCACCTGCGCACGTGACCGCCCGTGTCGCTTCAGCCGGGTGTGTTCAACTGCGCACGCGACCGCCGTGTCGCTTCAGCTGGGTGTGTTCACCTGTGCACTCGACCGCCGTGTCGCTTCAGCTGGGTGTGTTCACCTGCGCACGCGACCGCCCGTGTCGCTTCAGCCGGGTGTGTTCACCTGCGCACGCGACCGCCGTGTCGCTTCAGCTGGGTGTGTTCACCTGCGCACGCGACCGCCATGTGTTGCTTCAGATGGGTGTGTTTACCTGCGCACGCGACCGCCCGTGTCGCTTCTGCTGGGTGTGTTCACCTGCGCACGTGACCGCCCGTGTCGCTTCAGCTGGGGGTGTTGACCTGCGCACGCGACCGCCCGTGTCGCTTCAGCTGGGTGTGTTCACCTGCGCACGCGACCGCTCGTGTCGCTTCAGCCGAGTGTAATCACCTGCGCACGCGACCGCCGTGTCGCTTCAGCTGGGTGTGTTCACCTGCGCACGAGACCGCCGTGTCGCTTCAGCTGGGTGTGTTCAACTGCGCACGCGACCGCCGTGTCGCTTCAGCTGGGTGTGTTCACCTGTGCACGCGACCGCCGTGTCGCTTCAGCTGGGTGTGTTCACCTGTGCACGCGACCGCCGTGTCGCTTCAGCTGGGTGTGTTCACCTGTGCACGCGACCGCCCGTGTCGCTTCAGCCGGGTGTGTTCACCTGCGCACGCGACCGCCGTGTCGCTTCAGCTGGGTGTGTTCACCTGCGCACGCGACCGCCATGTGTTGCTTCAGATGGGTGTGTTTACCTGCGCACGCGACCGCCCGTGTCGCTTCTGCTGGGTGTGTTTACCTGCGCACGCGACCGCCCGTGTCGCTTCTGCTGGGTGTGTTCACCTGCGCACGCGACCGCCCGTGTCGCTTCAGCTGGGTGTGTTCACCTGCGCACGTGACCGCCCGTGTCGCTTCAGCTGGGTGTGTTCACCTGCGCACGCGACCGCCCGTGTCGCTTCAGCTGGGTGTGTTCACCTGCGCACGTGACCGCCCGTGTCGCTTCAGCCGGGTGTGTTCACCTGCGCACGCGACCGCCCGTGTCGCTTCAGCCGGGTGTGTTCACCTGCGCACGCAACCGCCGTGTCGCTTCAGCTGGGTGTGTTCACCTGCGCACGTGACCGCCCGTGTCGCTTCAGCCAGGTGTGTTCACCTGCGCACGCGACCGCCCGTGTCGCTTCAGCCGGGTGTGTTCACCTGCGCACGCAACCGCCGTGTCACTTCAGGTGGGTGTGTTCACCTGTGCACGCGACCGCTGTGTCGCTTCAGCTGGGTGTGTTCACCTGCGCACGCGACCGCCGTATCGCTTCAGCTGGGTGTGTTCACCTGCGCACGCGACCGCCCGTGTCGCTTCAGCTGGGTGTGTTCACCTGCGCACGCGACCGCTCGTGTCGCTTCAGCCGAGTGCAATCACCTGCGCACGCGACCGCCGTGTCGCTTCAGCTGGGTGTGTTCACCTGCGCACGAGACCGCCGTGTCGCTTCAGCTGGGTGTGTTCAACTGCGCACGCGACCGCCGTGTCGCTTCAGCTGGGTGTGTTCACCTGTGCACGCGACCGCCGTGTCGCTTCAGCTGGGTGTGTTCACCTGTGCACGCGACCGCCGTGTCGCTTCAGCTGGGTGTGTTCACCTGTGCACGCGACCGCCCGTGTCGCTTCAGCCGGGTGTGTTCACCTGCGCACGCGACCGCCGTGTCGCTTCAGCTGGGTGTGTTCACCTGCGCACGCGACCGCCATGTGTTGCTTCAGATGGGTGTGTTTACCTGCGCACGCGACCGCCCGTGTCGCTTCTGCTGGGTGTGTTTACCTGCGCACGCGACCGCCCGTGTCGCTTCTGCTGGGTGTGTTCACCTGCGCACGCGACCGCCCGTGTCGCTTCAGCTGGGTGTGTTCAACTGCGCACGCGACCGCCGTGTCGCTTCAGCTGGGTGTGTTCACCTGCGCACGAGACCGCCGTGTCGCTTCAGCTGGGTGTGTTCACCTGTGCACGCGACCGCTGTGTCGCTTCAGCTGGGTGTGTTCACCTGCGCACGCGACCGCCGTATCGCTTCAGCTGGGTGTGTTCACCTGCGCACGCGACCGCCCGTGTCGCTTCAGCTGGGTGTGTTCACCTGCGCACGCGACCGCTCGTGTCGCTTCAGCCGAGTGTAATCACCTGCGCACGCGACCGCCCGTGTCACTTCAGCCGGGTGTGTTCACCTGCGCACGAGACCGCCGTGTCGCTTCAGCTGGGTGTGTTCACCTGCGCACGCGACTGCCCGTGTCGCTTCAGCTGGGTGTGTTTACCTGCACACGTGACCGCCCGTGTCGCTTCAGCTGGGTGTGTTCACCTGCGCACGTGACCGCCCATGTCGCTTCAGCCGGGTGTGTTCACCTGCACACGCGACCGCCGTGTCGCTTCAGCCGGGTGTGTTCAACTGCGCACGCGACCGCCGTGTCGCTTCAGCTGGGTGTGTTCACCTGTGCACGCGACCGCCGTGTCGCTTCAGCTGGGTGTGTTCACCTGCGCACGCGACCGCCCGTGTCGCTTCAGCCGGGTGTGTTCACCTGCGCACGCGACCGCCGTGTCGCTTCAGCTGGGTGTGTTCACCTGCGCACGCGACCGCCATGTGTTGCTTCAGATGGGTGTGTTTACCTGCGCACGCGACCGCCCGTGTCGCTTCTGCTGGGTGGGTTCACCTGCGCACGTGACCGCCCGTGTCGCTTCAGCTGGGTGTGTTCACCTGCGCACGTGACCGCCCGTGTCGCTTCAGCTGGGTGTGTTCACCTGCGCACGTGACCGCCCGTGTCGCTTCAGCCGGGTGTGTTCACCTGCGCACGCGACCGTCCGTGTCGCTTCAGCTGGGTGTGTTCACCTGCGCACGCGACCGCTCGTGTCGCTTCAGCCGAGTGTATTCACCTGCGCACGCGACCGCCCGTGTCGCTTCAGCCGTGTCGCTTCAGCTGGGTGTGTTCACCTGCCCACGTGACCGCCCGTGTCGCTTCAGCTGGGTGTGTTCACCTGCGCACGTGACCGCCCGTGTCGCTTCAGCCGGGTGTGTTCACCTGCGCACGCAACCGCCGTGTCGCTTCAGCTGGGTGTGTTCACCTGTGCACGCGACCGCCGTGTCGCTTCAGCTGGGTGTGTTCACCTGCGCACGCGACCGCCCGTGTTGCTTCATCCGGGTGTGTTCACCTGCGCACGCGACCGCCGTGTCGCTTCAGCTGGGTGTGTTCACCTGCGCACGCGACCGCCATGTGTTGCTTCAGATGGGTGTGTTTACCTGCGCACGCGACCGCCCGTGTCGCTTCTGCTGGGTGTGTTCACCTGCGCACGTGACCGCCCGTGTCGCTTCAGCTGGGGGTGTTGACCTGCGCACGCGACCGCCCGTGACGCTTCAGCTGGGTGTGTTCAGCTGCGCACGTGACCGCCCGTGTCGCTTCAGCTGGGTGTGTTCACCTGCGCACGTGACCGCCCGTGTCGCTTCAGCGGGGTGTGTTCACCTGCGCACGTGACCGCCCGTGTCACTTCAGCTGGGTGTGTTCATCTGCGCACGCGACCGCCCGTGTCGCTTCAGCTGGGTGTGTTCACCTGCGCACGTGACCGCCCGTGTCGCTTCAGCCAGGTGTGTTCACCTGCGCACGCGACCGCCCGTGTCGCTTCAGCCGGGTGTGTTCACCTGCGCACGCAACCGCCGTGTCACTTCAGGTGGGTGTGTTCACCTGTGCACGCGACCGCTGTGTCGCTTCAGCTGGGTGTGTTCACCTGCGCACGCGACCGCCGTATCGCTTCAGCTGGGTGTGTTCACCTGCGCACGCGACCGCCCGTGTCGCTTCAGCTGGGTGTGTTCACCTGCGCACGCGACCGCTCGTGTCGCTTCAGCCGAGTGTAATCACCTGCGCACGCGACCGCCGTGTCGCTTCAGCTGGGTGTGTTCACCTGCGCACGAGACCGCCGTGTCGCTTCAGCTGGGTGTGTTCAACTGCGCACGCGACCGCCGTGTCGCTTCAGCTGGGTGTGTTCACCTGTGCACGCGACCGCCGTGTCGCTTCAGCTGGGTGTGTTCACCTGTGCACGCGACCGCCGTGTCGCTTCAGCTGGGTGTGTTCACCTGTGCACGCGACCGCCCGTGTCGCTTCAGCCGGGTGTGTTCACCTGCGCACGCGACCGCCGTGTCGCTTCAGCTGGGTGTGTTCACCTGCGCACGCGACCGCCATGTGTTGCTTCAGATGGGTGTGTTTACCTGCGCACGCGACCGCCCGTGTCGCTTCTGCTGGGTGTTTTTACCTGCGCACGCGACCGCCCGTGTCGCTTCTGCTGGGTGTGTTCACCTGCGCACGCGACCGCCCGTGTCGCTTCAGCTGGGTGTGTTCACCTGCGCACGTGACCGCCCGTGTCGCTTCAGCTGGGTGTGTTCACCTGCGCACGCGACCGCCCGTGTCGCTTCAGCTGGGTGTGTTCACCTGCGCACGTGACCGCCCGTGTCGCTTCAGCCGGGTGTGTTCACCTGCGCACGCGACCGCCCGTGTCGCTTCAGCCGGGTGTGTTCACCTGCGCACGCAACCGCCGTGTCGCTTCAGCTGGGTGTGTTCACCTGTGCACGCGACCGCTGTGTCGCTTCAGCTGGGTGTGTTCACCTGCGCACGCGACCGCCGTATCGCTTCAGCTGGGTGTGTTCACCTGCGCACGCGACCGCCCGTGTCGCTTCAGCTGGGTGTGTTCACCTGCGCACGCGACCGCTCGTGTCGCTTCAGCCGAGTGTAATCACCTGCGCACGCGACCGCCCGTGTCGCTTCAGCCGGGTGTGTTCACCTGCGCACGAGACCGCCGTGTCGCTTCAGCCGGGTGTGTTCACCTGCGCACGAGACCGCCGTGTCGCTTCAGCTGGGTGTGTTCACCTGCGCACGCGACTGCCCGTGTCGCTTCAGCTGGGTGTGTTTACCTGCGCACGTGACCGCCCGTGTCGCTTCAGCTGGGTGTGTTTACCTGCGCACGTGACCGCCCGTGTCGCTTCAGCCGGGTGTGTTCACCTGCGCACGCGACCGCCGTGTCGCTTCAGCTGGGTGTGTTCACCTGTGCACGCGACCGCCGTGTCGCTTCAGCTGGGTGTGTTCACCTGCGCACGCGACCGCCCGTGTCGCTTCAGCCGGGTGTGTTCACCTGCGCACGCGACCGCCGTGTCGCTTCAGCTGGGTGTGTTCACCTGCGCACGCGACCGCCATGTGTTGCTTCAGATGGGTGTGTTTACCTGCGCACGCGACCGCCCGTGTCGCTTCAGCGGGGTGTGTTCACCTGCGCACGTGACCGCCCGTGTCGCTTCAGCGGGGTGTGTTCACCTGCGCACGTGACCGCCCGTGTCGCTTCAGCTGGGTGTGTTCACCTGCGCACGCGACCGCCCGTGTCGCTTCAGCTGGGTGTGTTCACCTGCGCACGTGACCGCCCGTGTCGCTTCAGCCGGGTGTGTTCACCTGCGCACGCGACCGTCCGTGTCGCTTCAGCTGGGTGTGTTCACCTGCGCACGTGACCGCCCGTGTCGCTTCAGCTGGGTGTGTTCACCTGCGCACGCGACCGCTCGTGTCGCTTCAGCCGAGTGTATTCACCTGCGCACGCGACCGCCCGTGTCGCTTCAGCCGTGTCGCTTCAGCTGGGTGTGTTCACCTGCGCACGTGATCGCCCGTGTCGCTTCAGCTGGGTGTGTTCACCTGCGCACGTGACCGCCCGTGTCGCTTCAGCTGGGTGTGTTCACCTGCGCACGTGACCGCCCGTGACGCTTCAGCCGGGTGTGTTCACCTGCGCACGCAACCGCCGTGTCGCTTCAGCTGGGTGTGTTCACCTGTGCACGCGACCGCCGTGTCGCTTCAGCTGGGTGTGTTCACCTGCGCACGTGACCGCCCGTGTCGCTTCAGCTGGGTGTGTTCACCTGCGCACGCGACCGCCCGTGTCGCTTCAGCTGGGTGTGTTCACCTGCGCACGCGACCGCTCGTGTCGCTTCAGCCGAGTGTATTCACCTGCGCACGTGACCGCCCGTGTCGCTTAAGCCGGGTGTGTTCACCTGCGCACGCAACCGCCATATCGCTTCAGCTGGGTGTGTTCACCTGCGCACGTGACCGCCCGTGTCGCTTCAGCTGGGTGTGTTCACCTGCGCACGTTACCGCCCGTGTCGCTTCAGCTGGGTGTGTTCACCTGCGAACGTGACCGCCCGTGTCGCTTCAGCTGGGTGTGTTCACCTGCGCACACGACCGCCCGTGTCGCTTCTGCTGGGTGTGTTCACCTGCGCACGCGACCGCTCGTGTCGCTTCAGCCGAGTGTATTCACCTGCGCACGTGACCGCCCGTGTCGCTTCAGCCGGGTGTGTTCACCTGCGCACGCAACCGCCGTGTCGCTTCAGCTGGGTGTGTTCACCTGCGCACGCGACCGCCCGTGTCGCTTCAGCTGGGTGTGTTCACCTGCGCACGCGACCGCCTGTGTCGCCTCAGCAGGGTGTGTTCACCTGCGCACGCGACCGCTCGTGTCGCTTCAGCCGAGTGTATTCACCTGCGCACGCGACCGCCCGTGTCGCTTCAGCCGGGTGTGTTCACCTGCGCACGCAACCGCCGTGTCGCTTCAGCTGGGTGTGTTCACCTGTGCACGCGACCGCCGTATCGCTTCAGCTGGGTGTGTTCACCTGCGCACGTGACCGCCCGTGTCGCTTCAGCCGGGTGTGTTCACCTGCGCACGCGACCGCCCGTGTCGCTTCAGCCGGGTGTGTTCACCTGCGCACGCAACCGCCGTGTCGCTTCAGCTGGGTGTGTTCACCTGTGCACGCGACCGCTGTGTCGCTTCAGCTGGGTGTGTTCACCTGCGCACGCGACCGCCGTATCGCTTCAGCTGGGTGTGTTCACCTGCGCACGCGACCGCCCGTGTCGCTTCAGCTGGGTGTGTTCACCTGCGCACGCGACCGCTCGTGTCGCTTCAGCCGAGTGTAATCACCTGCGCACGCGACCGCCCGTGTCGCTTCAGCCGGGTGTGTTCACCTGCGCACGAGACCGCCGTGTCGCTTCAGCTGGGTGTGTTCACCTGCGCACGCGACTGCCCGTGTCGCTTCAGCTGGGTGTGTTTACCTGCACACGTGACCGCCCGTGTCGCTTCAGCTGGGTGTGTTCACCTGCGCACGTGACCGCCCGTGTCGCTTCAGCCGGGTGTGTTCACCTGCGCACGCGACCGCCGTGTCGCTTCAGCCGGGTGTGTTCAACTGCGCACGCGACCGCCGTGTCGCTTCAGCTGGGTGTGTTCACCTGTGCACGCGACCGCCGTGTCGCTTCAGCTGGGTGTGTTCACCTGCGCACGCGACCGCCCGTGTCGCTTCAGCCGGGTGTGTTCACCTGCGCACGCGACCGCCGTGTCGCTTCAGCTGGGTGTGTTCACCTGCGCACGCGACCGCCATGTGTTGCTTCAGATGGGTGTGTTTACCTGCGCACACGACCGCCCGTGTCGCTTCAGCGGGGTGTGTTCACCTGCGCACGTGACCGCCCGTGTCGCTTCAGCGGGGTGTGTTCACCTGCGCACGTGACCGCCCGTGTCGCTTCAGCTGGGTGTGTTCACCTGCGCACGCGACCGCCCGTGTCGCTTCAGCTGGGTGTGTTCACCTGCGCAAGTGACCGCCCGTGTCGCTTCAGCCGGGTGTGTTCACCTGCGCACGCGACCGTCCGTGTCGCTTCAGCTGGGTGTGTTCACCTGCGCACGCGACCGCTCGTGTCGCTTCAGCCGAGTGTATTCACCTGCGCACGCGACCGCCCGTGTCGCTTCAGCCGTGTCGCTTCAGCTGGGTGTGTTCACCTGCGCACGTGATCGCCCGTGTCGCTTCAGCTGGGTGTGTTCACCTGCGCACGTGACCGCCCGTGTCGCTTCAGCTGGGTGTGTTCACCTGCGCACGTGACCGCCCGTGTCGCTTCAGCCGGGTGTGTTCACCTGCGCACGCAACCGCCGTGTCGCTTCAGCTGGGTGTGTTCACCTGTGCACGCGACCGCCGTGTCGCTTCAGCTGGGTGTGTTCACCTGCGCACGTGACCGCCCGTGTCGCTTCAGCTGGGTGTGTTCACCTGTGCACGCGACCGCCGTATCGCTTCAGCTGGGTGTGTTCACCTGCGCACGTGACCGCCCGTGTCGCTTCAGCCGGGTGTGTTCACCTGCGCACGCGACCGCCCGTGTCGCTTCAGCCGGGTGTGTTCACCTGCGCACGCAACCGCCGTGTCGCTTCAGCTGGGTGTGTTCACCTGTGCACGCGACCGCTGTGTCGCTTCAGCTGGGTGTGTTCACCTGCGCACGCGACCGCCGTATCGCTTCAGCTGGGTGTGTTCACCTGCGCACGCGACCGCCCGTGTCGCTTCAGCTGGGTGTGTTCACCTGCGCACGCGACCGCTCGTGTCGCTTCAGCCGAGTGTAATCACCTGCGCACGCGACCGCCCGTGTCGCTTCAGCCGGGTGTGTTCACCTGCGCACGAGACCGCCGTGTCGCTTCAGCTGGGTGTGTTCACCTGCGCACGCGACTGCCCGTGTCGCTTCAGCTGGGTGTGTTTACCTGCACACGTGACCGCCCGTGTCGCTTCAGCTGGGTGTGTTCACCTGCGCACGTGACCGCCCGTGTCGCTTCAGCCGGGTGTGTTCACCTGCGCACGCGACCGCCGTGTCGCTTCAGCCGGGTGTGTTCAACTGCGCACGCGACCGCCGTGTCGCTTCAGCTGGGTGTGTTCACCTGTGCACGCGACCGCCGTGTCGCTTCAGCTGGGTGTGTTCACCTGCGCACGCGACCGCCCGTGTCGCTTCAGCCGGGTGTGTTCACCTGCGCACGCGACCGCCGTGTCGCTTCAGCTGGGTGTGTTCACCTGCGCACGCGACCGCCATGTGTTGCTTCAGATGGGTGTGTTTACCTGCGCACACGACCGCCCGTGTCGCTTCAGCGGGGTGTGTTCACCTGCGCACGTGACCGCCCGTGTCGCTTCAGCGGGGTGTGTTCACCTGCGCACGTGACCGCCCGTGTCGCTTCAGCTGGGTGTGTTCACCTGCGCACGCGACCGCCCGTGTCGCTTCAGCTGGGTGTGTTCACCTGCGCAAGTGACCGCCCGTGTCGCTTCAGCCGGGTGTGTTCACCTGCGCACGCGACCGTCCGTGTCGCTTCAGCTGGGTGTGTTCACCTGCGCACGCGACCGCTCGTGTCGCTTCAGCCGAGTGTATTCACCTGCGCACGCGACCGCCCGTGTCGCTTCAGCCGTGTCGCTTCAGCTGGGTGTGTTCACCTGCGCACGTGATCGCCCGTGTCGCTTCAGCTGGGTGTGTTCACCTGCGCACGTGACCGCCCGTGTCGCTTCAGCTGGGTGTGTTCACCTGCGCACGTGACCGCCCGTGTCGCTTCAGCCGGGTGTGTTCACCTGCGCACGCAACCGCCGTGTCGCTTCAGCTGGGTGTGTTCACCTGTGCACGCGACCGCCGTGTCGCTTCAGCTGGGTGTGTTCACCTGCGCACGTGACCGCCCGTGTCGCTTCAGCTGGGTGTGTTCACCTGCGCACGCGACCGCCCGTGTCGCTTCAGCTGGGTGTGTTCACCTGCGCACGCGACCGCTCGTGTCGCTTCAGCCGAGTGTATTCACCTGCGCACGTGACCGCCCGTGTCGCTTAAGCCGGGTGTGTTCACCTGCGCACGCAACCGCCATATCGCTTCAGCTGGGTGTGTTCACCTGCGCACGTGACCGCCCGTGTCGCTTCAGCTGGGTGTGTTCACCTGCGCACGTTACCGCCCGTGTCGCTTCAGCTGGGTGTGTTCACCTGCGAACGTGACCGCCCGTGTCGCTTCAGCTGGGTGTGTTCACCTGCGCACACGACCGCCCGTGTCGCTTCTGCTGGGTGTGTTCACCTGCGCACGCGACCGCTCGTGTCGCTTCAGCCGAGTGTATTCACCTGCGCACGTGACCGCCCGTGTCGCTTCAGCCGGGTGTGTTCACCTGCGCACGCAACCGCCGTGTCGCTTCAGCTGGGTGTGTTCACCTGCGCACGCGACCGCCCGTGTCGCTTCAGCTGGGTGTGTTCACCTGCGCACGCGACCGCCCGTGTCGCTTCAGCAGGGTGTGTTCACCTGCGCACGCGACCGCTCGTGTCGCTTCAGCCGAGTGTATTCACCTGCGCACGCGACCGCCCGTGTCGCTTCAGCCGGGTGTGTTCACCTGCGCACGCAACCGCCGTGTCGCTTCAGCTGGGTGTGTTCACCTGTGCACGCGACCGCCGTGTCGCTTCAGCTGGGTGTGTTCACCTGCGCACGCGACCGCCCGTGTCGCTTCAGCTGGGTATGTTCACCTGCGCACGCGACCGCCGTGTCGCTTCAGCTGGGTGTGTTCACCTGCGCACGCGACCGCCCGTGTCGCTTCAGCGGGGTGTGTTCACCTGCGCACGCGACCACTCGTGTCGCTTCAGCCGAGTGTGTTCACCTGCGCACGCGACCGCCCGTGTCACTTTAGCCGGGTGTGTTCACCTGCGCACGCGACCGCCGTGTCGCTTCAGCTGTGTGTGTTCACCGGCGCACGGCACCGCCCGTGTCGCTTCAGATGGGAGTGTTCACCTGCGCACGTGACCGCCCGTGTCGCTTCAGCTGGGTGTGTTCACCTGTGCACGCGACCGCCCGTGTCGCTTCAGCTGGGTGTGTTCACCTGCGCACGCGACCGCCCGTGTCGCTTCAGCTGGGTGTGTTCACCGGCGCACGTGACCGCCCGTGTCGCTTCAGCTGGGTGTGATCACCTGTGCACGCGACCGCCCGTGTCGCTTCAGCTGGTTGTGTTCACCTGTGCACGCGACTGCCGTGTCGCTTCAGCCGGGTGTGTCCACCTGCGAACGCCACCGCCCGTGGCGCTTCAGCTGGGTGTGTTCACCTGCGCACGCGACCGCCCGTGTCGCTTCAGCTGGGTGTGTTCACCTGCGCACGCGACCGCCCGTGTCGCTTCAGCTGGGTGTGTTCCCCTGCGCACGCGACCGCCCGTGTCGCTTCAGCTGGGTGTGCTCACCTGCGCACGTGACCGCCCGTGTCGCTTCAGCTGGGTGTGTTCACCTGCGCACGTTACCGCCGGTGTCGCTTCAGCTGGGTGTGTTCACCTGCGCACGCGACCGCTCGTGTCGCTTCAGCCGAGTGTATTCACCTGCGCACGCGACCGCCCGTGTCGCTTCAGCCGGGTGTGTTCACCTGCGCACGCAACCGCCGTGTCGCTTCAGCTGGGTGTTTTCACCTGTGCACGCGACCGCCGTATCGCTTCAGCTGGGTGTGTTCACCTGCGCACGCGACCGCCGTGTCGCTTCAGCTGGGTGTGTTCACCTGCGCACGCGACCGCCCGTGTCGCTTCAGCTGGGTGTGTTCACCTGCGCACGTGACCGCTCGTGTCGCTTCAGCCGAGTGTGTTCACCTGCGCACGCGACCGCCCGTGTCGCTTCAGCCAGTGTGTTCACCTGCGCACGCGACCGCCGTGTCGCTTCAGCTGGGTGTGTTCACCGGCGCACGTGTCCGCCCGTGTCGCTTCAGCTGGGTGTGTTCACCTGTGCACGCGACCGCCGTGTCGCTTCAGCTGGGTGTGTCCACCTGCGCACGCCACCGCCCGTGTCGCTTCAGCTGGGTGTGTTCACCTGCGCACGCGACCGCCCGTGTCGCTTCAGCTGGGTGTGTTCACCTGCGCACGCGACCGCCCGTGTCGCTTCAGCTGGGTGTGTTCCCCTGCGCACGCGACCGCCCATGTCGCTTCAGCTGGGTGTGTTCACCTGCGCACGCGACCGCCCGTGTCGCTTCAGCTGGGTGTGTTCATTGGGGATGCGGCCATCAGCGCACTCGGAGCTGATGGCCCTGGCAAAGTGTTGATCCCGGTTGGGAGTGTAGTCTCTGGACATTTGCTGATTGGTGCTCAGACCTGTGGGATCACTGGAGGCTTTGAACCCAAGTTGTGACCAATATCCCTAAGGTGCAGAGGCTCTCCCTTAGTAACCATTACCCTTCCTTATTTCCTGTCAAAGTGGGGTGGAGTGTGACCCCTAGCTTACCATCATTGACTGAGAAACAGGAATTGTGCTGAGATACGTTGATATTGTATTTTGGCTTGTATGGAAGTTACGGCTTTAACTCATTACAGGCAGTGAGGGGCATCCCTCATAACAGGCAGTGAGGGGCATCCCTCTTTACATGCAGTGAGGGCCATTCCTCATTACAGGCAGTGAGGGGCATCCCTTATTACAGGCAGTGAGGGCCATCCCTCATTACAGGCAGTGAGGGGCATCCCTTATTACAGGCAGTGAGGGCCATCCCTCATTACAGGCAGTGAGGGGCATTCCTCATTACAGGCAGTGAGGGGCATCCCTCATTACAGGCAGTGAGGGGCATCCCTTATTACAGGCAGTGAGGGCCATCCCTCATTACAAGCAGTGAGGGGCATCCCTTATTACAGGCAGTGAGGGCCATCCCTCATTACAGGCAGTGAGGGGCATCCCTTATTACAGGCAGTGAGGGCCATCCCTCATTACAGGCAGTGAGGGCCATCCCTCATTACAGGCAGTGAGGGGCATCCCTCATTACAGGCAGTGAGGGGCATTCCTCATTACAGGCAGTGAGGGCCATCCCTCATAACAAGCAGTGAGGGGCATCCCTTATTACAAGCAGTGAGGGGCATCCCTCATTACAGGGAGTGAGAGCCATCCCAAATTACAGGCAGTGAGGGGCATCCCTCATTACAGGCAGTGAGAGCCATCCCTCATTACAGGCAGTGAGGGGCATCCCTCATTACATGCAGTGAGAGCCATCCCTCATTACAGGCAGTGGGGGCATGCCTCATTACAGGCAGTGGGGGGCATGCCTCATTACAGGCAGTGAGAGCCATCCCTCAGTACAGGCAGTGAGGGCATCCCTCATTACAGGCAGTGAGGGCCATCCCTCATTACAGGCAGTGAGGGGCATCCCTCATTACAGGCAGTGAGAGCCATCCCTCATTACAGGCAGCGAGGGCCATCCCTCATTACAGGCAGTGAGGGCTATTCCTCATTACATGCAGTGAGGGCCATCCCTCATTACAGGCAGTGAGAGCCATCCCTCATTACAGGCAGTGAGGGGCATCCCTCATTACATGCAGTGAGAGCCATCCCTCATTACAGGCAGTGAGAGCCATCCCTCATTACAGGCAGTGAGGGGCATCCCTCATTACATGCAGTGAGAGCCATCCCTCATTACAGGCAGTGAGGGCATCCCTCATTACAGGCAGTGAGGAGAATGCCTCATTACAGGCAGTGAGAGCCATCCCTCATTACAGGCAGTGAGGGGCACCTCTCATTACATGCAGTGAGAGCCATCCCTCATTACAGGCAGTGAGGGGCACCTCTCATTACAGGCAGCGAGAGCCATCCCTCATTACAGGCAGTGGGGGGCATGCCTCATTACAGGCAGTGATAGCCATCCCTCATTACAGGCAGTGAGGGGCATCCCTTATTACAGGCAGTGAGGGCCACCCCTCATTACAGGCAGTGAGGGCCACCCCTCATTACATGCAGTGAGGGCCATTCCTCATTACAGGCAGTGAGGGGCATCCCTTATTACAGGCAGTGAGGGCCATCCCTCATTACATACAGTGAGAGCCATTCCTCATTACAGGCAGTGAGGGGCATCCCTCATTACAGGCAGTGAGGGGCATCCCTCATTACATGCAGTGAGGGCCATTCCTCATTACAGGCAGTGAGGGCCATCCCTCATTACAGGCAGTGAGGGCCATCCCTCATTACAGGCAGTGAGGGCCATCCCTCATTACAGGCAGTGAGGGCCATCCCTCATTACAGGCAGTGAGGGCCATCCCTCATTACAGGCAGTGAGGGGCATCCCTTATTTCACACAGTGAGGGCATCCCTCATAACAGGCAGTGAGGGCCATCCCTCATTACAGGCAGTGAGGGCCATCCCTCATTACAGGCAGTGAGGGCCATCCCTCATTACAGGCAGTGAGGGCCATCCCTCATTACAGGCAGTGAGGGCCATCCCTCATTACAGGCAGTGAGCAGCATCCCTCATTACAGCCAGTGAGCAGCATCCCTCATTACATACAGTGAGGGGAATCCCTCGATTACAACCAGTGAGGGGCATCCCTCCATTACAGCCAGTGAGGGGCATCCATCCATTACAGCTAGTAAGGGGCATCCCTCCATTACAGCCAGTGAGGGGCATCCCTCCATTACCCATCCCTCCCCCAGAAAACTGGGTAGGACACACGTGGACACGGACACACACAACTTACCTCTCATTGCATTCTTCTTTCCTGCACCAGAGTAGGACCCGAGCAGCGTGAGCAGGCTTCTTCCTTCTTCCCACCCACTGAACCACCAACTAAATAAAGGCAAAAAAAAGGCAGCAGCCAGAACTTCCCCAGGGAAGATGTACGCTTGGCTGCACACACTGGGGGGCCGGGGGCAGAGGCAGGACACATGGAGGTGACGCAGGACCACGGCGCAATCCCGTGATGGTCCCGCCCAAATCAGGAAGGTTGGGAGGCATAAGGTGATAGGTGCTTGTCCCTGGGGCATCCCGATTTGTTGTGAAACCCCCCAGATCACCCACACAACTCACCTTTCTGCCACTGCACATGTGCAGACCCTTGTCCATTCAGCGCTGTATCCCGTGCAAATTAGTGCACAACATAGATCGCCGATACGGAGAGTGCTGGAAAGGTGAGCGTGGGCGATCGGTGGGGTTCACACAGTAGGGCACCCCAGAACTGCCATCTATGCCTACTGTGCTCAGGCCCCGCTTTGGCGCCCCCTCACCTGCTGCACCCAGGGCATGTAAGTGTGGGTGCACCTGTAAAAATGTGCAATGATAATTGTGGTTACATTGGGCTCCGTTCATGCCCAGTCCCTGGAAACCATCCGTGGGTGTGGCTGAAGCAGTAAGTTACGGGCGCGCGCATCAGGAACTCCAGATATGCAAGTGGCACGTTTGCAGGGCCGGATTAAGTGCAGTGGCAGCCCCTGGGCACAAAATATGATGGAGGCCCCAGATACAGTATAAAATAAAAGTCCAGCCAAGTAACTGATTGTTGGTTGTCTGGCACCCGCCTACTTACTGGAAGGTCAGATCGAGTCCCTTGTGCCACCCATGTGCGGGTGCTGCTTTGCCATTCTGGGTGGGGGGTAGTGTAGTCACCCGGCTGGTTCCCTGCATTGAGCAGTGGCTGTGCTTGGTGGCTTATGTGCAGTGACCAAGGACTGAAAAGCCATCTGGACCAGGTCATTACTTAAAGGTTGGTGGAGGCCCCAGATACAGTATAAAATAATGGTCTAGCCAAGTAACTGATTGGTGGTTGTCTGGCATTCGCCTACTTACTGGAAGGTCAGATCGAGTCCCTTGTGCCCCACTTGTGCGGGTGCTCCAGGGTGCAGGAGGTGTCACGCTCAGAACACTGTCATGCCAGGTAAGTGGTGCTGGGCTCTCCGGGGTGCAGGAGGTGTCACGCTGAGAACACTGTCCTGGCAGGTAGGGGGTGCTGGGATCTCCGGGTGCAGGGGGTGTCATGCTGAGAATGCTGTCCTGGCAGGTAAGGGGTGCCGGGATCTCCGGGTGCAGGGGGTGTCATGCTGAGAATGCTGTCCTGGCAGGTAAGGGGTGCCCGGTTCTCCGGGTGCAGGGGGTGTCATGCTGAGAATGCTGTCCTGGCAGGTAAGGGGTGCTGGGTTCTCCGGGTGCAGGGGGTGTCACGCTCAGAACGCTGTCCTGGCAGGTAAGGGGTGCCGGGCTCTCCGGGGTGCAGGGGGTGTCATGCTGAGAATGCTGTCCTGGCAGGTAAGGGGTGCAGTCTCTCCGGGTGCAGGAGGTGTCATGCTGAGAACGCTGTCCTGGCAGGTAAGGGGTGCCGGGCTCTCCGGGTGCAGGAGGTGTCACGCTGAGTTCCCTGTCCTGGCAGGTAAGGGGTGCTGGTCTCTCCGGTGTGCAGAGTGTGTCATGCTGAGAACGCTGTCCTGGCAGGTAAGGGGTGCTGGTCTCTCCGGGGTGCAGGGGTGTCATGCTGAGAACGCTGTCCTGGCAGGTAAGGGGTGCTGGTCTCTCCGGGGTGCAGGGGTGTCATGCTGAGAATGCTGTCCTGGCAGGTAAGGGGTGCCGGGCTCTCCGGGGTGCAGAGGGTGTCATGCTGAGAATGCTGTCCTGGCAGGTAAGGGGTGCCGTCTCTCCGGGGTGCAGGGGTGTCATGCTGAGAATGCTGTCCTGGCAGGTAAGGGGTGCCGGGCTCTCCGGGGTGCAGAGGGTGTCATGCTGAGAATGCTGTCCTGGCAGGTAAGGGGTGCCGTCTCTCCGGGGTGCAGGGGTGTCATGCTGAGAACGCTGTCCTGGCAGGTAAGGGGTGCCGTCTCTCCGGGGTGCAGGAGGTATCACGCTGAGAACACTGTCCTGGCAGGTAAGGGGTGCTGGTCTCTCCGGGGTGCAGGGGTTGTCACACTGAGAACGCTGTCCTGGCAGGTAAGGGGTGCCGGGCTCTCCGGGGTGCAGGAGGTGTCATGCTGAAAACGCTGTCCTGGCAGGTAAGGGGTGCCGGGCTCTCCGGGTGCAGGAGGTGTCATGCTGAGAACGTTGTCCTGACAGGTAAGGGGTGCTGGGTTCTCCGGGTGCAGGGGGTGTCAAGCTGAGAACGTTGTCCTGGCAGGTAAGGGGTGCCGGGCTCTCCGGGGTGCAGGAGGTGTCATGCTGAGAACGCTGTCCTGGCAGGTAAGGGGTGCCGGGCTCTCCGGGGTGCAGGAGGTGTCAAGCTGAGAACGTTGTCCTGGCAGGTAAGGGGTGCCGGGCTCTCCGGGGTGCAGGAGGTGTCATGCTGAGAACGTTGTCCTGGCAGGTAAGGGGTGCCGGGCTCTCCAGGGTGCAGGAGGTGTCACGCTGAGAACGCTGTCCTGGCAGGTAAGGGGTGCCGGGCTCTCTGGGGTGCAGGAGGTGTCACGCTGAGAACGTTGTCCTGACAGGTAAGGGGTGCAGTCTCTCCGGGGTGCAGGAGGTGTCATGCTGAGAACACTGTCCTGGCAGGTAAGGGGTGCAGTCTCTCCGGGGTGCAGGAGGTGTCAAGCTGAGAACGTTGTCCTGACAGGTAAGGGGTGCCGGGCTCTCCAGGTGGAGGGGTAGACGCTGAGCGTCTGGGCGTCATGTGCTTCTGCGCTTTGTTTGATCTGATGATTCTCGAAGCAAACATCCCTGACAGATGCTTTAATTAGACTTTAATTGCAGCTGCCAGTCAGGAGACACCCGAGGGCTTCAGCACAGCGCATCCCCGCTGATGAGATCCTGGGAGATACACACTAACTATATATACAGCAAGAGTGTCCTCCTATAGTTTCTATCCTCCTGGGCCCAGGATGGTGGTGAGGACCACCCCTGAGGAGTCTATGTGGCTGATAATGCCATAGCGCTGCTCAGCAATGCTCTCCAATTCTCCTTAAAGTGGACCAAAACCCAGGATTTTGACTATTGTGGGTTTTGGCCTTTGCCTCCGGGGTACCCCGATCTGAGATGCCCCGCTGTGTGAAACCCCCCCAGATTGCCTGAACAAACTCGCCTCTTCCCCGGCCTATGAGGCATGCGCGGCCGATCGTCCAATCAAATCCGCTCGAGTCCCTGCATCCAGGAGCTTGTCTAATTCGTGCGGATTCGAGCGTGCTGGCGGCCGCGTCCCCCGCTACCCTCTAACACAAACACAATGGATTGGAGAGGCTCTGAAGCTGCCTCCCCAAAAGCCCAGAGAAGTGGCCGCACACTCATTTAAAGTTAAAAATTACTACATTTATTAATTCACAAAGCTACACATACCTGAAATACGAGTAACATAAATACCATGTGCATTACACACTATGACCACAATACAATGGAGAACATTGAAACATGCACAAACAAATAATGACTGGAGAGGCAGGGGGAAGGGGGCAGGAAGGGGCTTCTTGGGATTGAATATCAGCTACTATAAAATATGTGCAATGTGGTGCACTAAAATGCCACAACAAGAGTTGGCCTATGCTGGAACAAACCAGATAAAGAGATTGAAAATAGAATATGCCAGTAAATTATCAAGAACTGCGGAACGCTGAGGAGCGTTATTGTGGATCAAAAGTGCAGTGTGCATGAGTGTGCATAAGGCATGTGGCCTCTAATGGGGTGTGCAAAGGAGTCAATCAAATGGCAAGAGGACCAGAAAAAAAGGTGAGTTTATGGGTGACCTCGGAGGTTTCACACAGCGTGGCATCCCGATTTTGGCTTATTGAGTCTTCCTAGATATACATCATAACCTGGCGACCATTTCTGAGGAAGAATCAATGTAAAGTAAAGACTGCTGTATCCGATGGACACCCAACAACAAAATGTGATGCAAAAAGTTTGATTTAGTGCCTAGTTATACAACAGTAAGACAGTGACTGATTACAAAGACAGGTTCATCACAACAATCCAAATCTGATGCACAGACACTAAAGCATACATAAACAGTTAACAGTTAATTAACTGTTTATGTATGCTTATTGTCTGTGCATCAGATTTGGATTGTTGTGTGAATCTCTCATTGGTATATGGCTGTATGCTCTATACTAGAGATGAGCGAACTTCTTGAAAGTTCGATTCGGGCGATTCGCCGAATTTCCCCAAGAAATTCGGGTTCGCCCGAATCGAACTTTCACGAATCGCTCATCTGAAAAAAAAAAAATGCTGGCATGGTGGGAGCGTGGAGGCCGGCGCCGCTCTCAGCTGTCATCAGAGGACGCATCATCAGAGGACGCATCATCAGAGGACGCGTCATCAGAGGGCGCCGGCCTCCACGCTCCGACCATGCAGGTAAGTGTTTGCTTTTTAAAAAAATGCCGGCATGGTGGGAGCGGGCAGGCCGGCTGCGCTGTCAGCGGGCCGGCTTCCGCCGCCCGCTGACAGCGTAGCCGGCCTGCCCGCTCCCACAATGCCGGCATTTTTTTTTTTTTATTTCAGGGAAAATTCGATCGGCACGAACCAAAAAAAATTCGGGTTCATGCCGAATCGAATTTTCCCTGAAATTCGGAGCGAATTCCGGTTCGTCCGAACCGGTTCGCTCATCCCTACTCTATACCTACCCCTGTCGGGCTTTTCCCATATATAAGTGACACAACCTCCAATTAAACAGAACCTGTATTGAACCCAATGCAACCTACTTCCTGTTGGGGTTTCTAAGGGTTGTCTGGCCTCCCTCGCCCAAGGTCTGTCAGTGTTCTGTCAGCAGCTGCTTGAGATCAGATACTAAGAACCACGAGCTTGTACACTAGGTACGGTTCAAAGACTGATCTAAGTTTATTCAGAAATCAATGCATATTTATACAGAATGTCACACACAAAAAATGAGCATTTAGCCCCCACCTTTGTAACATAACTAAAAACCTTCACACATAAAGCTGGCAATAAATCTTGTGGTTCCTGTGTAAAGTATTTTCCTATGCATTTGCTGATAATGGAGTTCAAGGGATTCCCGTGACCTACATGTAGATAAATCACTGAGAGAAGGACATTCCTAAACACTAAAACGTCTGTTAGCTTTATGCTCAGAACACATTACATGTATATCTATATAGCTAAGTTTAATATCAGATTATAGAATACAAAATGGAGTCTTCTTTTCAACATGGCCGCCATTAGGCTAAGCATTTCACCCTTCAAATCCCCTCTTAGATCATCTCTGGATGATCTCCTTAATTCACGTTCTGTGCCTATGGGCTAGGTAAGCCATAAATGTAGCAGCTGGGCTATCTGTCCTACAGCTTGCAATCAGGCACATAATACGTTTGAAGGAAGCATAATAATCACAAAAATGACTACAAGAACATTGATGGCCATATCTCTTAACCATTTGAAAATTCCTCCAAAGTTACCTAAATTACCAAAAGTTCTCCATTTTAAGGCAAAATATCTTTCTCCTCTACCAGAAATCTTATGGAGAAATTAGTCAGGAGTGGGTTAATTAGCGTTATATTCCAGTCAATTGCCTTGTATTGAGCATTATTCGTTTTAAAATAGATCCCACCCTTCTCAGTTGGCTTAGAGATATTAAACTAGGATTGGGCACATGTTTTCTCAATCTTATTAGATTTTCCAACCTTAAAACACCAGTCTGGGTTGTGTTTTGGTATATATATTGGGTGTGAAACATAATCATTCTGCTTTGGCTACTAGCAAAACTCACATTTTTCATTTAGTTGTTATAACTTTGATTAAAGACTTGAGTGAAATTCAAAGGTATAGCTATCAAAGGGACCTGTGATGTTTCAGGGTGTCATTTACTACAGATCCAACACTTGTCATAACCTGATTTCCAGGCATATGCATATTTAATGTAATGTCCTGTGAGTCTTCCACCTTCTGTGAGATAGCAACCCCCAATCTCCACCGCCGCTTCTGCCTATAGCCAAGCCCCCGTTAGCCGGGACGCACGATACGCCTCGCCGGACACGGTTGCCCCCAGGTCTTAAAAGGCGCAAAGGATGCCAGCTCACAGTGAAGATAGAAGGAACACTAGGTTATACTATGGCCAAGGTCATTCACGGGAAATCAGTCCGAAAATACGTCTACTCACAGGGATAAGGCAGAAGAGTAGTCAGATACTAGCCGAAGGTCAAGCCAGGTCAATCTCAAGTACAGCACTGATAAAGTCACACCCTGAGCAGCACTAGCTATAACGAACAACAGGTCAGGGCTAAACTCTATTTAAAAGATGGCTGACCAATAGAAACACTGAGAGAAATAAGAGTAGATGATTGGTGCAACTTTGAACCTGGAATTGATTTGAGAACTGATCCCATGCTTTACCATTCTCTCTCTGACCTACTCTAACTATTTTTTTTCACATCGGGGCCTAACAAATGTGGGTCGAAAATGCATGAAGTAAGCACATATGTTAGTATAAAAATGATAAAGGCAGCTATCAAAAGTTTAGCAATTTCAGTCCCAGAGTTCAACAAAGAAGGTCTGGTCAAGGGCTGGGGCTTCTTCATCTGTTTTTCCGTCTTCGGGGACCCTAGATCCCCCGCATTGGTCATCATTTTCCTGCTTTTCCTGTGCTCTAGGTAGCACGGTCCAACCCTTCTTCTCGAATCCTCTTCACTCTGGATGCATGTATCCACGACTGGTTCTGGTCACTGTGATCACCGTGGCTGGGGCACCAAGGGGGTAGTCTTGCTTCTTTCTGCGATTCAGCTACAGGACCACGACCGCGTCACCTACTTCAAAAGGATGGGTGGTGTCCTGTAAAGAAAAAGAGATGCGAGACAGAGGTGCAAGCCACATTTCTTTAAACATCCAAGATGGCGGCGCCCGTATCCTAAATTCCTGAACAGAGTTGCAGCCCAATGGGGGAAAGAATAATAAGTTAGTGACTAAAAACGTTAAATATATTAATTTCAGATGGTGGGGAACCATTTTTTTAAGAGTTTGGGCTTTTCATGAAATCACGCTGAAGGTCCGGTTTAACATTATCCAAAGTTTTAATCAGCTTCCTCACATATCCTGTATCAGGTCTAAGTCCCCTCTTTCTAACATAAGAAGGCACCCTAACCCAGGGGGTGGGTAATGGTCTTCCCATTAAAACCTTAAATGGTGAATACCCAGTTACTTTAGAAGGGGTCCTAATTACTGACAATGCTACTCCTTGAAGGACCCTTTTTCATTTAGCATAAGTTCCCTTCCCCCCTGTGGCTTTTCTGATTTTTTTCCTTTTTGGTTTTCATTCTTTTAACTATTCCTAAGCTCTGAGGGTGGTAGGGGATGTGAAACTTCCACTCTATCCTGAGGGTTTTCTACTAGATCCTAACATACCTAAAGGATGGGCCATTTGAAATTATCTGCAAAGGGCATCCCCATCTAGGAATAATTTCTTGTGTGAGAATACTTACCACAGTCCTGGCATCTTCCCTTGTCATCACAAAAAGTTCAACCCACCTTGGGAACATATCCACTCTCACTAAAAGGTACTCCTGTCTTTTCCTAATCTAGGCATGTGAGTAAAATCAATCTGTAGATGTGTGAATCGGGTTGTTAGATATGTCAGGTGCTCATGTTTACATGTCGTCTTCCAGCCTCTATGTCCTGCACTATGATATTGGGAAATAAAAAGCGGTGCACTAGCTGTTGCACGGTTTCCCTAGTTTTCACTAGTTTCCCCCTCTTTGCACAAAAGTCCATTCTGGTCTTTGTGCACTCCTACCTTTTTCCACAATTCTCCCTGTCTTCTGTACTAGCATATTTTTGTAAGTCAGTCAAGGTCTAGTCAGGGAGGGGTATTTCTGGTGCTAACATGGGCATTTACATGTCACAATGTAAAGGGTGTGGCCATTTCCACCACCATTGCACACGAGGCCAGGGCTCTGAGACACACATGACCTATACCTGCCTAGGGCACACCTTCGAGGGAAAAAAGAAAAAAAACAGGGCACCTCCATGCGCTTGTGCACGGACCACCTGCCACGGTTTTACATTTTGTCCTTGGCAAATCAGTGAAACATCTTGCCATAATCGGGAAAACCTAACCCGGGGCTGTCACCAAAGCATTTTTCAAATACACAAAAGCATTTCATTTAACCATTTCATTTAACCATTTCAGGGTGTCAGGTTTATCAACATACGTCTGAGCTCTCAATATGCTGTCACATTATGAACAATCTGAAATTGGCGGCAGTAACCAATCATACCAAGGACGGTTAGCGTGTCCTTCTTGGTAAGTGGGCAGGGCAGACCCACAACAGCAGCTACTCTCTCATGGCTCACTTCTCGTATTCCCTGGGAAAGCACAAAACCCAGGTATTCAAACTTTTTCTGACACCATTGCAACTTTTCTTTAGACACTTTATGACCACTTTCAAAAAGACATTTGACAATATTCCTCTCATTCCCCAGGGTGGCCTCCCGATGCAAAACTGCAGAGGAGAAGGCTGTCTGCAGTAGGACGTAACCATGGCCGGGTGTCCAGGCCTTAAGAGTGGCTTGGAGGACTATTTGAAAAAACTACTAACCAATACACATGGCCCTGGGGCAAAAAGTGACCTGAAAGGTGCGTTGTGTCTCCTCATCCACTGGGACGCTTACCAGCCGGTGTCATGAGAAATGGAGGTGAGAAGAGATGGCACAGACACCATCAGGCACTATTGGGGCAGTTGGTGTCACTAGACCACTTATGGGTCTGGGGTTCAGGACAAATCAATGTGGCTTTGTAATGTGTGCAGGGAAAACATCCCACATCCAGTGAGCCCTCAGCCCACAGCTGCGGATCTATGTCCATGTCATCCGTCAAGAGGCAAGAAATCCTAGCCTTCTATATGCTTATCTGGTTAAAGTCTGCATACAACCCCACTTTCCTGTTAATTTTTATTGTGATCTGCCTAGCAGGTCCTTGCCCAGGATGTTAATAGGACACCCTGGAATAAGTCTGAAGCTATGTCTGATTCCCAGTTTAGCCTGGAGGGGGTCAGAAATCAGTAAGGGCGGTGTTGCTGCCAGCTAAGCAGGTTATTTGACATCCTTTAGTCTGTAAGCTCGCAAGGGCAGGGCACTCCTCCCTATTGTCTCCTGTGCTCACAACACTTAGTTTTAACCTGTGGCATCTAATTTTGTATTGTTCTCTGTGCTATATGTTTTACCCTGTCTGTATTCTTAACTTGTAAAGCGGTACGGAAGTTGATGGCGCTATATAAATAAACAATAATAATCATAATCATGCTAGGGAGAGCTGACTGGCTGTGGTGCAGAGGCTGCAAAGTTTAATTATTTCTTCCTCATCATAGGGGTTAATTTAGGGAGATCAAAATCATCCCGCAGCTTCTTTCACTGTCAGTTTCCTTTAAAAACTCAGTCTGATGCTGCTCTATTATCAAAGCGTGGCGCGGGCTGAGCCCCTCGTAAAAAAGCTGTAAATTTCTGCACTTTTCATCTCCATCTGTGACCCCCCCTTCAAACACACATTTCGTTCCTGCCAGTTTGAAACCCATACGCTCCCACAGCATGGAATATCTCTAAAATTATTTTCACATTATCCCAATTCCAAACTGATGTGGATCTTACCAAAGCATCTATGATTTGTTGTTTTACTTTTAAAACATATCTCGGATTCAGATTACCCAGGAAGGTCTGAATAAGAAGCGGTAGCCCATACATCTATGAATCTTTTAAAGAAATCTGAGACAGATACTCTCACTTTCTGTTTATCAGCTATGGCAGTAGACAGAGAAGATTTATGTGGAGAAGCACTCTCAAACCTTTCTAATCTTCCTCATGGTATGCTGACCTTTTTCGGCAGTTGGGAAAGGGGCTTCTATATTAACTCTTTCGGCTAATTTGCTCCTAGTATTTGCAGCGGGACCCCCATAAGAAGTCCAGCTGTCACTTTCACCTAGCTCCTTTTACACTTTGGGTTCCTCTATTCCTAGCTGATAACTTGATCAACAGACAGCTTCTGTCTATCACTGCCCATTTGTTTCCTGACATCAGGGGTTATTAAAACTCTCTTATTAAAACATCTCTTCCTCGGTAAAAGAGGGATAGAGGCTGTTTTTCTTAGGTGGTACATAAGGCCAGGGGACCTTAGTTTTAGGCCTAGACTTTTGTTTACATTTTAAATTTGTTCCTAGCTTGTGTTCCAGGGCATGAAATCCAGGGGACTCTTTTGTCTCCTGAATTGGATGTCCTTTTGGCACTTTTAGTTATCTTTCTAAACCAATAGGGAGCATATTCTAGCCAGTTTTCACCTCCCTTCTTCATAAAATCTTTATCCCAATTTTGGTAATAGGGGAACGCCTATTGATCACCCAAACATAAATCTTTAATCATTATATCCATGAAAAACTTGTCATTATCTCCAACCTGTGGGAATGGACTGGAGCTACCCATGGATTTACATAATAATCAGGCGTTGATATTCTAATTACAAATTTCTTACAAGTTTCCCCTTATCAAAGGTTTAGATTTGCTATCATTCTTCCCATATTAAACAGTAATTCAAGGCGTGCTTACCTTCACACCTATCAGTAACAGTGGTTTAAGGTGTGCTCACCTTCACACCTATCAGTCCCACACAACAAAGACAAATTATCTTACACTTCTATGCGACAGAGAAGAAAAAGCAAAAGTTTGGGACAGAACACTGAACACCTTGTCAGGGAGCCTTTTATCTAGTAGCGCTACTCTTATTTTCCTTAGGGCACTTCTCAGAGTCCCTTTTTCTCTTAGGGCACTTCTCAGAGTCCCTTTTTCTATTAGGGCACTTCTCAGAGTCCCTTTTTCTCTTATCTGTCTCTCGGGACAGTTTCTAACCCTTTCAATTTACCCCACTAGGTTCTTAATTGGTCCACCCTATGGCAGAGGTCTCGGTAAGTGAAAATATGAATCCACCTACCTAGACTTGCACGGCGGATCCCACCCGCTGCCACCATTGATTGTTGGGGTTTCTAAGGGTTGTCTGGCCTCCCTCGCCCAAGGTCTGTCAGTGTTCTGTCAGCAGCTGCTTGAGATCAGATACTAAGAACCACGAGCTTGTACACTAGGTACGGTTCAAAGACTGATCTAAGTTTATTCAGAAATCAATGCATATTTATACAGAATGTCACACACAAAAAATGAGCATTTAGCCCCCACCTTTGTAACATAACTAAAAACCTTCACACATAAAGCTGGCAATAAATCTTGTGGTTCCTGTGTAAAGTATTTTCCTATGCATTTGCTGATAATGGAGTTCAAGGGATTCCCGTGACCTACATGTAGATAAATCACTGAGAGAAGGACATTCCTAAACACTAAAACGTCTGTTAGCTTTATGCTCAGAACACATTACATGTATATCTATATAGCTAAGTTTAATATCAGATTATAGAATACAAAATGGAGTCTTCTTTTCAACATGGCCGCCATTAGGCTAAGCATTTCACCCTTCACTTCCACTATGTGATTAACCTGTCTTTGTAATCAGTCATTGTTTTACTGTTGTATAACTTGGCACTAAATTTAATTGAACACCTTTTTGCATCATATTTTGTTGTTGTGTGTTCATCGGATACAGCAGTCTTTACTTTACATTGATTCTTCCTCAAAAACGGCCGTCAGGTTATGATGTATATCTAGGAAGGCTCAATAAGCCAAAATAGGGATGCCACGCTGTGTGAAACCTCCCAGGTCGCCCGGATGTTCATCGATTACAGCAGTCCTTACTTTACATTGATTATTTATGACCTGTGCTGTGAGCAGACACAGGTAGCTATACCCTGAACCGCGTCCTGTTATTCGCGTTTTTACTTGCTAAGATCATTGCACTTGGAGTACAAATGTAACCTGACCTATTGTGAATAATTGTTTTTGAGGAAGAGCCACGAGGGCTCGAAACGGCCGTCAGGTTATGATGTACATCTAGGAAGGCTCAATAAATATGCGAGTCACTCCATGATAGGGATGAACAGTTTAAGACAACATGGCTGCCCTGGCTAATGTTCCGGGAATTGGAGCGGTTTAGGGCCCTGTTTGGCCAATAGGCCCCCAGGTTGTGTCCACGCCGATACACACGAGACGAGAAGGAGGGCCACACCCATGATATTGGCGTGCCCCTCGCTGAGGGGGATCTGCTGCATGGTTCTCTGCTTGCCATTTCCCCCCCCCCTATCTGTTAGCCCCCCCCGGGTGACTCTTACATGTCCCTCCCAACCCTCCCCCCCCCCCCGTGTTAAGCAGGGGCCGGAGAGAGGGGCTCCCGGGCAAGCCAGAAAAGAGAGGTGGAAGAGCCTTCTAGAACTTAGAAGCATAAAGGTATTTATAACACCGAGATTATATCCAGCACTCTCGTTGGGGGCTATAGAATATATATAATATAGATAATATATGAATCGTAGCTATAAGATGGCAGAATATGTGCATGATATAGACGTGTGACCAGGTCCTCCGTATCTCCCCCTTTTGCCTTCAATATTGTGTGCACTTGTTGTTTTGTATTTTAGAGGGGAAAAAAGCTTCTCTCGCCAGTGACACTTCAAATATAAAGGACGGGGCCACAGCGAGACCCAGCACATACAATTACAGAACCTCGATACTATAATAAGGTAAACAAACCTGAAACCCTACTAGATGATACCAAACTCCTACCAACTATATGCACAAGATTTTTAAGGCAATTTACACTGATGAAGCAATGTACCGTGAAACGCGTCTGTAAACAGCCATGTTCAATACCTCTCACTTGCTACAAACTGCATACTTGCTACAATTTGGTACCCATGCCTACAGCTACTAAGGATCTCTACTTATCTGTGATAACATGTATATCTGCTACAACTTATTTATTTATAGCAAATTGTGATGTGTTGAGTAAAATAAATGTTTCTGAACCACTAATTGTTAACCGAAAAATATTGTACATTGTTTTCCTGCATACCTACTCGCCACTTATGGATACAAAAATAACATATTATTATAATTGATATCGCTTTGAGAGGAGAATAAAGGGACATCCTCCCCCCCCTTTTTGTTGTATTGTACTTTAAAAATGCTTAAATAAAGAATATTTAAAAAATAAATAAATATGGGAGTTCGGTGGATACATGTTATCTGTTTGTCAATCCTTTGTTAGTTACTTGTATTATCAAGATGGTTCATGAGTTACAATATAAGAGTTTACATTGTGTGCAATAAGTTGGAACTGGGAACTTGTGCAATATGTTACTGTGGAGTTGGTGCAATATAATGTGGCTATAACTACAATTAGCTTTATTCTTATGTATTCTGTATGATTCATTTTTTGTTAAGGATTGCGCTATGCACTTAGTGATATATTTTCCAAGGCTCTTATAATCAGGTTTTGTCAATGAAGACGCTAAAATGATTGTGGATGGAATAAATTATTGGTGGAGTGAATTTTACAATCTAATAAAACTGCATTAAAATAAAATTATAGTGCACCACAGAGATACTAGTTGGTAGGGAGTGCTCACCTACAACTTAGACTCAATGCAGAAAAAAGTAGCAGTTGCGACTAACAGCCACAACAGCCACAAATAAGGGAGCACCACCAACAAAGAAATTCTAGTTTAGAAAATCGTTTTAATTGAGTAAAAACTAAAAAACACTTTAAAAACACATATACACATCAAGACATTTAAAACCAACCACTGACTACCCCAGTCCTGTCTCACCTCATAGTGACCCACAGAAAACAAAATGGGTAACCCAAATGTGGAGGACCCATGTGAAACATTGCAATGTTACTGCTGGCAAAACACAGCTATCAATGTAATTTTTTTGTGCCAGCACAAAAGATAATTATGCTAATAATAAATGAAAAGAAAACCCCTATGTGGAATATCTAAAGCAATAAGTGCACGTGAGAAATATATTCAGTCACCTGCAGAGCAATGACCAAAATGTGTTACAATGCATTGGCTAAAAGTCTATTCAAACAAACAAATGAAACTTATAACGTTCTCTCAAAACCTAATCCAATGAAAATGCTATTACACAAAATATCTGTCAGCATTGTAACCAATGTGTAATCAAGTAAAGCAGCGGATGAATCATGACTCAGTGATTGACAATACAAGTGTTACAATACAGTAATAATGTGTTACAATACATTGGCTAAAGTCTATTCAAACAAACAAACAAATGAAACTTATAACGTTCTCTCAAAACCTAATCCAATGAAAATGCTATTACACAAAATATCTGTCAGCATTGTAACCAATGTGTAAGCAAGTAAAGCAGTGGACGAATCATGACTCAGTGATTGACAATACAAGTGTTACAATGAAAGAAATAATGTGTTACAATACATTGGCTAAAAGTCTATTCAAGCAAACAAATGAAACTTATAACATTCTCTCAAAACCTAATCCAGTGAAAATGCTATTACACAAAATATCTGTCAGCATTGTAACCAATGTGTAAGCAAGTAAAGCAGTGGACGAATCATGACTCAGTGATTGACAATACAAGTGTTAGAATACAGTAATAATGTGTTACAATACATTGGCTAAAGTCTATTCAAACAAACAAACAAACAAATAAAACTTATAACGTTCTCTCAAAACCTAATCCAATGAAAATGCTATTACACAAAATATCTGTCAGCATTGTTACCAATGTGTAAGCAAGTAAAGCAGTGGACGAATCATGACTCAGTGATTGACAATACAAGTGTTACAATGAAAGAAAGAAATCAAAAGTGCAAAGCCAGGTCACAGATACATAGGCCTTGATTCAATAAAGGTAGAAAAAAATTCTCATGCTAGTAAAAAATTCAATTCATGAGAAAAAAGCCTGAGAATTTCACTGTTACTGAATCACCAGATAGGAAAACAATGAAAGTCAATGGCAGCTTTTACTGCAGTGTAGAACGCAGTAAACATTTCTCTACTTTTCTTAGGAGTAAAAAAGTGCCATTGACTTTCATTGTTTTCCTAGATGGTGATTCAGTAACAGTGACATTCTCAGGCTTTTTTCTCATGAATTGAATCTTTTACTACCATGAGAATTTGTTTCTACCTTTACTGAATCAAGGCCATTGTTAGCAATCCAAACTAAAGCAACACATGCCCCTCGATTCAAAGAGCCAAAGTTAATTGATTTCGTATCGAGAATCGTAAGTTTGGGTGGGTGTTTGTCATTTTTTCTTGTTTTTTTGGCCATTTCGTATTCGCACGATCGTTCGCGCATAGACGTATATGAACATACGCATTTCGTACGAGAATCGTATAATTTGCGTTAGTTCGTGTGTTTTTCCCGTCCAAATCGTATTATTTGCGTCCGATCCTATTTTTTACGTCCTTCACATGGGCTTGCGCCCAATTCAGAGAGGTGATTGCTAATTGTTTTGAAGCCCATTAAAGAGCTGCTTTACGAAATGTTTGCCGGCAGCTATTTGGCCTCGGGAGTAGGATGGAGCGGAGCGAGTTTGTGGCACATCAAGGGCTTATGCTTTTTGGCATTGAGTTGATCGAGATGTCTGAGAGCAGATTGCCCCTGCGTCGTCGCATGAACATCGATAGCATGAATGATGTTGAGCTGTTCGAGCTGACCAGGCTTAATCGCGCTTCCCTCCATAAATTATATAGTGAGCTGCGGCCATGGTTAGCCCGCACCACAAGGAAGGGGCATGCAATTTCAGGTATGACCAAGATGCTTGGCTGCCTGCAATTTTTGGCGAACGGCTCGTTCCAGAGGCTGGGTGCCCTCTCTGTGGGGATGTCACAGCCTACGCTGAGCCGCGCACTGTCTAAATTTTTGGAAGGCATGGCTGCCATAACTCAAAAATATATTTATTTTCCTGATGATATGGCAGCCAGAAACGCCATTAAGCTTGGGTTTTATAATGTGGCCGACATGCCCAACGTTATTGGTGCAATTGACTGCACACATGTGGCACTCGTACCTAGGGCAGCCGACGAGTATATATATAGGTATTGAGATTGGTTATTATGTTGCCCAACGTGTCATGTCACCTGTTTTCCTTTGCGGCAGCATATTTGTTTATCCCTCATTTGTGTAGCTGCTTTATCTAGGCTTTTCATTAGTCTTTCCCAATAGAGTGCAGACATGTTTTGTGGTTAATTTATTAGTTTGGGTCAAATATCAATTACCCTTTTTGTATGTTTTTGCCTTAAGGAATCGTAAAATGGGACACTCACTTAATGTCCAGGCCGTGGTTGGTCCGGATATGCGGTTTATGAGTGTCCTTGCCGGCTACCCCGGATCGTCCCACGACTCCTATATCCTCCGGCGATCTGGGTTGTTTCGGAGATTTGAGGCAGGTGAATTTTCGGGCGCATGGCTGCTTGGTAAGTGTGTCCTATTTGTGTGTTATTAAATGTGGCATTAATCTTGTATTTGTTGATATGTTTGTTTTTGAAAACTTTACATAAGCGTCCAACTGCCTTTTTCTTGGCTCATATATTAGGAACTTACCAAAAAAATGCTTGTCTCGCTTTGGCCTTCAGAATGTTTTCCCTTTAGTTAGGATGTCTGTAAGTTCCTTGTGCCTAAATATATTGGTTTGGAGTTTATACCCAAGGATCTTTGACCTTTGGCTCCTTTTGTACTATTGGTCTTTAAATGTCAAAGTGGACTTAAACTGCATACATTGTAGTTTCCAGAGAAATGTGGATAGGCCCTCAGCAGCATCCTAATTGTAACATGTCTGAAAACTACAAATATATGTAAAATACAAATACCCTTGGCCGTGCAGATGTTTGTTAATTAATTGGTATATAGAAGTGCCATTTTTATTTAGGTTATACCTTAGTGCAATTTTTGGGGGCCCTAATGTGCCCTGTTTTTTTTGGGGAACACTTTACCTTACATCATTATGATATCTGTGAAATTTTTGGTGTTGGTTGTGTTGCCTTTTTAATTTTGATTACATTTAATTCTCTGTTTAAGGTGATTCCGGGTACCCACTTCTACCCTGGCTCATGACGCCTGTGCTGCGGCCCCAGGATGCCTCTCAGGAAGCGTATAACCGTGCGCATCGCAAGACCCGGGCTGTTGTGGAGAGGGCCTTTGGTCTGCTGAAGACACGTTTTCGTTGCCTTGACCATACTGGGGGGGCCCTGCAATATGATCCCAAGAAAGTGATCGACATTATAATGGCATGTGCTGTTTTGCACAATTTTGCCATCATGGAACGTGTCCCACGTTATGTGGACAGCCTGCCCTCTTCAGCCGTCGAGGATGAAGTCGAGAATTTTGAGGGGCCCCCCAGTGAGTCTGGCCAATCTGTTCGAGCCAACCTGATCAGCCAGCATTTTACTTAACTTTTTTCCCTGTCTCACCATTCTGTATGTCTGTGTTATCCTTTTTGTTACATATGTTGTTTTGCCGTAATGTGGCATTACCTCTAAGTAAAACATTTAGACCTTAATTGTTGCCTAATGTATTTCATGTAGTTTCCTTAGCTTTAGCTTTGCATTGTTACACCTCTTCAAACCCAAATGATCTGGTTTAGCCCAAGCTGTTAAAAATGTCTTCCCACTAAAAACGCCACAAGTATTGTAAGTGATTTTTTTTTTTTACTTTGAAAAGGAAAAATTATAGTGCTTAACAGAAATCATTCCACATACATCTGTGGTTACAAATGGATAACATTACAAAAAAACATCGAGCACATCTACACCTGGAAGTGAGTGGCACAACCAAACAAGGACACCCAGTCCAAAGGCCAGCCTAGTCCAGTCATTAATATTGCCTGTGCCCAGGGATATTTGGGCATGGCCATAATGTCACACAAACATGTCTGCAAACAGGAGGAGCACCAACCAAATACATAGGTAAAGCCATAAGTGGCCAGATACACTCCACATAGACCTATGGCATTGGCTAGTGGCCTTAAGCATTACTCTAAGGAGCTATATGGGAGCAAATACAAAACACAACCTGCCAGAGCAACACAAAATGGATTGTTTGAAACCTCAAAGGACAAGTAAATACAGTGGGGGTTAAGAGAAAAGATGTCCCACACACCCATGGCTTAATAGGGTGGCTGCCCATAATACCCAGGTGGAGGTCCAGGTGGAGGTCCATGTGAATGGGACCTAGCCTGGGCCATGGCAGCATTGTGAATTTGAAACTGCTCCACAATGTTTCTCTGCATATTGGTCATCTCAGCCATGGCTGACTGGATGCCATTACTTGCATTGGCCACGTTGCTGTTGAGGGTACGCAACTCCGCGAGGATGCCCTGTAGACTGGTATGGATGTTGACCATGTCGGCATGCCTTTGCTCACGCTCTGTAACGAGCTGGGCGTCATAAGAGTCCCTTTGTTGGGTCCATAATTGAAGCAGGGCACTCTGCCTCCCCTGGGAAATTGTGGGGCGGCGTAATGGCGTCCGCCGCACAGTTACCCTGGCTCTTGGGCGTGCCCTGCCGCGTGGTGTCGTACCCTCAACAGCAACCGGCCTGCTTTGCAAATCCTCAGCAGCAGAGTGAACACTGGGGACTGTAGTGTCAGTCTCCCCATGTGCAAGCACAATGGATGGAGATTCACTCTGCTGCTGAGGATTGGCCAGAGAAACATTATGGAGCAGTTCCAAATTGGGACCCAGGGGGAGTTCATCCGACGTGCCCTGTACGGAGACATCATCATCTTCCTCCATGTCCTGGATCTCTTCCATGAGTGTGCGGGTCTGTAGGGACATATAAAAAAAAAAAGGCTAAGTTTGCGTCCAAATTTTGGATTTCAACAGTTTAACACATTCTTAAGCACTTGTTAGTATTTATGCTACTAAATTAACTTACCGAAAATCTCTGATCTGGGCTCCTATGCTGTACGGACCTGGTAGGCATAACCAAACTGGGGGGTGAGTTTACCCTTGCTGAGGGATCATGCTGGGCTGAAGAAGAGAAAAACAAACCACGTAAACACACACACATAACCTTTTTTTGGATAGGTAATCAAATATAGCTCTATTTGTAATATTATTCAACTCTAGAGCAATGGTGACCTTTGTTCAAACACACGCAAGTTTACATAGGTGCAATGGCTCTGAAAAACTGCTAACTGACCTCAGTTCTAAGTCAGGAAGTGTACCCAGTCAGCATACAACTTTCAACGCACATTTTTGGATTTAGACTACCATTCGCTAGGTCCGTGGTACTAAAACAATTGTTGTAAAGGCCCATTTCAAGGTATGTGGTGAGAGGTGAATGTCTGGCCATGGTGCTGACGCAGGGGGTGTCTAGTTAAAAATAAATACACTGGTGGAGGGGCTGGAGATTTCAAAGTGCCAACTAATAAAGGCTGCTTGCCCTTGCTGGGCTGGATGGGCCAGAGCTGAGGGGACAGGGATTGGATGGCTAAAGGGGGGAGTTAACGTATTGATGGTGATGGGATGGATGGAGCCAATCGGTTACAAATGTATGGGGCTTATGTGGGGGGGGGGCATGGGGGGACTGTGGCAGATGGGCCAGAGCAGGGGCAGCGGGACACGATTGTGGCCAGATAAATTGTTACAAAGTTACTGTGTACCTTGCAATGCCACTTCCTGTGCAGTACTTCATATTGCAATGCTATGTTTCAGGGAGCCATGACATTGGGCAGGAGACCAACCACTACATCGCCGATCAAGGGGGCAGCTCTGAGCACGTCAACACAGAAGTAACTGAGTGCAGGGCTGTCTGGGCAGGGGTCCTTGAATGTGGTGGCAAGGTCCGCATTGGGACCCCGGGCTGCCAGTTGAGTCTCGCTGCTCTAGGTCAGATATGTTTGTGGGTGGCTAATTAAATTGTTAACTCAAACACAACTCACACAATCAAAAGGCAACCCATACATAATGATGTGTGTTTTGTGATTGATTCCAAATATCTCACTTATCTTGCGAAACTTCATGACTTTAACAATCCAATTGGACATTTGAACTTTGCCATAATGGCTGTGGGCCTAAATGTGTGATTCCCAGGGACAAAAAGAGGACACAAACAGCCACAGTAGTGCGAGGCCAAGCAAGGCAAACCATAGGGGCATCCCGTTATCTTGTTACTAGTGAACTGTAGATTATTTAGCAAACAGGCAAACATGCAGATTTAAGAGTACTCACCGTGGGTACGGGTCGGTGAGTCTGTGTCCCTTAGACCAGCATGTCCACCGACCGCGACCGGATGGAGAAGTCCAAGCACAATCTCCTCAGCAGGGGTAAACTCCAATTTAGATGGAAAGCCACCTCCAGTTTTCATGCTGAAAAGAGAAAATCGTTTGGTACTCAGAAAAGGTGCATACAGTACATCCAAAACATTATATTTAGCGAAAACATTTATTTACCTGTAATTATGCCTTTTAATTTCTTTTTGCCGTACAGCATACTTCAGATCAGAGATTTTCTTCTGAATTTGGGACACATCTTTCCTCTCTTCCCCCGCTGCATTTACTTGTCGGAGGATGGTTTCAAACAATTCCATCTTGCGCTGCTTGGTGGTGTGTTTGGATTTGCTCCCATATAGCTCGTCATAGTATAATGTAAGGCCACTAGCCAATGCCATATTTTGGTCATGGGAGAATCTCCCACTCAACTGGCCGCGGCGCAATGTGCGGCCAGATGGTTGGCTTGGCTGCTCCTCCATGTGTGCAGACACATGTGGTGACATTATGGCCTGGGGCTGGGTAGGGGAATGGCCGGATTGGTGGCTTCCCAATGACTGGACTGGACTGGCCAAGGGACTGGGTGTTCTTGCGTGGCTGGCCACCGAACTTCCAGGTGTAGATGTGGTCATGGTTGCAAATCGGGGCCCTCTTGGGGGGCTAGGTTCCCGGCTGGTGCCAGGTCGGGGGCTCTGTTCCCGGCTGGTGCCAGGTCGGGGGCTTCTGGCCCTGGATTGGGTTCGGCGGGCCCTGTAGGGGCTTCTGGCCCTGGATGGGGTTCTTCTGGCCCTGTAGGGGCTTCTGGCCCTGGATTGGGTTCGGCGGGCCCTGTAGGGGCTTCTGGCCCTGGATTGGGATCTGCGGCCTCTGGCTGGGCTTCTGGCCCTGGATTGGGTTTGGCGGGCCCTGTAGGGGCTTCTGGCCCTGGATGGGGTTCTTCGGGCCCTGTAGGGGCTTCTGGCCCTGGATTGGGTTCGGCGGGCCCTGTAGGGGCTTCTGGCCCTGGATTGGGATCTGCGGCCTCTGGCTGGGCTTCGTGCCCTGGATTGGGTTCGGCGGGCCCTGTAGGGGCTTCTGGCCCTGGATTGGGATCTGCGGCCTCTGGCTGGGCTTCGTGCCCTGGATTGGGTTCGGCGGGCCCTGTAGGGGCTTCTGGCCCTGGATTGGTTTCTGCGGCCTCTGGCTGGGCTTCGTGCCCTGGATGGGGTTCGGGCCCTGGATGGGGTTCGGGCCCTGGCTGGGCTTTGTGCCCTGGATTGGGTTCTTCGGCCTCTGGCTGGGCTTCGGGCCCTGGATGGGGTTCGGGCCCTGGATGGGGTTCGGGCCCTGGCTGGGCTTCGTGCCCTGGATGGGGTTCTTCGGCCTCTGGCTGGGCTTCGGGCCCTGGATGGGGTTCGGGCCCTGGATGGGCTTCGGGCCCTGGCTGGGCTTCGTGCCCTGGATGGGGTTCTTCGGCCTCTGGCTGGGCTTCGGGCCCTGGATGGGCTTCGGGCCCTGGCTGGGCTTCGTGCCCTGGATGGGGTTCTTCGGGCTCTGGCTGGGCTTCGGGCCCTGGATGGGGTTCGGGCCCTGGATGGGCTTCGGGCCCTGCTGCGGGGCATGGGTTTCCGAACTGCCCTACTTGAAGGCATGGCCGGTGTGGGCTCACTTGTGCTGCCTGTTCTGGGGGCAGAGGTGGTGGGTGCTGCAGTTGCCAGCTTTTTGGCTGCAGGGGCACGGGGCTTTGGGCCCCTTTTTTTGGTACCTGAGGGTCCAGGGTCCCTTGGTGGGGCCGAGGTGGGAGTCTTGCCTCTCAGTTTTCGCCGACCTTGCTGGGACCTTGTTGTGGGGCCCTCCGCGGTCTTGCTTTGCTGGGGTCGCTTGCTCATCGCCTTTTTCGGTGCCATCGTACACAAATGCTCAAAGAGAATGAGCTTTGGGTGCAGGGACCTTTAAATAATGAGCCCAGCGTGTGACGCCTATGCGCACGACTACGCGCTCGTACGAACGTACGTTCGAGCGGAACCAGGAAACCGCTGGGGTTTCACTTATCTGCTGCCTGGAAGAAGACTAAAGATGGCGCCCACTATCTTCACCCGTCAACAGGAAGAGATCCTCATGCTGGTAAGTGGCTGCCTGTGCATTTTAATCGAATAGTCAATGATGGCCTAAATGTAAATGATGCGTTTTGAACTAGTTTGGGGTCTCTTAATGTTTAATCACTGGCTCCTCACACTTCATCCTCAAGGGCCGAGCCTGGCCACGTTTTCAACTGTCTATGCTGATGTCCTAATTCGGCCAATTGCTCCGGCTTAGCAACAGTTAATTAACCTGTGGAGTAGCGGGGCGAGCTGGCAAACCTGGCCTGTCTCGGACCTTGATGCGGATGTTTGAGGAACACTGTTTTCCTAAGCCATAAAAACACAACGGGAAGCCACACACGTGGTCCAAAAGGCTAAGCATTAGGCTACATCTTGGATGTTTAAACCATCCTAACATGCCATAGATGCAGGTGGCCTGATTCTTGATGTTGGCTATTATCTGTATGTACATGGTGTGTGATACATATAACATAAGACCAGACTGTCAATCACAGTCAACGTCCTCTTTAAGGCACTCCCCAAAAATGGCTGCCACTCGAAATGTGTGTGTTAATGACATTAAATTCTCAACTTGTGATGCAACACATATGGGTCTGTGTGTAAAAGTAAAAGCTCTGTGTCCATTATGTTTTTCAGATCATGCTTCAGCGCCGGTATGACTTCGCGCCCAATGTGTGCGAGAAAAGGGACATCGCCCGGGAGATCATTGCGGAAATACACCGTGTGACCAGCACCACCTTCACTCACACCCAGATAATGCAGCATTGGTCGGACCTGAAACGTCTGCACATGCCCCGGGTGCGGAGGTATTTTGGGATCCATTTCCCAAGTAAGTACAAAGCAATAGCATGGTATATGTTCCAAATGTCTAAGTTATGCCTTTATTTATAATGACTTTTCTTTGGTAGTGTTGGAAATGGATTTCAGAATTCGCCGCACCCGGAGACGTACAGGCCGACCAGTGCTGCATGACTCTGCATCTGTGAGTGAAGGTGGTGGATCTCCCGGGCGACGGACCTACCCCTCCTCTGTGGCCTCCTCAGACCAGCCCCTGGACCTTACCACAGAGGAGGGGCCCAACCGCGTGGGCGTGGAGTCATACCTGGCCAGGCATGGGGAAGGCTCTGGTATGTCACTCTTCATGTATAGGCACAAAGATATACATGGCAGGCCAAAAACTAAGTTATCCTTTATTATGTATTTGTAGAAGCTTCTGGAGCGGGTGAGATAGTGGAGGAGGAGGCAGCAGAGATGCTTGAAGTCGATCCTGGCGAAGGTGAGTGATGTCAGCCAGACTGGGAGCCAGATATGTGGGGAATAGTGACTCTATACAAGTACTAACCAAATGTCACATGTTTCTCCAGGGACTTCTTCACAGCATAGCCAGGACCAAGGGCAGCCTGTTGGCCCCAACCAGCCATCTGTCGGCCACCAACTCCGTAAGTCTCCATGCCATTATTCATATTAATGTTTGCTTAGCTAATAACACACACATAACTAAAGGCGTAGCCAATGTGTAGTTCACACTTTCATGTGGGCACTTCGTTAGCTTAAAGAGGACCCTAACTAGTATTAAGAACCAAAGAATTAGCCATCACACTGTACCTACAGATTAGAAACATGGAAAAACACCCTTCACCCATCTAATGCATGTTATTAGACTGAACAAAACCAATATTGGGGAATATGGAATGCACAATATTCACAGGCAGCATGGGATACAGATTGTAAAAAGGAAGGTGCTGCCATGCATTGTGTGAGTGATGACCTTTCCCTCAACCCAGCTATGCTCTGGATTCCCAACGCACCACTGTAACCTACTCCCCTGTACTTTATCCAACTCTCCACTCCTCATTAAGTGTTATGCTTCAGAGTCCAGATGGCGGCGCTGTAATCCCCAAAAAACCCTAAATAACTTTGAGGTGGTGCAGAATCATTTGTGAATAGTTTTTGGTTTTCATTAAATAATGTTGCAGGTCCGGTTTAAGGAGTTTAAACACTTACCTGTGGGAAATGCATTAACTGTATCCCTTTGAAGAAGGACATATGTCATGCATTTACATGTATTTGATTAACCCTAAATCTATTTCCAGCATACAAACCGGTCTGGGACTCCTATTTATGTTTATTTCTCTATTGGTTACAGGGATGATCCCCCAAACCTTGGCTGGAAAAAAAAAAAGAATGAAGGAGTTGGTGGCCGCTAAAGGGTTTAGGTAAGTTTGAGGGACCGAGAAATGAAGTTGGATGCAAGCGCTAAGGGGTTTAGGTAAGTTTTAGGGACCGAGAAATGAAGTTGGATGCAGGCGCTAAGGGGTTTAGGTAAGTTTGAGGGACCGAGAAATGAAGTTGGATGCAAGCGCTAAGGGGTTTAGGTAAGTTTGAGGGACCGAGAAATGAAGTTGGATGCAAGCGCTAAGGGGTTTAGGTAAGTTTGAGGGACCGAGAAATGAAGTTGGATGCAGGCGCTAAGGGGTTTAGGTAAGTTTGAGGGACCGAGAAATGAAGTTGGATGCAAGCGCTAAGGGGTTTAGGTAAGTTTGAGGGACCGAGAAATGAAGTTGGATGCAAGCGCTAAGGGGTTTAGGTAAGTTTGAGGGACCGAGAAATGAAGTTGGATGCAAGCGCTAAGGGGTTTAGGTAAGTTTGAGGGACCGAGAAATGAAGTTGGATGCAGCCGCTACGGGGTTTAGGTAAGTTTCTGGTTGAGGGTGCGCATGCGCAAGATCTTATAAACATACGAACGCACGAATCTAAGAGGCCAAAAACCAATGAAAAGCTATATAGTTACATAGTTATATAGTTACATAGTTATATAGTTACATCGTTATATAGATAGATAGTTACATAGTTACATAGTTACATAGTTACATAGCTATATAGTTATATAGTTACATAGTTATATAGTTACATAGTTATATAGTTACATAGTTACATAGTTATATAGTTACATAGTTACATAGTTATATAGTTATATAGTTACATAGTTATATAGTTACATAGTTATATAGTTATATATTTACATAGTTATATAGTTACATAGTTTCATAGTTTCATAGTTATATAGCTATATAGTTACATAGTTATATAGTTACATAGTTTCATAGTTTCATAGTTATATAGCTATATAGTTACATAGTTATATAGTTACATAGTTACATAGTTATATAGTTACATAGTTACATAGTTACATAGCTACATAGTTATATATTTACATAGTTATATAGTTACATAGTTACATAGTTTCATAGTTATATAGCTATATAGTTACATAGTTATATAGTTACATAGTTACATAGTTATATAGTTATATAGTTACATAGTTACATAGTTATATAGTTACATAGTTATATAGTTACATAGTTATATAGTTACATAGTTATATAGTTACATAGTTACATAGTTATATATTTACATAGTTATATAGTTACATAGTTACATAGTTTCATAGTTATATAGCTATATAGTTACATAGTTACATAGTTATATAGTTATTACGTTATATAGTTACATCGTTATATAGATAGATAGTTACATAGATACATAGTTATATAGTGATATAGTTACATAGTTATATAGTTATATAGTTACATCGTTATATAGATAGATAGTTACATAGATACATAGTTATATAGTGATATAGTTACATAGTTATATAGTTATATAGTTACATAGTTATATAGCTATATAGTTACATATTTACATAGTTATATAGCTATATAGTTACAGTTATATAGTTACATAGTTATATAGCTATATAGTTACATAGTTATATATCTATATAGTTACATAGTTATATAGCTATATAGTTACATATTTACATAGTTATATAGCTATATAGTTACATAGTTATATATCTATATAGTTACATAGTTATATAGCTATATAGTTACATATTTACATAGTTATATAGCTATATAGTTACAGTTATATAGTTACATAGTTATATAGCTATATAGTTACATAGTTATATAGATATATAGTTACATAGTTATATAGATATATAGTTACATAGTTATATAGTTATATAGTTATATAGTTACATAGTTATATAGATATATAGTTACATAGTTATATAGATATATAGTTACATAGTTATATAGTTATATAGATAGATAGTTACATAGTTATATAGATAGATAGTTACATAGTTAATATGGTTGAAAAAAGACCATTAAGTTCAACTAAGGGTGTTGGGTTCGGGAAAGTTATTTTTTATTTTATAGGGGAAGATATTTATTTTATTTTTTGTTTTTTTTTACTGATAACTGCTAATAGTAACTGATAATGTTATTTTCTTCTAAATAAGCATCTGATCCTTTTTTGAAGCTGTCAGCGGTTGATGCTGTAACAAGCTTCTGTGGGAGGCTAGTCCACAGATTTATAGTTCTTATGGTAAAAAACGATTGTCGCCTCCGGAGATTAAATTTATTTTTTTCCAATCGAAGGCAGTGCCCCCTTGTCTATAGAGAAGATTTTACCTGAAATAGTGCTTCCCCCATATTTTTTTTATTGGCCATTTATATATTTATACAAGTTACTCATGTCCCCCCTCAATCGTCTCCTCCCAAGACTAAACAGATTTAATTTTCGGAATCTTTTCTCATAACTAAGATCCTTCATTCCTCTTATTAGTTTGGTGGCTCCTCCTCTCCTCGGGCTCCCCACCAATCAGGATAAGAGGCGGTGCCTGGCAGTCTATAGAGCCAGGCCCCTCCCGCCCCTCTGGCTGTGCCTAAGCCAACCACTCAGATGCGCATTAGTATTTAAGCTGATACCAATGCAGCATTCCTTAAAGTGGACCAACACCCAGGATTTTGACTATCCTGGGTCTTGGTCCACTTCGGTGGGGCACCCCCGATCGGGGTGCCCCGCTGTGTGAAACCCCCCCTAACCCCCCGAAAAACTCACCTCTTTCCGCTCCCAGCGCCGACGTACAAGCCTGGTCCAGGAACGTCTAAGCGGCTGCCGCCGCCGCCGCCTCCCGCGCGTCCCTTCTGACGCTGCGCGCGCCCGCGTCGGCCATTCGCAGACGGCCGGCGCGGGCGCGCGCACTGCTACAGGGGCGCGGGGGAGGCGGCGGCGGTCGGCCGCCGCCGAAGATCAGGTGAGGTTTTTCGGGGGTTTTGGGGGGGTTACACCCCGCGGGACATCCCGATCTCGGATGTCCCGCGGGGTGGGGGGTGATCGGCCCGGGAATCTTATAGATTCCCGGGCCGATCACCCGTGGGTGTTGGTCCACTTTAAAGCAGACCAAAACCCGTATCAGTCAGGAAGTCTCTGGGGCCGGCTGATTCCTTCTCCTGTCCCCCGAGATCACTGTAATGCCAGTGTGGGCGCACTCCCTGTTAGAGGGAAGTGGGGGATGCGTCTGTGAGTGTGCTCGGAGCTGCTGGCATTAGACAACCTGATGTCAGTGGCTCCAAGTGCTCTGATTGGACGAGTGGCAGCACATGCGCCGTAGGGCCGGGAAGAGGTGAGTTGGCTTCGATAATATGGGGGATTTCACACAGTGGGGCATCCCCAATCGGGGGGACCAAAAACCCAGGATAGTCAAAATCCTGGCTTTGGTCCACTTTAATAAAGGGGGCGGGTTATTCCCAACAGGAAACAGGGAACCAATGAGATCGCTGCATAAGTGTCTCACTCAGCGCCCCCAAACTGTCCCCAGGTCCCTGCACAGGTGCTGCTGCTGGGCCTTTACCTGGGGGGAGGGGCACTTACCGCACCTGGCCTCACCTGAGGTCACCTGATGGCAGTTTGCAGTGCCAGGAGTCAGTAATATGAGGAACAGAGGGGCTGCTGACCCCTCACCTGCCTGGCCTCACCTGAGGTCACCTGCTGACAGTTTGCAGTGCCAGGGATCAGTTATGTGAGGAACAGAGGGGTTGCTGACACCTCACCTCACCTGAGGTCACCTGGTGACAGTTTGCAGTGCCAGGGGTCAGTTATACGAAGAACAGAGGGTCTGCTGACCCCTCACCTGCCTGGCCTCACCTGAGCTCACCTGGTGACAGTTTGCAGTGCCAGGAGTCAGTTATACAGGGAACAGAGGGGTCTGCTGACCCCTCACCTGCCTGGCCTCACCTGAGGTCACCTGGTGACAGTTTGCAGTGCCAGGGGTCAGTTATACGGGGAACAGAGGGTCTGCTGACCCCTCACCTGCCTGGCCTCACCTGAGCTCACCTGGTGACAGTTTGCAGTGCCAGGGATCATTTATATGAGGAACAGAGGGTCTGCTGACCCCTCACCTGCCTGGCCTCACCTGAGCTCACCTGGTGACAGTTTGCAGTGCCAGGAGTCAGTTATACAGGGAACAGAGGGGTCTGCTGACCCCTCACCTGCCTGGCCTCACCTGAGGTCACCTGGTGACAGTTTGCAGTGCCAGGAGTCAGTTATGTGAGGAACAGAGGGTCTGCTGACCCCTCACCTGCCTGGCCTCACCTGAGGTCACCTGGTGACAGTTTGCAGTGCCAGGGATCAGTTATACGGGGAACAGAGGGTCTGCTGACCCCTCACCTGCCTGGCCTCACCTGAGGTCACCTGGTGACAGTTTGCAGTGCCAGGGGTCAGTTATACAAAGAACAGAGGGTCTGCTGACCCCTCACCTGCCTGGCCTCACCTGAGCTCACCTGGTGACAGTTTGCAGTGCCAGGAGTCAGTTATACAGGGAACAGAGGGGTCTGCTGACCCCTCACCTGCCTGGCCTCACCTGAGGTCACCTGGTGACAGTTTGCAGTGCCAGGAGTCAGTTATGTGAGGAACAGAGGGTCTGCTGACCCCTCACCTGCCTGGCCTCACCTGAGGTCACCTGGTGACAGTTTGCAGTGCCAGGAGTCAGTTATGTGAGGAACAGAGGGTCTGCTGACCCCTCACCTGCCTGGCCTCACCTGAGGTCACCTGGTGACAGTTTGCAGTGCCAGGGATCAGTTATACGGGGAACAGAGGGTCTGCTGACCCCTCACCTGCCTGGCCTCACCTGAGGTCACCTGGTGACAGTTTGCAGTGCCAGGGGTCAGTTATACAAAGAACAGAGGGTCTGCTGACCCCTCACCTGCCTGGCCTCACCTGAGCTCACCTGGTGACAGTTTGCAGTGCCAGGAGTCAGTTATACAGGGAACAGAGGGGTCTGCTGACCCCTCACCTGCCTGGCCTCACCTGAGGTCACCTGGTGACAGTTTGCAGTGCCAGGAGTCAGTTATGTGAGGAACAGAGGGTCTGCTGACCCCTCACCTGCCTGGCCTCACCTGAGGTCACCTGGTGACAGTTTGCAGTGCCAGGGGTCAGTTATACGGGGAACAGAGGGTCTGCTGACCCCTCACCTGCCTGGCCTCACCTGAGCTCACCTGGTGACAGTTTGCAGTGCCAGGGATCATTTATATGAGGAACAGAGGGTCTGCTGACCCCTCACCTGCCTGGCATCGCCTGAGCTCACCTGGTGACAGTTTGCAGTGCCAGGGGTCAGTTATACGGGAAACAGAGGGGTCTGCTGACCCCTCACCTGCCTGGCCTCACCTGAGCTCACCTGGTGACAGTTTGCAGTGCCAGGGATCATTTATATGAGGAACAGAGGGTCTGCTGACCCCTCACCTGCCTGGCCTCACCTGAGCTCAACTGGTGACAGTTTGCAGTGCCAGGGATCATTTATATGAGGAACAGAGGGTCTGCTGACCCCTCACCTGCCTGGCCTCACCTGAGCTCACCTGGTGACAGTTTGCAGTGCCAGGGATCATTTATATGAGGAACAGAGGGTCTGCTGACCCCTCACCTGCCTGGCCTCACCTGAGGTCACCTGGTGACAGTTTGCAGTGCCAGGAGTCAGTTATATGAGGAACAGAGGGTCTGCTGACCCCTCACCTGCCTGGCCTCACCTGAGGTCACCTGGTGACAGTTTGCAGTGCCAGGGATCATTTATATGAGGAACAGAGGGTCTGCTGACCCCTCACCTGCCTGGCCTCACCTGAGGTCACCTGATGACAGTTTTCAGTGCCAGGAGTCAGTTATATGAGGAACAGAGGGGCTGCTGACCCCTCACCTGCCTGGCCTCACCTGAGGTCACCTGGTGACAGTTTGCAGTGCCAGGAGTCAGTTATGTGAGGAACAGAGGGGCTGCTGACCCCTCACCTGCCTGGCATCACCTGAGGTCACCTGGTGACAGTTTGCAGTGCCAGGAGTCAGTTATGTGAGGAACAGAGGGGCTGCTGACCCCCCACCTGCCTGGCATCACCTGAGGTCACCTGGTGACAGTTTGCAGTGCCAGGAGTCAGTTATGTGAGGAACAGAGGGGCTGCTGACCCTTCACCTGCCTGGCCTCACCTGAGCTCACCTGGTGACAGTTTGCAGTGCCAGGGATCAGTTATGTGAGGAACAGAGGGTCTGCTGACCCCTCACCTGCCTGGCCTCACCTGAGCTCACCTGGTGACAGTTTGCAGTGCCAGGAGTCAGTTATGTGAGGAACAGAAGGTCTGCTGATCCCTCACCTGCCTGGCCTCACCTGAGCTCACCTGGTGACAGTTTGCAGTGTCAGGAGTCAGTTATATGAGGAACAGAGGGGCTGCTGACCCCTCACCTGCCTGGCCTCACCTGAGCTCACCTGGTGACAGTTTGCAGTGCCAGGGATCAGTTATATAGTTATATAGAGGGCCTGCTGACCCCTCACCTGCCTGGCCCTCATGCTGCTCCACTTGTCACAGGGCTCAGCCAGCCTCTCACCTGTAACAGGTGTATTTAGCGAGGCCTCTCTATGTGTAGGTGAGTAATGGCTCCGTCACCCTATAGGTCAGCATCACACCCAAACACACGGCCTATTCCTGGGATCTCACATCTAACCCCACAGATGCTGGATGATTACTGGAGGAGCCACCCCTCAGTGGGCGGAGTCATACCTGTATATTAGTCAGATGGTCAGAGCCCAGCCCTAGGGAGGAGTCAGCTGTCTGCAGGTGGAGGAGAGCTGCTTAGCACCTGAGCACAGGTAATGGAGGAGGGCTGCTGAGCACAGGTAATGGAGGAGGGCTGCTGAGCACAGGTAATGGAGGAGGGCTGGTTGGAGGTTATACTCTGTTACCTGACCTAGTATTTGCCTAGTTGTGGCCTGGACTCAGTGTTGCCCTATGGGGTGCATGTGCCTTGGGGGGGGGGGTAATTGTTGGGGTTTGCAGTAACCCCAGTTATTGGAGAGCTGTGACTGGCTGTGAGGTGCTGCGCCTGTCTAGGGCTGGTAAGTGTCTACCTGGCTCAGGTGTGTCTGCTGGAACAGGTAATTGGGGTGTCCTTGCTGCTTAAGTTACTGTATGTAATTTAATGTAGGCCCAAACCCCCTTGTGTCAGGATAAAGCTAGCCCTCAGGGCACCTAAATGCACCTCACACTAATGGTGACCCTGCATTAGAGAGATACTCACCTTTTCCTAGCAGAGCTCCATCTGATGGGGGACAGGAAACTACTGTACCTCCCCCCTCACACCATCAGTGACCCTGCATTAGAGAGATACTTGCCTTTATCTAGCAGAGCTCCATCTGATGGGGGACAGGAAACTACTGCACCTCCCCCCCTCACGCCCTGCATTAGAGATGCTTGCCTTTTCCTAGTTAGCTCCATCTGATGGGGGACAGGAAACTACTGCATGTCATGCAATTGGTGACCCTGCATTAGAGAGATACTCACCTTTTCCTAGCAGAGCTCCATCTGATGGGGACAGGAAACTACTGTACCTCCCCCCCCCCCTCACACCATCAGTGACCCTGCATTAGAGATACTCCCCTTTTCCTAGCAGAGCTCCATCTGATGGGGACAGGAAACTACTGTACCTCCCCCCCCCCCCCCCTCACACCATCAGTGACCCTGCATTAGAGATACTCCCCTTTTCCTAGCAGAGCTCCATCTGATGGGGACAGGAAACTACTGCACCTCCCCCCTCACACCATCAGTGACCCTGCATTAGAGAGATACTCACCTTTTCCTAGCAGAGCTCCATCTGATGGGGACAGGAAACTACTGTACCTCCCCCCCCCCCCCCTCACACCATCAGTGACCCTGCATTAGAGATACTCCCCTTTTCCTAGCAGAGCTCCATCTGATGGGGGACAGGAAACTACTGCACCTCCCCCTCACACCATCAGTGACCCTGCATTAGAGAGATACTCACCTTTTCCTAGCAGAGCTCCATCTGATGGGGACAGGAAACAACTGCACCTCACACAATCGGTGACCCAGAGGCATTAGAGATACTCACCAGTGTGGTGTTTTAGTGTGCAGCAGTCTCCTATCCCCAATAGAATGTTGTATTGGTGAGGAACACTTCAGGTGGTCTGAGGACCTGCACGCTACCTGGCAGCTAGAAGTGTGGTTAAGCTCTCCCTCAGTGTGCAGCCACTAATGTGCAATAGGACTTTAATGGTACATATGGTGTAAGTGCACAAGTGCCCCCCCCCCTTTACAATCAGGTGACCAATTCAGTGCTTTGTATTGGGATAGAATCACTCCCTGGTGAGAGTTACATTCTGTTACATCAGCTGCTGCTTGTCTGTAACAATGTTGCGTGATACACTGTGATTGGCTGTTGTGATACATTGCGATTGGCTGTTGTGATACATTGCGATTGGCTGTTGTGATACATTGCGATTGGCTGTTGTGATACATTGCGATTGGCTGTTGTGATACATTGCGATTGGCTGTTGTGATACATTGCGATTGGCTGTTGTGATACATTGCGATTGGCTGTTGTGATACATTGCGATTGGCTGTTGTGATACATTGCGATTGGCTGTTGTGATACATTGCGATTGGCTGTTGTGATACATTGCGATTGGCTGTTGTGATACATTGCGATTGGCTGTTGTGATACATTGCGATTGGCTGTTGTGATACATTGCGATTGGCTGTTGTGATACATTGCGATTGGCTGTTGTGATACATTGCGATTGGCTGTTGTGATACATTGCGATTGGCTGTTGTGATACATTGCGATTGGCTCACAGCTTTCTGTGATGGTGAAAATTTCTCCTCCTGAATGTGAGTCAGTCGGCTCCTCCTGTGTCAGTGTTTATCTGCAGAACGTCTGTTACTCACCATACCCTCCAGTAGCCTCTACCTTGTACAGTGACATGGTTTATGATGGCGCTCTCTATAAATACAGTAATGGGCGTCTATCAGGGCCAGGTGATCTGCCCCTTTGTTTTCTGTCTTCTGTAATCTCGGTTCTTCAATCTGATTGGCTCAGGGATACAGTGTAACATTAGTTGTGCAGGACACACATTGCTGACCTCACACCCGCAGACATCAAGCATGATGGCTTTCCCTTCTGGACATGGGCAGTGGTGCTGTATCACTGGTCTCTGCCCATCAAAGCTTTCCAGCCATGCCTGTGACGTGCAGGCGTGTGCTCAGACAAGGGGCTTCATGTACAGCTGGAAGAATAAGGGCGGGACCGGCTGGTTCTTGCGTCTGTCCATCATTGTTAAAATGGCCAATCAGATTGAATAAACCTTAAAGGGGAAATAATCAATGGTGCCGAATATTAAGGACAGCTACATCTGAAGAACTGGCTCCTGTTGGGCTAATGTGGAATTGGCTGAATATCTTACACTAAGCTTAGTGACCCAAATCTAATATACAGGTTGACCTTTCCCAATTTGGGATGCCCCAGTGTGAAACCTCTGGCTACCCTGTGTCCTCTATTCCATGGCTGTGGATAATGCTCATCAGGATCCTTTCTCCATCTAGTGTCTGGTCAGGGCTGAGGAGTCCAATGTCTGCTGAGCCGGGCACAGTGTACAGAGCAGGGAACTGAGGGGTTCACACTGAGGGACATGCCAAAACGGGATGCCCCTAGAACGGTGATTAACCATGGGCCTAGACTCAAGGCTGGGGGAAACAAGTTTAAAGTGGACCAAAACCCAGAATTTTGACTATCCTAGGTTATGGTTCGTGCCCTGTTGTGTGAAACCCCCCGGGTTGCCCAAACCGACTCTTCCTGGTCCTATGATGCATGCACCCCCTCGGGTCCCCTCGAGCCCATGTAATGCGAGTGGATCCAAACGCGCTGGCAGCTTCTACCCTTAACAGGAAACATACCCACCACTCACAAATGCTCGGTGTTGGCATGTTCCCTGCTAAAGGGATAGCGGGGATGCGGCCACTGCTTATGCATGCGCTGTTGGACCAGGATGAAGGTGAGATTTTTTTGGGCAACCTGGAGGCTTTCACACAGCAGGGCACCCCAAATTGCGATGCCCTGGGGGCAGTGAGTATGCCTTCCCTGGAGTCTCATAGGCTGGTTTTGGTCCTCCTTAAGCTGCTTTCTCCACCATTGTTTGTCAAGTAAATGGATTAATTGCTGTGCTGGCACCCAGATTGCATGTAATTAAAGCAGACCTCCAATCAAATCCAAGAAAGTAAGCTGATCCTCTAACACCCCCCCATCAGTGATGTAAGATATCTGAGTGAGATTAGCCCCATGGAATAGCATGCGATGGGAGCGGCCATTTTGCCACAATTGACGGTATGGCTTCTCAATGACCCTAAATCTCTGAATGCTTTATATCTCTGACCAGAAGTAAAAGCCCATCAGCTGTAATGACTCAGAACTGCTCAGAAAGCTCTGGAAACATTGAAACTGTTCTGCAGCATGCCGAGGCCAGTGACTTTCATTAATACATTCATAGTTACACTCATCCCCCTTCCAGCATCTGCTGATTCACTGTAACATTAGACCTGCTGCGCCAAGGCAAATCTCTGGTGTGGGCTGCTTATAGCAAAATCTCAAGCTGCGGTGTAGCAAGACAGAATCACACAGGCACACTGCAGCCACGCTGATCTTTACACTATTGCATCCAGCTAGAGAAGGATTGTATCTCCTAACATTCAGTGTGGAGAGACAATATCACAGGTACACTGCAGCCACGCTGATCTTTACACTATTGCATCCAGCTAGAGAAGGATTGTATCCCCTAACATTCAGTGTGGAGAGACAATATCGCACATGTACACTGCAGCCACGCTGCTTTTTTACACCAATGTAGCCAGTCAGAAGGATTTTATCTCTAACATTGTGAAGAGACAAGGATCACCCAGGCACACTGCATCCATGCTGATCTTTACCTCAATGCAGCCAACTAAGGATTGTATCTAACATTCTGTGTGGAGAGACAGAATCACACAGGCACACTGCAGCCACACTGATCTTTAAAACAATACAGCCAGCTAGAGGAGAATTTTATCTGCCAACACTGAAGGGATGAGAATCGCACACACTGCAGCTACGCTGATATTTACACCAATGCAGCCAGCTAGAGAAGGCGTTTTTGTCTTAACATTGTGAAGGGAGACTCCACAGGCACACTGCATCCATGCTGATCTTTACCTCAATGCAGCCAACTAAGGATTGCATCTCCTAACATTCTGTGTGAAGCAACAGAATCGCATATACACTTCAGCCAGTCAGGAGATAAAATCCTTCTCTAACATTCTGTGTGGAGAGACAGAATCACACAGGCCACACTGCAGACACACTGATTTTTACACCAATGCAGCCAGAATGTTAGGAGATAATCTTTCTCTAGCTATGTGGAGAAACAATGTCACACAGGCACACTGCAACCATGCTGATCTTTACACCAATGCAGAGCCAGCTAGAGAAGGATTGCATCTCCTAACATTCTGTGTGGAAGCAACAGAATCGCATATACACTTCAGCCAGTCAGGAGATAAAATCCTTCTCTAACATTCTGTGTGGAGAGACAGAATCACACAGGCACACTGCAGCCACACTGATCTTTAAATCAATACAGCCAGCTAGAGAAGAATTTTATCTCCCAACACTGAAGGGATGAGAATCGCACACGCTGCAGCTACGCTGATATTTACACCAATGCCAGCCAGCTAGAGAAGGCGTTTATGTCTTAACATTGTGAAGGGCGACACTCCACAGGCACACTGCAGCCATGCTGATCTTTACATCAATGTAGCCAGAATGTTAGATATCCTTTTCTAGCTATGTGGAGAAACCATATCGCACAGCACACTGCAACCATGCTGATCTATACACCAATGCATCCAGTTACAATGTTAGGAGATAATATCCTTAACTGGCTGCATTAGTGTAAAGATCAACATGGCTGCAGTGTAAATGATTCTCTCCATTTAGAATGTTGGGAGGTAATATCCTTCTCTAGCTATGTGGAGAAACAAGATCACACAAGATCAGTGTGCCTTACACTGTTGCAGCCAGTAGAGTAGGATTTGTATCTCTACATTGTTTGGAAACATTCAATCTCTCACTGGTTGGCTGGGCCAATCATAGGAAAGCTCAAATGCAATGTCTGTGTGCTTACACACGAGGGTGCGCCTTTGCTAGCAGTTATCAGGTGATCCAAGATGGCCACTCCCATGTAATTCTCGGTAGCGCAGCTATTCCACATCTACATTGGTTAAGCCCTGTAACTTCATACGCCACTGATCAAGGGGAGCGAACGGCTAAATGTGGTTTCCTTTACTGCAGGTCCGCTTTAAGTCCTGGCCTCTCCAAGGTAGTTGTCGGATGTTTGGCTTTAATACTTGCTATGATGATTCTGGCTCAGTTTGGAGTCTCTTCTAAGGCTGTGATTGGCCGTCCGGTCCCTCATGACCCCTGGTGATGTCCTTTCAATCTTCCCTCTACAGATTCGCCGTATCCAGAAGATGCATCTCATGTGGCTCCTCGGTGTCCTCCTGCTCCATGTGGATTTGGCGTCACCTGATGCAGGGACGTGCCAAGTGTTTGAGAACGCCTATCCTGTCGTCAAATGCGGGCCCTCCGGGGGTGAACGGCCAGCCCAGGAATAAATGGGGTCAATGGCCAGAAGGGGGCAAAAGGAGAACCAGGTATGGAGCGGGATGTGTTTGGGGGGGGGGGGCCTTCCTGGCCAGGTATGGAGTGGGATTGTGTGGGGGGGCCTTCCTGGCTAGGTAAGGGAGCGGGATGTGTGTGGGGGGGGGCCCTTCCTGGCCAGGTAAGGAGCGGGATGTGTGTGGGGGGGGGCCTTCCTGGCCAGGTAAGGAGCAGGATGTGTGTGGTGGGGGGGGGGCCTTCCTGGCCAGGTAAGGAGCGGGATGTGTGGGGGGGGGGGCCTTCCTGGCCAGGTAAGGAGTGGGATGTGTGTGGGGGGGGGGGCCTTCCTGGCCAGGTAAGGAGCGGGATGTGTGTGTGGGGGGGGGGCCTTCCTGGCCAGGTAAGGAGCGGGATGTGTGTGGGCGGGGCCTTCCTGGCCAGGTAAGGAGCGGGATGTGTGTGGGCGGGGCCTTCCTGGCCAGGTAAGGAGCGGATGTGTGTGGGGGGGGGGCCTTCCTGGCCAGGTAAGGAGCGGGATGTGTGTGTGGGGGGGGGGGGGGCCTTCCTGGCCAGGTAAGGAGCGGGATGTGTGGGGGGGGCCTTCCTGGCCAGGTAAGGAGCGGGATGTGTGGGGGGGGGCCTTCCTGGCCAGGTAAGGAGCGGGATGTGTGTGTGGGGGGGCCTTCCCTGGCCAGGTAAGGAGCGGGATGTGTGTGTGGGGGGGCCTTCCTGGCCAGGTAAGGAGCGGGATGTGTGGGGGCGGGGCCTTCTTGGCCAGGTAAGAAGCGGGATGTGTGTGGGGGGGGGGGGCCTTCCTGGCCAGGTAAGGAGTGGGATGTGTGGGGGGGGGGGCCTTCTTGGCCAGGTATGGAGCACGATGTTTGGAGGGGGGCCTTCTTGGCCAGGTAAGGAGCGGGATGTGTGTGTGTGTGGGGGGCCTTCCTGGCCAGGTAAGGAGTGGGATGTGTGTGGGGGGGGGGGGGGCTTCTTGGCCAGGTAAGGAGTGGGATGTGTGGGGGCCTTCCTGGCCAGGTATGGAGCAGGATGTGTGGAGGGGGGGGGGCCCTTCCTGGCCAGGTAAGGAGCGGGATGTGTGTGGGGGGGGGGGGCCTTCCTGGCCAGGTAAGGAGCGGGATGTGTGGGGGGGCCTTCTTGGCCAGGGATGTGTGGGGGGGGCCTTCTTGGCCAGGTATGGAGCAGGATGTGTGGAGGGGGGGGGGGGGGGCCTTCCTGGCCAGGTATGGAGCATTGGGTGGACTTCCTGTGGCGGAAGGCCGGGGTTGCTGCAGGGATTGCTGCAATCGATTATAACGTTTTTCTGTCTCACCAGGATTGCGGGGTGTTAACGGGTCACCTGGGCCAAGAGGAGCACAAGGAGCACCGGGACCTCAAGGAGACAAAGGAGACACTGGGCCTATGGGTAAGCTGATAAAGGTTCTTTGTATTGTACAACAATTGGGTGAGGGGTGTGGTGAAATTACCCATAATGCCAGTGTAGACTGCAGCCCCAATAAAGGGGTCTTCTGCCTAAAATCTAATGATGGTCCTCAAAGGACTGACTGATGGGTCCTTGAACTGGTTATGTGCTATGTTTACTTCTACTCTGACAAGCACTTAAAGCGCACCTCCCAACTTTTTAGGGTGGGAAATTGGGCCACGCCCCCTCATTGAGGGATGGGTGGGGCCACGCCCCCTCATTGAGGGATGGGTGGGGCCACGCCCCCTCATTGAGGGATGGGTGGGGCCACGCCCCCTCATTGAGGGATGGGTGGGAGATGCATTGTAACAGCTACAACAATAGAAACACTTTGAATAGGCAAATGAATCATTTATTGCTGCAGATCTGCACCTCAAAGAGGGACAAATGAGAATGAGGGACAGGGGGACATGGACTCAAAAGAGGGACAGTCCCTCCAAATCAGGGGCACCTGGGAGGTATGCTTAAAGTGGACCAAACCCCAGGATGGTTAAAATCCTGGGTTTTGGTCCACTTTAAATTGGAACAAAACCAACCAGAGGTTGGACTGGAATCTAAAGATTATGGGGCATCCCAAATGCCCCCCCCCCCCCCGAAGCCCAAAAAACTCGCCTTGCTCCAACATCACATGCACTGGCTTTCATCCAATGAGCCACCTGCTGTGACATCGTTTGGCGGGCAGCTTTCATTGTTTACCATGGGGGGGGGGGGGCACTACTGTATTTACAGGAAATGGGGATGGCTGAAGCGCACAATTGGACTTTTATAAAAGTTATCAAAGAAATTAGGAAACAATTAAGGAGTGTTCAGCCCGTCTAGACTCTGTGGTCCACCTCACAAAGTACAAGCGGATTGTAGAAGAGGCGAACTGGGGATTTGTATGCAGAAAAACATCAAAATTTAATAGGGAGTCGGTGCACATGAATGCTGAGAGAGAGAGAGAGAGAGAGAATATATATATATATCTATCACAGTATATGTAGTAAGGTGGGTGAAATACCCAAAAATGACCATTAGATGGTGCCAGAGATCAACATACAGTGTTATAGTTCACCCCTATATAATAGGCAGCTATACAAGCAGATAAAGCATTCGATGTTGTGCAGATAAAGAAAGTTAGCAACTCAAAAAACACTCAAACACAAGAGGGACAGTGGATAGCCAATCCACTTCCACCCCAACAGAAGGAGCACCAATCAATATTAACTAGCCAATCCACTTCCACCCCAACAGAAGGAGCACCAATCAATATTAACAAAGATTATTGTACAGAAAACATTACCACCAGATTAACATAAAAACTTGCTCCACTCCTCAGTTGTAGAGATCTGAAAGAATAGAGACGGACCCACAACATAGATTGGTTAATACAATACAATACAATTTATATCAATTAATAAAGTGTGGGGGGGGGGGGGGGGGCATCTGCTGCCCGTTCAGATGTTTAGAAAAGCTGTTACCAGGTAGCTAACTCGCATCCTCCGGGCAGCAAACACCTGAGAGATAGCCGAGATCTACCTCTATTGGGTGGGAAGAACAGCCCGGAGAACAACTTCTTCTGAAGACTGATCTGCCTCCTTTTTGGGAATGAGACACTGGCCTGGGTTTCTGGGGGTATACCGGGCCCCTGGCAAGTGGCGCCACCGGGAAATGGGCCTGCCTGGAAAGACCCACCAGCGCCAGTTACTTAAACCTTCCTGGTCCAGGAGCTGGTGGTCTGGGTCCTGCCTCATGGAGGAACACGAAAACAACTGAGTGAGGGGTGGTGTAAGTTTTTGTTAGTTTGGTGGTCACGTGTTCCATGCTTAGTGGGTGGGACTAGAAGTCTCAGGTGTATGGTGCCCGGGGGATGTTTTGAGAATATTCGTAACACCCAGTGCTGCTCAACTGACCGTGAGCAGCATCTGCCTTGCTGTGTAGTCTGCCCCCCCCCCCCCCCCAAAGACTAGCCAAACCTAGAGTAGCCTCCCTCTATCTGGGGCACTGCTTGAGACATGGACTCTGGGGGTTTATCGGGCGTGTACGTGTGTCCCAGAAAGTGGACACTGCTATGGCCTCTGAGTATTTGGCTGGGAGCTGCTGCCTCACTTTCCCAATTGACCAAATCCCCCCCCCCCCCCGGTTGCCCTGTGGCGGTGGCACTGGCACACACCGAGGGATGGTGGGGATGTGGCCGCGGCTCACGCATGCTTCATTGACTCGAAGAGAAGGTGAGTTAATGGGCGACCTGCCGGTTTCACACTGCAGTGCACCCTGGGCTGATCTCCGTGGGTTTTGGTCTACTTTAATATCTAGGTGCAAATGAGCAGGTTCTTTAGAAGCATAGACCTGACACCTCACAGATACACTCCAGTTTACGACGGGGGGGATCTTGGGGTTACGGGGCCATTTACAACTAAATTCTAATACAAAAATGCCTGACCAGGAATGCTAGGTATGATTTTAAAGGCCTAGCTGGCATAACTACAGGGGAATATGGCGGCATACCTCCCCATGGGGCATCCCTAACTGGGATCTTGCCCTGGAATGGCTGCTGGCTTTCCCCAGGGCATCCCAAATCCGACTGTGTGAAACCCCCAGAACACAGCTATTCACTCATCTCTTCTTGTTCCAACGACGCGTGCACGCTCTCATCCAATGGGAGTCACCTGCATGGCTCTACATGGCGATGTCACAGCAGATTGCTCTCACTGGCTAAGAGCCCGCACATGTGACATTGGAACAAGGAAGAGGTAAGTGAACAGCAGTGTGCTGGGGGGGGGGGGGGGGGTGTCACACAGTGGGGCATCCTGGTTTGGGATGCTGCTGGGGAAAAACAAGCAGCCTTGGAATATTTTTGATCTGGTGCCCAGATGTTTAAGCTGGTTGTGGAAGCGCATCAGGTAACCAGGAATGTGGTCCACTGTATCTACAAACAGAGCATTAAAGTGGAACTCCAGTGACGGGGTCTGGGGGGCACAGATTAAAGCAGCATTATTTAAAAATGGACTAGGACTGTGTAAGTGAAAACGCTGATGGGGGTAAAAAGGCTTATTCACTTCAATTCACTCTGCAGCATACACGCAGTTGAAGAGTTTGCACCAAATTTCACTAAATCTTTGCCAATATCAACTATATGCAGTTTTACGGTCACATGTGATGTGACAAAGGGGGCCCGCTGAGACCCTGTCACCCAAGGGCCCACAAAACCCTGGAGCCGGCCCTGCTTGCAAGGATGGTGGTTTGTCTGCCTGTCATAAGCCAAAGGGGGGGGAGGTCCATGGATGCAAAATTAGTTGTCCAGTGAGATTTCGGTAATGGTGAGGCCTATGCACTAGATGTCATGTCTGACCATTTCTACTGCGTTGCCAATCCTTTTTTTTTTTTTTCTTTTTTTTTTTTTTTTCTTTAGACCAAATGTGATCAAAATGGGACGATCCAGTTTAATGGAGTAGGGATTATGGGTATTGCCCCGTTCTTTAAGCTTCCAATAGCAGATTGGTTAAGGCAGTGCTGAGCTCTTAGAAGGAAACATTTTGGTTCTAATTGTGCTTTTAACCCTTTGACTTCCACTAGGACCCCCTGGACTAAATGGGCAAAAAGGAGATCAAGGAACTTCCGGAGTGAACGGACAAAAGGGAGACAGCGGGGTAACAGGTAAGTTCTATCTCACTACATGTTGTAGAGCTGAGGAGCTCCATCTTCAATATGGAGACCTTCAGCAGCTGAAGGAAACAAACATGGTCTGACCAGTTCCTTGAAGTGAGGCCTGGTTCGGGTCTATTGAAGGCCTCCATGATGTGCACTGCAAAACTTATTTGCTTGCCCCCCCCCCCCCAAAAAAAAAATCTTCCTGAGGATCATGAAACCTGCTCTTGCTGAGCTATATTGTATTCTTTAGGCCTGTGGGGTAGGAGGTGTCACTTAATGCTCAACTATGCAGACGCAGTGATGCAGAACAAGCATTCAGCAGGTTTGGGCAAACCAGTGGGACCTCTTGAGTTTTTTTTATAGTCTTCCTTCCATAAACTTCTCCTTCATAAACTCTCAAGGTAACTGTCACATCTATATAACCATATTGCCTTGCTGCTGCTAAACCTTAAGGTGGTGCCGCCTCTCATTGTGGGCCACCAAAAGGTCATGTTTTCCCACATTGATGAAGTCATTGGTGCTCGGCAAGGGCTATAGAGCTGGTGCTATAGATGGAAACCAAGTGAGATGGTATCAACCCACCATCTGAGCCTCTTCAGGCCAGGACACGCCAGATGACCCTTGTCACATGGACCAATTACCCTTTAGATCTAATCAGACCTTGGCCTTCAGCATTCACTGCATTAGCTGAGGTTGAGATCTGATGGCCCTTTTGAGGATACAGGTTGAAGGGCTCCTTACTTCCCTGCTGTAAGGTCTGAGGAAGAATTGCTGCCACTTGCCCATCAATGGTGAGACCTAATCAGGTGTCTTGCAAGTTTGGGAAAACCAATGGGACCTTGAGTTTTTTATAGTCCTTCCTCTTCCATAAACCATCTCAATCTGTCACATCTATATGAGCATAATCCTACAGCCTTGCTGCTACTAAACCTTAAGGCAGTGCCCGCCTCTCCTCATTGAGGGCCACCAACAGGTCATTTTTTCCCACATTGATGAACTAGTTGGTGCTCGGAAAGAGCTATAGAGCTGGTGATATAGATGGAAACCAAGTGAGCTGGTACCAACCCACCACCCAAGCATCTTCAGGCCAGAACACACCAGATGACCTTTGTCACATGGACCAATTACCCTTTAGATTTAATCAGACCTTGGCCTTCACCATCACTGCATTAGTTGAGGAACCAGATCTGATGGCCTTTTGAGGATACAGGTGAAGGGCTCCTTACTTACCTGCAAGGTCACAGGTGGGCTGAGGAAGAATTGCTGCCTCTTGCCCATCAACTGTGAGACCTGATCAGATGGAAGGGGCTTAACCTAAAGAGGCGTAACTCAACATTTATCACTCATTCTCATCACTATGGTATGCCACTCATCACTATGGTAGTGGGGCAACACCAACAGACCTTCCAAGCTTTGTATTAAAGACCTTCATCCTGAAGGGGAGAAGGTTAAGGGTGTTTTGCCACTGTCAGTTAATAGGTCTGTCTTGCCTGCTGTATACTAATTTATTTTTCCCCTTTTAGACCTGGACTTGATTCAAGCTCAGATTACTGGTTTGGCTGGACAAGTGCAGGACCTGCTCTCGCACCTAGAGCAGCAAAGGAAAGGTTAGTATTATGTTCCAAGGACTTCACCTTTGGAGTCTCTGCACACTATGTGGTCCATCTACCTGGCTATAATGGGAAGCAGGTCTAGTGGAGGGGTCCTCCCTCTGGGATGAAGGTAAACCTCTTTGGGAAGTGGAGGCAAGGGGCCCTGGGGTTTCCTTTTAATCTTAACCCTAAAGGGGGGGGGAGGCTGGCTGTGTGATATCCCCTAAGTTACCAGTATACCGCTGCTGTGGAGAACCAACACCCACACGTGCCAGCTACCAGTGAATCCTTAAGCTTTGCCACTATACTATTTCAACATTTTCTTGAACAGGTCTGAGTGTGTAAAAGTAGTTATTGGGGTAACCAGCAGTAATCGCCCTCAGCTTCAATTGCAATCCATAGTGTGGCGCTAATATCGGGCAATGTCACAGCACATGGGTATGGTAGCTGAGGGTAAGGGTTAATGGGACCGCAGCATGGGAGCTGACAAGATGGTATCACAGCAGACAGATACATAGCAGCAAGCAGGGTGATTGATAGTATCGGCTTCTATTTTTACAGGTTTATAAAGTTTAATGCTTTTAATACATTCAAATACAGTTCACGAGCCAATAAACTTGTAATCTGGGCACAATTGCTCCATAAGGGTGTTTCAGTGTAAGGGTTTAGTCTTGCTGATAAGCAGGTGCTTACACGCAAGTTCCAGTGACCAGGTTAATCGGGCTTAGAAAAGTTACTCTTGCTCATCAGAAAGGGGTTCTGCATAGGGGCTTGGCGGTGTTGTATTTCCTAATTACATGTAGGTCTTTTTCCAGAGGGATTCAGGTGGCGAGTACCCACTCGTACTACAGATGGTTTGTCGGGTTTCCCAGACAGGGACACGTGATTTGCTCGATGTCGGTAGAGGGGTGGTTAGGCTGCCACACGGGGAACCTCTACTCTATAGCTTCCAAGCCCAGATCATCTCCCACCCCCCCCCCCCCCAAAACACAACAGCCACTGCAGGGCAGGGGTCTCGGGCACAGCAGATCCTCCATTACAGCCAGTCTGTCCCTTTTTGGATCCTCCCTTTGCCTAAGGGGCACCTGCTCTATCATATCCATGACAGGACTCTCCTGGGCTGCTTCCTGCCAGGGTCCTCCATGTGGAATTCCCAGCACCTTGGGGTGCAGGCTTTGCTTCACTATGGCCTCTGTATGGGACCCAGCAGACGTCTTAAGCATGGATACGGACTATCTTCCCCCGTCTGTCCTTCTGGTTCCCCTTATAAAACCTCTGCTCTATACAATGTTGTAGTTTTCCCTCCACAAACCTCACAAACTAAGATGTTTCCTCCACCCCCCCCCCCCCCCCCAAATGTATGTTACGCCAATTTGCTCATCCTAGAGAGGAATCCTACACCCATATTCTAAGTCTAAATTATCTTTTGTTCTGGGGGTCTTATACCCCATCTAGTGACCAAAGTGGGAATAGCAACCCCACTTTCACATTAATGGAGATTTCTCCCAAATACTTACCCGCTGCTTTTAATCCCTTTTCAAGTACACAAATGCAAGTATGGTGTGTGTTGTATCAAATGTTGAAGGATTTCCACCATGAAACCCCACAGCGTGACCCCATTGGCTGCTTGTTGATCATACTTATGTGGGTACTCGTGTAATGCATGTCTCAGAGGAAACCAGAAGGCAAATGTTATCTCTAAAGTGGACTTGTAGTGGAAAGTGTTTTGGTTTTAACAAATTCTCCCTGAGATGCCTCTACAGTTAAAGCAGAACTCCAGCCACATTATATCCCTTGGCACTTGGGCAGGGAGGGATTAAAAAGGAAAAACCCCTTACCTTATCCAGGGGCCCACGCAGCACCTCTGAATCCAGGGCACCACCATCTTGGTGCAGAGCACAGCCACATCCCCCAGCTCTGAGCACTTGCCCGCCCATTGAACTGAATAAAGCACGGAGCAGGGGATGCTGCTTTCTATCTTGCTGTGGCAGGCCTGGCAGGGGCCCCTGGATAAGGTAAGGGTTTTTTGTAACCCCTTCCTTACTCGGCGGTAGGGTGGAGGGTGTTATAGTTGACTGCAGTCCTGCTTTAAAGACCTCTAGGAAGCCAAAAGTGGGCCCCCTATATGGGAGGGCTGGGGGGAGCCGGGCCCTTTCTATTTGGGGGGAGCCGGGCCCTTTCTATTTGGGGGGAGCCGGGCCCTTTCTATTTGGGGGGAGCCGGGCCCTTTCTATTTGGGGGGAGCCGGGCCCTTTCTATTTGGGGGGAGCCGGGCCCTTTCTATTTGGGGGGAGCCGGGCCCTTTCTATTTGGGGGGAGCCGGGCCCTTTCTATTTGGGGGGAGCCGGGCCCTTTCTATTTGGGGGGAGCCGGGCCCTTTCTATTTGGGGGGAGCCGGGCCCTTTCTATTTGGGGGGAGCCGGGCCCTTTCTATTTGGGGGGAGCCGGGCCCTTTCTATTTGGGGGGAGCCGGGCCCTTTCTATTTGGGGGGAGCCGGGCCCTTTCTATTTGGGGGGAGCCGGGCCCTTTCTATTTGGGGGGAGCCGGGCCCTTTCTATTTGGGGGGAGCCGGGCCCTTTCTATTTGGGGGGAGCCGGGCCCTTTCTATTTGGGGGGAGCCGGGCCCTTTCTATTTGGGGGGAGCCGGGCCCTTTCTATTTGGGGGGAGCCGGGCCCTTTCTATTTGGGGGGAGCCGGGCCCTTTCTATTTGGGGGGAGCCGGGCCCTTTCTATTTGGGGGGAGCCGGGCCCTTTCTATTTGGGGGGAGCCGGGCCCTTTCTATTTGGGGGGAGCTGCAGATTTCGTCGTGGAGCCACTTCCTGCCTCCCAATTTGTATTCTATATACATCAAACTAAAGCTCTCATTGTAACTTCAGTTTTAGGTTTCTTCAAGAAGACCGTTAGAGTTGGTGGGAAGATCTACGCCACCACCGGCGGCCAAGCCAACTATACGGAGGCCCTGGCGATCTGCGCCAATGTTGGCGGGAGCCTGGCTGCGCCCCACGATGCAACAGAAAACGACGCCATCCTTTCCATCGTCCTAAATTATGGCACAAACGCCTACCTGGGGATAAACTCCCTCCTGACCACCGGGATCTTCAGATATCTAACGGGTGTGGGCATCACCTACACCAACTGGAGCCAATCGGAGCCCAACAACCTGGCCACGGAGTTCTGCGTGGAGATGTACAACACCGGCAAGTGGAACAACCGGCCGTGCGAGAAGATCGACCTGGTCATCTGTGAATTTTAAACTGTTTGTTCATCCCCCAAATTTGGTTCAACTTTAATATTTAATGCCGTGATAACTGTAAAAATAAAAAAACTTAAAAAATGAATTTTTTGTTATTTCACTAACTAATTAGCTCAATGGCCTAAAACTGGGCAAAACTGGTGAAGGGTTACAGGCTTGCGTTCATCCAGGTTAAGAGTTGGGGTTGGAGGTGTAAGCAAAGACTACTTTAAAGTAGAACAAAACCCACCACTGGTCATTGGGAGCTCCAGAGGCTGGCCCGGATAACTGGCTGCACACAGAACAAGTAATATCAAGAACAGTATTAAATTTAAATATCAAATAACACATGACGTGTGCCAAACGGCACACAATGACAATACAACATACAAGACTAATTTTAAACAAACACAAACTATGTGGGGAAGATGTAATTGGACTAATCAAAGTATATACACTCAAACTGAGTTAACAATGTCACTGTCACTAGTGCAAATGAGGTAGCGTAGAATATAGAATTGTGCACAAAAGAACGGCATAGCAGCTGAATGAATATAAAGTGCTTCAAGTGTAAAGTGCTTATAAACACATGTAAGATAATAACAATGAAAGTGCTGCAAGCAATATATAAATGGTGTCGGGTTACCAAAAGCATCTGCGCCATCAATGTGCATAATACAATGTAAACTGCAAATGCATCACCAATTTTAAGAGCTCAGTCTTTCCCACAGCAGGTTTTACGCTTTTGGTACCCTGACACAATTTATATATTGCTTGCAGCACTTTCATTATCTTGCACATGTTTATAAGCACTTGACACTTTACACTTGAAGCACTTTATATTCATTCAGCTGCTATTTTGTACGCAATTCTCTATATATTCTGCGCTACCTTATTTGCGCTACCTTATTTGCACTAGTATCTCAGTGTTCTGCTGCCCATCCTGCAAATTACATTTGGTTAATTCAATTTGAGTTGCATCTTATACAAAATGTCACACAAAGAAGCCCTTAGACCCCACCTTTGTGACGTAACTAAACCTTCACACAAAGCTGGCAATAAATCTCGCCATTCCTGAGTGAGATTTTCCTATAGGTCTACTGATAAAGGAGTTTAAGGGATTCCCATGTCCTACATCCAGATAACTCACTGAGAGGACATTGCTACATGCTAAAATGTCTGTTGGCTTTATGTCCAGAACTTTATATATAGATATACATGTGAAATGTTAATTTCATATTCTATACTCTCATATTTAACTTAAGTCTTCTTAACATGGCCGCCATTAGGCTAAGCGTTCACCCATTACTGCACTCCACAGTGGCGTGCAGTGTTCCGACACTTCACTCGATAGAGTCAAACAAATGGGCAAAGTTGTGCTGTCAGTGGCCTTGGAAAGAGTAGGCCAACTAGAAGGGGCGCTGTCTCCACCTCTGAGGGCCCCCAGGCCTGGAGTTTATATCTGCCCTTTTCTAAAGCGGTGTCCCTCAACCCTCCTCAAGGCACCATCGAGCAAAGGTGAAGTAATTAGTGCAGTGACAGTGCGGAGAGCCATGAGAAGTGACCCGATGGTTACTTTCAGAGTTGGGTGACACTGATGTAGACCAGTGATGGTGAACTTTTTAGTGACAGTGGCCAAACTGCAACCCAAAACCTGTTATGTGTAAAAAGTAGGAAAAAACAGAGCTCCTTCGGTAATTTCAAATGCAGCTATAGGTCTTTGGAAGTACAGCATCCCAAAGTGCATAACTTGAAGTGTCTTCAAACCCATCACCGGCTAAGATAAACTCTTACCAGACCATGATGGTTTTATAGCGCATAAAATAATCAAACTGTCTACGCCTCAAATATAAATGCTCCAACTAGTATTAACTAGGGATGAGCGAATCGATCCGGACGAACCCGGATTCGATCCGAATTTCATGAAAAATTCGATCGCTCGAAGTATTCCTTTAACATCCATACATTTACAGGCATTCTAAGATGGCGGACGGGACATGTCTGGACATCTATCCCGCGCCAGTGCAAGCTGGGGCAGTCACATGCAGCCTATCAGCAGCCAGCAAGCCCGGTGACGTCACAGCGCTATTTAAGTCGGCCATCTTGCTTTTCCTTCCTCATTTCTCTATTGCATTCGTGAGAGACAGAACGTTGTAGTGAGGCAGTTAGACAGGCAGGAGACAGGCAGGAAGTCAGCGAAAAACAGGGAAAGTTAGGAAAAATCGGAGGCAGTCACAGGGAGATTTTTATTTTTTTATTTTTTTTTTTTCATCCAGCCTGAGTGTTTGTTGCTGGCTGACAGGCTTTGTTAGCGTTTTCAGGCTGCTTATAATAACTGTGCATATATAATGAACTGATCTTAAGTCTGCTGTGAGGCATCCCATTCTGTGACTACACCAGCCTCTATTTAAGACCATATAACCATTTGCACTTATTCTAATTGAAATTAGGCCTGATAAAGACACTTTTGCTGTGCATAGCACTACTGGACCCTGCCAGGTGTACTTACTGCTGGTTTTTAGGGCATCCCATTCTGTGACTACAGCAGCCTCTGTTTAACACCATATAACCATTTGCACTTATTCTAATTGAAATTAGGCCTGATAAAGACACTTGCTGTGCATAGCACTACTTGTCCCTGCCAGGTGTACTTACTGCTGGTTTTTAGGGCATCCCATTCTGTGACTACAGCAGCCTCTGTTTAACACCATATAACCATTTGCACTTATTCTAATTGAAATTAGGCCTGATAAAGACACTTTTGCTGTGCATAGCACTACTGGTCCCTGCCAGGTGCACTCCTTTTTGGGGCATCCCATTCTGTGACTACACCAGCCTCTATTTAAGAACCTAACCATTTGCACCTATTCTAATTGAAATTAGGCATGATAAAGACACTTTTGCTGTGCATAGTCTTACTGCTGCCTGCCAGGTGCTCTCTGGTTTTGGGGCATCCCATTCTGTAACATACCATTAGCCTCTGCATTAACTGTAAGCTGCACAGTTATTTAAAGAAATTTGGCCTGTATGAGCCTGCTGTGTGCATATATACTGATCTCAAGTCTGCTTTGGGGCATCCCATTCTGTAACATACCATTAGCCTCTGCATTAACTGTAACACACCCTCAAACAAAACTTCACTTTGGCAATACTTTTGCATTTGTTTATTCATAATTTTATGTAGATATTACTAACTAAGCTACTTTTTCTCCACATGACTCTCCACAGGGTGTGATTCATCCAATTTTTGGGCTCCTGAAGCCAACCCCAGGGTCTCTTTAAAGTAATGTTTGGGCTGCTGCCAACTTCTGCCAACTCCAGGGTGTGATTCATCCAATTTTTGGGCTCCTGAAGCCAACCCCAGTGTCTTTCAGCCAATTTTTGGGCTCCTGCTGCCAACTCCAGGGTGTGATTCATCCAATTTTTGGGCTCCTGAAGCCAACCCCAGGGTCTCTTTAAAGTAATATTTGGGCTGCTGCTGCTGTCAACTCCTGCCAACTCCAGGGTGTGATTCATCCAATTTTTGGGCTCCTGAAGCCAACCCCAGGGTCTCTTTAAAGTAATATTTGGGCTGCTGCTGCTGTCAACTCCTGCCAACTCCAGGGTGTGATTCATCCAATTTTTGGGCTCCTGAAGCCAACTCCAGTGTCTCTTTAAAGTAATATTTGGGTTGCTGCTTGCAACTCCAGGGTGTGATTCATCCAATTTTTGGGCTCCTGAAGCCAACCCCAGTGTCTCTTTCAGCCAATGTTTGGGCTCCTGCTGCTGCCAACTCCAGGGTGTGATTCATCCAATTTTTGGGCTCCTGAAGCCAACCCCAGGGTCTCTATAAAGTAATCTTTGGGCTCCTGCTGCTGCCGCCAACTCCAGGGTGTGATTCATCCAATTTTTGGGCTCCTGAAGCCAACTCCAGTGTCTCTTTAAAGTAATATTTGGGCTCCTGCTGCTGCTGCTGTCAACTTCTGCCAACTCCAGGGTGTGATTCATCCAATTTTTGGGCTCCTGAAGCCAACTCCAGTGTCTCTATAAAGTAATCTTTGGGCTCCTGCTGCTGCCGCCAACTCCAGGGTGTGATTCATCCAATTTTTGGGCTCCTGAAGCCAACTCCAGTGTCTCTTTAAAGTAATATTTGGGCTCCTGCTGCTGCTTGCAACTCCAGGGTGTGATTCATCCAATTTTTGGGCTCCTGAAGCCAACCCCAGTGTCTCTTTAAAGTAATGTTTGGGCTCCTGCTGCTGCTGCTGCCAACTCCAGGGTGTGATTCATCCAATTTTTGGGCTCCTGCTGCTGCCAACTCCAGTGTCTCTTTAAAGCAATGTTTGGGCTCCTGCCCCTCATAGTGATGCCACTTCAACTCTCTTGAATTCAATCGTGCCGCTCTGCGATTCTATTAGCGATGCCTCTGATCTGCATGTGATATTTATTCAAAGTATTATTTAACTAACCCAGCACGCATCCTGTGCGTGTTACAGCAAGGCAGAATGGTTTACAACCCTAATGAGGCTCTAGGAGGCTCAGAAATAGCCGTTTTTAATAGCGATTCGTCGCGAATTTATTCGGGTCGAAGCGATTTTTGACGGAAAATTCGGCGAATCAGTCGATTCGAATTTTTCAAAAGTTCGCTCATCTCTAGTATTAACCATAAACTTATATGTTGCTGTTCCTTTAACAACTGCCAATTCACTCAGCATTTCACTCAATACGGATTCATTAGAAACATATCGAACGCACTTGTGCAATATCATGAAAACCAATTTAATAATATATGGTAAAATAGTGCACTCACAAACTATCAATAAAGTGCTTCAATACAAGGTATGTCTCACCAGTTGGAGCATTTATATTTGAGATGAAGACTGTTTGATTATTTTATATGCTATCGAACAATCATGGTCTGGTAAGAGTTTCTTATCCGGTGACGGGTTTGAAGACACTTCAAGTTATGCACTTTGGGATGCCGTACTTCTAATAACCCATAGCGGCATTTGAAATTACTGAAGGAGCTCTGTGTTTTTCCTACTTTTCACATTTGGACCATTTGGACTTTTGACACGTTGAGCTTTCTTATTAATAATCTGCTTTTAATACTTTGTTTGTACGCGTGTATGTGTGCGGTGTTGGTACCTACACTAAGGTCCTTTGTGTTATATAGGTATTAAAAGTGCCGCAAGGCAAAAGGGCGCCGACATCTTAAATGTTTGTATGTTCTATATGACAATGAAGAGATGGCAGCGATGCACTAAAGACAATTGTGATAAGCTAAAGTCACAATGTCCCCAAACCTCAAAATTCCACCCCCTTTTTCCCCCCTCTTCGGCCCAGTTAACTCTTGGGTCCTGGAAAATGCAAAAAAGTCTGGATTTAATTTCTCTTGTTTCTTGAGGCTCAGCTGCCACTTTTTGGCCCATGTGAGTAGTAAAGCGCTCATCGTTGGCGCCGTATTTCCCGTCAAGCAAAAAAGTTTTAGCGCACCTACCAACTTTTCAGGATGAGAAAGATTGACATGTATTAAATTAGGCCACGCCCTCTCATAGAGGGATGATGAAACTATGCCCCTTTATTGAGGGAAAGATAGGATGTAACAGTTAAAAACAATAAAAACACTTTGAATAGGCAGATTAATCATTAATTGCTGCAGATGTTACAGCTTAGAGGGACAATATGTAAAATAAGCCACGCCGCCTCATTGAGGGATGGATGAAGCCACGCCGACTCATTGAGGGATAGATGAAGCCACACCCTCTCATTGAGGGATAGATGAAGCCACACTCTCTCATTGAGGGATAGATGAAGCCACGCCCCCTCATTGAGGGATAGATGAAGCCACGCCCCCTCATTGAGGGATAGATGAAGCCACGCCCTCTCATTGAGGGATAGATGAAGCCACGCCCCCTCATTGAGGGATAGATGAAGCCACACCCTCTCATTGAGGTATAGATGAAGCCACATTCTCTCATTGAGGGATGGATGAAGCCACACTCTCTCATTGAGGGATAGATGAAGCCACACCCTCTCCTTGAGGGATAGATGAAGCCACGCCCCCTCATTGAGGGATAGATGAAGCCACACTCTGTCATTGAGGGATGGATGAAGCCACACTCTCTCATTGAGGGATAGATGAAGCCACACTCTCTCATTGAGGGATAGATGAAGCCACGCCCCCTCATTGAGGGATAGATGAAGCCACACTCTGTCATTGAGGGATAGATGAAGCCACACTCTCTCATTCAGAGATAGATGAAGCCACACCCTCTCATTGAGGGATAGATGAAGCCACACTCTCTCATTGAGGGATAGATGAAGCCACACCCTCTCATTGAGAGATAGATGAAGCCACACTCTCTCATTGAGGGATAGATGAAGCCACACTCTGTCATTGAGGGATGGATGAAGCCACACTCTCTCATTAAGAAATAGATGAAGCCATACTGTGTCATTAAGGGATAGATGAAGCCACACCCTCTCACTGAGGGATAGATGAAGCCACGCTCTCTCATTGACGGATAGATGAAGCCACACTTTCTCATTGAGGGATGGATGAAGCCACACTGTGTCATTAAGGGATAGATGAAGCCACACCCTCTCACTGAGGGATAGATGAAGCCACGCTCTCTCATTGAGGGATAGATGAAGCCACACTCTCTCATTGAGGGATGGATGAAGCCACACTCTCTCATTGAGGGATGGATGAAGCCACACTCTCTCATTGAGGGATGGATGAAGCCACGCTCTCTCATTGAGGGATGGATGAAGCCATGCTCTCTCATTGAGGGATAGATGAAGCCACGCTCTCTCATTGAGGGATAGATGAAGCCACACTCTCTCATTGAGGGATAGATGAAGCCACACTCTGTCATTAAGGGATAGATGAAGCCACACTCTCTCATTGAGGGATAGATGAAGTCACGCCCCCTCATTGAGCGATAGATGAAGCCACACTCTCTCATTAAGAAATAGATGAAGCCACACTCTCTCATTAAGAAATAGATGAAGCCACACTCTCTCATTGAGGGATAGATGAAGCCACGCTCTCTCATTGAGGGATAGATGAAGCCACACTCTCTCATTGAGGGATAGATGAAGCCACACTCTGTCATTAAGGGATAGATGAAGCCACACTCTCTCATTGAGGGATAGATGAAGTCACGCCCCCTCATTGAGCGATAGATGAAGCCACACTCTCTCATTAAGAAATAGATGAAGCCACACTCTCTCATTAAGAAATAGATGAAGCCACACTCTCTCATTGAGGGATGGATGAAGCCACACTCTCTCATTGAGGGATAGATGAAGCCACACTCTCTCATTGAGGGATGGATGAAGCCATGCTCTCTCATTGAGGGATGGATGAAGCCACGCCCACTCATTGAGGGATAGATGAAGCCACACTCTCTCATTGAGGGATAGATGAAGCCACGCCCCCTCATTGAGCGATAGATGAAGCCACACTCTCTCGTTGAGGGATAGATTAAGCCACGCACTCTCATTGAGGGATAGATGAAGCCACGCCCCATCATTGAGCCATAGATGAAGCCACACTCTCTCGTTGAGGGATAGAAGAAGCCATGCCCCCTCTTTGAGAGATGGATGAAGCCACGCCCTTTCTTTGAGGGATGGATGAAGCCACGTCCCCTCATTAAGGGATAGATGTAGCCACACTCTCTCATTGAGGGATAGATGAAGCCACACTCTCTCATTGAGGGATAGATGAAGCCACGCCCCATCATTGAGCCATAGATGAAGCCACACTCTCTCGTTGAGGGATAGAAGAAGCCATGCCCCCTCTTTGAGAGATGGATGAAGCCACGCCCCCTCTTTGAGGGATGGATGAAGCCACGCCCCCTCACTAAGGGATAGATGTAGCCACACTCTCTCATTGAGGGATAGATGAAGCCACACTCTCTCATTGAGATGAAGCCACACTCTCTCATAGATGAAGCCACGCCCCCTCATTGAGGGATAGATGAAGCCACACTCTCCCATTGAGGGATAGATGAAGCCACACTCTCTCATTGAGGGATGGATGAAGCCACACTCTCTCATTGAGGGATAGATGAAGCCACGCCCCCTCATTGAGGGATAGATGAAGCCACACTCTCTCATTGAGGGATAGATGAAGCCACGCTCTCTCATTGAGGGATAGATGAAGCCACACTCTCTCATTGAGGGATAGATGAAGCCACACTCTCCCATTGAGGGATAGATGAAGCCACACTCTCTCATTGAGGGATAGATGAAGCCACACTCTCCCATTGAGGGATAGATGAAGCCACACTCTCCCATTGAGGGATAGATGAAGCCACACTCTCCCATTGAGGGATAGATGAAGCCACACTCTCTCATTGAGGGATAGATGAAGCCACACTCTCTCATTGAGGGATGGATTAAGCCACACTCTCTCATTGAGGGATAGATGAAACCACACTCTCTCATTGAGGGATAGATGAAGCCACACTCTCTCATTGAGGGATAGATGAAGCCACGCTCTCTCATTGAGGGATGGATTAAGCCACACTCTCTCATTGAGGGATAGATGAAGCCACGCTCTCTCATTGAGGGATGGATGAAGCCACACTCTCTCATTGAGGGATGGATTAAGCCACACTCTCTCATTGAGGGATAGATGAAGCCACACTCTCTCATTGAGGGATAGATGAAGCCACGCTCTCTCATTGAGGGATGGATGAAGCCACACTCTCTCATTGAGGGATGGATGAAGCCATGCTCTCTCATTGAGGGATGGATGAAGCCACGCTTTCTCATTGAGGGATAGATGAAGCCACACTCTCTCATTGAGGGATAGATGAAGCCACGCCCCCTCATTGAGGGATAGATTAAGCCACGCTCTCTCATTGAGGGATAGAAGAAGCCATGCCCCCTCTTTGAGAGATGGATGAAGCCACGCCCCCTCTTTGAGGGATGGATGAAGCCACGCCCCCTCATTAAGGGATAGATGTAGCCACACTCTCTCATTGAGGGATAGATGAAGCCACACTCTCTCATTGAGGGATAGATGAAGCCACGCCCCCTCATTGAGCGATAGATGAAGCCACACTCTCTCGTTGAGGGATAGATTAAGCCACGCTCTCTCATTGAGGGATAGAAGAAGCCATGCCCCCTCTTTGAGAGATGGATGAAGCCACGCCCCCTCTTTGAGGGATGGATGAAGCCACGCCCCCTCATTAAGGGATAGATGTAGCCACACTCTCTCATTGAGGGATAGATGAAGCCACACTCTCTCATTGAGGGATAGATGAAGCCACACTCTCTCATTGAGGGATAGATGAAGCCACGCCCCCTCATTGAGCGATACCGTAGATGAAGCCACACTCTCTCGTTGAGGGATAGATTAAGCCATGCCCCCTCTTTGAGAGATGGATGAAGCCACGCCCCCTCTTTGAGGGATGGATGAAGCCACGCCCCCTCATTAAGGGATAGATGTAGCCACACTCTCTCATTGAGGGATAGATGAAGCCACGCTCTCTCATTGAGGGATAAATGAAGAGATTAGGATGCCCCGCTGTTTTCACCAGGGGCCACATTAGGATGCCCCACTGTCTTCACCAGGGGCCACATTAGGATGCCCCACTGTCTTCACCCGAGGCCACACTAGGATGCCCTGCTGTCTCCGCTAGGAGCAACATTAGGATTCTCCGCTGTCTTCACCAGCGGCCACAATGGGATGCCCCACTTTCTCCGCCAGGGACCACATTGGGATGCACTGCTGTGTTCACCAGGGACCACATTGGGATGCCCCACTGTCTTCACCAGGAGCCACTTTAGGATTCGGCGCTGTCTTCACCAGTGGCCACATTGGGATGCCCCGCTGTCTTCACCAGGGGCTGTATTGGGATGCTCCGCTGTCTTCATCAGGGGCCACATTGGGATGCCCAACTGTTTCACCAGGGGCCACATTGGGATACACCACTGTCTTCTCCAGGGGGCACATTGGGATGCCCCACTGTCTTCTCCAGGGGGCACATTGGGATGCCCCACTGTCTCCGCCAGGGGCCACATTGGGATGTCCCACTGTCTTCAGCAGGGGCCACATTGGGATGCCCCACTGTCTTCACCAGGGGCCACATTGGGATGCCCCCCTGTCTTCAACAGGGGCCACATTGGAATGCCTGCTTTCTTCACCGGGAGGCACATTAGGATTCCCCCGCTGTCTTCACCAGGGGCCACATTGGGATGTCCCACTTTCTTCACCAGGAACCACATTGGGATGCCCCGCTGTCATCACCAAGAGTCACATTGGGCTGCCCCTCTGTCTCCACTAAGGGCCACATTGGGATGCCCCCCTGTCTTTACCAAGAGTCACATTGGGATGCCCCGCTGTCTTCACCAGTGGCCACATTAGGATGCCCCGCTGTCATCACCAGTGGCCACATTAGGATGCCCCACAGTCATCACCAGGGGACACATTGGGATGCCCCACAGTCATCACCAGGGGCCACATTAGGATGCCCCACAGTCATCACCAGGGGCCACATTAGGATGCCTCGCTGTCATCACCAGTGGCCACATTGGGATGCCCCGCTGTCTTCACCAAAAGCCAAATTGGGACGCCCCACTGACATCACCGGGGGCCACATTGGGATGCCCCTCTGTCATCACCAGTGGCCACATTGGGATGCACCGCTGTCTTCACCAAGAGCCAAATTGGGATGCCCCACTGACATCACCATGGGCCACATTGGGATACCCTGCTGTCTTCACCAGGGGCCACATTGATATGCCATGCTGTCTTCACCAAGAGCCAATTTGGGATGCCCCACTGTCATCACCAGGGGCCTCATTGGGATGGCCCGCTGTCTCCACCAGGGGCCACATTGGGATGCCCCACTGTCATCACCAGGGGTCACATTAGGATGCCCCGCTGTCATCACCAGGGGCCACATTAGGATGCCCCGCTGTCATCACCAGGGGTCACATTAGGATGCCATGCTGTCTCCACCAGGGAGCTACATTGGGATGCCCCACTGTCTTTACCAAGAGCCAAATTATGATGCCCCACTGTCATCACCAGGGGCCACATTAGGATGCCCGTTGTCTTCACCAGTGGCCACATTGGGATGCCCCGCTGTCTCCACCAGGGGCCACATTGGGATGCCCCACTGTCTCCACCAAGAGTCACATTGGGATATTCCGCTGTCTTCACCAAGAGTCACATTAGGATGCCCTGCTATCATCACCATTGGCCACATTGGGATGCCCCACTGTCATCATCCGGGGCCACATTGGGATGCCCCACTGTCTTAACCAAGAGTCACATTGGGATATTCCGCTGTCTTCACCAAGAGTCACATTGGGATGCCCCGATGTCTTCACCAAGAGTCACATTGGGATGCCCCGCTGTCTTCATAAGGAGCCACATTGGGATGCCCCACTGTCTTCACCAGGGACCACAATGGGATGCCCCGCTGTCTTCACCAGGGACCACAATGGGATGCCCCGCTGTCTTCATAAGGAGCCACATTGGGATGCCCCGCTCTCTTCACCAAGAGTCACATTGGGATGCCCCTCTGTCTCCACTAGGGGCCACATTGGGATGCCCTGCTGTCTTCACCAGGGGCCCCATTGGGATGACCTGCTGTCTTCACCAGTGGCCACATTACCAATAGTGTTACATTACATATATTTTGCATGATCCTGGAGACTATATCTATATCTACATACCAGACTACCTACATTGGATACTTTTTTTACGTGGCCTGAAACATATTTTGTCACTAAATTTTGCCTAATACTTATATAAAGTCCTTTTTATTTGCAAATGATTATGAGTCTGGTGTGAATATATCCGCCGTATATTTAAGGTTCCGAGTGGGGAGGCACCTTGGATATTTTTGCACCCTGAATACCGTTTATATTCAGTATAACTTAATATATATATATATATATATATATATATATATATATATATTCAAAGGTGAGCTGTGGCCTACAAAACAATATATTAACCCTATGGGTCATCCTCAGGCCACACAGCAGGCGGCCATATTGCCCCACATCACACACAGGTGCTGCATGGGGAATGGGTGGGAGGAGCCACCCTGCTGCACATCACAAAGTGGGAGGAGCCACCCTGCAGCACATCACAAAGTGGGAGGAGCCATGGCTGTATAAAAGGTCCCTGCCTCTGTGAGGGAGGAGTCATTTGTTGCAGGTGGAGGACAGGGCGTGGATTCAGGTAATGGAGGTCTGGGGTGCTTGCCTCTCTATTGGGATTTTACTGTAGCTTCTGAGACCCTGCTAAGGGATCCTTCTGGGGATGTAGTAGGGGCCCCAAACTATGTTATGGTGCTGATGAGGGTGTCTGCCTGGGTAACTTATAGGTCATGGCCGGGCCCTATGCTAGTTTGCTATGGGGCCTGATTCCTACTAGGGGCCCTCAGCAACTCCAGGTTTTGGTGGTGGACTAAACAATTTATATTGTGATTGGGCCCCTTCCTATAATGTGAATATTGGGGCCCAGCCTTCACGTCATGGTTACATAGGGGACTTGGGCTCTATACAGCTTATACTGTCTGGGCCCCATGTTTCTATGGTTTGAATACTAGGGCTCATATAAGGTTATGCTGGGGACCCAGACTCTATGCTGATTATATTGTCTGGGCCCCATAATATAATGGCTGGGCCCCTTGTTATCTATAGCCTGTATACTGGGGTCCAGCTCTATACAGCTTATGTTTTGTCTGGGCCCCCTCTAATGTGGTGAACTGGGCCCCTTGTTTCCTGTATAGTCTTAGGGCCCTGTAATAAACCAATTTAGAGGGGCCCCTGAACTCCCTCTGGAGCCCTATAATGTAATGGCTGGGCCCCTTGCTTCCTATAATCTTGAGTATTGGGGCCCAGCCATAATCTTCAGGTTAGAGGGGACCTGAACTCTATACAGCGTCTAATGTCTGGGCCCCCTGTAATGTAATGGCTGGGCCCCTTGTTTCCTATAATCTGAATATTGGGGCCCAGTCATCATGTCATGGTTAGAGGGGATTTAGACTCTATTCAGCTTCTAATGACTGGGTCCCCTATAATGTAATGGTTGGGCCCCTTGTTGCCTTTATACTGGGGTCCAGTTATTGTATAAAGACTCCATACAGCTTGTTGTCTGGGGCCCCTTCCTGTAATCTGAATATTGGGGCCCAGCCATCACATCATGGTTAGAGGGGACCAAGACTCTATTCAGCTTCTAATGTCTGGGTCCCCTATAATGTAATGGCTGGGCCCCTTGTTATCTATAGCCTGTATACTGGGGTCCAGCTATTGTGTATAAAGACTCTATACAGCCTGTTGTGTCTGGGCCCCCTCTAATGTGGTGAGCTGGGCCCCTTGTTTCCTGTATAGTCTTAGGGCCCTGTAATAAACCATTTTACAGAGGGGCCCCTGAACTCCCTCTGGAGCCCTATAATGTTATGGCTGGGCCCCTTGCTTCCTATAATCTGAATATTGGGGCCCAGCCATAATCTTCAGGTTAGAGGGGACCTGAACTCTATTCAGCTTCTAATGTCTGGGGTCCCTATAATGCAATGGTTGGGCACCTTGTTTCCTATAATCTGAATACAGGGGCCCAGCCATCACATCATGGTTAGAGGGGACCAAGACTCTATTCGGCTTATAATGTCTGGGTCCCCTGCAATGTAATTTCTGGGCCCCTTGTAATCAGAGGGGGCCCAGACTATAGCCAGCTTCTAATGGCTGGGCCCCTATAATGTAATGGCTAGGCCCCTTGCTTCCTATAATGTTAATACTGGGCCCAGCCATCATACAAAGGTTAGAAGGTACCTGAACTCTATACGGCTTCTAATGTCTGGGCCCCATATAATGTAATTGCTGGGCCTTTTCTTAAAATCACATAATAGCTACAGAAGGGGCCCATACTCTACACAGCTTCTAATGGCTGGGTCCCCTATAATGTAATGGCTGGGCCCCTTGTTTCCTATAATCTGAATCCTAGGGCCCAGCTATTATGGAAAGGTTAGAGGGGGCCCAGGCTATATACAGCTTAAACTGTCTGGGGCCCCTATTTCCTATAGTGTGAATACTGGGGCCCATATAATGTTATGAAGGGGATCCAGACTTCAGCTCATCATATTGTCTGGGCCCCTATAATGTAATAGTAGGGCCCCTATTTTCCTATAGCCTGTATATTGGGGTCCAGCTATTGTATAAAGACTCCATACAGCTTATGTTGTGCCTGGGTCCCCCTCTAATGTGATGAGCTGGGCCCCTTGTTTCCTCTATAGTCTAGAGTGGTGCGGAGAGCTTTCCGTCCCCTTTGCTGACCTTCAGTGTGTTGCCCCCTCTGCAGCCCCCGTGTATCTGGAAGATGGACGTCACGTTAGCCCTGGTCATTCTCCTGCTCCGCGTGGCTCTGGTCTCTATGGATGAGACGTGCCCGGCGGTGGAAAGCTACCAAACCGTCCAATGTGGAGCCCCAGGATTGCCCGGCACCCCGGGATATAATGGGGCAGAGGGGCAGAAGGGCGACAAGGGCGAGCCAGGTAATAAAATGTTAATGTTTACTTAATGTTTACTTAATGTTTACTTAATGTTTACTTAATGTTTACTTAATGTTTACTTAATGTTTACTTAATGTTTACTTAATGTTTACTTAATGTTTACTTAATGTTTACTTAATGTTTACTTAATGTTTACGTTGCCCAGAAATATACTCGCCCCAGTCAGATCGTGGGCAGGGTGGTAAAGGCTTTTCTTAAAGGGATGGTCCTGAAGCTTTACTGGTTTAGGGGCAGATTCTTTGGCTCGCCCACAATGTTGCTTGGTCTAGAAGCATTGGGGCAAAACATGGGGTATGATGGGCCCAGGAAAGTAGTGTGGCCCACTGGGAATTCTTCCTATGACCAGTCCACCCCTGGCCATAGTATAGACCACTATTAAAGGGATGGTCCTGAACCTTTACTGGTTTAGGGGCAGATATTGTCTGTTTGGGCTAGAAGCATTGGGGCAAAACATGGGGTACAATGGCCCCTCATTTGGGGGAGGCAGGGGTAATAAAGGACTGAGTGGCACAGGGTCTTGGTAAGATGTCAGCACAGTTGACCTCAAAGTAGTGCGGCTCACTAGGAATTCTCCCTATGGGGCTTGGGGTACAACAGGCCCTGGTATTGGGGAAAGATGGGGTAATAAAGGACTGAGTGGCACAGGGCCTGGGTAAGACACCAGCACAGTTGGCCCTAATGTAGTTCGGCCCACTAGGAATTCTCCCTATGGGGCCTGGGGTACAATGGGAGCAAGAAGGGGGTAACAAAGGACTGAGTGGCACAGGGGCTGGTTAAGGTGCCAGCAGTTGGCCCTAAATTGCACCCATTAGGAATTCTCCCTATAGGGCCTGGGGTACAATGGGGGGAGGAAGGGGTGATATAGGACTGAGTGGCACAGGGGCTGGGCAAGACACCTGCATAGTTGGCCCTAAAGTAGTGCGGCTCACGTCCCTATTGCCAGGCCACCCCTGACCTCCTTATATTGGTCATGTGGAGGGGCCTAACCCACTGCTAAATGTAGAGGCATAACATGGCACATACCTGCAGGAGCAGCTTATTGTTGGGGCTCCATGCAAATTTGTGGCTGAGGGGCCTGAACTTTTTTGGGATAAGCTGTAAGATGCAGCAGCTTCTGTATTCTGCAAAGCTGGGGGCCCCCTGGTGGGTGGTCAAAGTTGACCAAAACCCTGGATTTTGACTAACCTGGTATTGGTCCCCCCCCCCCTCCCGGAGCACAGCAGGATGCCCCACTGTGAACCCCCCCGGATCGCTGACGGTAACTCGCCTCTTCATGGTCCCATGGTGTGGCCACCCGGCCAATCGGCGCGCTCTGAGCTGCTGACGTAACGCCGTCTAGGGCCAGCGGCTCCAATCGCGCTGACGGCCACATCACCTGTCTGCCTCGAACAGGGAACGTGCCCACGTCTGCCATTCACAAATGCCGCACCCTGCTAAATGATAGCGAGATACGGCTTGCACATGCGCCGTTGGACCGGGAAGCAAGGTAAGTGTACGGGGTGACCTGGGGGATTTCACACAGTGGGGCATCCTGATTTTGGTTGGCCCAGGGGTAGAGAATAGATCATTCCCAGGGCCGTCATGCTGGGGTTTTTTGTCCACTTTAAATTATGCATTTGAATATTTTTTTTTTCTAGGTGTGGCAGGTGTTGGTGGGCTACCTGGACCAAAAGGAAGACAAGGCCTATCAGGACCAAAAGGAAATAAGGGTGAAAGCGGTGCCATGGGTAAGGCTGCTCCTTAGCTGACCACTTTATGATGTGTTACCCTCCTGGCAGGAAGGTCTGTATCGTAATGCATATCATATCGCCAGATTCTGTCTCGAAGACTATATATTGATTTTTTTTTTTTTGCCCTGATGCCTGGCTATGTGGGCGCATAGGTTTGTCGTGTTCCTGCACTTTTTGCCAATTCATACCCCTAGTGCGAAATGTCGCGCCAGAATCCATCTGCTGACACAATGCGTATCATGATACACATATGACCATACAATATATCCCAATTCTCAGATATTACAATTGGTTTTCCCATGGACCCTTTTTTAAGGGTTAAAAACCCTTAATCCCAAAAAATTTAAGGTCCCCCTTACCCAGCGGGACCAGCTATGGGGGCTTGTAGAACAGGGCACTTGGTGGCCCCTGGCCCTTCTGCCCCCCTGGCCTCTGGGGAGGCAGATAATGAGGGGCTGGAGGTTAATGGCAAGTCATCCACTAGCCGCAGGTGACTTGCCAGAGCTTTGTGACCTGGTATAGGCGTCTCATAGATCCCTTACCAGTTCACAAAGGGAAAATGGTAAAAAAAAAATTCTCAGCTCCTGCATCCCTCGCTGATCTGACAGATGTGATGATCGCTGTAAGGGGGAGGCAGGGGGACATGATCTCCTACCCTGTCTGGCCAGTAATCACAGCATCTGACAGCTGAACCACTGGGAACAGGGTAATATAATCCATCCCGTCCCAAAGGGGTGGGGCTAGTTGTGAAGATGGTGGCGCTCATCTGGAAAGCAGGGGAGAAGGCCTGTCGGGCTCTCTCCTGAAGAGCCCGGGGGGGGAATGGGGGGGCCCCCCAGAGGAGAGCTGGCAGATTGAATGAGGTATGATGTGGGTTTTTTCTTCACGCTGAAGTCAGAATTGATAGTAGAAAGAAAATCAATTCTAGTATCTTCAAATGAAATGTCGCGATACTTGACAATTTTTTTTTTGGGGTGCACGGCTTTTGTCGTAGTCCTTACTCCCTGGTTTATTATAGAAGCCAAAGTAGGTCCAAATGTCTGCTCTGTAAATCCCTGGAGCCTCCCGTATCTTATTGCCGGCCATGTATGAAGCGGAGTTTGCTCTGCGGGACAATCAAACGCTCTGGAGGCCGTACACAGGACAACTCTCGCGGGATCTCGTTTCTCTGCTGCGGGTGAGACAGAGCTGCTGAATAACGGGCTCTTGTGCTGTACGCTGCCAACTAGTGGTTGGGAGTAAATGTTAGTTTATAAATCGATTCGAACATGTTTTGAACCGATACTAGTATTGTCTAATGCGATATATATATATTTTTTTACATCCCTAAAGGGGGGGGGGGGGAAGGATGGGACCGGGGCTCTATATGCTCCACTCAGTAAACTTATGAACATTCTCACTATGTGACATTTTGTCCAGGGATCCAACTGCCCTTGGGTCAGAATTTTTACTTCCAATTGTACAGAATCTCCAGTGTAATGTTCTTTCTGCTCCTAATTTGTGGTGATGCATTTTATTCAGGACCACCTGGACTGCAAGGACCTATGGGGGACTTCGGAGCCCTGGGACTGCCTGGAGACAGAGGCGACAGTTCATCTTTAGGTAAATGGAAGCTGAAACATTTTCAGGGGTGGGAAGTTTATCAGACGGCAATTGCTGATAATGGGGTCACATGATCGCTTTCATACCCCGGGTAATGTGTATTGTGAGAACCCGTATCACATGTTCCCTGGCTGATGTTGCCAGTAACGCACTAGAAATGTTTAATACGGTACAAAATGACCCTAACGTTTCTGGGACCCCCTACACTGGTGCCTGTGAGTAGAACCCCGGCAGCCCCAATTGAAATGGCACCAGCTCTGTTAGATGCACCCGGTCAGTTGGTACTGTATATTGGGCCAGAAGGCGGGCCAGTAGTGTGTGATATCAAGGAATAGCGTCCAGGTTTAGGGTACAGAACAACCCAAGTCTAATTTATATGCTAGCTCTAAAGTGGACCAAAACCCACCATGATCGCCCCAGGAATCTAATATTCCAGGGGTCACTGATTCTCACCAGAGCATCCAAAAACAGGGATACCCCGCTGTGTAAAACCCGGGTCGCCCCATACTTCCCTTGCTTCCTAACGCAAGCCATTGCCACATGCTCGCTATCCCTCTAGCTGGGCACATGCATTCAATTCAATTCAATTTATTGTTCGCCAAGTACATCGTGAGATGAACAAGGAATTCTTTTTGGCATATACACAGTGCAAAGAAGTTAAATAAATAAATGAATAAATAACAAAAAAAAAACAAAAAAAAAAACAGTTAACTAAAGTTATAGTAACATAGGAAGGGGAACCTAGAAACAGAGGTGCAGGCACAGATACTCTTCTAAATTGCAAGTGATACCGGCTTGAGCCTGGGCCTATGAAGCCTGGCTATTTAGTATGCGGACAGCCAAGGGAAAGAAACCCTTCCTAGACCTAGAAGTCCTGCAGGCTGGTACCGCGAGACGCCGCCCTGATGGTAAGTGCTGGAATAGGGTGTGTCCAGGGTGGGAGGGATCCCGAAGGATCTTATCTGCCCGAATCTTGATTCTGCGGTTGTGCAGTTCCTGTAGGGATGGTAAAGGGGCTCCAATTATTCTTTCTGCTGTCTTTATTATTCTATGGAGTCTACACTTTTCCTTTTTTGTAGCTCCCTCGAACCAGACAGAGAAAGAAACACAGAACCAATGACGGCATTGAAGAGCACTAGCAACTTTCTTGACAGACCAGCCTTCTTCAGTTGCCTCAGGAAGAAAAGTCTCTGGTGTGCTTTCCTCAGTAGAGCCATGGTGTTCTTATCCCAGCTGAGGTTATTGGATATGGTCACCCCCCAGAAATTTTGTCTCCTCTACTCTCTTGATTTCCACCCCCTTGATGGTCAGGGGTGACATGGGTGCCGGGTTCTTCCTGAAGTCTATTACCATCTCCAGGGTTTTTGAGGGGTTAATGACCAGGTTGTGTGTAGAGCACCAATTGACAAGCTCCTCCACTGTTCCCTGGTAGGTTTCCTCTTTGCCGTTCCTGATCAAGCCTATGATGGTTGTGTCGTCGGCAAACTTCACAATCCTCACAGAGTTGTCCAAGGAGGTGTAGTCGTTGGTGTAAATGGAGAACAGGAGAGGTGACAGAACGCAGCCTTGAGGGGCATCGGTGTTAGTGTGCCTGACACTGGACCGTACCGGACCCAGCCTAACTATTTGGGAACGCTCTGTTAAAAAGCTCCCTGTCCACGCACAGATGTTCTGGGGAATGTTGAGCTTGGGCATCTTTTCCACCAGCAGTTTCGGACTTATGGTGTTGAATGCTGAACTAAAATCTACAAAGAGAACTGACGTAGGTGCCTGGTTTATCCAAATGCTCATACATGTAGTGGAGGGCCATATTCACAGCATCGTCTGAAGATCTGTTTTCCTTGTAGGCAAATTGCATGGGGTCCATAAGGCTGCCGGTGGCTTTCAGGTATTCCAGCACAATCCTCTCAAATGACTTCATGACCACGGATGTAAGTGCAACTGGTCTGAAATCATTCATCTCGGTGGCCAAAGGTTTCTTAGGCACTGGGACAATGACGGATCTTTTGAGACAGTGTGGAACTACGCCCATTTCCAGGGAGGCATTGAAGATCCTTGAAAACACTGGCGATAGCTGGTCCGCACATGACTTGAGGCAGATTGTGGATACTCCATCCGGTCCTGGCGCCTTCCTTATGTTCAGGCCTTTGAGAACTTGGGCAATTTTAATCTCAGAGACCAAAAGTGTGTCTGCAGTTTTAGAGCCATTGTTATGGTCGATTGACGATATTGATTGACTTAGGGACTGCGGGGGGCAAGCTGCCATGTTTGGAGCTGAATCAAATCTGCAGTAGAAGTTGTTGAGTTCCTCTGCTTGCTGCCTGCTAGGGTTCAGTATCTGGGTGGACCTTTTGTAGTTAGTAAGATGCCGAAAACCCTGCCAGGCCTCTCTCGGGTTACTGGAGAACTGCTTTTCCAGTTTCTTAGCGTAACTTCTCTTTGCAGCCCTGATCTCCTTGGACAGGGAATTCCTCAACTTCTTGAACATAAGGATGTTCCCATCCCTGTGTGCAGACTCCTTCTGCTTCCGTAACTTCCTTATGCTGTTAGTGAACCATGGCTTGCTGAAGTGGCCATAGTTCCTGAAGGTTTTGGATGGTACAATTGTCTTCGCAAAAGGTAATGTAAGAGAGCACGGAGTCAGTCCATTGCTCTATAGAGTGAGAGTAGAAGACATCCCAGTCGGTACACTCAAAACAGGCTTGCAACTGGTCGATGGCCTCCTTTGACCAGACCTTGGTTGTTCTGGTTTGGGGAGTAACTGACTTCAGCCGTTGCTTGTATAGAGGTAGCAGATGTAGTAAGCAATGATCAGAGTATCCCAGAGCTGCTGTGGGGACAGCCCTGTAAGCACGCTTTACTGTTGTATAACATTGGTCGAGAGTGTTGTTCCCTCTTGTAGGGCAAGTAATATGTGGTATATATTTAGGAAGTTCGAGATTAAGACATGCTTTGTTGAAGTCACCCAGAACTATGACAAATGAGTCTGGGAACAACTTTTCGTAGTCCGCGATAGCCTCGGATAATGAGCTGAGGGCCATATTGACATTGGCCTGAGGGGGAATATACACCCCTATTAGAATAATGCACGAGAACTCCTGTGGAGAGTAAAAAGGTCTGCAGATAAGAGCCAGGTATTCTATGTCAGATGTACACCTCTTATCTAACGCATGAGCATTTTTGACTCATCTGTTGTTGGTGTAGAAGCAAATGCCGCCTCCCCTGGCTTTGCCAGTTGCATCCAAATCCCGATCCGCTCTATGGATGGTGAACCCCTCAATTTCCAGGCTAGAGTCCGGGATAGAGTTTTTAAGCCAAGTTTCAGTAAAACACAGAATTGCAGAGCGCGACATCCTAGATTCCCTTCTGCTGCACATCAACTTCAACTCATCTAGCTTATTGGTCAGGGACTGAACATTAGCCAGATGAATGTCCGGGATCGGCAAGGAGCCCCGTATTCAGGGAAAGATTATAAGTGCAGAGTGAATGAATGTGTATAAGGATACTGAGCTGAACAGTACGCAGTGTTGCAATCTGTAAAAACACACGTGGTGTTCAGAAAGAAAACATCACCTCTCCCCCATTGGTCATCAGCGTCATCCAGCCATACATCACTAGCAGCTGTGGGACCACGCTCCCGCGGCAGGCGTCCTAACAGGCTTCCCCATACATAGATCTGCAGCTCACCGATCATGTTGCCAGCTGTCTCCCCGCACCTCGCTCTTCCACTGCCCTCGATCTTGCTGCCGACCAGACCGCACTGTACCACAGCTCCAGCGCTGTCTCTCGCTCACGCCGCCCAGACACGCTATTCCCGCAGCCTCTGTCCTCCAGCGCTGCCCATCAATCACGCCGCTCAGACCGTGCTATCCCCATGGCCTCCGTCCTCCAGCGCTGCCCCCACACAGGAATCACTTCACAGCCTCCAGGTGTCTATGGCTGTCCTCCCACGAGCTCCGCCGTCCCTCTGCAGCTACTGAGCGCGCTCCGATTCTCCTGCAGCCTCTAGCGCTTGCACTCCTCCAGCAACAACCACGTGCGCGATGGCAGCTCCACAGAACATCCGATGGGGGCCCTCAAAAATGAATGGAGTGGTGTATAGTAGTGTGAACAATGGGCAGCGGCCCAAAAAAATAAATAAAAATAAAAATAACCAAAGGAAACACTGTGTATGAGACTCCTCACCAGGAGCCTCCAGCCGTGGCTGCCGTTCCAGGCGCCATCTTGCGATCTGCGATCTGCGATCTGCATTGGTGAATGGCCGCACAGGCACGCTACCTGTTAGAGGGAAGCGGGGGATGTGGCCACCAGCATGTGCTTAGTCTGCCCCGGGGTAAGGACCAAAACCCAGGATGGTCAGACTGGTCTTAGAGTGGACCAGAACCCAGGATTTTGACTAAAACCAATCTGACCATCCTGGGTTTTGGTCCTTTCCCTGAGAGCACCCCAATTGGAGGATGCCCCGCTGTGCAAACCCCAAGGTCGCCAGAACTAACCACTTCTGGTCCAACGGCACATGCACATTCACTCGTCCAATCAGCGCACTCGCAGCGGACTGGACAAGTGGCCGCACATGTGCTGTAGGACTGGGAAGAGGTTAGTTCAGAGGTGACCTGGGGGTTTCAGACAGTCAAAATGGCCCTGGGGAAACTACCAAAACCTGAGTAAAAATCCTGGGTTCTGGTCATTTCCCCCGGGGCCATCCTGACTGTCTGAAACCCCCAGGTCACCTCTGATCTAACCTCTTCCCAGTCCTACGGCGCATGTGTGGCCACTCATCCTGTCCGCTCCGAGTGCGCTGATTGGACGAGTGAACGCGCATGTGCCATTGGACCAGAAGTGGTTAGTTGTTTTGGCAACCTGGGGGTTTCGCACAGTGGGCCATCCTCCAATTGAGGTGCTCTCAGGGAATGGACCAAAACCCAGGATGGTAAATATCCTGGCTTTTGGTCCACTTTAAGACTGTTCAGCCACAACAAGTCACTCGTCACTCTCCTCTTGTCCCTGCAGCAGTGTCCTATTTTGTTTAAAAATTTGAAAAAAACAACCTGGGTGCAGAGATCGGGTCCTATGGCTTCCAGTCATCTGCTACTTTCTGTTGGGCATAGGGGACAAATGGCCACCCCTGAACCAGTCATTGTATAGACTAGTTCTGCATGGGACTTATGCTGAGTGTCATTTTGGTGCCTGGACAAACCCCTCTGGGACTTGGCAGGGGGGGAAGGGGTGAGTTCCACTTTATGGAAGAATAATAATAATAAGAATAATAAGATGAATGTTCCTGGCTCTTAAACTTTTTTTTTTTTAGCTTTGGATGCGCTCACCGCTCAGTTTAATAATTTGTCGGCACAAGTGCAAGATCTGCAATCAAGACTGGAGAAGCAGCAGAAAGGTTAGTGTGTGTGCTCGGCTAGAAATTCAAGTTCAGACCGAACCAGGAAATGCCGGTTGATGGTCTGCTGAGCCGTCCGGACCTGAACTTTGAGGGTTAACCTATGAAAGTCAGTGGCATGTGTACTGTAAAAAGCAGCCATTGACTTGCATAGTCTTTCTATGTGAGCCAGTAACAGTGACTTTCCCTGGATTTTTTTTTTCTGAGCCAAGATGAAAGCTTCTTTCTCTAAACCACCAGCTAAATACAGCGAATTCACTGCTCCAGTAAAGTGAAAAAAAATGTGCAGTATTCTGGTTGGACAAAATGCTATGAAAGCACAATAGGTGGAGGTAGCCCACAACCATGCCAAAAACAAAAAATAATGTAGGGAGGCACTCAAATCATAAACTGATCAAAAAATACATTTTTATTTACATATTTATAATCACTACATACAATACACAACATATTGTAATCCTTTAAACACATAAATCAAACAATAACACACAGGACATACCAATATAAAGGTGTATAAGCGATGGGAAGCCAGAGTCTCACCACACTGATATCAAATGCCTAGAGATATATAGATATAGATTATATTATATATGTGCTAAATCATTCAACAAAGTGTTCCAACGGTGCAACTGAGCATGTGCAAATCCTGCCCATGATCCAAATTGCTATAACTATATATCAAGTGCTATTAGTCAAACAATAAATTAAGAATTAATATTCCCATCCATAACATCATATCAATCTACTCTGTTCACCAATGAAAATAAAATCGCCTGTATATATTAGGCATCCCAAAGAGGAACCACTGATGTATATCACAATACTAATCCAGATGTTAAATCGCACATTATTTTCATGATGCCTTGGCTTTATTTCTAGTGATTTGCGAAGTCTCCCCACCACCTACCGCAGCAGGAGCCGCGCGTTCTGTGGGCACATCACCCACTTCATCAAGCTCATACCAAAGACAACTCCTGCACCACCATGTCATTACAAAAACCATATGTTGGGCAATCAAAAGACAAGTTTAAAACAATTCACTTAAAACATCCACACGATACCACACATGACACTATCGTTTGGGACGCTGCACTGTTCAGCGTGAAGGTACAGTTTAAGTGTCTATCTTGTATGTTTCCCACACCCTGTACATACAGATTGCCCACATTAATCCGGACCCTCACCCTGAATAAGTCTCGTATGTTTCCCCACCCTGTACATACAGATTGCCCACATTAAAAAATCGTCCTACCTGCATTTTCTGAAACTTTAAACATCAAGATGGAGGTGCAGGCTGCCTGCAAACGGGGAAGTGTCTTCTGACTGTGCCACTCTGCTTTCTGGGATTGCTGTCCTTTTCCTGACCCCCATCTCTGCTGTTTGCAGGGGACGGAGCTATAGCTGTGCTTTATAAACTTTTGACCCCACTCCTCTCATCACTGTGCTACTGTGTTAAGATGGCGGCGCTCGTATCCTAGAGTCCTCAACAGAGTTGCAGCCCCGTGGGGGAAAGAATAAAAAGTGACTAAAATGTTAAATATATTAACTTTAGATGCTGGGGAATAGTGTTTAAGGGTTTGGACTTTTCATTAAATGATGCTGAAGGTCCGGTTTAAGTATATGTAATTTTGTTAATATTTATCCAATGTAGCTCCACCCATAAACAATTCATCCCAAAGTGCAACGTGCAAACACTGTATGCTGAAGTGCAAAGTGCCAAATCCTATGCACTAATCCCAGAATTGTGGGCTACCTGCACCTATTGTGTTCTCTCCTAAATTTATACCCCTCATGGTGTCTGGCTGATCTGGTTCCCCTTCTGCTAGTAGATGAACCCCAATTTTCCAGTCTATACCCTTTACTCAGTTTGGACTGCAGTGATTGGTCTCTGCCTTAGTCTGGGACAACTTGATGTTAAAAAGTTAGTTACTGTAAACCAGCATTAGATGGGTTAGCCGTGCCACGCGTGTCCTTACACCACAAACCCAATTTGGGCCCTTGGGCGTGCGCAGCACTGCCAACCTGTGCCTGAACGTCTTGAATTGATTCACAGTAGGATTTTGCCCTGTGAATTCTTACTCGTCCTAAGTACTTTGCAGCTTGGCCTTGGCAAAAAAATGTATTTGTTTGGGGGGGGGGGGGGGGGGGAAGCGCGCCAGCAGATCAGTCTTATGGCTGAAAACTGCGACAATCTCGGGACGCTACGGGAATGCTTCTTACAACAAGCTCTAGAGCAGACACACAACCTGTGGCCCCAGAGCTGCAGGTAGGTGCACTGCCATCAGATGTGGCCCCTGGAACTTGTGCCCAACCTACCTCACCTGCAATCTCCTGCCTCACTACTTCCACCTTGCCCATGTCTTCTCACCTCCCCTCTACCCATGATGCCACTGCCTCCCTCTACACTCCTCACCACCTTGTCTCGCCCCATCCCTAACCACGTCTTCCTACCTCATCTCAGCCAACCTAGACTATAGGGTGAAGAGGTATTCACAAAACACTGCTTTAAATCACATATTAATGAAACAAATTTACATATAATTCAAAATTAGTATGTCCCTGCGCTGGAGTAAGTTAGACCATGTTGATGCAGTCTCAAAACAAATATAAATTCTCTATGTCCTTAAACATCAATAACTCTGGGGAAAGCTCATGAAGCTAGGCCGTTATAATCCACCCCCAAGGTGCTTTGGTGTTAGTTCAATTCTTGTGGATCCCATCACCAAAGATCATTAAATGACATACCGGATAGTTTTAAATTACTGGCACTTCAAGCTTAAGCACTTTTCTGTAGTGTTGTCTTGTTGTTGGCAGTAAATGCCTTCGTAAATCGTCATTGGAGATCAAAATTGCTTTTAAGGTCCCCTTTAGCGATCAAAGCCCTTTGTTTAAATACCAGACCCCAAACTGCAATACATATATAGGGTTAGAATATAAAAACATAGCATAAAATCCTTGATACAAAAGGGCTGCCTGCCCGTTTTTTATTCATGCTTAACAGTAGAAGTAAAAGCGCATGTAAACTTCCAAGCAGCGATATTTTGAAAGCGGGCTTCAAAGTTCCATTATCCCAAAACGACAGGCGCCTATATCTAGTTATTCCAAAGCGCAGTCTCAAAGGTAAATGTTGTAGCGACACCACACTCCGCCCCCTGGGCGCAGGGTACAGGAGTGCTCGCTAGCTCAAAATTCCTCCTTGCTCCGGTTAGAGCGTGATGACATAATCCAGCAATGAACACGCCCAACCTAGACTATAGCCATCTCTGCCTCCCACATTTGCATATCCATTTATACCCGGTTTCCCAGAAAATAAGACGGGTCCTAATTTTTGCACCAAATCGGTAGGGTTTATTTTAAGGGGGGTGTCTTAACAGGGATACGAATGGTAATACTAGACTGGGTAACCAACATGGGCACCACCCCACGGGTGAAAATTTGTGCCTCCAATGAAGGGAAAAGTTTCGACCTCGTACTGATACTATGTGTCGGTATTAATCAGTGTGACTCAAATTTGTAGGGGCTGATCGAGCCAACCTTGGGCGTATCGGCGGGCAAGAGGGGTGGATCCAGCAAGGGTGCCCAATCACCAGAGACCACACCCTCCTATCCACCTCCACCCCTGGAGCCCATCGCTGTGCAAGTGGCTCAAATAATGGGTTGCGTTGACGGCCCTCGTCATGTAATAGCTTCATTACCTTCATTTCAGATCACCCCAGGCCCAGCCAGTGATTGCCCCCCCGGCTGCTTCAGGTGCTGTGCACAGCTGTCCTGCTGCATCCCCCAGCTGTGCTGCTGCCCACACATTAAACTGAATTGGCCATCCGGGGGCGTGCATGGTGCAGATTATGCTGCTGTGTGGGCAACAGGAGTGCTGGATCTGGGCAACGTAAACTTTCTCCCCTCGTTCTTTATCACGGCCATGGAGAGGCTCCTCCACCTAGAGGGACACAAGCTGGGACAGTTTGAAAGCCCCCTTCCTCCTAGATCTCTGTATTAAGCAAGAACCTTAACCTTGCCCAGATCGGGATACCTCTATTATATTCAACATTATGCACTTAGTCCCTATATTTGGGACATCTATTATGGTATCATGTGTAACCGCTGACATCTTCAGATTGGGGCTCAGTCTTCAGATTTTCCAACTTTTTCAGTCATAGATCTCTTCAAGAAAACTGTAACGAGCGGTGGGAAGGTCTACACGTCAACAGGCGCCGAAGCCAACTATAACGACGCCCTGACCGTCTGCCTCGTTGCTGGAGGGCGTCTGGCAGCCCCTCGTAATGCAGTGGAGAACAGCGCCATCCAGTCCATCCGCAATTACTACTCTGCGAACGCTTACCTGGGAATCAACAGCCTCCTGACCCAAGGGATCTTCAGGTACCCGACGGGCGAGGCCGTCTCCTACACCAACTGGGGCCCATCAGAACCCAACAACCTGGGCTCTGAGTTCTGCGTGGAGATGTACAACACAGGCATGTGGAACAACAAGCCGTGCGAGAAGATCGCCCTCGTCATCTGCGAGGCCTGAATTGCCAGGCTTTGATGTCATAGCCAATCATACGGATGAGATTTATTGGTCATGTAATCTGTAGAAACTTTTATAAAAACAAATTCAAACTACAATGTCTGAGGTCTCGTAAGTGTGGTGTGGCCGACGCATATCGTATCAGATGAACCGATCATTGAATACATTGGCTAGTGATGGGCCGGACAGGTTCTTATCAGGTGAACAGGTCTCCAGCTGAATGGGACAAAATATCTGGGTTTCCTGGTCAGGACCACCAGGCAATGGGGGGGGGGGGGGGCAAACACTGTTGGTACCTTGTAAACTATACATGATCAGGCTGAGGCTGTGCAGGAGACCCACAGGGGTTGGAGACATGGTGTCCCCCAGGGGATGGCTGTACAGTAGACCCACAGGGGTTGGAGCCATGGTCTCCCCAGGGGATGGCTGCAGGAGGGTGGCTGTACAGGAGACCCACAGGGGTTGGGGCTGTGGCCTCCCAGGGGCCAACTGCAGGAGGGTGGTTGTACAGGAGACCTGCAGGGGTTGGGGCCATGGTCTCCCAGGGGCTGGCTGCAGGAGGGTGGCTGTACAGGAGACCCACAGCGGTTGGGGCTATGGTCTCCCCAGGGGATGGCTGTGGGAGGGTGGCTGTACAGGAGACCCACAGGGGTTGGAGACATGGCCAGGGGATGGCTGTGGGAGGGTGGCTGTACAGGAGACCCACAGGGGTTTGGGCTGTGGTCTCCCAGGGGACAGCTGTGGGAGGATGGCTGTACAGGAGACCCACAGGGGGTTGGGGCTGTGGTCTCCCAGGGGACAGCTGTGGGAGGGTGGCTGTAGGAGATCCACAGGGGTTGGAGCCATCGTCTGCCCAGGGGACAGCTGGGGGAGGGTGGCTGTAGGAGATCCACAGGGGTTGGGGCCGTGGTCTCGCCAGGGAATGGCTGCAGGAGGGTGGCTGTACAGGAGACCCACAGGGGTTGGAGACATGGCCAGGGGACAGCTGTGGGAGGGTGGCTGTACAGGAGACCCACAGGGGTTGGGGCTGTGCTCTCCCAGGGGATGGCTGCGGGAGGGTGGCTGTACAGGAGACCCACAGGGGTTGGGGCTGTGCTCTCCCAGGGGATGGCTGCAGGAGGGTGGCTGTACAGGAGACCCACAGGGGTTGGGGCTGTGCTCTCCCAGGGGATGGCTGCGGGAGGGTGGCTGTACAGGAGACCCACAGGGGTTGGGGCTGTGGTCTCCCAGGGGATGGCTGCGGGAGGGTGGCTGTACAGGAGACCCACAGGGGTTGGGGCTGTGCTCTCCCAGGGGATGGCTGCGGGAGGGTGGCTGTACAGGAGACCCACAGGGGTTGGGGCTGTGCTCTCCCAGGGGATGGCTGCGGGAGGGTGGCTGTACAGGAGACCCACAGGGGTTGGGGCTGTGGTCTCCCAGGGGATGGCTGCAGGAGGGTGGCTGTACAGGAGACCCACAGGGGTTGGGGCTGTGCTCTCCCAGGGGATGGCTGCGGGAGGGTGGCTGTACAGGAGACCCTCAGGGGTTGGGGCTATGGTCTCCCAGAGGGCAGAACTTCTGGGGATGCTAAAAGCCCAGTGATGCCCAATACAGACAGGGCTGGCTCTGGGTTTATGTGGGCCCTTGGGCAGCATGGTCTCAGTGGGTCCTTTGTCGTGAAGAGTCGCATCACTGAGGGATGTCCCAAATCTGTATGTCCCCCTAAAGGATCATGCAAGTTGGGCCAAAACTCTTGGGTTTGGCACGCTCCAAAAGTAGACCAAGCTCTTTAGACTCTGAGGTCAGGTTTAAACGAATCTAGATCCTCCTGATTTTGGCCTGTGACCCCCCCCCTTTGTTCATTACTTACCTGTAACTGGTGAATGCACTGTGGGATCATCTGATTAATAGCCAAACGAGGTGGGGGTTGCACAAAACAGGGGTGTCCCAAATTCATATTCCCCTGTAAAGCAGGCCAAAACTCAGGGCTGAAATTGCTTGCATAGTGGGTATGGCAGCGATCCCAGGGGGTATCACACAGGAGGGTATCACAGATTGGGACCCTTCGGAATAGGAAATCAGCTGGGGGGGGGGGGCTCTTGCTGCCCCCCGCGCCGCTCTTGCTTCCGCCCCGCTCTTGGATGTAACTCTTGCCAAGAAGCTGGCAGGCATTTCAGAATGACTCATCTTGTTTGTTATAGGGGTCAATTCAGAGCCAGGTGAGAATTCTCACTGCTTTAGAAGAGGATACATCAGCTGAAGCCTGGCTGTAACAATGTATCACTCACCAGGAAGCTGGCAGACTCATGACTGCTTTAAAGTATCAAAGCTCTTTACAATAGAATAAATGGTGATACATCAGCTGTAAAAATGTACCTCTCACCATAAAGCTGACATGTTCATGGCTGCTTTATAATGTATCACAGCTGGTTACAATAGAAACAATGAGGATACATCAGCTGCTCCTTGGATGTAACAATGTAACGCTCACCAGGAAGCTGGCAGGCATTTCAGAATGACTCATCTTGTTTGTTATAGGGGTCAATTCAGAGCCAGGTGAGAATTCTCACTTCTTTAGAAGAGAACTGCAATTCAGTTTCATTGTAAATGTTCACTCCTGGCTCTGAATTAGTCCTAAGGCAGAAAATGAAGGTCAATGGGCGTTTTCTCTCCTAAAAAAAGTTTTCCTACCAGGCTATGAATCAAGCCCAAGGGGGACTGGAAATGGCAGGTGAGGGTATGGTGCCCCCGCAGGCATTGAGGTAGAACAAGGGGTGGGGCTGGGACTACAGGGGCGTGGATAGAAGCTGCAGTACAACTACCTCAAAGCAGAGGTAACACTTTGAATAGGGAAATGAATCATTTTTTGCTGCAGATCTTCATGTTACATTTCAAAGAGGGACAATATGTAAATGAAGCAATGACCCTTCATTAAGGGATGTTTGAAACCACGCCCCCTCATTGATTGATGGATAGGAGATGCATTACAACAGTTACAAGAATAGAAACACTTTGAATAGGCAAATGAATCATTTATTGCTGCAGATCTGCATGTTACACCTCAAAGAGGGACAATATGTAAATGAGGCCATGCCCCCTCACTGAGGGATTGATGAAGCTACGCCCCCCTCATTGGGGGAGGGATGAAGCTACGCCCCCCTCATTGAGGGAGGGATGAAGCTACGCCCCCCTCATTGGGGGAGGGATGAAGCTACGCCCCCCTCATTGGGGGATGGATGAAGCCACGCCCCCCTCATTGGGGGATGGATGAAGCCACGCCCCCTCATTGGGGGATGGATGAAGCCACGCCCCCCTCATTGGGGGGGATGGATGAAGCCACGCCCCCACTGAGGGATGTATGAAGCCACGCCCCCTCATTGTTGGGTGGATGAAGCCACGCCCCCTTTATTGAGGGATAGATGAAGCCACACCCTCTCATTGAGGAATGAATGAAGCCACGTCCCCTCATTGAGGGATGGATGAAGCCACGTCCCCTCATTGAGGGATGGATGAAGCCACGTCCCCTCATTGAGGGATGGATGAAGCCACACTCTCTCACTGAGGGATAGATGAAGCCACGCTCTCTCACTGAGGGATAGATGAAGCCACACTCTCTCACTGAGGGATAGATGAAGCCACGCTCTCTCACTGAGGGATAGATGAAGCCACGCTCTCTCATTGAGGGATAGATGAAGCCACGCTCTCTCATTGAGGGATAGATGAAGCCACGCCCTCTCATTGAGGGATAGATGAAGCCACGCCCTCTCATTGAGGGATAGATGAAGCCACGCCCTCTCATTGAGGGATAGATGAAGCCACACCCCCTCATTGAGGGATAGATGAAGCCACACCCCCTCATTGAGGGATAGATGAAGCCACACCCCCTCATTGAGGGATAGATGAAGCCACACCCCCTCATTGAGGGATAGATGAAGCCACACACTCTCATTGAGGGATAGATGAAGCCACACTCTCTCATTGAGGGATAGATGAAGCCACACCCCCTCATTGAGGGATAGATGAAGCCACACACTCTCATTGAGGGATAGATGAAGCCACGCTCTCTCATTGAGGGATATATGAAGCCACGTCCCCTCATTGAGGGATAGATGAAGCCAAACTCTCTCATTGAGGGATAGATGAAGCCACACTCTCTCATTGAGGGATAGATGAAGCCACGCCCCCTCACTGAGGGATAGATGAAGCCAAACTCTCTCATTGAGGGATAGATGAAGCCACACTCTCTCATTGAGGGATAGATGAAGCCACACTCTCTCATTGAGGGATAGATGAAGCCACGCTCTTTCATTGAGGGATAGATGAAGCCACGCCCCCTCATTGAGGGATAGATGAAGCCACGCTCTCTCATTGAGGGATAGATGAAGCCACGCCCCCTCATTGAGGGATAGATGAAGCCACACTCTCTCATTGAGGGGTAGATGAAGCCACGCTCTCTCATTGAGGGATAAATGAAGCCACACTCTCTCATTGAGGGATAGATGAAGCCACACTCTCTCATTGAGGGATAGATGAAGCCACGCTCTTTCATTGAGGGATAGATGAAGCCACGCCCCCTCATTGAGGGATAGATGAAGGCACACTCTCTTTGAATGATGGATGAAGCCACGCTCTCTCATTGAGGGATAGATGAAGCCACACTCTCTCATTGAGGGGTAGATGAAGCCACGCTCTCTCATTGAGGGATAAATGAAGCCACACTCTCTCATTGAGGGATAGATGAAGCCACACTCTCTCATTGAGGGATAGATGAAGCCACACCCCCTCATTGAGGGATAGATGAAGCCACGCTCTTTCATTGAGGGATAGATGAAGCCACGCCCCCTCATTGAGGGATAGATGAAGCCACGCTCTTTCATTGAGGGATAGATGAAGCCACACTCTCTCATTGAGGGATAGATGAAGCCACACTCTCTCATTGAGGGATAGATGAAGCCACACCCCCTCATAGAGGGATAGATGAAGCCACGCTCTTTCATTGAGGGATAGATGAAGCCACGCCCCCTCATTGAGGGATAGATGAAGCCACGCTCTTTCATTGAGGGATAGATGAAGCCACACTCTCTCATTGAGGGATAAATGAAGCCACACTCTCTCATTGAGGGATAGATGAAGCCACACTCTCTCATTGAGGGATAGATGAAGCCACACCCCCTCATAGAGGGATAGATGAAGCCACGCTCTCTCATTGAGGGATAAATGAAGCCACACTCTCTCATTGAGGGATAGATGAAGCCACACTCTCTCATTGAGGGATAGATGAAGCCACACCCCCTCATAGAGGGATAGATGAAGCCACGCTCTTTCATTGAGGGATAGATGAAGCCACGCCCCCTCATTGAGGGATAGATGAAGCCACGCTCTTTCATTGAGGGATAGATGAAGCCACGCTCTCTCATTGAGGGATAGATGAAGGCACACTCTCTTTGAATGATGGATGAAGCCACGCCCCCTCTTAGAGGGATGGATGAAGCCACGCCCCCTCTTAGAGGGATGGATAGGAGATACATTGTAACAGTTACAACAATAGAAACACTTTGAATGGGCAAATGAATCATTTGGTGCTATAGATCTGCATGTTACACCTCAAAGAGGGACAAATGGAAAGAACGAGAGACAGGGGGGCATGGACTCCAAAGAGGGACAGTACCTCCAAATCTGAGACAGTTGGGAGGTATGCATTCATTGGTAGCCTATCAGGGTGCAGCATGATGTAGAGGAGCCTGCGGTGATGTATATTCGGGATGCCCCCTGCTGGCTGCATGGTTAAGTGGAGGCGCAGCCATATTTGATGGTGGCTGATCAATACAGAGCAGCTGGAGACATAATAGTAGGGACAGGTGAACGCGGCGACCTGGGGGGGTATCACGCAGCGGGGCATTCCGATTTTGGATGCCCCAGGGGGGGGGGGAATTGATCGTCAGGGATTATTATAGATTCCCTGCCCGATCGCGCTGGGTTTTGGTCCACTTTAAGTCATGGGCCACCCAGCGATGCAGCACTCTGCCCCCTATAGGTCAGTGTGACGCAGCAGGCGGCCATATTGCTGCACATTACACACAAATGTGCTGCATGATAGATGAGTGCCTGCCCGCCCTGCTGCTCACCCCACAGTGGGCGGAGCCATAGCTGTGTAAAAGAGCCCAGCCCTGGGGAGGGAGTGGAGTCAGTGGTTGCAGGTGGAGGAGAGCACCTGGATGAAGGTAATGGGAGGCCGGTTGCTGTGTTACAAAGGGGGATCTGCAGGCTGGAATGGGATGTGTGGAGATGGGTGTGAGCCGCTATAGGTGTGTGTGTGAGTAATATATATACTGTATATATATATAAAATGTCAGGGCTTTATATTGGGAATGTACCAATCAGATCTCCCTCCTGCTGCTGAGACTATAAGGAGATGAGTCATGTGATGCTGCCACCCTGCCGAGCGTTACATTAGCAATGTATCACCATTGTGTCTATTGTAATCGGCTGTGATACATTGTAATGGTCATGAGTCTGATATTGGAATGTAAATGGCTCCCAGCTTTCTGTGCTGTGTGATTCTCGTGTGTGTGTGATATATATATATATATGACATGGCACTGTGCTTTATATTGGGAATGTACCAATCAGATGTCCCTCCTGCTGTGACTATAATGAAATGCCGGCTCCCTGGTGAGTGTTACACTGTAACACATCAGCTGCAGCCTGGTTGTAACAATGTATCACCATTGTGTCTATTGTAATCAGCTGTGATACATTGTAATGGTCATGAGTCTGATATTGGAATGTAAATGGCTCACAGATGGCTCTCAGCTTTCTGTGCTGTGTGTGTGTGTGTACATTTTGTTGCTGTCTGTAGTAATGGGGGCAGGATTGCTACTGGAAACCTCTGGGCCCCATAGAGCTTAAAGTGGAACAAAACCCACCAGTGGCTGTCCGGCAATCTGAAAGACTCCAGGGCAGGCCGCATGCTTTCCCCTGAGGCATCCCAAATTGGGTTGTTTGGCTGTCTGAAACCCCCCAGGGCACCAGTACTCACCTTTCCCCCTGGTCCAACGGTGCATGTGCGGGCTCTCAGGCCAATCAGAGCTGTTTGCCTTTCAGTAAGTGGCTCTGATTGTTTACAATGGGAAGTGCATGCTGGCGCACCCCTGTCTGCGTGCACATGCTCAGGTGTCATTAAAGTGGACCAAAACCCACAGTGATCAACCTGGGAATCTATTAAAAAAACGGGATGCCCCACTGTGTGACCCCCCCCCCCCCAGGTCGCCCCATACACTTACCTTATTTCCCGGTCCAATGGGAACCTGAACTTGCGGTTTCCCAGTACAGAGCGCTATTCTTCACCCCAACATATAGCTGCACTACAAGGTAATTGAAAAATATTACTATACTTTATTTACCAATGTCATAGACACAAACATTTACAAAACACAGTTAAAAATGGTATTAAGCAACCACTAAATACGGGTGGTGCAAGTGGACCCAAATTGGACTATTCAAATAAACCAAATCAATTCGCAATGTGCACTGGAATACGCTGGTATTACTAAAAGACGGGCAGGCTGATTCATCACTAACGCCAGGTAGCGACAGATGAGCGTCTGTAGCGGCATTTTCAGAGCGCCCGCTAGTAGTCGCTGTGCTCGGCCGTGGGTCGCTAGTTTATAGCGACGGGCAGGCTGATTCATCACTAACGCCAGGTAGCGACAGATGAGCGTCTGTAGCGGCATTTTCAGAGCGCCCGCTAGTAGTCGCTGTGCTCAGCCGTGGGTCGCTACTTCATAGCGACTCAGTCACTGTGCTGTAATGTTAAATACATTGTGAGGAGTCGCTATTTGACCAGTACAGCGCTGTATGGGAGCGCATGTTAGCGACTGCTCATAGCGACCGACTCACACCATATTCAGCAAAAAAACATCCTCACAAATCTCTGGCGCTGAAAAATGCTTCTCTGAAGCCCAGAGCGCAGGAGGCTGTGTGATTAAAGTCTGTTTTTCAGCATCTATCCACCAGTAACAAAGCGAAAACATATGGAATTACATTGTAACAACATTGTAACATGACACTTTAATGGCAGAGCTGTGATGTCATTTCTGAAGAAATATATAAAAACTACAAAAAAATTTGAAAACTGCTTATTCAATGTCAGGAGAGGTCACAGAATTTATTTGAGATAAAAAAAAAACAAAAACACAGTTTAAAGAGAAGGAAAGGATCGTCCATTGAAATGTATGGGAGAGCGACAGGTAGCGAGAGGTCATACCTGGCGCTGTGCAAGGCTGAACGCCGGCGCTGTTCGCTGAGGCTGTGAAAATGATGAATCAGACGCCACATGGCGCTATCCCAGTCGCTAAACAGATTCTGCTTGATAAATGTGTAATTGCTGCTGTGTCCGGCGTTCACCTGTCGCTACCTGTCATTAACCAGCCACTACCTGATGCTATCCCTTCATGAATAAGGCCCTAAATCTATTGTGCAAATAAAGATTCCTATAAAAGATTATTATCTAGTAAAGTGCTAGAGAACCTATATAAAGTGCCAAAACCTACTATTGCAGTACCCTGCTGTATAAGAGTGCTAGCAGCGTTTCCAATGCACAGCAAAAATGTAACATCTGTCCAGGTCCACTTGAAACACCCGCTACCAACACCGGGGGGGGGGGGAGATGCCACACTACCTATATGGGGAATGGGAGGGGGGGATGTCACACTGCCTATATGGGGAATGGGAGGGGGATGTCACACTGCCTATATGGGGAATGGGAGGGGGAATGTCACACTGCCTATATGGGGAATGGGAGGGGGGGATGTCACACTGCCTATATGGGGAATGGGAGGAGGAATGTCACACTGCCTATATGGGGAATGGGAGGGGGGGATGCCACACTGCCTATATGGGGAATGGGAGGGGGAATGCCACACTGCCTATATGGGGAATGGGAGGGGGAATGTCACACTGCCTATATGGGGAATGGGAGGGGGAATGCCACACTGCCTATATGGGGAATGGGAGGGGGAATGTCACACTGTCTATATGGGGAATGGGAGGGGGAATGTCACACTGCCTATATGGGGAATGGGAGGGGGGATGCCACACTGCCTATATGGGGAATGGGAGGGGGAATGTCACACTGCCTATATGGGGAATGGGAGGGGGAATGTCACACTGCCTATATGGGGAATGGGAGGGGGAATGTCACACTGTCTATATGGGGAATGGGAGGGGGGATGCCACACTGCCTATGGGGAATGGGAGGGGGAATGTCACACTGTCTATATGGGGAATGGGAGGGGGGATGCCACACTGCCTATATGGGGAATGGGAGGAGGAATGCCACACTGCCTATATGGGGAATGGGAGGAGGAATGTCACACTGCCTATATGGGGAATGGGAGGAGGAATGCCACACTGCCTATATGGGGAATGGGAGGGGGAATGTCACACTGCCTATATGGGGAATGGGAGGGGGAATGTCACACTGCCTATATGGGGAATGGGAGGGGGAATGTCACACTGCCTATATGGGGAATGGGAGGGGGAATGTCACACTGCCTATATGGGGAATGGGAGGGGGAATGTCACACTGCCTATATGGGGAATGGGAGGGGGAATGCCACACTGCCTATATGGGGAATGGGAGGGGGAATGTCACACTGCCTATATGGGGAATGGGAGTGGGAATGCCACACTGCCTATATGGGGAATGGGAGGGGGGACGCCACACTGCCTATATGGGGAATGGGAGGGGGGATGCCACACTGCCTATATGGGGAATGGGAGGGGGAATGTCACACTGCCTATGGGGAATGGGAGGGGGAATGCCACACTGCCTATATGGGGAATGGGAGGGGGGAATGCCACACTGCCTATATGGGAGGGGGAATGCCACACTGCCTATATGGGGAATGGGAGGAGGAATGTCACACTGCCTATATGGGGAATGGGAGGGGGGGATGCCACACTGCCTATATGGGGAATGGGAGGGGGAATGCCACACTGCCTATATGGGGAATGGGAGGAGGAATGTCACACTGCCTATATGGGGAATGGGAGGAGGAATGTCACACTGCCTATATGGGGAATGGGAGGGGGAATGCCACACTGCCTATATGGGGAATGGGAGGGGGGAATGCCACACTGCCTATATGGGGAATGGGAGGGGGGAATGCCACACTGCCTATATGGGGAATGGGAGGGGGAATGTCACACTGCCTATATGGGGAATGGGAGGGGGGAATGCCACACTGCCTATATGGGGAATGGGAGGGGGAATGTCACACTGCCTATATGGGGAATGGGAGGAGGAATGTCACACTGCCTATATGGGGAATGGGAGGGGGGGATGCCACACTGCCTATATGGGGAATGGGAGGGGGAATGCCACACTGCCTATATGGGGAATGGGAGGGGGGGATGTCACACTGCCTATATGGGGAATGGGAGGGGGAATGCCACACTGCCTATATGGGGAATGGGAGGGGGAATGTCACACTGCCTATATGGGGAATGGGAGGGGGAATGTCACACTGCCTATATGGGGAATGGGAGGGGGAATGTCACACTGCCTATATGGGGAATGGGAGGGGGAATGTCACACTGCCTATATGGGGAATGGGAGGGGGAATGTCACACTGCCTATATGGGGAATGGGAGGGGGAATGCCACACTGCCTATATGGGGAATGGGAGGGGGAATGTCACACTGCCTATATGGGGAATGGGAGGGGGGATGCCACACTGCCTATATGGGGAATGGGAGGGGGGATGCCACACTGCTTATATGGGGAATGGGAGGGGGAATGTCACACTGCCTATATGGGGAATGGGAGGGGGGATGCCACACTGCCTATATGGGGAATGGGAGGGGGAATGTCACACTGCCTATATGGGGAATGGGAGGGGGAATGTCACACTGCCTATATGGGGAATGGGAGGGGGAATGTCACACTGTCTATATGGGGAATGGGAGGGGGGATGCCACACTGCCTATGGGGAATGGGAGGGGGAATGTCACACTGTCTATATGGGGAATGGGAGGGGGGATGCCACACTGCCTATATGGGGAATGGGAGGGGGGAATGCCACACTGCCTATATGGGGAATGGGAGGAGGAATGTCACACTGCCTATATGGGGAATGGGAGGAGGAATGTCACACTGCCTATATGGGGAATGGGAGGAGGAATGTCACACTGCCTATATGGGGAATGGGAGGGGGAATGTCACACTGCCTATATGGGGAATGGGAGGAGGAATGTCACACTGCCTATATGGGGAATGGGAGGGGGAATGCCACACTGCCTATATGGGGAATGGGAGGAGGAATGTCACACTGCCTATATGGGGAATGGGAGGAGGAATGCCACACTGCCTATATGGGGAATGGGAGGGGGAATGCCACACTGCCTATATGGGGAATGGGAGGAGGAATGTCACACTGCCTATATGGGGAATGGGAGGGGGAATGCCACACTGCCTATATGGGGAATGGGAGGAGGAATGTCACACTGCCTATATGGGGAATGGGAGGAGGAATGTCACACTGCCTATATGGGGAATGGGAGGAGGAATGTCACACTGCCTATATGGGGAATGGGAGGAGGAATGTCACACTGCCTATGGGGAATGGGAGGGGGAATGTCACACTGTCTATATGGGGAATGGGAGGGGGGATGCCACACTGCCTATATGGGGAATGGGAGGGGGGAATGCCACACTGCCTATATGGGGAATGGGAGGAGGAATGTCACACTGCCTATGGGGAATGGGAGGGGGAATGTCACACTGCCTATATGGGGAATGGGAGGGGGGATGCCACACTGCCTATATGGGGAATGGGAGGGGGAATGTCACACTGCCTATGGGGAATGGGAGGGGGAATGCCACACTGCCTATATGGGGAATGGGAGGGGGGAATGCCACACTGCCTATATGGGAGGGGGAATGCCACACTGCCTATATGGGGAATGGGAGGAGGAATGTCACACTGCCTATATGGGGAATGGGAGGAGGAATGCCACACTGCCTATATGGGGAATGGGAGGGGGGGATGCCACACTGCCTATATGGGGAATGGGAGGGGGAATGCCACACTGCCTATATGGGGAATGGGAGGGGGAATGTCACACTGCCTATATGGGGAATGGGAGGGGGAATGCCACACTGCCTATATGGGGAATGGGAGGGGGAATGTCACACTGCCTATATGGGGAATGGGAGGGGGGAATATCACACTGCCTATATGGGGAATGGGAGGGGGGAATATCACACTGCCTATATGGGGAATGGGAGGGGGAATGCCACACTGCCTATATGGGGAATGGGAGGGGGAATGCCACACTGCCTATATGGGGAATGGGAGGGGGAATGCCACACTGCCTATATGGGGAATGGGAGGGGGAATGCCACACTGCCTATATGGGGAATGGGAGGGGGGGATGCCACACTGCCTATATGGGGAATGGGAGGGGGAATGCCACACTGCCTATATGGGGAATGGGAGGAGGAATGCCACACTGCCTATATGGGGAATGGGAGGGGGGGATGCCACACTGCCTATATGGGGAATGGGAGGGGGAATGCCACACTGCCTATATGGGGAATGGGAGGGGGAATGTCACACTGCCTATATGGGGAATGGGAGGGGGAATGCCACACTGCCTATATGGGGAATGGGAGGGGGAATGTCACACTGTCTATATGGGGAATGGGAGGGGGGAATATCACACTGCCTATATGGGGAATGGGAGGGGGGAATATCACACTGCCTATATGGGGAATGGGAGGGGGAATGCCACACTGCCTATATGGGGAATGGGAGGGGGAATGCCACACTGCCTATATGGGGAATGGGAGGGGGAATGCCACACTGCCTATATGGGGAATGGGAGGGGGAATGCCACACTGCCTATATGGGGAATGGGAGGGGGAATATCACACTGCCTATGGGGAATAGGAGGGGGAATGCCACACTGCCTATATGGGGAATGGGAGGGGGAATGCCACACTGCCTATATGGGGAATGGGAGGGGGAATGCCACACTGCCTATATGGGGAATGGGAGGGGGAATGTCACACTGCCTATGGGGAATGGGAGGGGGAATGCCACACTGCCTATATGGGGAATGGGAGGGGGGAATGCCACACTGCCTATATGGGAGGGGGAATGCCACACTGCCTATATGGGGAATGGGAGGAGGAATGTCACACTGCCTATATGGGGAATGGGAGGAGGAATGCCACACTGTCTATATGGGGAATGGGAGGGGGGAATGCCACACTGCCTATATGGGAGGGGGAATGCCACACTGCCTATATGGGGAATGGGAGGGGGAATGTCACACTGCCTATATGGGGAATGGGAGGAGGAATGCCACACTGCCTATATGGGAGGGGGAATGCCACACTGCCTATATGGGGAATGGGAGGGGGAATGTCACACTGCCTATGGGGAATGGGAGGGGGGAATGTCACACTGCCTATGGGGAATGGGAGGGGGGAATGTCACACTGCCTATATGGGGAATGGGAGGGGGAATGCCACACTGCCTATATGGGGAATGGGAGGGGGAATGTCACACTGCCTATGGGGAATGGGAGGGGGGAATGTCACACTGCCTATATGGGGAATGGGAGGGGGAATGCCACACTGCCTATATGGGGAATGGGAGGGGGAATGTCACACTGCCTATATGGGGAATGGGAGGGGGAATGTCACACTGCCTATATGGGAGGGGGAATGCCACACTGCCTATATGGGGAATGGGAGGGGGGAATGCCACACTGCCTATATGGGGAATGGGAGGGGGGAATGCCACACTGCCTATATGGGGAATGGGAGGGGGAATGTCACACTGCCTATGGGGAATGGGAGGGGGGAATGTCACACTGCCTATATGGGGAATGGGAGGGGGAATGCCACACTGCCTATATGGGGAATGGGAGGGGGAATGTCACACTGCCTATATGGGGAATGGGAGGGGGAATGTCACACTGCCTATATGGGAGGGGGAATGCCACACTGCCTATATGGGGAATGGGAGGAGGAATGTCACACTGCCTATATGGGGAATGGGAGGAGGAATGTCACACTGCCTATATGGGGAATGGGAGGGGGGGATGCCACACTGCCTATATGGGGAATGGGAGGGGGAATGCCACACTGCCTATATGGGGAATGGGAGGGGGAATGTCACACTGCCTATATGGGGAATGGGAGGGGGAATGCCACACTGCCTATATGGGGAATGGGAGGGGGAATGCCACACTGCCTATATGGGGAATGGGAGGGGGAATGCCACACTGCCTATATGGGGAATGGGAGGGGGAATGTCACACTGTCTATATGGGGAATGGGAGGGGGGAATATCACACTGCCTATATGGGGAATGGGAGGGGGGAATATCACACTGCCTATATGGGGAATGGGAGGGGGAATGCCACACTGCCTATATGGGGAATGGGAGGGGGAATGCCACACTGCCTATATGGGGAATGGGAGGGGGAATGCCACACTGCCTATATGGGGAATGGGAGGGGGAATGCCACACTGCCTATAATGGGAGGGGGAATGTCACACTGCCTATATGGGGAATGGGAGGGGGAAATGTCACACTGCCTATATGGGGAATGGGAGGGGGAATGTCACACTGCCTATATGGGGAATGGGAGGAGGAATGTCACACTGTCTATATGGGGAATGGGAGGGGGGATGCCACACTGCCTATATGGGGAATGGGAGGGGGGATGCCACACTGCCTATAATGGGAGGGGGAATGTCACACTGCCTATATGGGGAATGGGAGGGGGAAATGTCACACTGCCTATATGGGGAATGGGAGGGGGAATGTCACACTGCCTATATGGGGAATGGGAGGAGGAATGTCACACTGTCTATATGGGGAATGGGAGGGGGGATGCCACACTGCCTATATGGGGAATGGGAGGGGGGATGCCACACTGCCTATATGGGGAATGGGAGGGGGAATGTCACACTGCCTATGGGGAATGGGAGGGGGAATGTCACACTGTCTATATGGGGAATGGGAGGGGGGATGCCACACTGCCTATATGGGGAATGGGAGGAGGAATGTCACACTGCCTATGGGGAATGGGAGGGGGAATGCCACACTGCCTATATGGGGAATGGGAGGGGGGAATGCCACACTGCCTATATGGGGAATGGGAGGGGGGGATGTCACACTGCCTATATGGGGAATAGGAGGGGGAATGTCACACTGCCTATATGGGGAATGGGAGGGGGGAATGTCACACTGCCTATATGGGGAATGGGAGGGGGAATGTCACACTGTCTATATGGGGAATGGGAGGGGGGAATGCCACACTGCCTATATGGGGAATGGGAGGGGGGGATGTCACACTGCCTATATGGGGAATAGGAGGGGGAATGTCACACTGCCTATATGGGGAATGGGAGGGGGAATGCCACACTGCCTATATGGGGAATGGGAGGGGGGAATGCCACACTGCCTATATGGGGAATGGGAGGGGGGGATGTCACACTGCCTATATGGGGAATAGGAGGGGGAATGTCACACTGCCTATATGGGGAATGGGAGGGGGGAATGTCACACTGCCTATATGGGGAATGGGAGGGGGAATGCCACACTGCCTATATGGGGAATGGGAGGGGGGGATGTCACACTGCCTATATGGGGAATAGGAGGGGGAATGTCACACTGCCTATATGGGGAATGGGAGGGGGGAATGTCACACTGCCTATATGGGGAATGGGAGGGGGAATGTCACACTGTCTATATGGGGAATGGGAGGGGGGATGCCACACTGCCTATATGGGGAATGGGAGGGGGAATGTCACACTGCCTATGGGGAATGGGAGGGGGAATGCCACACTGCCTATATGGGGAATGGGAGGGGGGAATGCCACACTGCCTATATGGGAGGGGGAATGCCACACTGCCTATATGGGAGGGGGAATGCCACACTGCCTATGGGGAATGGGAGGGGGAATGCCACACTGCCTATATGGGGAATGGGAGGGGGGAATGCCACACTGCCTATATGGGAGGGGGAATGCCACACTGCCTATATGGGGAATGGGAGGGGGAATGCCACACTGCCTATATGGGAGGGGGAATGCCACACTGCCTATATGGGAGGGGGAATGCCACACTGCCTATATGGGGAATGGGAGGGGGAATGCCACACTGCCTATATGGGAGGGGGAATGCCACACTGCCTATATGGGGAATGGGAGGGGGAATGCCACACTGCCTATATGGGAGGGAGGATGCCACACTGCCTATATGGGGAATGGGAGGGGGAATGCCACACTGCCGATATGGGAGGGGGGATGCCACGCTGACTATATGGGGAATGGGATGGGGGGGAATGCCACACTGCCTATGGGAATGAGATGGGGGAATGCCACACTGCCTATGGGAATGAGATGGGGGAACGCCACACTGTCTGTAATTGGGTGTTTGGCTTGGCTTGGAATATATATATATTTTTTTCTAGTTTTCCTTCCCCAAATCCTAGGTGCGTCTTATAGGGCGAAAAATACGGTACATGTATTTTCAGCTGGATCTGGGCCGCCTGTTGAAGGGAGTGCTCCTTGGAGCTCCATCGGTTAGATGCTCCTTTCATTCGGGGACGCTGCTAAAGAACCCGAGGGGTACCTTCCTCCTCTACCTTTTCTGTGGGAAAGAAGGATTTTTAAAGGTTCCACTCGGTCTGGAATCTATTTGCCCAAACCCAAGGAGTTATGATGCCATGTTTGGGTTGGGCCTGAATACCTTGTATTGCCCCCTCTCGATTTCAGGGGCATAAAATGGGGGTTTCATGTAGAAATTACTTGTACCCCTCAGTCAGATTCAGGTCTCCCCTATACCTGTGGGTTGGAGGAACGATAAGTTATTCTGAAGTTTGCTAACCTTGGAAGCCAGGCGAGTCATATCCCAGTGGGGGATCTACTGGGGAATGGAGGGAGGAGTCAAGAATTTATTCTGGCTGGGGGTCACATGTTCCCCCTTGGTGGGAGGAGCCCGGAGGTCTCAGGCGTATGCTGCCCTTTCGGATGTTTAGAAAAAAAGTTACCAGGTACCTAACTTAAGTGTTGTTGTTGTTTTTTTTTTTGGCAAAGGTTGGCGTTTGGGCTAAGTGGAGCTATGGAGGTTGGCATTTGGGCTAAGTGGAGCTGGGGAGGTTGGCGTTTGGGCAAAGTGGAGCTGGGGAGGTTGGCGTTTGGGCAAAGTGGAGGTTGGCGTTTGGGCAAAGTGGAGGTTGGCGTTTGGGCAAAGTGGAGGTTGGCGTTTGGGCAAAGTGGAGGTTGGCGTTTGGGCAAAGTGGAGGTTGGCGTTTGGGCAAAGTGGAGGTTGGCGTTTGGGCAAAGTGGAGCCGGGGAGGTTGGCGTTTGGGGTGGGCGGAGCTGGGGAGGGGTGGCGTTTGGGGCGGAGTCGGAGGGTAAATGCAATGACTTACGAGTCTTTTTGTCCCTCTTGTTTTCCTATTGGAGGATGGACGTCACCCAGGTTCTCCTAATTCTGCTCCACGTTGTATTAATTTCTGGGACTAATGGACAGAGGGATGACAGGGTGGCCCCAGGTAAGTCCCTGTGATCCCTCACATGATGTACTTTGCTGGTTCTGGGGTAACAGTTGTGTCTTGGTTTAGGTCTGCCTGAAGCAGGAGGAGCAGCCGCATCGCCACCGAAAGGAAATGACGGCAAACCCTTGGGTAACATTGAAGTATTATGATCACCACCACCTAGACTCACCTTTTCTGGACCACTTTCAAACCTTGCCTGTCTCTTTATTTCTGGGAAAGGTAGCTCCAACAGCCCCCTAGTTGCCTCCCTGCCCCCCCCCCCCGCTATGTCCCTGTGGATGCCAAACGGTGCGATTCCCTCTGTCCCTGGAGCTTTGCCGACAGTGTGGGCGCACCCCCCCAAGTGGATCTGGCCGTGATGCCTGTCTGCCATTAGGGTTTCAAAAAATCTAGTTTAAGAAAGCGCACCTTACAACATGGCTTTCATAAACTGCAAAAAATGCATATTTAAAGATTGTGCAGAGTATACACTATATACAGCGGCACCTCCTAACACATTGGAGGTGAAGGTAGCCCAGGTAGAGATATAGGTACATCACTATATGAACATCAGGCCGTTTATAACAGAACAAAGATAACGCTGCGATACTAACGAATGGCCGCCAAGTATTCACATAGAGCCGGGGCCAGTGTGACCGGCACTTAGATGCGTGTGCTGAAAAGTCCATCAACAGTTATTGCAAACCCCAATGGTGCTTTCACTGCCTCCCTGAGGAAGGACTCCGGGGTCTGAAACGTCGGGATTCCGCTCTGCAAAGTCCTGGAATGCATTTACTTTTCACCATTCTGTTTCTTAATATTGCAAAAGGAAAAGGGTCTTAGGGATTGGTGCTAGTGGCCGACACTAAGGAAACAGTCGTGGTCCAGTGCGTCTATGTCCTGACTCCCTGGAGACTATAATATGTTTGGAGGGGAAAGGGTCTATTTCTAACTTGGAAGACCCTTCATTTTTGGAGTATTTTCTGGGAGTACGTCTCAGTAATGTACTTGCAATATAGTTCAAATATTTTCACATAGATAAATCATATATATATTCAAGTATATACCGCGCTTATCTTCACATTTTTTTCACATATTTGCTATGGAACAAACTTTTTTTCACATATTTCATGAGGTGCATTTCAAAAAAGTTACATAATACAGATAATGATTTCTTATCTGTTCCACTAAAGTGAGGTATAATCTGTCTTACCGTTTGCTCGATTCAGAGACAAAAAAACTTCCGTTTTAGTTCCGATCTGTTTTTTTTTCCGATCTGTTTCCGCTCTCGTATGAGTGTGCGAGCGATTCTATGCATGCATTGAAAACCTTCTGTAAAGTATCCGTCCGTTTGTACGGCAGATTACGAATACGAGGATGTCCTTTTCCATCCAGACTTTTCCGTTTCATTTTCACATGTTACAACGTAGGCTTTCGTTTTTTCCCTTTTCCCATCGTATCCTCCCATGAATCCTTTACGTTTCCCGTTAGTTTCTGTTTCCTTTTTTCAATAATCGTCCAGATGGAAATCCTTACGATCTTGCGCCTGCGCACTACAAACTTAACTCATTAAAGTGCTCGCCTACGTATTTGCCACCCTCACTTCTACTACAATGTTTAGCTAAATCACTTAGCACTATCCTCCATCTTCCCTTTTGGACCCTTAAAGCTCACCCAAACCACTTCTCGGTTAGGTTCTTCTTCCATTTTAGCCCCCTAAAACTTACAATTTAAATACAATTGGGTAAGCACACTCAAAAGCAATACCTGGAAAGACTATAGCATAGCGGGTGCATTCGTATATAGAGGGGTGAAATACCCCTGGTATCCCATATAGAACTAAAAATAGAAGCACACCTACAACTCTATGTGATGCAAAAAAGTAACACTATGGTTTATTTAGTACAGAAGTACAATATATACAATAGTAACAATGAGGGTTGGGGTCCACTTGAAGGTAGTGTGAATACTAGGTGAAAACCAACACCATTAGCTTAGCCAATAAATATATACACTATATACAATATACAATTGAAGAGCTGAATACTATATAAAGAAGATAAAATGATTCCTCTATAACACCGCATCTCTCCTCACCTCCGCACCAGCCACCTTCACTGGAACTAACGCTCTGAAGAAAGGATCATTCCTGAAACACGTGTCAGCGGAGCTAGCCTCAGTACAGCGTCTGCCACACTTCTCTGCTGGATTAACCCTGTACGGACCATTCAGCTTTTGACAGCAGCCTATCAGCCCTTTAATCAAAGTGGGAGTGCCTCAGCATATATTTACCAGGTAAAGCAATCTTGAAAACAAGACTTTATTTCAAGAACAGTATCTTTTTCTACATGGCAGCAAGCCTTATTACTTCTTGAAATCCACTTCAGCTGTTTTACCATTTGTGACAAACATCTCTCTCCCGAATACCATCTGCTATAGAGGAATCATTTTATCTTCTTTATATAGTATTCAGCTCTTCAATTGTATATTGTATATAGTGTATATATTTATTGGCTAAGCTAATGGTGTTGGTTTTCACCTAGTATTCACACTACCTTCAAGTGGACCCCAACCCTCATTGTTACTATTGTATATATTGTACTTCTGTACTAAATAAACCATAGTGTTACTTTTTTGCATCACATAGAGTTGTAGGTGTGCTTCTATTTTTAGTTCTATATGAGCCCCCTAAAACTTACCCAAATCACTTCTCGGTCATATTCATCTAAAAAATTAGTTTTGTGTTAATGTATTCAAATTTTTACAACTATAAAAAACAAAATCCATAGCAATGGCAGGCCACTGAACATTATTCTTCATCTGTGGTCCCCAACGAGTGGCGCAGCTCCTGCATCTCGCCCACCAACTGAAAGACCCTGACACTCAGTTGTGCCACTCTGGCACATGTGGTCCCTGTTAAAAAACGTAAATTAAAATATTGGTATAACCTTGTTGGGGTCATACTGCAGTGCCCCCCCCCCCCCCCCGTATGGTCCAAACACCTAAATCCGGACTTCAAAAGCCAGAGGGCCCTCGCCACGGGCTGGGTTTTGCATAGCGCCCGATTAGAGAACCCCTGGCCCGCATTCTGCAGGCAAAGAACGGGCATCAGGAGCAAGGGCGAGTGACACATCTTGCAGTTCCTGCAACCAAATATAAAATAATTACACAAAGCAAAGGTAACCAACTAAAACAATAACTCCTACAACAAATTAAGATTCAAGTTCAACAATCCAAATATAATTCACAAAGGACATAAGTCTAAAAATATATAGCAATTATATGGATGTGTGGGAAAATAAAGGTTTACATGCTAAGGACTAATGAAGGTCAGCATTAAAATGCTCCTATAAGGCATATATGAAATGTATTGATTTAGGTATGCATTGCTATACAATTTATGGCCTCGGCCATGCTGATACATGCAATGCCTTGGTGCTAAAGGCGCGCAGACTCCTCCACATAGCCACAAAACATGTTCAACAATAGCAATCCGAGTCCTCAGAGGTCCCGTAAGTGGATCGGAAATGAAACGGATTTATAGGGTGGTGATCCGTCGGAAATCAGCTCTCTGAATCAGACGCAAACCATCCCAACAACGGAAGTTATCTGAATGAACGAAAAATTTCCGATTTTGTTTGGAAAATGATCTGAACTAACGGAAATGTTCCGATTTGCTTCCGTTCATCGAAAGCGCATTCCCGAACGTTCGTACGAATGAAAAATGAACGAAAAAAAAGCAAAAAAATGACAAACACCCACCAAAACTTTCACAGACAGCTACGGAAGTCCAGACGAATGTGTCTCTGAATCAAGCCTATAGTGTCTTACCCTTTGCATTCCTGGTAAATCTGGAGATGAAATGGGGGGCGGGTGGGTGTTAGGTTAGAGTGGGATCCCCACACATGTTGATGGATGTTATTGCCCGACTCCTGCTTATTGATGGATGGTATTGCCCGACTCCTGCTTATTGATGGATGGTATTGCCCGACTCCTGCTTATTGATGGATGGTATTGCCCGACTCCTGCTTATTGATGGATGGTATTGCCCGACTCCTGCTTATTGATGAATGTTATGGCCCGACTCCTGCTTATTGATGGATGGTATTGCCCGACTTCTGCTTATTGATGGATGGTATTGCCCGACTCCTGCTTATTGACGGATGGTATTGCCCGACTCCGGCTTATTGACGGATGGTATTGCCCGACTCCGGCTTATTGATGGATGGTATTGCCCGACTCCTGCTTATTGATGGATGGTATTGCCCGACTCCTGCTTATTGACGGATGTTATTGCCCGACTCCTGCTTATTGATGGATGGTATTGCCTGACTCCTGCTTATTGACGGATGTTATTGCCCGACTCCTGCTTATTGATGGATGGTATTGCCTGACTCCTGCTTATTGACGGATGTTATTGCCCGACTCCTGCTTATTGACGGATGTTATTGCCCGACTCCTGCTTATTGATGAATGTTATTGCCCGACTCCTGCTTATTAATGGATGTTATTGCCCGACTCCTGCTTATTGATGGATGGTATTGCCCGACTCCTGCTTATTGACGGATGTTATTGCCCGACTCCTGCTTATTGATGGATGGTATTGCCCGACTCCTGCTTATTGACGGATGTTATTGCCCGACTCCTGCTTATTGACGGATGGTGTTGCCCGACTCCTGCTTATTGACGGATGTTATTGCCCGACTCCGGCTTATTGACGGATGTTATTGCCCGACTCCGGCTTATTGACGGATGTTATTGCCCGACTCCGGCTTATTGACGGATGTTATTGCCCGACTCCTGCTTATTGACGGATGTTATTGCCCGACTCCTGCTTATTGACGGATGTTATTGCCCGACTCCTGCTTATTGACGGATGTTATTGCCCGACTCCTGCTTATTGACGGATGTTATTGCCCGACTCCTGCTTATTGACGGATGTTATTGCCCGACTCCGGCTTATTGACGGATGTTATTGCCCGACTCCTGCTTATTAACTTATCGTTTTGCCCCATTTAGCGCCGGATGCAAATAAACCACCAGATAATTTTCTGCTGGGACCAGAAAAGGACATTGACCTGCTGCCGATACTGAAGGAGCCCAAGATGGGTGAGATGAGTGACCTGCCCCCCCTCCATCATGGGGCCCAACGTGCTCTACACTAAGGGGGCACATGGTAACGTCAGGGGGACTACTGCAGCATAGCTCCCAAGGGTCCCTGATTTTGGAGGGACTGTCCCTCTTTGGACTCCATGTCCCCCCGTCCCTCATTCTCATTTGACTATTTTAAAATAGGCAAATGAATCATTTATTGCTGCAGATCTGCATGTTACACCTCAGAGGGACAGTATGTAAGTGAAGCCACGCCCCCTGGTTGGGGGTGGGGGAAGCCACGCCCCCTGGTTGGGGGGTGGGGGAAGCCACGCCCCCTGGTTGGGGGGTGGGGGAAGCCACGCCCCCTGGTTGGGGGGTGGGGGAAGCCACGCCCCCTGGTTGGGGGGTGGGGGAAGCCACGCCCCCTGGTTGGGGGAAGCCACGCCCCCTGGTTGGGGGGAGCCACGCCCCCTGGTTGGGGGGGGAGCCACGCCCCCTGGTTGGGGGGGAGCCACGCCCCCTGGTTGGGGGGGAGCCACGCCCCCTGGTTGGGGGTGGGGGAAGCCACGCCCCCTGGGATGGGATGGGGTAAAGCCACCACCCCCCCCCCCCCCCGGTTGGGGGATAGATAGTGAATTTTATGTTGCCTTATACATTTAAGGGCTGCACTTGTGTATTTTCGCAAAATTACACCAAATCAAAACAGCCAATTAACTGATTCAATTCCCTCTCATTTTTGTCCCCTCAAGCTTCGGGTCCCCCTAAGAAAAGCGTAAGACGCGGCCGGAAGATCTACACGACGACCGGCACTGAAGCCAACTATAACGACGCCTTAGCAATTTGTCTCCGTTCCGGAGGTCAGCTGGCCACGCCCCTTAACCCAGTGGAGAATCGCGCCATCCTCTCCCTCCGTAGAGACTACGCTAAAAACGCCTACCTGGGAATAAGTGACCTCCAGACCCCGGGGGTCTTCAGGTACCTAACGGGCGAGGCCATCCGCTACACCAACTGGAGCCCCTCCGAACCCAACTACCTGACCGAGGAATTCTGTGTGGAGATGTACGACACGGGGAAATGGAATAACAAGCTGTGCGAGAGGACCGCCCTCGTCATCTGCGAAGATGATGTATATAAAATATCTAAGTGATAAATCCTATGTGTGTAAAAACTTTTATAGAAATAATAAATTGTAACTGACGTCTCCTCAGACATTTTTTTGGACTGTGGGACTGTAGCCGGGGGGTGTGATGGTGGAAATGTCAGACTGGGTGACGCATGATTGTGTTAGCCCATCCCTACTCATGAACTAGCAAAACTATGAAGTTTGGACTGAATACGGGAGAGTGTCCCAAGAACCTTGGGGAGCATCCAGAATGCTGGAGCCCCTCGCAGATAACTTAGAAGAATGCTCGTAATACTCACCTTCATTACGAGCCAGCGCCAGGAAAGCAGTCCTGCAATTGGACGCTGAGTGGTCATGTGGGCCATATTCGCATCCTCTGCGCTGGCCCCCGGCAGGACCTGCCTATGTGACCACCTGGCGGCCATATGCGGGACTGCTTTCCGGACCAGCTGTCTGCGCTTCACAATAACTTCGGGATAGCATCCAGAATGCTGGAGCCCCTCGCAGATAACCTAGCAGAACACTCGTAATACTCGCCTTCATTACGAGCCAGTGCCGAGGAAAGGAGTCTTGCGATTGGCCGCTGAGTGGTCATGTGGGCCATATTCGCATCCTCTGCGCTGGCGCCTGGCACGACCTGCCTACATGACCACCGGGCAGCCAATTGCAGGACTGCTTTCTGGACAAACACCTGTGTTTTTTATTACAGGTGTTGGTCCCGCTGTCTGTGCTTCACAATAACCTTGGGGGGGCATCCAGAACGCTGGAGCTGCCTTGCAAATAACCTAGTGCAACACTCGTAATACTCACCTTCATAACAAAACGGCGTCGGGAATTGCCACAAACGTGGGCCAATCGCGTCCACCTGCAGGACCTGTCCACGTGACCGCCCCGCGGCCAATCGCAGGACTGCTTTCCAGACCAACACTCAATTCAATTAAATTCAATTTACTGTTCGCCAAGTACATCGTGAGATGAACGAGGAATTCTTTTTGGCATATACACAGTGCAACAGTGAACAGTTAACTTCAGATCCAGTAACATAGGAAGGGGAACATAGAAACAGAGACACAGTTAATCTTCTAAAGTGCAAATGATACAAAGTGCCTATGATGCCTGCCTATTGTTGAGTATGCGGACAGCCAAAGGAAAGAAACCCTTACTAGACCTAGGAGTCCTGCAGGCTGGTACCGCAAGATGCCGCCCAGATGGTAAGTAATGGAATAGGGCGTGTCCAGGGTGGGAGGGATCCCGAAGTATCTTTTCTGCCTGAGTCCTGGTTCTGCGTTCGTGCAGTTCATGCAGGGATGGTAATAGGCTCCACTTATTCTTTCTGCTGTCTTAATTGTTCTTTGGAGTCTACACTTGTCCCTTTTAGTAGATCCCTCGAACCAGACAGAGAAAGAAAAACACAGTACAGAACCAATGACGGCATTGAAGAAGAGCACTAGCAACCTTTTCGACAGACCACCCTTCTTCAGTTGCCTCAGGAAGAAAAGTCTCTGGTGTGCTTTCCTCAGTAGAGCCATGGTGTTCCTTTCCCAGCTGAGGTTGTTGGAGATGGTCACACCCAGAAATTGTCTCGCTTCCTCTTTTGATTTCCACCCCCTTGATGGACAGGGGTGTCATGGGTGCCGGATTCTTCCTGAAGTCCGCAACCATCTCTATGGTTTTTGAAGGGTTAATGACCAGGTTGTGTATAGTGCATCAACTAACAACCTCTTCCACTGCTCCTCGGTAGGTTTCCTATTTTCCGTTCTTGATCAGGCCTATGACGGTTGTGTCATTGGCAAACTTTACAATCCTCAGAGTTGGCCAAGGAGGTGCAGTCGTTAGTGTAGATGGAGAACAAGAGGGGTGACAGAACGCAGCCTTGAGGGGCACTGGTGTTTGTAGGCCTGAATCCGGACCTTACTGGAGCAAGTCTATTTGGGATCGCTCTGTTAAAAAGCTCCCTGTCCACGGGGAGCTTTTTAACAATCATGATTACTATAACGGATGTTATAGTATTGAAGGTGAGTATTCCGACCATACTGCTAGGTTATCTTGTAGGGGGCTCCAGCATTCTGGTACCCCCCCCCCCCCCCCCCCCGAGGTTATAGTAAAGCGCAGACAGCGGGACCAACACCTGTTATAGAAAACGTCTGAGTGACGGAGTCCCACTCTCAAGTTCAAAAGGTCAATGTTCCAAATAACACATCAACGTGATCCAGAAGTGCATGCGTCTTCACACACCTCGGTGCCCACCACCGAGATAATTAATCTCTTACCAGATAAAGACAAGACTTATGCCATCAAACCCACAGATTTCAGGGATTTTCAATTAAAACAGCAATCCTGCTGAGCCTCCTACGCGTTTCATCGCATAAGCAGCTTACGCAACGAAACGCGTTGGAGTCTCGGCGGTTTGTTTAACATTGGACGTCAGTGTTGCTTTGGAGGGACACGGACCCAGGAGAAGCAATAGTGAGCAACCACGGCGGTGAGAGCTGTTGAGCTGCCTGTTCTGTTCTGTTTATGCTATGCTGTTAGTGCATTTAATGGGTTATTAAAGGTTTTGGAGGCTTTAATGATGCTGCACTAGATTGTTGTTTATCTTTATTTGCACGTAAAATCTGATGGAGAGTGTTTGAAATTAATGCAGCAAGCGCCTACCTCCCTGACACCTACCGAGTTGCTGTTTTAAAGCGAACCTTCAGCGTGATGTAATGAAAAGCCCAGACCCTTAAACTCCCCCAACACCTAAAATGAATATATTTTAAGTTTTTAGTTAATCGTTCTCTCACCGGGCTGCAACTCTGTTCAGGATACGGGCGCTGCCATCTTGACTCAGAAGTATTACATACTGAGGAGAGGAGAGTGGGGTAAAGTGCACAAGGCGGGGTTATAGCTGTACTTTGCACAGACAGAGCAGAGCTGGGGTAAGGGAAAGGACAGCAATCCCAGAATGCAGAATGTCAGATGACACTTCCTGTTTGCAGGCTGCCTGATGCTCCATGAGCTGCCATCTTGGATGTTTAAAGGCTTATAACATGCAGTAGATGCAGGTAGGATGATTTTTAATGTGAGTAATCTGTATGTACAGGGTGTGGGAAACATACAAGATAGGCTCTTATTCAGGGTGAAGGTCCAGATTAATGTGGGCAATCTGTATGTACAGGGGGGAAACAAACAAGATAGGCTCTTATTCAGGGTGAAGGTCCAGATTAATGTGGGCAATCTGTATGTACAGGGGGAAAACATGCAAGATATGCTCTTATTCAGTATGAATGTCCGGATTAATGTGAGCAATCTGTATGTACAGTGTGTGGGAAACATATAAGATTGGCTCTTATTCAGGGTGAGGGTCCGGATTAATGTGGGCGATCTGTATGTATAGGGTGTGGGAAAAATATAAGATAGGTTCTTATTCAGGGTGAAGGTCCGCTTTAATTGAAAATCCATGAAATCTGGAGGATTGTTACCTGTATGGGCATAAGTCTTGCCTTTATCTGGAGGTACAGGTAAGTACAGGTGAGTAGAGTAAATGAAGGAGCAGTCACGGCCTGGTGGTAAGGATTCGACCATGTGATTGATTCCATTCCCAGCCATGACTGAAGTGCTGTTGCACAAGGCACCTACCAACCCCGCCCCCCTCCCGGAATGTTCCCCTGACTCCATAATTGTTCCAGGCATGTGCACACTTCCTGCTCGGGTGTTGTGGATGTGTATGATGTCCAAGCTTAAGAACACTCTAGAAGGGTTGGGTTTTCCCTTATATAACCTCTGTATTGTTGCTTTAACAAACTAAGTTGCAAGTCTCAACCAATGGCAGGGCAGGTGATGTTGCCAATGCCACCTAGCTCTAGAGTCTCTAAATTAAGAGGAACACTAGACTATTTATTATTAGTTAGTTTAATTCCTTAGGCAACACCGCCATCATGTGGATTCATGTTGTAATGATCCCCAAGTGATGCATCCAACTGGTTAAGCTAGGACTATTTAAGGGGCCTATTCCACTGACAGGGCTCTAATGTTTCCTATTTGTAGTGTTGCCCATGGTTTCCACCCGTCACACAGACAATGCCAATCTATGTCCCAAAAATGCCCCCCAAAAAGTTACAAATTAGAGGAGGTTGGTGTGACCTTTAATTTATTTGAACTAGTAAGGGGTGCAAAGGGCCCATATACTGGATCACAGGGCTGAAGAGCTGCGAGCCACCTCCCTGAAATGATTGTGGTGGCAAACTGGTTCACCTACCCTATTGCCTGCACCCCCCCCCCCCAATGGCCAGAGGGAGTGCAGCAGAGTTGTCAGGTGTTTGCCCTGCCAAAGGGCATTGGGGCTGGAAATGCACCAGTGGCTGGTCACCATTTTACACCAACAAGTTATGGTCCCCTGCGACTTCTATGGCGTTTGAGGCGTAACATGCAGATCTGCAGCAATAAAGGATTCATTTGCCTATTCAAAGTGTTTCTATTGTTGTAACTGTTACAATGTATCTCCTATCCATCCCTCAAAGAGGGGGCGTGGCTTCATCTTTCCCTCAATGAGAGAGCGTGGCTTCATCTATCCCTCAATGAGAGTGTGGCTTCATCTATCCCTCAATGAGAGAGCGTGGCTTCATCTATCCCTCAATGAGAGGGCGTGGCTTCATCTATCCCTCAATGAGAGAGCGTGGCTTCATCCATCCCTCAATGAGAGAGCGTGGCTTCATCCATCCCTCAATGAGAGAGCGTGGCTTCATCTATCCCTCAATGAGAGAGCGTGGCTTCATCTATCCCTCAATGAGAGGGCGTGGCTTCATCTATCCCTCAATGAGAGAGCGTGGCTTCATCCATCCCTCACTGAGAGAGCGTGGCTTCATCCATCCCTCAATGAGAGAGCGTGGCTTCATCCATCCCTCAATGAGAGAGCGTGGCTTCATCCATCCCTCAATGAGAGAGCGTGGCTTCATCCATCCCTCAATGAGAGAGAGTGGCTTCATCCATCCCTCAATGAGAGGGTGCGGCTTCATCTATCCCTCAATGAGAGAGTGTGGCTTCATCTATCCCTCAATGAGAGAGCGTGGCTTCATCCATCCCTCAATGAGAGAGCGTGGCTTCATCCATCTCTCAATGAGAGAGCGTGGCTTCATCCATCCCTCAATGAGAGCGTGGCTTCATCCATCCCTCAATGAGAGAGCGTGGCTTCATCCATCCCTCAATGAGAGGGCGTGGCTTCATCCATCCCTCAATGAGAGAGCGTGGCTTCATCCATCCCTCAATGAGAGGGCGTGGCTTCATCCATCCCTCAATGAGAGAGCGTGGCTTCATCCATCCCTCAATGAGAGAGCGTGGCTTCATCTATCCCTCAATGAGAGAGTGTGGCTTCATCTATCCCTCAATGAGAGCGTGGCTTCATCTATCCCTCAATAAGAGAGCGTGGCTTCATCTATCCCTCAATGAGAGAGCGTGGCTTCATCTATCCCTCAATGAGAGAGCGTGGCTTCATCTATCCCTCAATGAGAGAGTGTGGCTTCATCTATCCCTCAATGAGAGCGTGGCTTCATCTATCCCTCAATGAGAGAGTGTGGCTTCATCTATCCCTCAATGAGAGAGTGTGGCTTCATCTATCCCTCAATGAGGGGGAGTGGCTTCATCTATCCCTCAATGAGAGAGCATGGCTTCATCTATCCCTCAATGAGGGGGAGTGGCTTCATCTATCCCTCAATGAGAGAGTGTGGCTTCATCTATCCCTCAATGAGAGAGTGTGGCTTCATCTATCCCTCAATGAGAGAGTGTGGCTTCATCTATCCCTCAATGAGAGAGCGAGGCTTCATCTATCCCTCAATGAGAGAGTGTGGCTCCATCTATCCCTCAATGACAGAGTGTGGCTTCATCTATCCCTCAATGAGAGAGCGTGGCTTCATCTATCCCTCAATGAGAGAGTGTGGCTTCATCTATATCTCAATGACAGAGTGTGGCTTCATCTATCCCTCAATGAGAGAGCGTGGCTTCATCTATCCCTCAATGAGAGAGTGTGGCTTCATCTATCCCTCAATGAGAGAGTGTGGCTTCATCTATCCCTCAATGACAGAGTGTGGCTCCATCTATTCCTCAATGACAGTGTGTGGCTTCATCTATCCCTCAATGAGAGAGCGTGGCTTCATCTATCCCTCAATGAGAGAGTGTGGCTTCATCTATATCTCAATGACAGAGTGTGGCTTCATCTATCCCTCAATGAGAGAGCGTGGCTTCATCTATCCCTCAATAAGAGAGCGTGGCTTCATCTATCCCTCAATGAGAGAGCGTGGCTTCATCTATCCCCCAATGAGAGGGTGTGGCTTCATCTATCCCTCAATGAGAGAGCGTGGCTTCATCTATCCCTCAATGAGAGAGCGTGGCTTCATCTATCCCTCAATGAGGGGGAGTGGCTTCATCTATCCCTCAATGAGAGAGTGTGTGGCTTCATCTATCCCTCAATGAGAGTGTGTGGCTTCATCTATCCCTCAATGAGAGAGTGTGGCTTCATCTATCCCTCAATGAGAGAGCGTGGCTTCATCCATCCCTCAATGAGAGAGCGTGGCTTCATCTATCCCTCAATGAGGGGGAGTGGCTTCATCTATCCCTCAATGAGAGCGTGGCTTCATCTATCCCTCAATGAGAACGTGGCTTCATCTATCCCTCAATAAGAGAGCGTGGCTTCAATTATCCCTCAATGAGAGAGTGTGGCTTCATCTATCCCTCAATGAGGGGGAGTGGCTTCATCTATCCCTCAATGAGAGAGCGTGGCTTCATCTATCCCTCAATGAGGGGGAGTGGCTTCATCTATCCCTCAATGAGAGCGTGGCTTCATCTATCCCTCAATGAGAGCGTGGCTTCATCTATCCCTCAATAAGAGAGCGTGGCTTCATCTATCCCTCAATGAGAGAGTGTGGCTTCATCTATCCCTCAATGAGGGGGAGTGGCTTCATCTATCCCTCAATGAGAGAGCATGGCTTCATCTATCCCTCAATGAGAGAGTGTGGCTTCATCTATCCCTCAATGAGGGGGAGTGGCTTCATCTATCCCTCAATGAGGGGGAGTGGCTTCATCTATCCCTCAATGAGAGGGTGTGGCTTCATCTATCCCTCAATGAGAGGGTGTGGCTTCATCTATCCCTCAATGAGGGGGAGTGGCTTCATCTATCCCTCAATGAGAGAGTGTGGCTTCATATATCCCTCAATGAGAGAGTGTGGCTTCGTCTATCCCTCAATGAGAGGGTGTGGCTTCATCTATCCCTCAATGAGAGAGCGTGGCTTCATCTATCCCTCAATGAGAGAGTGTGGCTTCATCTATCCCTCAATGAGAGAGCGTGGCTTCATCCATCCCTCAATGAGAGAGCGTGGCTTCATCTATCCCTCAATGAGAGCGTGGCTTAATCTATCCCTCAATAAGAGCGTGGCTTCATCTATCCCTCAATAAGAGAGCGTGGCTTCATCTATCCCTCAATGAGGGGGAGTGGCTTCATCTATCCCTCAATGAGAGAGCATGGCTTCATCTATCCCTCAATGAGAGAGTGTGGCTTCATCTATCCCTCAATGAGGGGGAGTGGCTTCATCTATCCCTCAATGAGGGGGAGTGGCTTCATCTATCCCTCAATGAGAGGGTGTGGCTTCATCTATCCCTCAATGAGGGGGAGTGGCTTCATTTATCCCTCAATGAGAGAGTGTGGCTTCATATATCCCTCAATGAGAGAGTGTGGCTTCATCTATCCCTCAATGAGGGGGAGTGGCTTCATCTATCCCTCAATGAGAGAGTGTGGCTTCATCTATCCCTCAATGAGAGAGTGTGGCTTCATCTATCCCTCAATGAGAGAGTGTGGCTTCATCTATCCCTCAATGAGAGAGTGTGGCTTCATCTATCCCTCAATGAGAGAACGCGGCTTCATCTATCCCTCATTGAGAGAGTGTGGCTTCATCTATCCCTCAATGAGGGGGAGTGGCTTCATCTATCCCTCAATGAGAGGGTGTGGCTTCATCTATCCCTCAATGAGGGGGAGTGGCTTCATTTATCCCTCAATGAGAGAGTGTGGCTTCATATATCCCTCAATGAGAGAGTGTGGCTTCATCTATCCCTCAATGAGAGGGTGTGGCTTCATCCATCCCTCAATGAAAGAGCGTGGCTTCATCTATCCCTCAATGAGAGAGCGTGGCTTCATCTATCCCTCAATGAGAGAGCGTGGCTTCATCTATCCCTCAATGAGAGAGCGTGGCTTCATCTATCCCTCAATGAGAGAGCGTGGCTTCATCCATCCCTCAATGAGAGAGCGTGGCTTCATCCATCCCTCAATGAGAGAGCGTGGCTTCATCTATCCCTCAATGAGAGAGCGTGGCTTCATCTATCCCTCAATGAGAGAGCGTGGCTTCATCTATCCCTCAATGAGAGAGCGTGGCTTCATCTATCCCTCAATGAGAGAGCGTGGCTTCATCCATCCCTCAATGAGAGAGCGTGGCTTCATCCATCCCTCAATGAGAGAGCGGGGCTTCATCCATCCCTCAATGAGAGAGCGGGGCTTCATCCATCCCTCAATGAGAGAGCGGGGCTTCATCTATCCCTCAATGAGAGAGCGGGGCTTCATCCATCCCTCAATGAGAGAGCGGGGCTTCATCCATCCCTCAATGAGAGAGCATGGCTTCATCTATCCCTCAATGAGAGGGTGTGGCTTCATATATTACCTCAATGAGAGAGTGTGGCTTCATCTATCCCTCAATGAGAGAGCGTAGCTTCATCTATCCCTCAATGAGAGGGTGTGGCTTCATCTATCCCTCAATGAGAGAGCGTGGCTTCATCTATCCCTCAATGAGAGAGCGTGGCTTCATCTATCCCTCAATGAGAGAGCGTGGCTTCATCTATCCCTCAATGAGAGGGCGTGGCTTCATCTATCCCTCAATGAGAGGGTGTGGCTTCATCTATCTCTCAATGAGAGAGCGTGGCTTCATCTATCCCTCAATGAGAGAGCGTGGCTTCATCTATCCCTCAATGAGAGAGCGTGGCTTCACCCATCCCTCAATGAGAGAGCGTGGCTTCACCCATCCCTCAATGAGAGAGCGTGGCTTCACCCATCCCTCAATGAGAGAGCGTGGCTTCACCCATCCCTCAATGAGAGAGCGTGGCTTCATCTATCCCTCAATGAGAGAATGTGGCTTCATCTATCCCTCAATGAGGGGGCGTGGCTTCATCTATCCCTCAATGAGAGAGCGTGGCTTCCTCTATCCCTCAATGAGATAGTGTGGCTTCATCTATCCCTCAATGAGATAGTGTGGCTTCATCTATCCCTCAATGAGATAGTGTGGCTTCATCTATCCCTCAATGAGAAGGTGTGGCTTCATCTATCCCTCAATGAGAGAGTGTGGCTTCATCTATCCCTCAATGAGAGAGTGTGGCTTCATCTATCCCTCAATGAGAGAGCGTGGCTTCATCTATCCCTCAATGAGAGGGCGTGGCTTCATCTATCCCTCAATGAGAGAGTGTGGTTTCATCTATCCCTCAATGAGAGAGTGTGGCTTCATCTATCCCTCAATGAGAGAGCGTGGCTTCATCTATCCCTCAATGAGAGGGCGTGGCTTCATCTATCCCTCAATGAGAGAGCGTGGCTTCATCTATCTCTCAATGAGAGGGCGTGGCTTCATCTATCTCTCAATGAGAGGGCGTGGCTTCATCTATCCCTCAGTGAGACGACGTGGCTTCATCTATCCCTCAGTGAGAGGGCGTGGCTTCATCTATCCCTCAGTGAGAGAGCGTGGCTTCATCTATCCCTCAATGAGAGAGCGTGGCTTCATCTATCTCTCAATGATAGGGTGTGGCTTCATCCATCCCTCAATGAGGGGTCCGGTGGGCCCATATACTGGATCAAAGAGCTGCGAGCCACCTACTTGACATGCTAGTGGGTGATAAACAGGTTCATCTACTCTATTGCCCGCACCCACCCAATGGCCAGAGGGGGGGCAGAACAGTGGTCAGGTATTTGCCCTGGCTGGTCAGGTTTGATTGATTTGATCCTGCTGAGAGGGGAATCGGCTGCACACACGGTGTTAAACCGCCGCCCATCACTACAGCTGACGGGCGCGTCCTTTTCCAATCGGACGCTCTGTGTCGGGGGGCGGGAGTTACACCTCGCACTGGGGGGAGGGTGGCCTTATGCTCTGCCATGCTACATAAAATGAGACACCATTCAAAGAGAGATCACCCCCTGGAGAAGCCGTAGCGGAGCGGCGGAACGCGTAGGGTCTCCTGCCTTCAATCCACTGCCTGATGATTAGTCACATTTGACCACAAGGACAGTATGATCTTTATTGTTTCTTTCCAGTGATTGCTTACTACCTCAGCTCCCTTAAACAGCCCTCTGCACTAACAGCACCTCTGTGTATTGGGTTTACATTTTGCTATAGTGTAACACTTAATAAAATATTAAGTTATGGTATTTGTGGAGTTGTGCCCCTTTCTTATGACCCTTGTCAATTTGGTTTGCCCATGTTCTAGTAGCTTGAACGGTCGGGCAACACGATCAGTTATCAATATTAAATGCTGTGGCCACTATTTTGTATAAGTAGTCCTTACCACTAGGCCACGACCGTCCTCGGAGACCTCGCTCTGATGATATAAACATTGTATATAAAAAGAAAGAAAAGCCAACAACCAAGATTCGAAATGAGGAGTCGTGTACACAAGTGCTGATATATACAACATAAAATGCAGCATAAAGTAAATACAGGGTGATGTACCTTGAAATGATCACTAGGCGGCGCTTAGAAATCATATGAAACAGGTCCCTCTCTTGAAAAAGGTCATTGCAATCAAAATGTTGAGGGTGGTGCTTCCGCCTGTAAGATTGAATTTCATTGTTTCACTTGTTTCTCTGCTTATATACTGATCTGAATTGCCTGTAAGGATGGTATTGGGGTCTCGGGGTGTTTCCACACTCCTTAGATTTACTTTCATTGTCTCACTTGTTACTTTGCTTATATACTGATCTGAATTGCCTGTAAGGGTGGTATTGGGGTATCAGGGTGTTTCCACACTCCTTAGATTTACTCTCGTTGTTTCACTTGTTACTCTGCTTATATACTGATCTGAATTGCCTGTAAGGATGGTATTGGGGTCTCGGGGTGTTTGCATACTCCTTAGATTTACTTGCTTATATACTGATCTGAATTGCCTGTAAGGATGGTATTGGGGTCTTGGGGTGTTTGCATACTCCTTAGATTTACTCTCATTGTTTCACTTGTTACTCTGCTTATATACTGATCTGAATTGCCTGTAAGGATGGTATTGGGGTCTCGGAGTGTTTCCACACTCCTTAGATTTACTCTCATTGCTTTACTTGTTACTCTGCTTATATACTGATCTGAATTGCCTGTAAGGATGGTATTGGGGTCTTGGGGTGTTTGCATACTCCTTAGATTTACTCTCATTGTTTCACTTGTTACTCTGCTTATATACTGATCTGAATTGCCTGTAAGGATGGTATTGGGGTCTCGGGGTGTTTCCACACTCCTTAGATTTACTCTCATTGCTTTACTTGTTACTCTGCTTATATACTGATCTGAATTGCCTGTAAGGATGTTATTGGGGTCTCAGGGTGTTTGCATACTCCTTAGATTTAGTTGCTTATATACTGATCTGAATTGCCTGTAAGGATGGTATTGGGGTCTCGGGGTGTTTGCATACTCCTTAGATTTACTTGCTTATATACTGATCTGAATTGCCTGTAAGGATGGTATTGGGGTCTCGGGGTGTTTTCACACTCCTTAGATTTACTTGCTTATATACTGATCTGAATTGCCTGTAAGGATGGTATTGGGGTCTCGGGGGGGTTTGCATACTCCTTAGATTTACTTGCTTATATACTGGTCTGAATTGCCTGTAAGGATGGTATTGGGGTCTCGGGGTGTTTCCACACTCCTTAGATTAACTCTCATTGTTTCACTTGTTACTCTGCTTATATACTGCAATTGCCCCGGAGAGGTATTCATGTGAACACTGTTTGGTGTGTTGGTCCGCTTTAACTGCAAAGCCACTACTTGTGCCTCATGCTCAAGGTTTTCTCTGTCCCTGCTGATCCCTCTTGTTTTATGACAGACATGTGCGCATACATTTACACCGATTTATCTTATCGGCGCCACCTAGTGGTCATTTCAGAATTCATTACCCTGCATTTACTTTATGCTGCATTTCATGTTGTATATATCAGCACTTGTGCCTCATGAAGGGTTTTTCTGTCCCTGCAGATCCCTCTTTTATATACCGGACGTATGTATATTTACACCGATTGCTGATTTATCTTATAAGTAAATCTTACAGGCAGCACCAACCTCGACGTTTCGGTTGCAATGACCTTTTTCAAGTGGGGGAGCTCTTTTATAAGAGCCACCTAGTGGTCATTTCAGGGTACATTGCCCTGCATTTACTTTTTGCTGTATTTTATGTTGTATATATCAGCACTTGTGTAAACGACCCCTCAATAAAATCCCTGGTTCTGTTTTGTATTTCGAATCTTGGTTTTTGGCCTTTTTCAGATATACTCTTTATATTAAACACACGGGTCCAGAAAGACAGAACACCATTCTTAATATATCCCTATTGTCTTAAATTTGCATATATGCTAAACGTGTTCTGCAACCAATACAATTTCTTACTCTCCTGGGAAGGAAAAGCAGCACAAGCTCAAGGCTGGATGGGGGCGTGTCGACCTCCACTTGGGATCTCTTCCAATTGTTACTGAGAAGGAGCCACCATACAACATGGTTCAGCAGCCAAACAGGGGGCTACTCACCTTTTGTCCCTGCAGCAAATCCGTGCTAGTCTGGTAGTCACCTGATCCAGGGATCCCAGCCAGTGCCGCAGCCCTCTATGTATCCCTGGACCTGAACTCGCCTGTGCTTCCATACCAGATCCCACCCCACCTTCGTTCATTACAATGCACGCACGGTCACTCATCCAATCAGCACACCTCCGCACACCTCATTACAATAAATAGAGTGGGCGTAACAAGGATCCGGTGACCAATGGTGGGTCACGAGCCAGACACGACATCAATCCCAACTCCATGTTTGGGCCCCAGATGCATGGGAAGCACAGGCCAGGATCCAGAGATCAGGTGACTTGCTGATCACCCGACTAACACCAATCGCCTGCGGGGGACAAAGGGGAGTTCTCCCGCATATCTGCTGAATCACTTTAAAGAGAACCAAAGGCCATACTGGATTCTGAGACTCCAGGGCAGGACTACTCACTCCCCCCAGGCACCCTGCTGTGTGAACCCCCCCCATTAACCCAAAAACTCACCTTCGTTCCCAGTCCAACAGCGCATGCGTGAGCAGTGGCCGCATCCCCGCTATCCCTTTAGCAGGGTGTGTGCCCACTTCAGGCATTTGTGAAAAGCCAGCGTGGGCATGCTCCCTATTAGAGGGTAGCAGGGAATACGGCCACCAGCATGATTGGACAATCGGCCGTGGATGCGTTGAAGGACTGGGAAGAGATTAGTTTTTTCAGGTGACCTGGGGTTTTTCACACAGTAAGACACCACTGATCAGGGTTCCCCAGTGAAAATCCTGGGTTTTGGTCCACTTTCACTGTCATGGCTCAAGGTTTTAAAGAAGAGCGTTAGTCTAATGTACAGAACATTGAAGACCGGTTTCACCAGCATAGAGTCCACTCCTCTACTGCCTAGTCCTAAAACTAAAGCTACATATTAGGTGTTGAAGATTTTAGGGTCTCTAGAATGAACCAGTTGCTTGGTTCCTCAGACGGATCTTCTCCAACTCTCAAGGGTCTTTAGATGTAGCTCCTTACCCTCAAGGGTCTTTAGATGTAGCTCCTTACCCTCAAGGGTCTTTAGATGTAGCTCCTTACCCTCAAAGGTCTTTAGATGTAGCTCCTTACCCTCAAGGGTCTTTAGATGTAGCTCCTTACCCTCAAGGGTCTGTAGATGTAGCTCCTTACCCTCAAGGGTCTGTAGATGTAGCTCCTTACCCTCAAGGGTCTGTAGATGTAGCTCCTTACTCTCAAGGGTCTTTAGATGTAGCTCCTTACCCTCAAGGGTCTTTAGATGTAGCTCCTTACCCTCAAGGGTCTTTAGATGTAGCTCCTTACCCTCAAGGGTCTTTAGATGTAGCTCCTTACCCTCAAGGGTCTTTAGATGTAGCTCCTTACCCTCAAGGGTCTTTAGATGTAGCTCCTTACTCTCAAGGGTCTTTAGATGTAGCTCCTTACTCTCAAGGGTCTTTAGATGTAGCTCCTTACTCTCAAGGGTCTTTAGATGTAGCTCCTTACCCTCAAGGGTCTTTAGATGTATTCAACAGAACATATGAGGAAGACCAGATAAGACACTATTATCTGTTTATCCCTCGAGCATGGAAAATATGTGAACAAAATTGTGTAAATGGTTCATTATACCTATGTATACATGATTGGAAATATGTGAAAAAAATGTTTATGGAATGTGCAATTAACTCTACATTAAGCATAAGCAATTATGCAAATAAAGAAATTGACTAACAATACCTAATAACTCTACAATAGTTTCAGTGACTGTTTGTCCAACAAACTACTCAACTTTTAGGGGGCTTTCACAGCGAAACACCCCCTCCCCCCCAATTTATTCAGCTAAACAGAGTAGGGACATCAACTCCTGGACAAACTTTCCCTGCGGACACATCCTAAGCGAAGTATCCACAGGGACCCAGTATCTTAGTCTTTAGATGTAGCTCCTTACTCTCAAGGGTCTTTAGATGTAGCTCCTTACCCTCAAGGGTCTTTAGATGTAGCTCCTTACTCTCAAGAGTCTTTAGATGTAGCTCCTTACTCTCAAGGGTCTTTAGATGTAGCTCCTTACTCTCAAGGGTCTTTAGATGTAGCTCCTTACTCTCAAGGGTCTTTAGATGTAGCTCCTAACCAGAAGAGCCACCTATGCTGGTGCAACCACGGTGCCCAATGTGGCTGAGGTTAGTAGGTCAGCAGCTGGTTCACCTATAAGCCCCAATGTAAACACAAGATTATGTTGGTACAACCACATCTTCAATGTTCTTGTGTTTATATCGGGTCGCCCTCAACTAGTTCACATAAAAGGTTGCACCAGCAACCTTTTGCTTACTAGAGACATAGCAAGAATTCAATCGACAAATCTTGAATGTTCTTGTGTTGACGTTGGGTTGTCAGCAACTAGTTCACCTAAAAGGCCCAACATCAACACAAGAACATTGAAGATGTGGTTGCACCAGCATAGTTGGCTTCTTGGGTGAGGACTATGCAGTTAAGCTACATTTTAAGTGTTGAAGATTTGAGGTCTTGGGTCTTTTGGGTGAACCAGTTGCTTACTAGAGACATAGCAAGACTTCAATAGACTGATCTTCTCCAACTCTCGAGGGTCTTTAGATGTAGCTCCTAACTAGGGATGAGCGAATCGATCCGGACGAACCCGAATCCGAATTTCCCCGCGATTCGATCGATCGAAGTTTTCCTTTAAACTCCATTTACTTCGATTACAGGCATTGTAAAATGGTGGATGGACATGTCTGGACATATCCCCTGAGGCAAGTTATCATGGGAAGGTCACATGCAGCCTATCAGCAGCCAGGAGCCCCGGTGACATCACAGCGCTATATAAACGGCAGCCATCTTGCTGGTGCGCATTTCAACCTTGTATTGCGGCCACAATGGAGCTGTTTAGAGACAGGGAGAGACTAAGAGAGAGTGAGGGAGACCCACAGAGTGCCAGACAGAACCAGGGAAAGATAGGGAAAAATCCGGAAAGATCGAGGCAGAGAAAGTGACAGGGAAAGCTTTTTTTATTTTCATTTCACTTCATTTGCCAGATCAGTTTTAAATTGCTTTTGTTTGTGCTGTAAAAATTCCTTGCCACTGTGCATGCCATTTTGGCAGTGGCATATTTAACCCTATCTGTTACACACAAGCATTTCTTAAAACTCGATTAGTTTAAATTTTTTTTGTGCCCACATGGGCATCCTATTTCAGCACATTTGACCCTATCTGCTAAATCAGCTTTTAGAGGCTATTTCTCATGAAGATATTGCATTTTGAATTGGTTTTTGTCTGGTTTAAATACACCAGCCCACATGGGCATCCCAAACCAGCACATGTCAACCTGTTATACTAAATAAGCATTGTTCATCCTCAGCTTAATCAAGCTATTGCATTTTTAATTGGTTTTTGGTCTGCTGCCAAAACACTAGGCCGCAGGGTATCCCAAACCTGTACGTAGCACCCTGTTATACTAAATAAGCGTTGTTCATCCTCAGCTTAATCAAGCTATTGCATTTTGAATTGGTTTTTGGTCTGCTGTCAAAACACTAGGCCGCAGGGTATCTCAAACAAGCATGTTGCACCCTGTTATATTAAATCAGCTTCTACAGGCTCTTTTTTTATTTTTATTTTTTTTATTTATTTATTTTTTTTATAATAGAGCAGCAATAGATCATATAGTGAGGCAAATTTGCCATTTTGCAGCATTATATAGAGCAGCCCCTGTGTAAATCTGAGGGGCAATAGCTTATATAGTGAGGTAAATTTGCCATTTTGCTTCATTATATAGAGCAGCCCCTGTGTAAATCTGAGGGGCAATAGCTTATACAGTGAGGTAAATTTGCCATTTTGCAGCATTATATAGAGCAGCCCAGTTGCCATCTAAATCAACTACTGGCCGGGCAGGACAGCTTTTCCAGGGCAAACTCTGCTAGTTGCGGGCACAAGTCAAGTTTTGCTGCCCAGAAGTCCAGCGGATCCTCAAGGTGTGTTGGCATGGTCATGTCAAGGTATGACATGACCTGCTGGTTGAGGTCCTGCTCCAGGTCTTCCTGCTGCTCATGAGTAGACTCACTATGCGGGTGTAGAAAGCTACTCACTAGCGACTGAAGACTGAGGCTGCTGCTGATGGAGCTGCTGCTGCTGCTGCTGCTCCTGCCAACCCCCCAGCAGCCATGGCAGTGGAAGGTGAGCGCAGAGGTCCCCTCGAGTCAGACCTGCGAGAGTATGGGCCATGGCGCAGATAGGCATCGGCAAACTGACTACGTAGAATGTCTTTGTAGTAGGTCAGTTTGTCCTTCCTCTCGGCGGCTTTAAAAAATGCCCCCATTTTTGTGCCGGTTCAGTTCCGACACGGCTTGATCGACCATTCCTGTCTGCTGCCTGTACTGACCTCTGCTTTGTCTGACCACGAAGCTGCCTGCCCCTCTGGATACCCCACGATCTCTGACCTCCTGGCTTGACCCTTTGGCTACTGACTACGCACCTGTCTCATCCCTGTACTCTGACGCACCCTCCGGATTGACTACCTGTGAAGGAGCTCGGCTTCGGGATACCCTTGTGGTTCATCGGCCTTCACCGTAAGCAGCCATACTTTGCGCCTATTAAGACCTGGGGGCAACCGTGTACGGTGAGGCGTACCTAGCGTCCCAGCAAACGGGGGCGTGACTATAGGCAGAAGCAGCGGTGGAGATTGGGGGTTGCCTGCTTACAGAAGGCTGGTTTTCCGCTAGGCATCACAGTATGGACCATGGCGCAGATAGACATCGGCCAACTGACTACATAGGATGTCTCTGTAGTAGTTCAGTTTGTCCTCCATCTCAGTGGGTGTAAAAAATGCCCCCATTTTGTGCCGGAAGCGAGGGTCCAATAAGTTGGAGAGCCAGAAGTCATCCCGCTGACAAATGGAGACAATTCTGCGGTCACTACGCAAGCACGTGAGCATGCATCGTGCCATTTGTGCAAGTGACTCGGAGAGACTACCTGTCTCCATCTCCACTGCAAACTGCCACGGTGTGTCTGGGTCCTCTGTCTCGCCTTCCTCCCAACCCTCTAGCTCCTGTGGCTGCTCCTGCTCCTCCTCTCCTGTCAGATGACTAGATAAAATGGTCATTTTGTCAAACCTAAACTGTGCTTCGCTGTGCTCCACCCCCTCCTCATCCTCCACTTCAGCCCCCACAGGCTTCATGTGGCTGTGAAATGTAGGCGCCATGTCTCTAGTGCCCTGACCAGCCATGGTTTCCAACATGTCTTGTAGTACATGAAGCAGTGGAATCTCATCGTTCATCTCATAGTCCTGGCAACTGACTAATAAAGTAGCTTCCTCAAAGGGCCTGAGCAAACGGCAGGTGTCACGTATGAGCTGCCACTGGTTTACATTGAAGTTACACAGGGGAGTCCCCCTATCCGTTTGGATCATCAAGAAATCCGTTATGGCTTTTCTCGGTTCCTATAGTGGATCCTGCATATGGAGGGTGGAATTCCAACGGGTGGAAACATCGCAAATCAGACAATATTGGGGGATACCATTCTAACGCTGAAGCTCAAGAAGGGTGTGCTTGGCGGAGTAGAAGTGGCTGAAGTGCATGCAAAGTTTCCTTCCCGTTGTTAGGATGTCTTGCAGATGGGGGAAGACTTCAGAAAACGCTTGACAACTAGATTGAACACGTGTGTCATGGCAGGACGCATGGCTCAGGCTTTCTTGTCGCAGCGCAGACAAGATGTTCTTCCCAGTGTCAGTCACCATGGGTCCCATTTGCAGTTTTCGTGGAGTATGCCAGGATTTCATGTATTGAGTTCTCATTTTTAGAAGTTCCTCCCATGTGTGGCTCTAGGCAAACCATGTGAAGAACAGCGTGAAACCGCTGTGTCCTGCACACATGGTAGGCTGGAAGGGCACTGGGAAAAAAAATAAAAAAGATGAATATTTAGAAAAAAACAAAGTAAAAAAAAATAAAAAATGAAAAGTGTACAAAAATTCAAAATATTAAAAGGCAATGGAAGAATATTTAAAAAAAAAATGTTTTTTAAAAAAAAAATTTAAAAAAAAATTTAAAAAAAATGAAAAAAAATACAAAATTAACCAAAAAAAAAGACTTTTTATGTTACTGTTTATATGTTATATGTTATTGTTGCTATGTTATATGTTATATGTAATTATAAATATGCTCAAATAAGATAAATGTTTAGTATTATGTAATTGAGGATTAGCCACTTTTTGCTGTGACACCATTGCTAAGTGCAAGTGCACAGTCACAGGCACAAAGGCCTAGGAGCGTGGAGGCCACAGCGAAGGGACCTTTCCAAGTTGCTGTTGTGGTTGTGCAATAACCACAATCACCCAGTGGTGCTTAAAGGATATGTATTGTCCCTAACCGTAGTTACAGCTCCAGACGTAGGCACTGCTGGGCACTTTGATACACACTGACAGGATAAAGGACTGCCCACCTTCTGTTCAAAAAAATTGTACATGGCTGGTACTGCCTTCTTCGCAAAGAAATGACAGCATGGGACTCTCCACCTCGGCTCGGCACAAGCCATCAGTTCTCTGAAAGGTCCACCAACTCAAAATGGAGGGACGGCAGCACCAGCAACCTATACAGGAGCACATTTAGCTTCTGCACGTTGGATGAGTGGGCACATACTGTTGTCTCTTGGACATGGCTTGGCCAATGGATTGCTGGTGGAATGACTGACTCGGATTAAGAGGAGGAGGAGCATCTGGAGCGACAGAGGATGGGTATGACACAGGAGGTGGTGGAGCCTTGGCTGGCTGGAACAGAGCAGCGTGCCACTGGGTAATGCAGCAGGCTGGACCACCACTTTGGAGACAACTCTCCCAGGCCGCTTTATGGTGACGCTGCAAATGTTGACGCAGGGCTGTGGGTCCAACATTGGGACTCTGGCCACACTTCACCTTCTGCCTACACATCTTTCATATAGCCATGTTAACCTCCTGCGGATGCTTGATGAAAAAGTGCCACATGGCCTTGTAGCCGATTTTTCCTACCAACAGTCTGCAATAATTCACTGCTGCCGCCAACTCCAGGGACCCTCTTCCACTACCTCCTGGGAAGATAGCCTGCAGCGCAAGTGGTCTACCACGAGCACATTTGCCTCCATACTTTCCCCTTCTGCCACCATGCTGGCCGCTAAATCTGTCACTCTCCATCACTCCAAGCCTTTAAAAGTGCCCTCAAAACTCACTGATGTCCTCCGGTTCCTCATCAGTGTCTGCTTAAGGAGCCAAAACGCTTGCAACACCTCCTCCCACGACACTCTCCTAATCACTACTCGCCCGCCTAGTGGAAGAAGCGGCGAGTGTCTCCTCCACTTCTTGGCTGGGCAGTAGCTGCTGATTGTTCTGATTATCAGATCATCCTCACTGAATAGTGGAGCTGAACCCTAAGCATAAGACATAACCGACAGTTGACTGGGGGTGTCAGATGTCACTTGTGATGCAGTGGATGATCGTGTTAACCAATAGATGGCAGATGGGTTTGCTGACCTAAGACACCCAATGTCAACACAAGATTATGCTATTGCACCATCTTTAATGTTCTTGTTGACATTTGGTCTTTTAGGTGGACTAGTTGCCGACAACCCAACATCAACACAAGAATCTTGAAGATGTGGTTGCACCAGCATAGTTGGCTTCTTGGGTCAGGACTATGCGGTAAAGCTACATCTTAAATATTGAAGATATACTGAGGTTTTGGGTCTTTTGGGTGAACCAGTTGCTTACTAGAGACATAGCAGGACTTCATATTAATGACAGAAGTGCAGCTCTGAGCTCAATCGCACACTCCCACTTACAGCCTAGGGAAGGGAGCACACCCCCATCTAAGTAGAGGTGTTTGGCTCTTCTGGTTAGAGCATATTAATGAGCAGCAACTATGCTGGTGCAACCACAGTGCCCAGTGTGTTGATATTGGGCTTCTTAGATGAACCAGTTGCTGACCTACCAACCTCAACACAAGATTATGCTGGTGCAACATATTTAATGTTCTTGTTTAGACATTGGGTCGTCTGGAACTATCAGATCGTACAACCTCTTTATCTAATGTCAGCAAACATTTCAGAGATGTTCACGGTGGTGATACTAAGCACTTTAGATGTACAGGGATCGAAAAAGTTACACCAGGAGCGAGAGGGGGAGATTTATGGGAAAAACTACTACAGAGAGAAGTGTATTGGATTTTTCAGTTGAGGACCCGGATGCCTAATGGGTTAAATTCCCGCTGGGATGTTGACCTATTTTTAAAATAAATATGGGCTGTTTTGAGTCTAGCTTTGGAATGGAACCTGGAATTTCTGTATACTGAAACATTAATATTATTTAAATTAATTAATATAATGTAGTGTTAATAATAATTATAATAATGACTCATAAGAAATGTAGGGAGATGTCGCATAACATATGTGAATCAGTATGAATAAAATCGGTGATTTATGTTTTGTTCACTGAAGAAAGCGTTGTAAATGAACTCTCAGCCTCTGGGCGCACAGCCAAATATAAACTAACAAATGGCTTTATATAACAGATGTCCCAATGTAACAAACTTAAACCTTTCCCTTTGAACAAAAGTAACAGATCATTCCCTTTGATGACTAACACTTATGTATCCTTTTTAGAGGCTCTAGGTGTAACAGTTCAGTCTGGGCATACTGCCAGACCGAAACTAACAATGTTTATATTATATGAATGTTACATTGTCGGGCACATTTCTATAGCGAAATCAGATGGGAAAAACTAAGTCTGTAAAACAGCTCTTTCAATAATTTAGTCCCAAGTGTGAACACACAGTACATTAACCCTTTGGTTGCTGACAGATTTTGAATAAGATATCCCTCTAGTCATTTGATGATCCCTATGAAACACTGCTTGCAGCTTTATTTTAGGGCTTGTTCTCTATTGATGAATTTTTAAAACAATGTTGTAACATATATTGATGAATTTATAGATTTAATGTATTAAAGTTATGTTGTTTACATGTTGTGATAAATATTAAATGACCAATGGGACGATTAGATGCAAACCTAACTTTGATCATGTGCGATCCAATTGTCTGTAGTTTGTCTGACTCTACCCCTGCTTAAGTGGGGTTAATTTGAACTACTCTAGGCAGTCACCTGCTCTAGATAACTACTGTGATTGAGTGTATCACGTGATCAATGGGAGGGCCCTGGTCATTACTAACTATGTATATAAGGATGAAGGAAATGCTACCATTAAATGTCATGATTAAGGACCTGTTGTCCGAAACGCGTTGGCGTTAGGCCTTATCTTGCTTATACTATGATTGTTCCTGTTGGACTGCTGATTTTATTGATGGAAGTTTAATAAAATTGAAGATTTTTCAACATCTTGGGCTGGCTGAGAAACTTTGTACTACTGATGAAAACGGACGGAGCATCCGGAGCCGCAGACCCATCTGTTGAATACCGTCACAGGACTAATGCACAGGTAGAGCTGACTTTCTCTTTGACTTTTTGTGTAACCCACAATGTGCTCAGTCGTGCTCCTATACCTTAAAGTGGACTTAAAGTGACCTGTGAATGACGGTTATCTCTTGGGATTTTTGAATATACTCCCATCTGCAAAGAAACAACAGGAACACAAATAATCTCTGTCTTGCTGCCTAACAATGGATAGAGTCAAATCCATGTATGGAGATACGGCCCAAAGCAAGGACAAATTAGAGTCAGTGTTTACAGCGGATCAAATATTGGATATTAATGTTTATTCTGATGATTTGAAAAAAATCATAAGACAATATGAAGATAATATGAAAAAGGAGCTCAGAACATGGTGGGACTTAAGATCCATCAACAAATACATTCAAAGTGATATGGTCCCACGGGGCCTGAGAATTCGCAAAGTTCCCACCACTATATACTCTGAGTCATTTAAAACAGAATGGGATGCCATTTTAACGCAAGCCTCATTAGATCTGATGAAGCTTATTATCAAATATGAGGAGGATAAGTTGAAAGAAATACAAACCAATATAACATCTTTGGAAGAGTCACTGAAACAATATGAAAAAGACCCCAAGTTTGAGGACTATATGAGCACCATTAAAAAGTCTATGGAAATAATGGAGAGTGAAATAATGAAGGTGAAACGAAATAAATTTCAAAGAGATCTTGAGGACTATAAAAATAATAGAGTCTATACATGGCGAAGATATGGCGCCAGATCTCCCAGATCCAGATCAATATTAAAAAGTGGAGAAGGAAAACGTGTCTCTTTCAATCTTTCAGAATCATCGGATTGGTCGTCCAATAGCGATCGGTCAGAATCAGAAATAGAATCGCGAAATTTTATAGGGCCAGTACCACCACGATCCAGGAAAAAACGTTACCAACGAGACGCCACAGAGCGGGGCGGAAACATGGAATCAAACAACCGGTACACCCTACGGGAACGCAAATCATAACTAATGATAATAACGTGATTAATCTTTCCTCCTATGAACTTACTGAGGATGAAAACAGACTTTTGTCTAAGGGACTTTCTTTTGCGCCCACATGTCAATTTGATTTATTTTCAACCATCCTTGATATCAACCGATTTGTGAGAAATATAACCCTCAGAAAACATTTCTGGAAGGAAGATCCTATGAAGTTAGCTGCATCCTCTCCTTCTGAGGAAGGTGATCCCTCTTTACATGATAACAATATTGATATATATTCATTGAATTCTAATGTATCTATTATGAGGTCTGATCGAATTGATAGGGATATACAAGAATTGTCTGCTTTCCAGGATGTGACCTTAAAATTGTTGTTGGAGAACATGTCGGATGAGGGCCCTGAAAAAGTTCAACCCCCAATTGTCCCTATATCAGCGGATAGAAAGTTCTATCCAGTACAATCTAGAAATCATATCATAGATACTTTCCAAGAAGCGGTAGAATGTGATCTTATAGAATTAGCTGAAAGGAAGTCCCCCAGAATGAAATACAATTTATCTTATGGTGAAAGAAAGGCCATTAAAAATCTAGCCACTAACACTGAGATAATAATACGGGCTGCAGATAAGGGAGGTAGCGTAGTAGTATTAAATACTCAAGATTATGAGAAAGAAGCCCTAAGACAGCTGGAGGATACCACCACTTATCGCCAGCTAAGACAGGACCCTACTAATGATTTTCAGTTACGCTTAAAAAAGGTTCTAAATGAGGGCAAGGAATTAGGAGTTTTGACTATCAAGGAAATTGATATGATGTGTGTGGACTCCCCCATTGTCCCGGTCTTTCATCATCTCCCCAAGATCCACAAACCCCAGCGCCCTCCGGCTGGTCGGCCTATTGTGGCGGGTATTGGGGGGATGAATGAAAGGCTGGGACAATGGGTGGATTTGCATCTATTGCCTCTGGTTAAAAGGCTTCCAGGATACTTAAAGGATTCTGGTGATGTTATGCGACACTTGAATGATTTCCAGTGGAAACCTACTTATCGATGGGTCACATGCGATGTGGCATCGCTGTATTCAATCATACCGCATGATCTGGCATTGCAGGCAGTTTATTTTCATCTTAAAAATTATTCTAGTTATTCTAATGAATTAATGGCCTTTTTAATTATTGCTATTGAATATTTGCTGAGCCATAATTTCTTTTTGTTTAATAGAAAATATTATTTACAATGCCGCGGAGCATCGATGGGAGCCCCCTTTTCCCCGTCACTAGCTAATCTTTATATGGGCTGGTGGGAGAGGGAAGTTATCTATGGCCATAATAATCCCTTCTCATCTAACATCAAATATTTTGGTCGCTACATTGACGACCTTATAATAATATGGGAAGGGGATAAATTGGATCAATTTATGGAATACTTAAATGATAATACTCTTAATCTAAGTTTCACTATGGAGAGTTCTGGGGATTCCATTCCTTTTCTAGACTTACGCCTATATGTCTCTGATGACAGAACCAAAGTAGTTACATGCACCTTTAGAAAAAAGACAGCGGGCAATACCATCCTGAGAGCAGAGAGCTGCCACCCTGCCCATACTATTAGAGCTATACCGGTAGGGGAGATGATCAGGGCCCGCAGGAATTGTACAGATGATTTGGACTTTGAAAGAGAACTTGAGACTATATCAGACAGACTGTCCCAACGTGGATATAGCAATGATTTGTTAGAAAGAGCTAAAAATATAGCAAGGGCAAAAAAGAGGGACAGGATGTTGTTTAGGGATCAACATTCCAAATCTCAAGGTATTGACAACCAGGGTAATGGAAATACAAGTAACACTAAACAAGATGGAACTCTGGTTATGTCTACTTCTTATAGTGTGGCATTCCCTAAGATCAAAAGGATCATTCAAAAACACCTCCCATTACTGCAATGTGACCCACAATTAAAAAGTATTATTGGGAATGGGGTTAAGATAGTTCCCAAAAAGGCTCCAACTTTAGGCCAAAAATTATCACCAAGTCTTTATATAAATAAAGGGATGGAACAGAAAACATGGCTTTCAAGTAAAGGGTTTTTTAAATGTGGAGGCACGAGATGTGGATTGTGCAAATATATAGTGGGTGGCAGCCACTTTTCTTCTGTAGTAACTAAACAAAACTATGAGATCACGAGCTTTATTAATTGTAACGCTCGATATGTGATTTATCTGGTACTATGTGAATACTGTCAAGTCCAATATGTAGGCTGTACCACCAGACAATTAAAACGGAGAATGTGGGAACACCTCTCAGCAGCCCAATCAGATCGTACAACCTCTTTATCTAATGTCAGCAAACATTTCAGAGATGTTCACGGTGGTGATACTAAGCACTTTAGATGTACAGGGATTGAAAAAGTTACACCAGGAGCGAGAGGGGGAGATTTATGGGAAAAGCTACTACAGAGAGAAGTGTATTGGATTTTTCAGTTGAGGACCCGGATGCCTAATGGGTTAAATTCCCGCTGGGATGTTGACCTATTTTTAAAATAAATATGGGCTGTTTTGAGTCTAGCTTTGGAATGGAACCTGGAATTTCTGTATACTGAAACATTAATATTATTTAAATTAATTAATATAATGTAGTGTTAATAATAATAATTATAATAATGATTCATAAGAAATGCAGGGAGATGTCGCATAACATATGTGAATCAGTATGAATAAAATCGGTGATTTATGTCTTGTTCACTAAAGAAAATGTTGTAAATGAACTCTCAGCCTCTGGGCGCACAGCCAAATATAAACTAACAAATGGCTTTATATAACAGATGTCCCAATGTAACAAACTTAAACCTTTCCCTTTGAACAAAAGTAACAGATCATTCCCTTTGATGACTAACACTTATGTATCCTTTTTAGAGGCTCTAGGTGTAACAGTTCAGTCTGGGCATACTGCCAGACCGAAACTAACAATGTTTATATTATATGAATGTTACATTGTCGGGCACATTTCTATAGCGAAATCAGATGGGAAAAACTAAGTCTGTAAAACAGCTCTTACAATAATTTAGTCCCAAGTGTGAACACACAGTACATTAACCCTTTGGTTGCTGACAGATTTTGAATAAGATATCCCTCTAGTCATTTGATGATCCCTATGAAACACTGCTTGCAGCTTTATTTTAGGGCTTGTTCTCTATTGATGAATTTTTAAAACAATGTTGTAACATATATTGATGAATTTATAGATTTAATGTATTAAAGTTATGTTGTTTACATGTTGATAAATATTAAATGACCAATGGGACGATTAGATGCAAACCTAACTTTGATCATGTGCGATCCAATTGTCTGTAGTTTGTCTGACTCTACGCCTGCTTAAGTGGGGTTAATTTGAACTACTCTAGGCAGTCACCTGCTCTAGATAACTACTGTGATTGAGTGTATCACGTGATCAATGGGAGGGCCCTGGTCATTACTAACTATGTATATAAGGATGAAGGAAATGCTACCATTAAATGTCATGATTAAGGACCTGTTGTCCGAAACGCGTTGGCGTTAGGCCTTATCTTGCTTATACTATGATTGTTCCTGTTGGACTGCTGATTTTATTGATGGAAGTTTAATAAAATTGAAGATTTTTCAACATCTTGGGCTGGCTGAGAAACTTCGTCTGGAACTAGTTGACCTAAAAACCCAACATCCACACAACATTAAAGATGGGGTTGCACCAGCATAGTTGGCTTCTGGGGTGAGGACTAAGCAGTAAAGCTACATCTTAAATGTTGGATATATTGAGGTCTTGGGTCCTTTGGGTGACCCAGTTGCTTACTAGAGACATAAGACTTCAATAGATGGATCTTCTAACGCTCAAGGGTCTTTAGATGTAGCTCTTATCCAGAAGAGCCAACTATGCTGGTGCAACCACGATGCCCAATGTGTGTTTGTTTGGTCAGCAACTGGTTCACCTATAAGACCTAATGTCAACACAAGATTATGCTGGTGCAACATCTTTGGTGTTCTGTGTTGATGTTGGGTCATCAGCAACTTAAAAACCCCATCAACACAAGAACCTTAAAGAGCATGCTACATCTTGAGTTAGAGAAGATTTGTTGGTCTTTTGGGTGGAGCAGTTGCCGATTACTTCATCCATATGAAGACCTCCAACCTTCTCCAGCTCCTCAGGGCATTCTTTAGATGTAGCTATGAAGAGTCCCGACCTGATGAGGAGACTGTTGGTGCAACCAAGCTGCCTAGCGTACTTGTGTTGATGTTGGGTTGTAAGCTACTGGTTTATCAAAAAAAACCCAAAGTCTACACAAATACATGTTGAACAGTCGCCTCATCAGGTCAGGACCCTGCAATAAAGCTACATCTAAAGAAAACCCTGGAGAGCCGTTTTGGGTGAAGTAGTTGCCAAATTTACTACGGACATAAGACCTCAAAGTCCCAATACCTCAATAAATGAATCTGCTCCAACTCGATGTAACTGTACTTCATAGTCCTGACCTAGAGAAGCTGACCATGCTGGTGCAACCACATCTTCAACGCTCTTGTGTTTATGTTGGTCTTTATGCTGATGCACAATGTTGTGCTGATGTTGGTATGTCAGTAACGGTTCACCTTAGAGTCAGCTCCTCTGTTCAGGACTACTGAGGTCTTGGTAGGTCAGTAAAATTGGCAACTGCTTCAACCAAAATACCCAAGACCTCAATGAATCCTCTCCAACTCAAGATGTTACTTTACTGCATAGTCCTGACCCGAGAACCAGACTATGCTGGTGCAACCTTGGTCTTCAAGGTTCGGGTGTTGATGTTTGTCTTAAAGTGGACCAACACCCAGGATTTTGACTATCCTGGGTTTTGGTCCACTTCGGTGGGGCACCCCGATCGATACCAACACAACATTGTGCATCAGCATAGTCAGCTCCTTGGTTCAGGACTACCGAGGTCTTGGTATGTCTTGTTATCAGAAATCTCACCCAAAGACCTCAAACAAATCTTCTCCAAAAGTCTGGTCGTTTACAAAAACAAAAGTGACCAATGGTTTTGACTGATTTTGTGCATTTTAACTGACCAACAACCCATAGGCAGTGTCAGGGAACTGCAGGTCACATGATCCATCAGTCAGGGACCTCCGGACAGACCGCTTTCCCAAACCCCCATCTGAGCCCACCTAGCGGGACTCCCAGGCCCAAAGCCTGCAAACAGATTCTTGGCCTAGGCAAAAAGATTGCTCAAGTTAAATAAAGGTGTTAATGCAATGAGCGCACACTAGGCAGTGATCAACATAAGGCTATGATGGAATATAAATAAATACAAATGTCGCTCTGAGAAGTGGGTTACAGACAGCTATAACCATTACCTTAAGAATGTTTTAAGTGAAGTTTTTTTATTTCTTTAAATACACTTAACCAAATATTTTCTACGACACATAGAAGTCATGACATCGCATTTAAAATTCACACACAACCAGATCGATCTTATCGCACGGCCGGTTGTTCCACTTGCCGGTGCTGTACATCTCCACGCAGAACTCCGTGGCCAGGTTGTTGGGCTCCGATTGGCTCCAGTTCATGTAGCTGATGACCGCGCCCGTTAGATATCTGAAGGTCCCCGGATTCAGGAGGTCGTTTATACCCAGGTAGACATTCATGTTGTAGTAATTGCGGATGGACAGGATGGCGTCATTCTCCGTTGAATTATGGGGTGTGGCCAGGCTCCCTCCTGCATTGGCGCAGATCGCCATGGCCTCTGTATAGTTTGCTTGGGCGCCGGTGGAGGTGTAGATCTTCCCGCCCACTCGAACCGTTTTCTTCAATAAATCCGAAACTGAAATAAAAAAAGTGCCAGTTACCAGTAAGTGCTGGTAAGTAGAATATTCTCACTTCATAACACCACAACGTTCAAATTATGCAAAAAATGTTTATCAAAAAACAACAATAGTGAAATTGTCATAACTAAGCCCAGAATATAACTGAGTGCTCATTCTCTAATTGTATCTAAACAAGGTACAGAATCCACAGACAATAAACAGAAACAAATTGAAAAAGGTGTGAAACAAATTGAAAAAAGTGTATACAAAATTGTGCAACTTGGTTGTAAGTATTTAGTACGGCAGCACTGGCCCCTGCTGGTCATGCCTCGTAATAACCTCAGTATGAAGATTTGTGCATGTGAAATACTGCTTTAGACCAGCGATACTCAACTGGTGGACTGGGGTCCGAGTGCGGACCTAGGACAGATTTCCGGACCTCTGCCCCGACAGCCCGGCACTCAGTTGCTTCTGTGTTGCCATGCTCCGAGCTCCTTGCTCTGAACTCCCTGGCACTGCAATATACAGTACTGCAGGGGTGTGAGGTGGCATTGCAAGGTACACATAAAGCAGCCTTTTTTTTAAATTTGTCTGGGTAAAATATAGCCCCCTCCCCCAGTGAGCTGATTTTTAACTAAAAACCCACCACGTCAGCCCTCTGCCCGGACCTTCACCTCTCAGATATCTTTAAATGGACCTTTACGAGAAGTGGTTGAGTACCCCTGGTTTAGACCATATCTAACAATGATAGATTGCAACAGAGGAATCTCTATGGTGTGCTATCAAGGGTTAAATGTCGCCTTATTGTCTTCCCATGACAGTAAAAAAAAATCACATGCATAGAAGATCAGCGTGCAATGACTCAAACATGAATGGCAATATATGCATCTAATAAATTTACCCATGAGAATAAAGAGACGTTGGTGGAGAGGTGATCACTCGCTAACGGGACATTCGGGGCCCTTTCCTCAGCTAAGTAATCGCTGAGCGATTAGATGCATTTGTTATATTGTGTCACTCATGTTTGTCATATCGCGCCAATGTTCTTCTATGCATGTGATTTTTACCGTCATGGGAGCTGCGTTCTCTAAGACAAAACATTTAACCCTTGATAGCACACCATAGAGATTGTCTCATTGTTAGACATGGTCTAAACCAACATTTTACATAAATTCATTCAATACTAAGGTTACCGGGTGTGAACACTTACAACCAAGTAACATAAATTGACACGTCTGTACAAAATGATTGTTTCTCTATATTGTGTCTGGATTCAGTACCTTGTTTAGATACAATTAGAGAATGAGCACCGTTATATTCTGGTCTCATTTAGGATTGACTATTGCACCATTTATGTTGTTTCTTTGATAATTTTTTGCATATTTTGAACAAAACGTTGGTGGTGTGCGTTACCAAGTGAGAATATTCTGGATTTTTTGTCTCTTGGGTGTAGGGACTTCGTTTTGAAGTTTAGAAAAATGCCATTTTGTGAGTACTCACCTGTAAAATGGTTATTACGTCACACACCCCACTTCAATATTCATGACACTTGGGACCCTGGCCTGTAGAGGGTGATCTTGCAGAGGTGACATGGAAAAAAGGAGCCCCTCCTGGTCCTAAGTCCTGGGTTCCTCCCACTATTCCTCAGTCTTTAAAAAGCAGTGAAGAACCAGGAAGACCAAATTATATTCAATAATTGAAAAATAGTTTGAAAATAATCACCATATAAAAGGACCCCTTAGATCAAAAAAAGGGCGGGGGAAGTGGGGTGTGTGATAACCGTAATAACCATTTTACAGGCGAGTACTCACAAAATGGTATTATTCCTATTATGTCACACACCCCACTTCCAAATATTCATGACACTTGGGACATCCAATAGCAGTGTCTATAATGGGTGGGGATCCAAGGAATAATGCATAACTTAAATTACTGCAGCTTGCAGAATTTTGCAGCCAAAAGCAGCATCTGCCGAGGCCCGCACATCAACCTTGTAAAACTTAAAAAGTATGGACAGAGAAGTATAGACAGAAGACCAAGTTGCAGCCTTGCAAACTTGTTCAACAGAAGCCTGGTGCTGAAAAGCCCAGGAAGCTCCAATAGCACGAGTAGGATGAGCGGTGACATGAAAAAGGGGAACCTTCCCCTTAGCCATATAGGCCCCAATGATGGCCTGACGTATCCACTTACTAAGGGAAGATTTGGCAGGAGCAAAACCCTTCTTGGGCCCAGAAGGCACAACAAAAAAGGCATCCGTCTTGCGGAAGGCCGAGGTAGTAACTAATACTTAACACAACGAACTACATCCAAAGAATGTAAGACCCCTTCCTTGTCGTTACTAGGTTTAGGACACAAGGAAGGAAGAACTATATCCTGATTTAGGTGGAAAGCAGACACCACCTTAGGAAGGAAACCTGGTTTAAAATGGAAAACAACCTTATCTTTATGCCTCTCAAAATAAGGGGCTAGAATAGACAAAGCCGCCAGTTCAGAAACTCGGCGGACAGAATAGCAACCAAAAAGGCAACCTTCTGAGTAAGAATAGGAAGGGGAATATCCTGCAAAGGCTCAACGGGAGCAGCCTGCATAACTGAAAGCCCCAGGTTAAGGTCCCAAACAGGAAGTATAGGCTTTCTGGGAGGCCACACATGCGCGACTCCTTGGAAAAAAAAGTCCTTAACCAAAGGATGAAGAGCAAACGACCTTTGAAAGAAAATAGCCAAGGCAGAGACTTGCCCTTTCAAAGTACTAATCTGGAATCCCATATGCAGACCTCGTTGCAGATATTCCAGAATTCTAGGAATAGAAAATACTCTACAGGGCAAAGCCCTGGATTCACACTAATCAATATAGGACCTCCAAGTCCTGTAATAAATGACAGAGGAAGACTTCTTCCTAGCTCTAAGAGTCTGAATAACCGCATCAAAAGACCTTCAAGATGGAGACTTCAGCAGCCATGCCGTCAAAGCCAGAGTTTGTAAATTGGGGTAACAAAGTTGACCCCGAGTAATGAGATCTGGAAGAAGAGGCAGTTGGAACCGATCCAGTGCCAGCCTTACGTCTGCGTACCACAGACGTCTTGGCCACCTTGGCGCCACCAGAATTGCTGGTGCCTCCTCCAGTGCCAACTTGTGCACCACCTTGCTGATCATGGAGAATGGGGGGAAACAGATATAGGAACCCCAGATCCTTCCAGGCCAGAGACATGGCATCCGCTGCCACTGCCAGAGGATCCTGGGATAGAGACAAAAGCTGGCAGCTTGTGATTGTGACGAGAAGCAAACAGGTCCAACCGTGGAGTCCCCCACTTGTGACAGAGGAACTGAAAGACCCTTGGATTGAGAGACCATTCTCCCTGGCGAGAACATCCCATGCTCAGGGAGTCTGCCTCCACATTCTCTATCCCCGGAATGTAAACTGCCGATATGCAGGGAACATTGATCTCTGCCCACTGAAGGATCAGCACCCCAACTGTGAGTCCCTCCCTGGTGATTGATGTATGCAACAGCTGTTCGGTTGTCTGACCGAATCTCAACTGGCAGACCCTGTAAGAAATGGGTCAGTCGAAGTAGAACAAGATGTATGGCCCAAAGCTCTAATACATTGATTGGAGAATGAGCCTCCTGAGGCCCCCACAATCCTTGGAACTGATGCTTCTTCCAGAAGCCCCCCCAGCCCACCAGGCTGGCATCCGTGGTAACCAGTTCAACGGAGTCAGAAATGACTTGCCCTTCTGGAGGTTGTGCAATAACCACCACTGAAGGGACTGCAAAACGTGGGGAGACAATAGACAAGTCTGATTCAATCATAGTGGGCACCTGTCCCACTTTGCCAAGAGGAAGAGCTGAAGCGTCCTTATGTGAAACTGGGCAAACGGAACCGCCTCGAATGCAGCTACCATCAATCCCACTAGTCTCATCCCTAAATGGATAGACTGACAAGGGTTGGACAAGAATAGACAAATCAAGTCCTGAATCAGAACCATTTTGGACTGAGGAAGAAAAACCTTGGCCTGAAATATATCCAGAATCAGGCCCAGGAAGAGAATTTCCCTGGACTGACAGAGCATTTGGGGGTAACTTATTACCCATCCGAACCTCTCTAGCGTAGAGACCACCATCCTAGTGTCCAACTCTGATTGTTCGAGGGAGGAGGTCGTGATAAGATCGTCCAGAAAAGGCACAATGCGGTTGCCCTGGACCCTGAATATAGCCATCACTCCTGCCAGCATCTTGGGAAAGACTCTTGGGGCCGAGGTAAGGCCGAATGGCAGGGCCACAAATTAATAATGCTGGTCTTCTATCGAGAACCTGAGAAATCTCTGGTGACCCGGAAAAATAGGAATGTGCAAATAAGAGAGAGAGCATCGATGCGTTGATCGCAGAGACTCCATGCGGAATTTTCTGAAACTGATAAATTGATTGAGTCTTTAGGTCTAGGATAGAGAGCCGTCCTTTTTGGGTACCGTGAATAGGTTGGAGTAAAACCCCAAACCCCTTTCCGCTGGGGAGGCACTAGGCAGATGACAGCCATGTTTAACAGATTTGCTAATGCTGCCCGCAGTCCCTGCACAATTGCTAGATCTGACGGCATCCGGGACATGAAAAATCTGGGAGGCCGGTGCTCGAATTCCAGTTTGTAACAGGAAGAGACTACTTCCAGAACCCCATTGTCTGATACCTCCTGAACCCAGACCAAGAAGAACCGCAGCCATCACCCCACCCGTAAGGGCTTAGTGGCAGATTTGGTTTTGGACCCCCAATTCTGTCTTGGATGGCCAAGTCCCTTTCCTCTATTCCATGCATTCCCTCTAGGGGCTGAAAAGGCTGATCCTCTACCGGATCTAGACCCCTGAAAGGAAGGGTTTAAAGAGGCCACTCCACGAAAGGAACGTCGTTGTTTCTTACGCTGAGGTAATTTACCTCCTTTAGTGACAGAATCCAATTTTTCTCCAAAGAGGCGCAATCCCACAAAAGGGAGCACTGTAAGCGATTTCTTGGCTACAATATCCAGCTGCCCACTGCCGCAACCATATTGACTGCCGGATGGTGACTAACAAGGCAGAGGTTCTGCTGCACATGAGCAGAGTATCAAAGGCAGAAAGTACAAAAGATGCAAACATCTCACAACGCTTAAGAGCGGCTTACTCATCAGAGGCCGGATCAAGCCCCGAGTAGTTCATTAGGTCTCACAACAGACCTAATAGCCACTGTCATGAGCACTGAAGCACCAACAGGCAGCAAGGCCGAGCCCACACTGGAAAAAGCGTGGCACGCCATTTGATCAATACACTTATCCTCTCCATCTTTAAGGGTAGTGGAGTCAGGAGAATGCAACACAGAAGAATTGGATAAATTAAGCACAGGGGCATCCACCACAGGTGGTGATGACCAAAGCTTAACAGTATCAGCTGGGAAGGGATATTTCTTGTCCCAGCCCAAGGGAATGCCAGGAAGCCGCGCAGGCTTCTCCCATTCTTCAAGAATAATTTCATCAAAATGCTTTTGATTTGGAAATTCTAAACGAGGTTTAGAGACTCCAAAGAATTCCCCTTTGAGGAGGGACTACTTCAGGAGGAGTGATAACCAAAACCTCAAATAACTGGAGCAAGAGCCTTTGGGGTATCCACAACACTAGCTTCACCCTGCTCACAGTACTAACAAATTGCTGTTCATCAGAAACATCTGATTCCTCATAATTCTCCTTCTGAGAAGGATCAGACCAATAAATCATTTCACAATTATCCGACTCACTACCGGAACGGCCCGAGTCAAATGTTTCCTTTTAGCCGAGGCCTTCTTGGCCACAGAGCTAGACATTAATTTTTCAAGATGAGCCAATCTGGCACATAATCAGAATGCGACTCACCACCCATGACAATATCACTGGGGGTACGGACAAGACATGGCGGAGTAGGAGATAAGGCAGAAGCCGCAGACGCCGAAGCCTGGGCCCCAGTTTGCTGCATAATAGTTAGAGCACAAGGGATGCAAAGAATTGCACTATCCCCAACAAGGGATGCCCCACATGCAAAACATTGCTGAGTCTGCAGAGGGAACTACATGCCCGTTGTCCTGAGATGCCTCCATATGGTGTTTAGTATTATACTATAATTGATTATAGTCGCCAAGTATATATGGGATTTACGCAATTGCTACCCGGGATGCCGCTTTAAATAGTCCCAAGTGGGAGGATAGTAACAAATGGACCCCCAAATAAGGCTTTAAGGGCTAAAGACCAGGAGAAACCCCTTTTAAAATAAAGAGTTTCCACCTACAAAGAAAACAGTCCCCAATGCACACAATACAATGACAAAGCATGAAAAAAATGGCAGAAAACTACCTTCAGCAAGCTGAGGGGTACTCACAGCACCAGGAAATCAGCTCGCACCATGAGGGAAGACCATAGGGAAGCAGCAGGAGCCAGGCAGACAAAGGGAGCACACCAGGGTGCTCTGTGAATGAAATTATGCTGTGTGCCTAAGCCCCGCCCACCCCCAGAATCACATGACCAAGAATGGAGAGAAACCTGAACACAGCCAGAAACAAAGACCTTTAAAAAGGTAAGCAAAAAAAAAATGCTGCCTAGACAGGGATAGGAAAATCTAGATGAAACATATCCTATTAAATAGTATAGTAAACATACATAATATATAATAAAGATTTTATATCTTTTATTGTGTGCATGGTGACAAATAAGCCCAGATAATACCCCCTCCTTTTTACCCCAGCAGGGTAAAGGAGAACTAAAGGAGAGAGGATAGAAATGCACCCATAAGGCACAAGGGGATTATAAAAGGACAGGGGCATCCCATGCTGGGAACACCAACCCGGAAACTGCCTACCCACATTTGGGTCTCACGGAGGAGTAAAACGCCTGTATACACCAGAAGGTGTATGTATCTACCTTTGCCTGAACCATACAGCCAGGGCTGGGAGGCATACAATATAACCAAACATGTTTAAAAAGATTCAGACAGAAAAAAAAAAAAAAAAAAAAAAAAAAAAAAAAAAAAAAAAAAGGGGGCCGGGAGCAAACCCGGCTACCTGCAGCTTGAAGGAGAGTCATCTTCTGAATGCTTCGCCGACTGCATAGAAGAAAAGACTGAGGAATAGTGGGAGGAACCCAGTACTTATGGACCAGGAGGGGCTCCTTTTTCCATGTCATCTCTGCAAGGTCGCCCTCTACAGGCCGGGTTCCCAAGTGTCATGAATATTTGGAAGTGGGGTGTGTGACATACTAGGAATAAATGAATTGGGTTTTGTAACCATCTTGAAAGTTGTGCTCCTTTCCAATCGTTTATCCTGCTGGTAAGCAGTCAGGTGGTCAACCAACATGGTCAAAGAGTGAGTAGACAGCCGATTATTAGAACTGTGGTCAGGCATCAGCTCTGTCAAGGCTCCTGTCCAGGCCAGGGCAGATCTTTCAGCATAAAGCAAGCAGGGTTTCTCCGTTTTAACAAGACTTCTGAGCCCAAGATGACTTATTGCATAGACATGAAGAACTGGTGCTACAGTCCTGACCAAAGGAGCCAACTTTGCCGTTGCAACCACTGTGCTCAATATTCTCCCGTTGGATCTTTTGGTTGAACCAGTTAGTGACATAACATGGCTCCTCTGGTCAGGCCTCTGCAATAAAGCTGCAGCTAAAGAAGAACCTTCCTTGGTTGAGTCTGTGGAATCCCATCACCCATGTGACCAATGAGGTCACTGAAGGGGAGCAGCACAGATGGGAGTTAGTGCTGCAGCTCTGCTGGTAAGCAGAAAATTCTCACTTAACACACCACAACGTTATGTTCACAATATGCCAAAAAGGTTTATAAAAAAAAAATAAATATAACTGGCTGCTCATTCTCTAATTGTATCTAAACAAGGTACAGAATCCACAGACTGATTATACTGAAACAAATTGAAAGAAAAAACAAGTGTGTATACAAAATTGTGTAACTTGCTCTTAAGTGTTTAGTAAGTCAGCGCTGGCTGCTGCTGGTCACACCTGGTAATAACCTCAGTATTGACTAAAATGTTGGTTTAGACCAGGGGTGGGCAATTCCTTTTTCCCATGGGGCCACATGAGAAACTAATATTGTGGAGAGCCGGGCCAAAAGGCTGAACTCAATTCTGCATAAAATAATTGTATTTCCTTATGAAAAGCAGTAAATTTTGGAAAACCCTGCATTCAGCATCTACCTTTTTTTTAGTGGACATTTTGAGGGCTAAAGTCCTCTTGTGAGAAGGAACATGTGCACTTGACAACTGGAGGGGAGGGCGATACCAGTTGGTAGGATCCACAGAAATGGGTGGATATTACCCCACAGATGTCAGCAGCTCACTCTTCCACCACACTGCAGCCCCACTTCCCTTAAGCTTATCAGCAGCCTGAGGATGGCTTCCAGTCAGGCACTTATGAGTCCCCCCTCCACCCAGGCAAGATGGCACCAGAGCCTACCTCCTCCTCCCCTGGTGTGGCTCATCGTGAGGCGCCAGCCCGTCCCTCTTCGCAGCAGGTCAGCGCCTCCCGCACTGTACACGGGTAAGCAGCAGCCGATTCGTCCGCTTGGCTCGTCGGGCCATCGGCTGCTGCTTAAAGGAGCAGTATCGCGAAATTTGCATTAAAAAAGATAAATAATTAAATAGCCATACAATAGCTTATAACATGTGTATAAATAATCTGGCGATAGAAAAAGAAAAAAACATATGCCTCTCTTTTAAATTGTATAATTATAATAGCTCAGTCCATTTGCTGAATAGGGGGATCTACTGGGTTGTATTTAGTGAGCTGCTTCATTTAGCCCACTGGTCTCCTAGCAACACTTTACCTCAGAGGCTGACACTGTAACGGCTGTGTGTGTGAGGTGCTGCTTTTGTTATGAGACCAGGTGACTCAAATGTGTAAAATCTATACAAAATAAACTAAACTGACTGAAAATGACTGAAATTCTTCTTTGAATAACTGAAGGAAAATCTAAAAGTATTAAAGTGGAACAAAACCCCATTCTAAATCAGGATGCCCACTGTGTGAAACGACCCCTGGATAACCACAGATCCCCCCATTTTTCTGGTGCGCTCACGCAGATAGTCATTTAGACAGGCCGGGCAGACAGGAAGGTTACTGCTCAGGTTCCCCATCTGTGTGCAAACAGATCTGATTGGATGAGAGCCCGCGCATGCGCTGTGGGACAGGGAAAGGTACGTTTTCACAGGCGAACTTGGGGATTTCACATATCAGGGCATCCCAAGTCGGGATGCCCCTAGGGGCACAAAACAAAACTCCAGATAGTGAAAATCCTGGGTTGGGCTTTGCTCAAAACACACAAAGCTGAAAGAAAGATAATATGGAAAAAAAAGAGAAAATGGTAAACTGAACAATTTTGCAGCAGAGCCAACATGAAGGGAAAACTGTCAAAATCAGCTAAATGACTTCTAGAGCTTTTCTCTCTGTTTTAGATATAAGTTCTGGCCGGGCAATGTTGCAATGTTATCTGATGCTGGACGGCTGCCAGCACTGAACAGCTGAGACTTTGATACATTCTCCTCAGCGTGGAACTGATACATTGTTGCACCCCTCTCCTCAGTGTGGAACAGGCCAGAGTGTCGGCGCCCGACACTGACAAGACATAAACATCAGCTATTAGTCTCCAGCTGATCAACACACATCATTTTTTTCTACATTTGTAATTCTTACTCCAACACTTATCTACATTCAAAGTACCATTTAAATATAAGTCACCAAGAAAAATTCGCGATACTGCTCCTTTAAGTGATCGCCCGTGTACAGTGCGGGAGGCGCCGACCCACTGAGAAGAGGGACGGGCGGGTGCCTCGCAGGCAACACAAGTGGAGGGACACTGAATCACAAGCGCAGCCCGGCCAGAGCCAATTAAAGGGCCGTATACGGCCCCCGCGCCATACAATGACCAGGTCTGGTTTAGACCATGCCTAACAATGATAGCACACCATAAAGATTCCTCTGTTGCAATCAAGGGTTGTCTTAGAGAATGCAGCTCCCATGACAGTAAAAAAAAAAAAAATCACATCATAGAAGATCAGCGTGCAATCAAACATGAATGACAATACAATTTTGTGAGTACTCACCTGTGGAATTGATTTTGTAGTATACAGCACATCCTGTTCCAATAAATCCTTACACTCGGGTTATTCCACCACAAGGTGGCGCAGTGGACTGCAGAAAGACTTGTGGCCACTCCCGGCCCCATAAATAGCCAGAAACCTCCCACCAATTTCCAATGTTGACAAGCAGTATACAAGAAGCCGGGAGAATAAAAAAAAAAACCCAGATCACCATACAGAGGTAACCAAGAAAAATTATAGAGGGATGGAACAGGACGTGCTGTATACTACAAAATCAATTCTACAGGCGAGTACTCACAGAATTGTATTTTCCAAGTATACAACACGTCCTGTTCCAATAAATCCTTACACTTGAGACATCCAAAAGCAGTGTCTGTAAGGTAGGGTGGGATCCCAAAGAGCAAAGGCGTGCAGTTTAAACCACTGCCGCCTGCAGAACTTTGCGGCCAAAAGCAGCGTCAGCTGAGGGCCTAACATCAACCTTGTAAAACTTGGAAAAACAGAACAACAAGTTGCGGCCTTACAAACTTGTTCAACAGAAGCCTGGTGCTGAAAAGCCCAAGAGGCACCAATAGGACGAGTGGAATGAGCAGTACGGCGGAAGGGAGGTTCCTTTCCCTTAGCAGAATAGGCCTGAATCACAGCCCGACGGATCCACTTGCTGATAGAGGACTTAGCCGGAGGCAAACCCTTCCTAGGACCAGAAGGAAGAACAAAAAGCATCAGTCTTCCTGAAAGATTCAGTAGCTACCAAGTAAAACTTCAGAACCCTGACCACATCTAAAGAAGAGTCCTCTCCTTAGAATTAGCAGGATTAGGACACAAGGCAGGCAAGACAATGTCCTGATTGAGATGAAAGGCAGACACAACCTTAGGCAATAAGTCTGGCTTGAACCGAACCACCTTGTCCTGGTGTCGCTCAAAATAAGGGTTTGATGGAAAGCGCTGCCAACTCAGAAACACGCCTGACAGAAGTGATAGCCACCAAAAAGGCCACATTGAGGCCACATTGAGAGTCAAAATAGGCAAAGCGGCCTCACGGAGAGGCTCAAAGGGAGGACCCTGCAGAGCACATACCAGATTCAGATCCCAAACTGGTAGCATAGGTTTACATGGCAGACACACATGAGAAACCCCCTGGAAAAAAGTCTTAACCAAAGGGTGATTGGCAAAAGATCTTTGGAAAATTGCCAGAGCTGAAACATGACCTTTGAGGGTACTAAGTTAAAGGCCCAAATCCAAACCATGTTGCAAAAATTCCAGAATCCTGGGAATAGAAAAACACCGACAGGGAAGAGATCTGGACTCACACCAGGCAATGAAAGCATGCCAGACCCTGTAGTAGATAAGGACGAGGACTTCTTCCTAGTCATGGTATCAACAGAGGCAGGCAACCCCTTATCCATCAAGATTGAGGTTTCAGCAGCCAAGCCGTCAAAGCCAACGTTTGAAAATTGGGATGGCGTAGCTGCCCCCGAGTGAGCAGGTCTGGATCCTTGGCAGGACGTACTGATCTGCCAATTGTACGATGTCTGCAAACCACACCCTTCTTGGCCAACAGAGGGCCACCAGAATGGTTGGCACCCCTTCCTGGGCCATCTTGCGCAGCACCCTGCCCAACAGATAACAAGGACCCAAGATTCGAGGCTGGGTCATCCCAATGAGGCTCACCATAGAAGGCCTGTCGCCGGCTACTCTTTGGTACAGGGTCTTTCGGCCCGGAGCCGAGCTCCTTCAGCACCCGACCCTAGTGCTGTCCTACCTTCACCTGAACCGTCAGCTGAGGCTGGGAGGCAGTGGGTCCAGAACGTGTGGAAATAAGCCTGCAGGGCCCTAGGCTTGAAAAGCCCTGCTCAATAGAGAGCCATCTTCTATCTTCGCAGCCCAGACTGCAGAGAACCACTGGAAATTGGTGGGAGGTTCCTGGCCATTTATGGGGCTGGGAGTGGCCACAAGTCTCTGCAGTCCACTGCGCCACCTTGTGGCAGAATAACCCAAGTGTAAGGATTTGTTGGAACAGGACATGCTGTATACTTGGAAAATAACATATGCATCTAATAAATTTACCATTAGAATAAAGTGACACTGGTGGAGAGGTGATCGTTCACTAATGGGACCTTTCGGGGCTGCGAGGCTCCTTCCTCAGGCGAGTAATTGCTGAGCGATTTATTATGTTATATTGTGTTATATGTTTGATTCATTGCGTGCAGATCTTCTATGTATGCGATTTTTTACTGTCATGGGGAGCTGCGTTCTCCAAGACAGTGGTTCTCAACCTTTCTAATGCGGTGACCCCGCAATACAGTTCCTCATGTTGCCGTGACCCCAAACCAAAAACTAGTTTTGCTCCAGTTATGATTGGGGATGTAAAATATATATATTCAAATCAACATTTCACCATGGCAGAGCATGTGTTGGAAACTGTCATTTCTCCACCTCTTATTGAAATAGGAGGCTGCGGCAGATTGTGTGGTAACTGGAGATTCTCGGGAGCTTATCTTCCACATAATCCACCGCACTCACAATTAAATCAATTAGAGGCGGACTCAATGCCGGAATTTCCTCATTCAGAACATGGGAAAATAGTGGGAGATATAGGAGACAATTATACATGGGGGAACAGTGTGACCTACATCTTATAGTGTCTCTTAAAGTATATGGGAAAATAGTGGGAGATAATTATACATTGGGGAACAGTGTGACTTACATCTTATAGTGTCTTATAGTATATGGGAAAATAGTGGGAGATATGGGAGATAATTATACATGGGGGAACAGTGTGACTTACATCTTATAGTGTCTCTTATAGTATAAGACACTGTGTAAATGTTTGGTGCTTTGTGTATTGTGTAATGATGACACTTGCACAGTATTGTGTATATGGTGTGTACTGTTATTACACCAGCAGGCGTCTCGCAGGCTCTTGGCTTCTGTCCTCCGGCGCTTGCTGCGTCCACCCAATGACGTCAGCAAGCGCCGGACACACGTAATGCGCTGCTATGGACTGTGGAGCTTTCCCCCACGCTTCCCCCACCCCTTAGGCCCCAGATGGATGATGCAATCACATCTGTGCATGCATTCAGTTTGGAACCTGCATCCATAACGGCGTGCATTCTGGCTGAATAGCGCTGCTGCAGACGGTAGTGCGACTTCTCAGCAGCTAAAGCCATCGGAAATATGTATTTTCCGATGGCTTTAGGCGACACCTGTGTTTTGGTAGTTCGACCCCCTGCCGGGGTCCTGACCCACAGGTTGAGAACCGCTGCTCTAAGACAATAAGGCAACATTTAACCCTTGATAGCACACCATAGAGATTCCTGCAATCCATCATTGTTAGATATGGTCTAAACCAGCTATACTCAACTGGTGGACCGGGGTACGAACGCGGACCCCCCTGGCGCCAGATTTCTGGACCCCTGCCCCGACAGCCCTGCACTCTATGTTGCTGTGCTGAGAGCTGCCCCCTTGATCAGCGATGTAGAGCTTAGTCTCCCTGCCAATGTTAAGGCTCCCTGGCACCCAGTATTGCAATATAATTTACTGCATGGGCAGGAGTGGCATTGCAAGAAACACAAGCTTTGTCTTTTTGCCTCATTTAAAAAAAATGACAGAATAAAATCCATCCCCCAACCGTGAAACAGCAAGATTGTGATCGGGACAAAGGAGCTAGAGAAAGTTTGCTGCCACTTACTTCCAGGAAGACTTGCTTACCATTTTTGGGCATTTCAAATTGAAATTCATTCACGAAACGGTTTTATATTTGTAACACAAGCCACTGGCTACCTACCTCATTTATCAAGAATTATTAAATCTTTTTTTGGCTGTTATTTCCGGATGAGCTTGTTGAAATTACAGGCGGATTTCGATTTTTTCCTTGTGGGTTATATAAATTCAAGGAATCATTCTACAAAGGTCTTATTTGTCCTTGTGATAACCTTTACTACTATGCTTGACCTAAACTTTTTCAGACTCGAGCTTTGCAGTTGGCTTAAAACTGGCACAAATTTGTGAACTGTAACAGGTCCAAGGTTTCTCCTGTAGCAGTTCACAGGGTGGTGGCAACTGCAGCTACAGTATAGTATTAAGCTTTCTGTCATACAGAAGACTATGTGGCTGGTTGGCTTGCGGGATGGAGAGCCTAGGCTCATCGCCAGCTGTAGCACGGACTATAATGAAACTCGGGCAGGGAGTCTTAAAATGTGGGCCACTGCCCTCTGAAATGGAAAGCCTAGGCCCCCGGCCCATCGCCAGCTGTCGCACGGACTATTATAAAACTCAAGAAGCAAGTAAAGTAGCCAGCTCACCACATAAAGGCACGGAAGAGGGAATCCACTCAGCAGTCCACCCAAATTACAGCAAAACATTGGCATTTATCCAGCCTCCAAGTAAAATGTAACTTTATATCTTGTAAAAATAGGCAGCCATAGAAAAATGCCAGGATAAGTGAAAAATAAAGCACGGACCCCTGTGGCCCGAAACGCACAAAGGGTTCTGGTGGCAGGACTCGCTGGCTTCTGGGTCCCCACTTTATTTTTCACTTATGATAAAATAAGTGGCATTCTATTGGCCGTTTTTAACAAGATATTAAAAGTTACGTTTTGCTTGGAGGCTGGATAAACACTGACGTTTTGCTATAATGAAACGCTGGCAGGGAGTCTTAAAATCTGCCCTCTTGCCTTGTTACCTGGTGCTGCACAAAGTAACAAGTAGGATAAGCTGTAGTCTTCCTGTACATTGTAACAGCAGCTTGCGGACTTTTTACATTGTACAGAACTAGGCTTAGGGCTGCAATGCCTCATGCTGCTCCTGTACAATGTAAACAGATTACTGTGATCTCAGTCATGGCGGCGAGACCGAGCAATTGCTACCCAACGCGCAGTTACCCACAAAGGCAGGAAAATTCTACAATGACAAGGTTTTTGAAAATCAAATCTGACCTAATCTCTGCTGATCCAGACTTGTCTGCATATCCCGAACCTGCGCAACCAGAGCCGCAATCTGGGCTTTAAGGGCATCTAAACAAAAAAAGAAAATGTGACAAGAGCCATTCATAATATAATGTAAATCTGTAAATAAAAATATGAGAATCGATACATGTGTACAAATTATCAAATTTTGAAAAATGAGCGTCAATGTTGCCAAGTGATTAAAAACACGAATAATAAAGTGCTGCTGCAGGTGTTCCTGCCACACACTCCCCTCCCTGTATTGTGGATGTACGCTCTGCCCCACTATGCCAGACTGATAATGTATCGAGCGTATCGCTGCATCTTATATTTTGCACTCTCACTTTATTATTCGGCTCTTTGGGTGAGCACAGATGTCATTGGACTTTCAGGTGCTGCACCTTTTTGTCTAAGAAATTGCACAACATTTACTTAAGGAAAGCTTGTTTACCTGAAGCCTGTGAGTCTCCTTTTCCTCCTTTCAATCCTGATGCTCCCGGTCGTCCCATTAGCCCTTTAAACCCAGGTAGTCCTGAAAGACATCACAAAAAGGTAATTTCCTTACCCCTGTTCCTATTGGTCAAACAAAGCAAACTAATGTTTACCATGTTTAGTGTGCTGGTGTGGGGGGACCCCCGTCCTCTGAAGCTCATTCTTCAGACCCCACTTGTGCAAAGTGCAGTGGGATCCCCAGCAGCTGACAGGGAGCCCGACATGTTCTGGCGAGGCAGCATTTCCCCATCCTTCAAGCCGCCAAGTTCCGCAGAGCTCAACCTAGAGTCACAGGTGAGGTAATGACCTGTAACGTAGCCCATTGGCTTGGGGAGAGGGTCGAGGATCAGTGTGGTAAAGGATCTAAGGTTTACTATAAGTGCAGAGTGGGAGAGGCTGGAGGCACAACCAAAATCCATTGAAATCTAATTGCCTGGCAGCTGCTTTTCCTAGTGCGGTTAAGAACTAAACTCCGCAGGGCCTTATGGGTCCCACCATTTGTCCAGGGAAGTGTAATAAGTTTGTTTCCTCGTTTTAACTTTAACAAGGACTATTGGGCCATCCAGATATTCTCAATTATGGCGATTCAAGAAACCAAGTATTAGCCAAAACCAAAAATCGATGAGTGGATTTAATTAAAATAAAGCTGATAACATTATAGAAAAAGTAATATGAACAATGTAAATATGGTATAAAAATGCAAGTCCAAAATTTAAGCAGAGTGTCCATACAAAGAAACGCAATTCTCTCAGGCCAATTCAACCAGGGCCTTTTACCCAGCCCCCCCATAATGCCTTTGTGGCAGCTCCTCCATGCTATAAGTTCAGAGAGCAACAAGCCCTTGTCTTTTCTCCTTATATGCCATCCTTCTGGTGAAACCTTCCCCCCCCATCCCCCCAACTGCACCTTCCCGTTACAAAGAAGCAGTCATGTAATACAATCTACTTAGCCTAAACAGATGTTTCCAATGAAAGTTAAAAGTCCACATCAAGTAATTACTGAGATAGAACCCAGACATACCCAAACATTACTTGAGTCTGCATATGTATATAATGAATATTGATACAATTCACCAAAGTAAACCTTCTATTATATTTATATGTGTATGATTTCCCTTGAATCAGCCAATCCCAGATCAGAATCATAATAAACGGCAGGTAATCATCCACAGATTCCACATTTATCCAAGATACCTATATACATCAATGAATTATTAAATCACCATTAATAGAGATCATAAACATTTTATTCCTCTGTATCTTTAGCCACACTAGAAGGGGAGCCATTTGTAGTGGTGGACTAGGGCCAAAGCTCAGCCTGGTCAGCCCATGACCTGCCTGGGACATCCGTATTGGGCCCAAGCGCAGCCGAATCTATGGCCAGCTATTGATTGTGCTGAGGCTTTATTATTCAATGGACAGTTTGGCAGGTTCGATTCGGTTCACAGGGTACGATTCTCACATAAGCTGAGAGGGACAGGAATAGGATTGGGGTGTAAACCCAGCTAACCCCCAAAGCAGCGCATCTTCCAGCATATTCTCCCAGTTTTCAATGCGGCTGGTCCTCCTGTGGCTGCTGGACCATTTCCTTATATTTGATTGTTCTCAAGGTGTGCGGCAGCCTCTGGGCACCATCTCCAGTGTTTTATATGGAACACCTTGGGTTTCAGTCACTGGCAGAGGGACAAATTCCAAAGGCCTGTGTCACAATGGTGGCCCACGTACAGAGCTTAAATGCTTCTGCCAAGGACAGGACGAGGCGAGTTCCAGAAAGACAGACTGGTATTAAAAAGTCAAGCCAAGCATGCCTGCTGTTCATTTTACGGGACTATATCTCAAAAAGTTCCCTACACTTCTATGAGTCATTGGATTAAAGGCAATTTTGACAGTAAGCAGAAATGGCCGAATGCCTTCCCGTGGACCAGTTGGAAGAACAATTTTGAACAGTTTGGTAGCACTGCATGTGAGGTAGTTCTAAATTATCCCAAACCAGTGCCACAAGTCAACCAAGGCCCCCCCGGCAACCAGTGCCACGAGCCAACCAAGCCCCCCCCCGGCAACCAGTGCCACGAGCCAACCAAGCCCCCCCCCGGCAACCAGTGCCACGAGCCAACCAAGGCCCCCCCCCCTGGCAACCAGTGCCACGAGCCAGCCTAAAGTTGAGCAAATCTATATTTGTGCAAATTATAATGCTGAACCTATAACCCCCTCCCGCATATGGTACTTGAGACATGTCAAATTTAAAGCGGTACTTTATGCGGAGAAAAAAAAAAATTGGAAGGTCTAGACTAGAGTCTCATAGTACTTCGTGGTATACACCAAATCCTCAATTACCTAATGGACCAGCATCACCCTGATCTCCTTTACGTCCTGGTAATCCCAGCATTCCTTCCAGTCCCTCGGATCCAGGAACGCCCGTCAGACCTGTTACACAAAAACACATTTAATAAAACAGACATTCCTAGGACGCTACTATTCCACAATATACAGAGGAAACATCTCAGTAATATACATTGCATTTGGAGTCGATGCAACGATGCATGAGCTCTCCCACCTGCTGTAACTAACAAGACAAGTCATCCTGAAGAGCCTGGTCAGCTCCCTAGCCGAGGAGCAACAGATTTATCAATTGCTTCTATTGATAAACAGATACATTTTAAAGCAGTAACAAGCTTGCTGTTAGAATGCATTTGCATCTGCAATGGAGGATGGAGTGTCGTCATTACAGTGACTGACAGTGGGGCGGTGTCGCGCAGAGAAGCAGGAGGGCAGACAGATCTATTTAGGAGGTTTGGGACCTGGAATTGCTGATCAGGTAAGGCAGCCAGTGCTGGACTAGGCGCAATCTGCGGGGAATAAAAGGGGAGTGCCCAATGTACTATATTTTAACCTGGGTGAGGTCTTTAATGTCAGAGGCCCCCTTTAATAAAATAAAGTATATTCGTAGTGTAAAAATAGTTCCTTTAAAGCAACTCATTTAAAGGGCCCTAAAGATTGAGTGTAAGAATCTCCCTCTATATGGTATGAGTTCAGCATAAAGCATATAAAGTATATAAATGTATCAGTAAGTTACAGCAAGCCGCCACCCCCACCGCAAGACTCCTCAGCTCCTGCCCCACCGCCTGATTATCCGCCAAAGCTTTTCAGGTAGCAAGAAGGGAATCTAAAGAGACAGGGAGGCGAGAGGTGGGGGGGGGTGGATGGAAGCTTTCAGGTTCAGGGGAGGGACCCAGCCATCCCAGCTTCTCCTAACATGCTTAGTAAAAGAGTAAGCTGATCCCCCCCCCCCCCACCCCAGAACTAGGTCAGGGTCCCCTGGGGGTATTCTGGGTCCCCGGGAGGCTGCCTTCAGACCCGGGAAATCGATCAACCCTGAATGAGACCCACAGCACCGTACTTGCTTAAACCAGTTGGTTCAGGAGCTGGTGGTCTGGCTCCTACCTAAGGAGGGAACACAGAAGCAACTGGCGAATGGGAGGATGAGTCAAAGCTTTATTTTCTCTGGTGGTCACGTGTTCCAAGCTATGGGCAGAGACATGAAGTATGATAGCCAGAGGATGTTTTGATAAATTTGAATGACTAAATAGCTGAGCTGCACTCCCGTGGATAGCCAGAGGCTGGGCGCCCAGGGATGCAGCGGCTCCGGCTCCCCATTGCCAAGCAGACACAGATTGGATGAGAGCATGTGCATGTGCCATGGGGCAGGGAAAGGTACGTTTTTATGTATGAACTGGGTTCACCTAGCAGGGCATCCCAAGTTCCGACGCCCCAGGGCAAAAAGAGGATAATGAAAATCCTGTTTTTTTCTGCTTCAAACACCATGATCAAAAGAATACATGGAAAAACAGGAAAAGGGTGCAAGAATAAAAGAAATGGGAAACTGAAAGTTACTGCAGACAGCAGAGGTAACATGAAAGAAAAACAGTAAATCTGACAGCATCAAAAAAAGGATGAAAAAAAAAAATGGGGAAGCAATTAAAACATCCACAGCTAACCCAAACCGGGATTAGAACCCCAGACTCTCCGATGCAGAGTATCACTTTACCAACTGGGCCATGTAGCCTGCTCAAGCCATTCTCACTCTTGATGGCAGTCAGCCAGGATCTATAACTGCACCATGCTCGGTTTTGGCCACACATTTGCTTATTTATTTTGACTATCCTGGGTTTCCCTGGTCCTATGTCACATATGCAGGCCCTCGTCCAATCAGTGTGCTCCAATATGCGCCTTCAACTAAGAGCAAGGCAAGTGCATCTCGGCGACCTGGGGTGTCACACCCCCGGGGAGGGCCTAAAAAGAAACTAAGTCAAGTCACCCATTTCTTAAAACTTCCTCATTGGTCAATGGCACCTAGTTCATCAATCAGGTTTGCATCAACCCTGAATGGCTGCCAGAGGTCAAATGACCGGCTGCTATACAAGGTAATGAGGAAGTGATGACTTTACCTCCCCTTTAATAGGGTAGCCGTGTTCATACCTGCATCTCCTTGATCTCCCTTCTGCCCATTGGTCCCGGCAGACTGTCTGGCCCTGGAGCTCCGCAGGCGATGGTGTAGCCATGTCCCGTCCGGACACATGTACATGTTCGCCACGTGGAGGAGCAAGAGGACTCCAAGCGAACTAAAGTCAAGTCACCCATTCCTTACAACTCTCTCATTGGTCACTGGCAGCCAGTTGATCAATCAGGTTTGCACATAACCCTAAATGGCTGCTGGTGGTCACATGACCGGCTGCTATACAAGGTAATGAGGAAGTCCCAACTTTTACCTCCCCTTTTTATTGGGTGGCCGTGTTCATACCTGCGTCTCCTTGATCTCCCTTCACCCCATCGGTCCCGTTCAGTCCTGGCAGACCGTCCAGCCCTGGAGCTCCGCAGGCGATTATGGTGTAGACCTGCTCCGTCACATCCGGACACATGTACATGTTCGCTGACACCAAGGCCGCGTGCAGCAGGAGGACCCCAAGTAAATGAGTGATGGCGGCCATCGTACAGGCGTGCTGCTAAGGGGGGAAACAATCTGATGGTTGCCGACCAGAAATACAAGAGATGACTTAAAAGCAAAACACATACTGGCCCTGAAGTCTAAACCAAAATTGGGATGCCTTATAGGCCAGCTCTCCCTGCCCTGTAACGCATTGTAACAGCCAGGCTGCAGCTGGTGTTGCGTTGGTTAAGATACACTGTATAGCAATCATACAATATAGCACAGCAGGGTGTCGCTCTTGTTGATTGTACCAACTATAACATAATTCTGGGAGTTTAACGCCACTTTTTCTCCTGCTGTACAACATAAACATGATTCTTACATTGTAAAAAAAAAAAAAAAAAAAAAACAGACTGCTCCCTGCTGTGCACCACATTGTAACAGCCAGGCTGAGCTGATGTTCTGCTATGCTTGTTGAGATACACTGTAGGATGATTGCTATATAATATATCACATAATTTTAGCCAAGGCAGGGAGGTTATTACTGTGATTCTGCCTCTCAAGCAGATTCTTACATTGTAAAAAGTCAGCCAGCCCCCTGCCGTATAACACATTGTACCAGGCTACAGCTGAGTTTATGTTATGCTTGTTGGGATAGAGTGTAGGATGGTTGCTATATAATGTATCACAAAGTTAGGGAGCTTTTTACCTTGTGCTGCTGCCTCTTCCCCCCAGCTGTGCAATGTAAGAAGCAGCTAGCACCCTGCTGTGCAGCATTGTAACAGCCAGGCTGCAGCTGATGCTGCAACACCATGGGGCCAGCATACCAGGGGGACCCCAAATCAGGACACATCACACCTAACACCATGGGGCCAGCATACCAGGGGCACCCCAAATCAGGACCCATCACACCTAACACCATGGGGCCAGCATACCAGGGGGACCCCAAATCAGGACCCATCACACCTAACACCATGGGGCCAGCATACCAGGGGCACCCCAAATCAGGACCCATCACACCTAACACCATGGGGCCAGCATACCAGGGGCACCCCAAATCAGGACCCATCACACCTAACACCATGGGGCCAGCATACCAGGGGCACCCCAAATCAGGACACATCACACCTAACACCATGGGGCCAGCATACCAGGGGCACCCCAAATCAGGACACATCACACCTAACACCATGGGGCCAGCATACCAGGGGCACCCCAAATCAGGACACATCACACCATGAGGCCAGCATACCAGGGGGACCCCAAATCAGGACACATCACACCTAACACCATGGGGCCAGCATACCAGGGGCACCCCAAATCAGGACACATCACACCATGGGGCCAGCATACCAGGGGCACCCCAAATCAGGACCCATCACACCTAACACCATGGGGCCAGCATACCAGGGGCACCCCAAATCAGGACCCATCACACCTAACACCATGGGGCCAGCATACCAGGGGCACCCCAAATCAGGACCCATCACACCTAACACCATGGGGCCAGCATACCAGGGGCACCCCAAATCAGGACCCATCACACCTAACACCATGGGGCCAGCATACCAGGGGCACCCCAAATCAGGACCCATCACACCTAACACCATGGGGCCAGCATACCAGGGGCACCCCAAATCAGGACCCATCACACCTAACACCATGGGGCCAGCATACCAGGGGGACCCCAAATCAGGACACATCACACCTAACACCCATGAGGCCAGCATACCAGGGGCACCCCAAATCAGGACACATCACACCTAACACCCATGAGGCCAGCATACCAGGGGGACCCCAAATCAGGACACATCACACCTAACACCCATGAGGCCAGCATACCAGGGGCACCCCAAATCAGGACACATCACACCATGGGGCCAGCATACCAGGGGCACCCCAAATCAGGACCCATCACACCTAACACCATGGGGCCAGCATACCAGGGGCACCCCAAATCAGGACCCATCACACCTAACACCATGGGGCCAGCATACCAGGGGGACCCCAAATCAGGACACATCACACCTAACACCATGGGGCCAGCATACCAGGGGCACCCCAAATCAGGACACATCACACCTAACACCATGAGGCCAGCATACCAGGGGCACCCCAAATCAGGACACATCACACCTAACACCATGAGGCCAGCATACCAGGGGGACCCCAAATCAGGACACACCACACCTAACACCCATGAGGCCAGCATACCAGGGGGACCCCAAATCAGGACACATCACACCTAACACCCATGGGGCCAGCATACCAGGGGGACCCCAAATCAGGACACATCACACCTAACACCATGGGGCCAGCATACCAGGGGGACCCCAAATCAGGACACATCACACCTAACACCATGGGGCCAGCATACCAGGGGGACCCCAAATCAGGACACATCACACCTAACACCATGGGGCCAGCATACCAGGGGGACCCCAAATCAGGACACATCACACCTAACAGCATGGGGCCAGCATACCAGGGGCACCCCAAATCAGGACACAACAAACCTAACACCATGGGGCCAGCATACCAGGGGGACCCCAAATCAGGACACATCACACCTAACACCATGGGGCCAGCATACCAGGGGGACCCCAAATCAGGACACATCACACCTAACACCATGGGGCCAGCATACCAGGGGCACCCCAAATCAGGACACAACAAACCTAACACCATGGGGCCAGCATACCAGGGGCACCCCAAATCAGGACACATCCCTAACACCATGGGGCCAGCATACCAGGGGCACCCCAAATCAGGACACATCCCTAACACCATGGGGCCAGCATACCAGGGGCACCCCAAATCAGGACACATCCCTAACACCATGGGGCCAGCATACCAGGGGCACCCCAAATCAGGACACATCACACCTAACACCATGAGGCCAGCATACCAGGGGCACCCCAAATCAGGACACATCACACCTAACACCATGGGGCCAGCATACCAGGGGCACCCCAAATCAGGACCCATCACACCTAACACCATGAGGCCAGCATACCAGGGGCACCCCAAATCAGGACACATCACACCTAACACCATGGGGCCAGCATACCAGGGGCACCCCAAATCAGGACACATCACACCTAACACCATGGGGCCAGCATACCAGGGGCACCCCAAATCAGGACCCATCACACCTAACACCATGGGGCCAGCATACCAGGGGCACCCCAAATCAGGACCCATCACACCTAACACCATGGGGCCAGCATACCAGGAGCACCCCAAATCAGGACACATCCCTAACACCATGGGGCCAGCATACCAGGGGGACCCCAAATCAGGACCCATCACACCTAACACCATGGGGCCAGCATATCAGGGGCACCCCAAATCAGGACCCATCACACCTAACACCATGGGGCCAGCATACCAGGGGGACCCCAAATCAGGACCCATCACACCTAACACCATGGGGCCAGCATATCAGGGGCACCCCAAATCAGGACACATCACACCTAACACCATGGGGCCAGCATACCAGGGGCACCCCAAATCAAGACACATCACACCTAACACCATGAGGCCAGCATACCAGGGGCACCCCAAATCAGGACACATCACACCTAACACCATGGGGCCAGCATACCAGGGGCACCCCAAATCAGGACACATCCCTAACACCATGGGGCCAGCATACCAAGGGCACCCCAAATCAGGACACATCACACCTAACACCATGGGGCCAGCATACCAGGGGCACCCCAAATCAGGACACATCACACCTAACACCATGGGGCCAGCATACCAGGGGCACCCCAAATCAGGACACATCCCTAACACCATGGGGCCAGCATACCAGGGGCACCCCAAATCAGGACACATCACACCTAACACCATGGGGCCAGCATACCAGGGGGACCCCAAATCAGGACACATCACACCTAACACCATGGGGCCAGCATACCAGGGGCACCCCAAATCAGGACACAACAAACCTAACACCATGGGGCCAGCATACCAGGGGGACCCCAAATCAGGACACATCACACCTAACACCATGGGGCCAGCATACCAGGGGGACCCCAAATCAGGACACATCACACCTAACACCATGGGGCCAGCATACCAGGGGCACCCCAAATCAGGACACAACAAACCTAACACCATGGGGCCAGCATACCAGGGGCACCCCAAATCAGGACACATCCCTAACACCATGGGGCCAACATACCAGGGGCACCCCAAATCAGGACACATCCCTAACACCATGGGGCCAGCATACCAGGGGCACCCCAAATCAGGACACATCCCTAACACCATGGGGCCAGCATACCAGGGGCACCCCAAATCAGGACACATCACACCTAACACCATGAGGCCAGCATACCAGGGGCACCCCAAATCAGGACACATCACACCTAACACCATGGGGCCAGCATACCAGGGGGACCCCAAATCAGGACACATCACACCTAACACCATGGGGCCAGCATACCAGGGGCACCCCAAATCAAGACACATCACACCTAACACCATGAGGCCAGCATACCAGGGGCACCCCAAATCAGGACACATCACACCTAACACCATGGGGCCAGCATACCAGGGGGACCCCAAATCAGGACACATCACACCTAACACCATGGGGCCAGCATACCAGGGGCACCCCAAATCAGGACACATCCCTAACACCATGGGGCCAGCATACCAGGGGCACCCCAAATCAGGACACATCCCTAACACCATGGGGCCAGCATACCAGGGGCACCCCAAATCAGGACACATCACACCTAACACCATGAGGCCAGCATACCAGGGGCACCCCAAATCAGGACACATCACACCTAACACCATGGGGCCAGCATACCAGGGGCACCCCAAATCAGGACCCATCACACCTAACACCATGAGGCCAGCATACCAGGGGCACCCCAAATCAGGACACATCACACCTAACACCATGGGGCCAGCATACCAGGGGCACCCCAAATCAGGACACATCACACCTAACACCATGGGGCCAGCATACCAGGGGCACCCCAAATCAGGACACATCACACCTAACACCATGGGGCCAGCATACCAGGGGCACCCCAAATCAGGACCCATCACACCTAACACCATGGGGCCAGCATACCAGGAGCACCCCAAATCAGGACACATCCCTAACACCATGGGGCCAGCATACCAGGGGGACCCCAAATCAGGACCCATCACACCTAACACCATGGGGCCAGCATATCAGGGGCACCCCAAATCAGGACCCATCACACCTAACACCATGGGGCCAGCATACCAGGGGGACCCCAAATCAGGACCCATCACACCTAACACCATGGGGCCAGCATATCAGGGGCACCCCAAATCAGGACACATCACACCTAACACCATGGGGCCAGCATACCAGGGGCACCCCAAATCAAGACACATCACACCTAACACCATGAGGCCAGCATACCAGGGGCACCCCAAATCAGGACACATCACACCTAACACCATGGGGCCAGCATACCAGGGGCACCCCAAATCAGGACACATCCCTAACACCATGGGGCCAGCATACCAAGGGCACCCCAAATCAGGACACATCACACCTAACACCATGGGGCCAGCATACCAGGGGCACCCCAAATCAGGACACATCACACCTAACACCATGGGGCCAGCATACCAGGGGCACCCCAAATCAGGACACATCCCTAACACCATGGGGCCAGCATACCAGGGGCACCCCAAATCAGGACACATCACACCTAACACCATGGGGCCAGCATACCAGGGGCACCCCAAATCAGGACACATCACACCATGGGGCCAGCATACCAGGGGCACCCCAAATCAGGACCCATCACACCTAACACCATGGGGCCAGCATACCAGGGGCACCCCAAATCAGGACCCATCACACCTAACACCATGGGGCCAGCATACCAGGGGGACCCCAAATCAGGACCCATCACACCTAACACCATGGGGCCAGCGTACCAGGGGGACCCCAAATCAGGACACATCACACCTACCACCATGGGGCCAGCATACCAGGGGCACCCCAAATCAGGACCCATCACACCTAACACCATGGGGCCAGCATACCAGGGGGACCCCAAATCAGGACACATCACACCTAACACCATGGGGCCAGCATACCAGGGGGACCCCAAATCAGGACACATCACACCTAACACCATAGGGCCAGCATACCAGGGGCACCCCAAATCAGGACACATCACACCTAACACCATGGGGCCAGCATATCAGGGGGACCCCAAATCAGGACCCATCACACCTAACACCATGGGGCCAGCATACCAGGGGCACCCCAAATCAGGACACATCCCTAACACCATGGGGCCAGCATACCAGGAGGACCCCAAATCAGGACCCATCACACCTAACACCATGGGGCCAGCATACCAGGGGCACCCCAAATCAGGACACATCACACCTAACACCATGGGGCCAACATACCAGGGGCACCCCAAATCAGGACACATAACACCGAACACCCAGCTCTATGAAGGTCTAGGTGAGCCTTACCTGCATCACTTCCACCCGCACACAGCTGACTCCGGGTGGGGCTTTGATCACCTGGTTATATTACAGCTATGGCTCCGCCCACTGAGGGGTGGCCAATCGGGCGCCAGGTAATCATGCAGCACCTGCTGGGGTGGAATGACACACACACTGACCAATAGGAGGAGGCTCACTAATTACTGAGCACCTGTTCCAGGCCAGGGGCTGGGTGCTCACCTCAAAGCGGACCTCCGCCTCAATATGTGATGCTAGGGAGGTGCAGTAGTTTCCTGTCCCCCATCATGCTAGGAAAAGGTGAGTATCTCTCTAATGCAGGGCTCATTGATGGTGTGAGGGGGGAGGTGCAGTAGTTTCCTGTCCCCCATCATATGGAGCTATGCTAGGAAAAGGTGAGTATCTCTCTAATGCAGGGTCACTGGTGGTGTGAGGGGGAGGTGCAGTAGTTTCCTGTCCCCCATCAGATGGAGCTCTGCTAGGAAAAGGTGAGTATCTCTCTAATGCAGGGTCACTGGTGGTGTGAGGGGGAGGTGCAGTAGTTTCCTGTCCCCCATCAGATGGAGCTCTGCTAGGAAAAGGTGAGTATCTCTCTAATGCAGGGTCACTGGTGGTGTGAGGGGGAGGTGCAGTAGTTTCCTGTCCCCCATCAGACGGAGCTCTGCTAGGAAAAGGTGAGTATCTCTCTAATGCAGAGTCACTGATGGTGTGAGGGGGAGGTGCAGTAGTTTCCTGTCCCTCAGAGCTCACACTCTAATGTCTCCTCCGCACTCACACACTGTTATTATACATTATATAGCGCTGACATATACCACAGCGCTGTACATAGGAGCAGTCACATGACCTCCTGTCCCTCAGAGCTCACACTCTAATGTCTCCCCCACACTCACACACTGTTATTATACATTATATAGCGCTGACATATACCACAGCGCTGTACATAGAAGCAGTCACATGACCTCCTGTCCCTCAGAGCTCACACTCTAATGTCTCCCCCACACTCACACACTGTTATTATACATTATATAGCGCTGACATATACCACAGCGCTGTACATAGAAGAAGTCACATGACCCCCCTCAACTTAATAGAAGCCAATGGGGCGGCCCCAGTCCTGACCACCACCCAGAGCCCCGAGTCCTGACCACCACCCGGAGACCCGAGTCCTGACCACCACCCGGAGCCCCGAGTCCTGACCACCACCCGAGTCCTGACCACCTCCCAGAGATCCGAGTCCTGACCACCACCCGGACCCCAAGTCCTGACCAACACCCGGAAACCCAAGTCCTGACCACCACCCGGAGCCCGGAGTCCTGACCACACCCGAGTCCTGACCACCACCCAGAGACCCGAGTCCTGACCACCACCCGAGTCCTGACCACCTCCCAGAGATCCGAGTCCTGACCACCACCCGGAGCCCCGAGTCCTGACCACCACCCAGAGACACGAGTACTGACCACCACCCAAGTCCTGACCACCATCCGGAGACCCGAGTCCTGACCACCACCCAGAGATCCGAGTCCTGACCACCACCTGGATACCCGAGTCCTGACCACCACCCGGACCCCAAGTCCTGACCAACACCCGGAAACCCGAGTCCTGACCACCACCCAGAGACCCCAGTCCTGACCACCACCCGAGTCCTGACCACCTCCCAGAGATCCGAGTCCTGACCACCACCCGGAGACCCGAGTCCTGACCACCACCCGGAGACCCGAGTCATGACCACCACCCGGAGACCCGAGTCATGACCACCACCCGAGTCCTGACCACCACCCAGAGACCAGAGTACTGACCACCACCCGAGTCATGACCACCACCCGGAGACCCGAGTCCTGACCACCACCCGAGTCCTGACCACCACCCAGAGACCCGAGTCCTGACCACCACCCAGAGACCCGAGTCCTGACCACCACCCGGAGACCCGAGTCCTGACCACCTCCCAGAGATCCGAGTCCTGACCACCACCCGGAGACCCGAGTCCTGACCACCACCCGGAGACCCGAGTCATGACCACCACCCGAGTCCTGACCACCACCCGGAGACCCGAGTCATGACCACCACCCGAGTCCTGACCACCACCCAGAGACCCGAGTCCTGACCACCACCCAGAGACCCGAGTCCTGACCACCACCCGGAGACCCGAGTCCTGACCACCACCCGGAGACCCGAGTCATGACCACCACCCGAGTCCTGACCACCACCCGGAGACCCGAGTCATGACCACCACCCGAGTCCTGACCACCACCCAGAGACCCGAGTCCTGACCACCACCCAGAGACCCGAGTCCTGACCACCACCCGGATACCCGAGTCCTGACCACCACCCGACCCCAAGTCCTGACCACCACCCGACCCCAAGTCCTGACCACCACCCGGAGCCCCCGAGTCCTGACCACCACCCGGAGCCCCCGAGTCCTGACCACCACCCGGAGACCTGAGTTCTGACCACCACCCAGAGACCCGAGCACTGACCACCACCCGAGTCCTGACCACCACCCAGAGACGCGAGTCCTGATCACCGCCTGTGCCCCGAGTCCTGACCAACGCATGGGCCCCGAGTCCTGACCACCACCTGGAGACCCGGGACTGTGACAGAACATCCTAGGTGTATTTTATTTCTCTATGTGTGTATGTTGGGGTAATATATATGTGTGTGCTGGGTGCTCACCTTAAAGCAGACCTCCACCTCAATATGTGATGCTAGGGAGGTGCAGTAGTTTCCTGTCCCCCATCATGCTAGGAAAAGGTGAGTATCTCTCTAATGCAGGGCTCATTGATGGTGTGAGGGGGGAGGTGCAGTAGTTTCCTGTCCCCCATCATATGGAGCTATGCTAGGAAAAGGTGAGTATCTCTCTAATGCAGGGCTCATTGATGGTGTGAGGGGGGAGGTGCAGTAGTTTCCTGTCCCCCATCATATGGAGCTATGCTAGGAAAAGGTGAGTATCTCTCTAATGCAGGGCTCATTGATGGTGTGAGGGGGGAGGTGCAGTAGTTTCCAGTCCCCCATCATATGGAGCTATGCTAGGAAAAGGTGAGTATCTCTCTAATGCAGGGTCACTGGTGGTGTGAGGGGGAGGTGCAGTAGTTTCCTGTCCCCCATCAGATGGAGCTCTGCTAGGAAAAGAGTATCTCTCTAATGCAGAGTCACTGATGGTGTGAGGGGGAGGTGCAGTAGTTTCCTGTCCCTCAGAGCTCACACTCTGATGTCTCCTCCACACTCACACACTGTTATTATACATTATATAGCGCTGACATATACCACAGCGCTGTACATAGAAGCAGTCACATGACCTCCTGTCCCTCAGAGCTCACACTCTAATGTCTCCTCCACACTCACACACTGTTATTATACATTATATAGCGCTGACATATACCACAGCGCTGTACATAGAAGCAGTCACATGACCTCCTGTCCCTCAGAGCTTACACTCTAATGTCTCCCCCGCACTCACACACTGTTATTATACATTATACAGCGCTGACATATACCACAGCGCTGTACATAGAAGCAGTCACATGACCTCCTGTCCCTCAGAGCTTACACTCTAATGTCTCCTCCGCACTCACACACTGTTATTATACATTATACAGCGCCGACATATACCACAGCGCTGTACATAGAAGCAGTCACATATCTTTTATTGTAAACTCACTGACAATTACTTACACATTGCTGGTTTGCAGATTGTATATACAGATACATAACACTATATACATGTTGAAATCAGAAGGAAAACAGTGAAATAATATGACCCCAGTAAGTATTGGGGGGGGGGCAGACTGGTCTCTGTTCTGCGCACCCCTCAGACTCTGCAGAATACTTTAACAAAGGAAACATCAGCATTGGATCTTATCCTGGTCTCGTGCAGCAGCGACACTGCTGAAATCTCACCTGGCGACGGGTCTCCATTCACACTGAATATACCCTGAGCCTCATCCAGGTCACCTGGCTTTCCTCGCCTTTTTCTTCTTCCCACTGCCATGTCCTTTGGAGCCCCATCTCTTAATGGCCACAGAAGCCTCTACCTCCTCTTCCTCCTCGATGTCCTCAGTGGTATTGATGGACACCTGGGAGGCCCCATCATCCAAATCTTTGTCCTCTGCCATGCTGCCCATTGGTTGCTCGTCCACATTTTCCTTACGGTCTCTTAGCACATAATAGCGACCCCGGGAAATGTCCAAAGAGGCCGGCTCTTGGGGTTTGCTTTCACTTGATAATTTTTTTAACTTTTCTTTTCCTGCTGCTGCTTTATTTTTCCTTTTTACAGTCTGAAATCCGACATTATCATCCTTAGCTGTTGTGCCAGATTCTGCCGCAACTTCTGGCGTCACTGGGGCAGAATATAGAACTGGAACTTCTGTTAGCATCACTGGGGCAGAATATAGAACTGGAACTTCTGTTAGCATCACTGGGGCAGAATATAGAACTGGGGCTTCTGTTAGCATCACTGGGGCAGAATATAGAACTGGGGCTTCTGTTAGCATCACTGGGGCAGAATATAGAACTGGGGCTTCTGTTAGCATCACTGGGGCAGAATATAGAACTGGGGCTTCTGTTGGCACCACTGAGCCAAGACTATTGGACGTTGCACTGACTGGTGGTGGGTGAAATTTACCAGCCTCAGGATCAGTCACTTCATGCTCATGGCCGGCATTGACCACCTCATTCTCTACCAGCAGGTCAGTAGTTTTATTATGCTGGGCATGAGGGCACTCGCGGAATGTATGGCCCACTCCTGAGCACAGGTTACACACAATAATACCTGTACATGAGTCCTTTGTGTGCCCAAGCTCCCCACACAATGAGCACTTTATATGAGGGCAGCTAAAAGCCAAATGTCTGCCTCCACATTTATGGCAGCGCCTGGGCTGCCCGGGGTAGTAACATATGCCCCTATCAGGGCCCAGGTAAAAGGCATGTGGCAGGTGCCTGGTTACCCCATTTTCCTGGGTCAGCTGTACTTTAATAGTGTATCCACCATTCCAGAATCCTTCCTCATCATAGATCTTGGCAGGTTGGCTGAGCACCTTGCATTGCCGGCCTATCCAATGCAGCACGTCTGCCAGGGCCACCACCTCAGACTGGAACAAAATGGTGACTGTAACTGCCTGGGGTTTAGACAACTGGATTACATGAAGATTTTTCCAGATTTCATTATCACGAGTCTTGTTATAAATGTCCCAGAAAAGATCCAGGCTGTGCGGCAGCTTAAAACTGATGTCATATAACCTGCTGGAGGGAACATGAATTAAAGCAAAGATTTCAGCAGCCTCAAACTTCATGAAGTCCTTTATCAGAGTTCTCCCCATATACTGCCTGGTGGGGAGATCTTCCTCTGCCCCCACATATTTTATTCTCACCGCGTTCCTCCTCTGTGCCGGTGGGTTTGCCAGTCCTGTGACGCTGGAGAAGAGCCGCCTCTGCTGGGGAGTCGGGTCTTGGTCTTGTGCCTTAGAGTTACTGGCCACTGGATTATTTTTTGGCATGCTAGTTCCAGGGTTTCCTTATGAGGTATCCTGATTCCAGGGCACTCACTTGTGCCAATGATACTGGTAACAATGTTCTGTAATGCAGATTCTGTAATTAATAGGCTGCCAGGGTTCTCATTGGCTGGCTGCGCTCACTGGGTTTCTGGATCAGACATTTCTATTGTTAGTATCTGAGAGTCCATAATGGGTCTATTAGGAATCACTTGCATGTCTGGCTCTGTTTTGCTCCATAGTCTCTATGCCAGGGATTATTACTTCTGAAGCAATATTGTTCACAGATATTCCCAGGGTGTCACTTGCAGGGGCTGCATTATCTGGGGTGTTACACAGTTCATTAGTAACAGGAGCTGCCACTATTAACTCCTCGCTTGCTGGGTCTGGCAGATCAGACTGGTCAGTATGAGAGGTATAGAGAGCCGGGGGAGATAACTCCTTACTTGCTGGGTCTGGCAGATCAGACTGGTCAGTATGAGAGGTATAGGGAGCCGGGGGAGTTAACTCCTCACTTGCTGGATTGCCCCTGAATGTCCCCGGCCTCACCCGCACTGGGCAGCCTTGGGTCAGTACAGTGAGCACAGTGTCCTCATCAATGCCTTTCTTAGCAATAATGTCTCTCCTCTTTATACTCTGTAGCCGGGCGTCTCTGACTCTCTGGGGGGACCAGTGCTCCATCTTAGGGGGCTCCCCGCTCTCTGTAGCACATTTTTCCTTTATCACATTTAATTCCTGCTCACACTGATCAATAGCTTCATAGATCTGCTCCTTCTTATTAACATCATTTTCCAGCTTTAATTCCTCCCTCAATTTGGAGATTCGCATTTGCAGCATAAACTTTCCTTTCTGACCCATAAGCATTTGTTTCCCAACAGTAACAAAACTTTCCTTAGATTCACCAACCTCCATTTCCAAGGAACATCCTTCTCCAGCGTCCTGCTGTAGGCCTGACTCCAATACCTGGGCTTTCCTGATGCCTGGACCCCAGCTCCCATCACCTCCTCCTGGGTCAGATTCCATGCTGACTCCCAGCTGGGAGCTCAGCTGCACACACCCTGCTCCTCCGCCCGTATGAGCTGTACATAGAAGCAGTCACATGACCTCCTGTCCCTCAGAGCTCACACTCTAATGTCTCCCCCACACTCACACACTGTTATTATACATTATATAGCGCTGACATATACCACAGCGCTGTACATAGAAGCAGTCACATGACCTCCTGTCCCTCAGAGCTCACACTCTAATGTCTCCCCCACACTCACACACTGTTATTATACATTATATAGCGCTGACATATACCACAGCGCTGTACATAGAAGAAGTCACATGACCCCCCTCCACTTAATAGAAGCCAATGGGGCGGCCCCAGTCCTGACCACCACCCAGAGCCCCGAGTCCTGACCACCACCCGGAGACACGAGTACTGACCACCACCCGAGTCCTGATCACCACCCAGAGATCCGAGTCCTGACCACCACCTGGATACCCGAGTCCTGACCACCACCCGGACCCCAAGTCCTGACCAACACCCGGAAACCCGAGTCCTGACCACCACCCAGAGACCCCAGTCCTGACCACCACCCAAGTCCTGACCACACCCGAGTCCTGACCACCACCCAGAGACCCGAGTCCTGACCACCACCCAGAGACCCGAGTCCTGACCACCACCCGAGTCCTGACCACCTCCCAGAGATCCGAGTCCTGACCACCACCCGGAGACCCAAGTCCTGACCACCACCCGGAGACCCGAGTCATGACCACCACCCGGAGACCCGAGTCATGACCACCACCCGAGTCCTGACCACCACCCAGAGACCAGAGTACTGACCACCACCCGAGTCCTGACCACCACGCAGAGATCCGAGTCCTGACCACCACCCGAGTCCTGACCACCACCCAGAGACCCGAGTCCTGACCACCACCCAGAGACCCGAGTCCTGACCACCACCCGAGTCCTGACCACCTCCCAGAGATCCGAGTCCTGACCACCACCCGGAGACCCGAGTCCTGACCACCACCCAGAGACCCGAGTCCTGACCACCACCCGAGTCCTGACCACCTCCCAGAGATCCGAGTCCTGACCACCATCCGGAGACCCGAGTACTGACCACCACCCGAGTCCTGACCACCACCCAGAGATCCGAGTCCTGACCACCACCTGGATACCCGAGTCCTGACCACCACCCGGACCCCAAGTCCTGACCAACACCCGGAAACCCGAGTCCTGACCACCACCCAGAGACCCCAGTCCTGACCACCACCCAAGTCCTGACCACACCCGAGTCCTGACCACCACCCAGAGACCCGAGTCCTGACCACCACCCAGAGACCCGAGTCCTGACCACCACCCGAGTCCTGACCACCTCCCAGAGATCCGAGTCCTGACCACCACCCGGAGACCCGAGTCCTGACCACCACCCGAGTCCTGACCACCACCCAGAGACCCGAGTCCTGACCACCACCCGGATACCCGAGTCCTGACCACCACCCGACCCCAAGTCCTGACCACCACCCGGAGACCTGAGTTCTGACCACCACCCAGAGACCCGAGCACTGACCACCACCCAAGTCCTGACCACCATCCGGAGACCCGAGTACTGACCATCACCCGAGTCCTGACCACCACCCAGAGATCCGAGTCCTGACCACCACCTGGATACCCGAGTCCTGACCACCACCCGGACCCCAAGTCCTGACCAACACCCGGAAACCCGAGTCCTGACCACCACCCAGAGACCCCAGTCCTGACCACCACCCAAGTCCTGACCACACCCGAGTCCTGACCACCACCCAGAGACCCGAGTCCTGACCACCACCCAGAGACCCGAGTCCTGACCACCACCCGAGTCCTGACCACCTCCCAGAGATCCGAGTCCTGACCACCACCCGGAGACCCGAGTCCTGACCACCACCCGGAGACCCGAGTCATGACCACCACCCGGAGACCCGAGTCATGACCACCACCCGAGTCCTGACCACCACCCAGAGACCAGAGTACTGACCACCACCCGAGTCCTGACCACCACGCAGAGATCCGAGTCCTGACCACCACCCGAGTCCTGACCACCACCCAGAGACCCGAGTCCTGACCACCACCCAGAGACCCGAGTCCTGACCACCACCCGAGTCCTGACCACCTCCCAGAGATCCGAGTCCTGACCACCACCCGGAGACCCGAGTCCTGACCACCACCCGAGTCCTGACCACCACCCAGAGACCCGAGTCCTGACCACCACCCGGATACCCGAGTCCTGACCACCACCCGACCCCAAGTCCTGACCACCACCCGGAGACCTGAGTTCTGACCACCACCCAGAGACCCGAGCACTGACCACCACCCAAGTCCTGACCACCATCCGGAGACCCGAGTACTGACCACCACCCGAGTCCTGACCACCACCCAGAGATCCGAGTCCTGACCACCACCTGGATACCCGAGTCCTGACCACCACCCGGACCCCAAGTCCTGACCAACACCCGGAAACCCGAGTCCTGACCACCACCCAGAGACCCCAGTCCTGACCACCACCCAAGTCCTGACCACACCCGAGTCCTGACCACCACCCAGAGACCCGAGTCCTGACCACCACCCAGAGACCCGAGTCCTGACCACCACCCGAGTCCTGACCACCTCCCAGAGATCCGAGTCCTGACCACCACCCGGAGACCCGAGTCCTGACCACCACCCGGAGACCCGAGTCATGACCACCACCCGGAGACCCGAGTCATGACCACCACCCGAGTCCTGACCACCACCCAGAGACCAGAGTACTGACCACCACCCGAGTCCTGACCACCACGCAGAGATCCGAGTCCTGACCACCACCCGAGTCCTGACCACCACCCAGAGACCCGAGTCCTGACCACCACCCAGAGACCCGAGTCCTGACCACCACCCGAGTCCTGACCACCTCCCAGAGATCCGAGTCCTGACCACCACCCGGAGACCCGAGTCCTGACCACCACCCAGAGACCCGAGTCCTGACCACCACCCGAGTCCTGACCACCTCCCAGAGACCCGAGTCCTGACCACCACCCGAGTCCTGACCACCTCCCAGAGATCCGAGTCCTGACCACCATCCGGAGACCCGAGTACTGACCACCACCCGAGTCCTGACCACCACCCAGAGATCCGAGTCCTGACCACCACCTGGATACCCGAGTCCTGACCACCACCCGGACCCCAAGTCCTGACCAACACCCGGAAACCCGAGTCCTGACCACCACCCAGAGACCCCAGTCCTGACCACCACCCAAGTCCTGACCACACCCGAGTCCTGACCACCACCCAGAGACCCGAGTCCTGACCACCACCCAGAGACCCGAGTCCTGACCACCACCCGAGTCCTGACCACCTCCCAGAGATCCGAGTCCTGACCACCACCCGGAGACCCGAGTCCTGACCACCACCCAGAGACCCGAGTCCTGACCACCACCCGGATACCCGAGTCCTGACCACCACCCGACCTCAAGTCCTGACCACCACCCGGAGACCTGAGTTCTGACCACCACCCAGAGACCCGAGCACTGACCACCACCCAAGTCCTGACCACCATCCGGAGACCCGAGTACTGACCATCACCCGAGTCCTGACCACCACCCAGAGATCCGAGTCCTGACCACCACCTGGATACCCGAGTCCTGACCACCACCCGGACCCCAAGTCCTGACCAACACCCGGAAACCCGAGTCCTGACCACCACCCAGAGACCCCAGTCCTGACCACCACCCAAGTCCTGACCACACCCGAGTCCTGACCACCACCCAGAGACCCGAGTCCTGACCACCACCCAGAGACCCGAGTCCTGACCACCACCCGAGTCCTGACCACCTCCCAGAGATCCGAGTCCTGACCACCACCCGGAGACTCGAGTCCTGACCACCACCCGGAGACCCGAGTCATGACCACCACCCGGAGACCCGAGTCATGACCACCACCCGGAGACCCGAGTCATGACCACCACCCGAGTCCTGACCACCACCCAGAGACCCGAGTCCTGACCACAACCCGAGTCCTGACCACCTCCCAGAGATCCGAGTCCTGACCACCACCCGGAGACCCGAGTCCTGACCACCACCCGGAGACCCGAGTCCTGACCACCACCCGGAGACCCGAGTCATGACCACCACCCGAGTCCTGACCACCACCCAGAGACCCGAGTCCTGACCACCACCCGGATACCCGAGTCCTGACCACCACCCGACCCCAAGTCCTGACCACCACCCGGAGACCCGAGTCCTGACCACCACCCGGAGACCCGAGTCATGACCACCACCCGGAGACCCGAGTCATGACCACCACCCGAGTCCTGACCACCACCCAGAGACCAGAGTACTGACCACCACCCGAGTCCTGACCACCACGCAGAGATCCGAGTCCTGACCACCACCCGAGTCCTGACCACCACCCAGAGACCCGAGTCCTGACCACCACCCAGAGACCCGAGTCCTGACCACCACCCGAGTCCTGACCACCTCCCAGAGATCCGAGTCCTGACCACCACCCGGAGACCCGAGTCCTGACCACCACCCGGAGACCCGAGTCCTGACCACCACCCAGAGACCCGAGTCCTGACCACCACCCAGAGACCCGAGTCCTGACCACCACCCGAGTCCTGACCACCTCCCAGAGATCCGAGTCCTGACCACCACCCAGAGACCCGAGTCCTGACCACCACCCAGAGATCCGAGTCCTGACCACCACCTGGATACCCGAGTCCTGACCACCACCCGGACCCCAAGTCCTGACCAACACCCGGAAACTCGAGTCCTGACCACCACCCAGAGACCCCAGTCCTGACCACCACCCAAGTCCTGACCACACCCGAGTCCTGACCACCACCCAGAGACCCGAGTCCTGACCACCACCCAGAGACCCGAGTCCTGACCACCACCCGAGTCCTGACCACCTCCCAGAGATCCGAGTCCTGACCACCACCCGGAGACCCGAGTCCTGACCACCACCCGAGTCCTGACCACCACCCAGAGACCCGAGTCCTGACCACCACCCGGATACCCGAGTCCTGACCACCACCCGACCCCAAGTCCTGACCACCACCCGGAGACCTGAGTTCTGACCACCACCCAGAGACCCGAGCACTGACCACCACCCGAGTCCTGACCACCATCCGGAGACCCGAGTACTGACCATCACCCGAGTCCTGACCACCACCCAGAGATCCGAGTCCTGACCACCACCTGGATACCCGAGTCCTGACCAACACCTGGAAACCCGAGTCCTGACCACGACCCAGAGACCCCAGTCCTGACCACCACCCAAGTCCTGACCACACCCGAGTCCTGACCACCACCCAGAGACCCGCGTCCTGACCACCACCCAGAGACCCGAGTCCTGACCACCACCCGAGTCCTGACCACCTCCCAGAGATCCGAGTCCTGACCACCACCTGGAGACCCGAGTCCTGACCACCACCCGGAGACCCGAGTCATGACCACCACCCGGAGACCCGAGTCATGACCACCACCCGGAGACCCGAGTCATGACCACCACCCGAGTCCTGACCACCACCCAGAGACCAGAGTACTGACCACCACCCGAGTCCTGACCACCACGCAGAGATCCGAGTCCTGACCACCACCCGAGTCCTGACCACCACCCAGAGACCCGAGTCCTGACCACCACCCAGAGACCCGAGTCCTGACCACCACCCGAGTCCTGACCACCTCCCAGAGATCCGAGTCCTGACCACCACCCGGAGACCCGAGTCCTGACCACCACCCGAGTCCTGACCACCACCCAGAGACCCGAGTCCTGACCACCACCCGGATACCCGAGTCCTGACCACCACCCGACCCCAAGTCCTGACCACCACCCGGAGACCTGAGTTCTGACCACCACCCAGAGACCCGAGCACTGACCACCACCCAAGTCCTGACCACCATCCGGAGACCCGAGTACTGACCACCACCCGAGTCCTGACCACCACCCAGAGATCCGAGTCCTGACCACCACCTGGATACCCGAGTCCTGACCACCACCCGGACCCCAAGTCCTGACCAACACCCGGAAACCCGAGTCCTGACCACCACCCAGAGACCCCAGTCCTGACCACCACCCAAGTCCTGACCACACCCGAGTCCTGACCACCACCCAGAGACCCGAGTCCTGACCACCACCCAGAGACCCGAGTCCTGACCACCACCCGAGTCCTGACCACCTCCCAGAGATCCGAGTCCTGACCACCACCCGGAGACCCAAGTCATGACCACCACCCGGAGACCCGAGTCATGACCACCACCCGAGTCCTGACCACCACCCAGAGACCAGAGTACTGACCACCACCCGAGTCCTGACCACCACGCAGAGATCCGAGTCCTGACCACCACCCAGAGACCCGAGTCCTGACCACCACCCAGAGACCCGAGTCCTGACCACCACCCAGAGACCCGAGTCCTGACCACCTCCCAGAGATCCGAGTCCTGACCACCACCCGGAGACCCGAGTCCTGACCACCACCCGGAGACCCGAGTCATGACCACCACCCGAGTCCTGACCACCACGCAGAGATCCGAGTCCTGACCACCACCCGAGTCCTGACCACCACCCAGAGACCCGAGTCCTGACCACCACCCGAGTCCTGACCACCTCCCAGAGATCCGAGTCCTGACCACCACGCAGAGATCCGAGTCCTGACCACCACCCGAGTCCTGACCACCACCCAGAGACCCGAGTCCTGACCACCACGCAGAGATCCGAGTCCTGACCACCACCCGAGTCCTGACCACCACCCAGAGACCCGAGTCCTGACCACCACGCAGAGATCCGAGTCCTGACCACCACCCGAGTCCTGACCACCACCCAGAGACCCGAGTCCTGACCACCACCCGAGTCCTGACCACCACCCAGAGACCCGAGTCCTGACCACCACCCGAGTCCTGACCACCTCCCAGAGATCCGAGTCCTGACCACCACCCGGAGACCCGAGTCCTGACCACCACCCGGAGACTCGAGTCATGACCACCACCCGGAGACCCGAGTCATGACCACCACCCGAGTCCTGACCACCACCCAGAGACCCGAGTCCTGACCACCACCCGGATACCCGAGTCCTGACCACCACCCGACCCCAAGTCCTGACCACCACCCGGAGCCCCGAGTCCTGACCACCACCCGGAGCCCCGAGTCCTGACCACCACCCGGAGCCCCGAGTCCTGACCACCACCCGGAGCCCCGAGTCCTGACCACCACCCGGAGCCCCCGAGTCCTGACCACCACCCGGAGCCCCCGAGTCCTGACCACCACCCGGAGCCCCCGAGTCCTGACCACCACCCGGAGCCCCCGAGTCCTGACCACCACCCGGAGACCCCGAGTCCTGACCACCACCCGGAGACCCGAGTCCTGACCACCACCCGGAGACCCGAGTCCTGACCACCACCTAGAGACCCGAGTCCTGATCACCGCCTGTGCCCCGAGTCCTGACCAACGCATGGGCCCCGAGTCCTGACCACCACCTGGAGACCCGGGACTGTGACAGAACATCCTAGGTGTATTTTATTTCTCTATGTGTGTATGTTGGGGTAATATATATATATATATATATATATATATATATATATATATATAGACTTTAGCTGGCCTGCCTGCTTGATGTAAACCCCTCATTTCATGTCTCCCCTCCCACTTGGGTTTCACCGTTATCTAAGCCTCACATGCCAGGTCAATGCTGATAACCCCCTCAGATGTGTCCTGTCCTACTCACTTCCTTCCACCCACCTCCCTCCCACCTAGTAATAAAACCACTTGGAAAAGCAAAATAAACAAATCACAAATAGATCCCGAACTGAGACAGCAAGGTCCCTCTCCTGCTTGTCACTCCCTCCCTTGGAATGTGGTCCGTTGGTATCATACAGCAGAAATGAGATTGGAATATTCTGAGGCTGTGATACCAACACCAGCCCCCCGATGGGAGGGGGAGAGGGAGACCCAGTGTTCTGGGGCTATAAGCATGGCTGGCAAGAATGGCCAGAGACTCTAACCTTACCATAAAGGGTGACACACGTGCCCTTTTAAGATCCAAGGAGCAGAAGAAGACCACAAAGCGTGTGTAGACAATTTGATCTTGGCAAGCCCAGACAGACACCTAAGTATTTAGCCATTTTTTTTATATCACTTGCTATTTATCTTATTTACCGTGTTTTATAGTTAATTCTGTTTTTATCACCTGTTTTCTTGTTGTTTTTTTGTGGTTTCCTGTTTGTCTAAATAAATTCTAAAAATACAGCAGAGAGTCACTAATGCTCTGAATTGATCTGATCTAAAAAGCTCACGCTATTTCTGAAGAGCCTGGCTACCTTACTTGCCTAGGATGCTCGATCGCCCCCACCTGGAAGTGGTTGTGGGTCGATCGATACGTTCGATCTGATTGTATTGTGTGTGGCCTGTATTATATGATAGAGTTGAGCACCGTTTGTGCTCTGGTGGCAGCAGTTTATAGCCAAGCGCGTTGCCAATTGAAGAATTGCGGTGTCACACGTGGGGTACGATTGGCCGGTCTGATCAGATGAACGATCAATAGGTCTGATCAACCCGTGCAATCGTCACAAATTGGTTGGCAGCTCGTGGGATCACCTTTTTATTTCTTTCAATTTAGAGCATAAGTGTTGTGTTAAGTAACGCTGTACTGAAGGACTTTATTTAAATGAATCAGTTATTTTATTGGTGAATAGTTGTGATGGTAAATAAGCAGATAGCAATTGTTGACCCCTCTCTTTTTTTTTTTCTGTCCCATTGTTTTGTTTTTGCTGAAATGTCTGGGCTGGCGCAGTACAAGCGAATGAGCAAAGACGATCTGATCAATGAATGCCAGCGCAGACAGTTGCCTGTTTATGATCGAACCAAAGAACAGCTTGTGCAATCGCTCTATGAAGCCGATCTGGAGGCACCAACGCGGCTTGTAACAGATAGACTTGCATGTTCCAGCGCAGCTGATCTGTCGCAGACTGAGGTGGTTGCTGAAGTGCCTGCTCCCATTGGGTCTCCCAGCCCCAGCCTCTCTGCTTCTGGCAGGGACCCAGTATCCAGGGATTGTTCCCTTCGCCACAGCCCCAGCTTTGGGATGATTCGGGAAGTCTGCGGTTAAACATAGGCCCTCCCATTTTGGCCCAAATGCTTGGTCACCTTCGGGTTCGTCCCAATCGATTCGCTCATCTCTAATGGCCATGGAAGAAATGTCCGCCATTCACAATTGGACTTTGGAGTTCAGGGAGGTGTGGAATCCTTGGGTTTAGAATTTTCTGCCAACAGATTTTGATGTAAACCTAATAAGCAACCGATCCTTCCTCGACCCCTTCCTTTACTCCCCTCCACTACCTCCTTTCCCCTCCTCATAGGGGTTGTTATTTTTCTTTTAATTAGGGATGAGCGAACCGGTTCGGACGAACCGGAATTCGCTCCGAATTTCAGGGAAAATTCGATTCGGCACGAACCCGAATTTTTTTTGGTTCGTGCCGCTCTCAGGCGCCCTCTGATGACGCGCCCTCTGATGACGCATCCTCTGATGACAGCTGAGAGCGGCGCCGGCCTCCACGCTCCGACCATGCAGGTAAGTGTTTGCTTTTTAAACAAATGCCGGCATGGTGGGAGCGCCGCCCGCTGACAGCGTAGCCGGCCTGCCCGCTCCCACCATGCCGGCATTTTTTTTTTTCAGATGAGCGATTCGTGAAAGTTTGATTCGGGCGAACCCGAATTTCTTGGGGAAATTCGGTGAAATGCCCGAATCGAACTTTCAAGAAGTTCGCTCATCTCTATCTGTAATCTTTAAATTCTGGGTATGAACAGTATTATCCTAATAGAATAATGTTCCCAATATACATAATACAAAGATTTTAAAGAAAAAAAAAAAAAAACTTAGAGTGCTGCAGCTGCCCTCTGAGATAGCTATGATGCATTGCAGAGCACATATCAGAGAACAGACAGAGATAGCAAAAGGCAATGCTTCTGCTGACAAAATAGCAAAACAAGCCGCTGTGCAAGCTTTAACTGAACCTATGCTAACAATGCCAGTACTCGCACATGAACCCTCATTTTTTGATTACACCTTACAGACGCCACAGACAAATGCCAGTGAACAAGATCTTTTGCATTGGGAGAAAGTGGGTGCCCAAAAGAACTCTATAGGTCCTTTGTGCAAAGAGGGGAAACCTTGTATACCAGAATCCAGTGCACCTTTGTTTATAGCACAATATCACGGGATAGGACACAAAGGCTGGAAGAATACTTTCCAGCTCATGCAACATGATTTTTACATTACCAACAGTAAGGGATTAACTAAACAGTATGTGGCAAGGTGTATTGTTTGCATTAGAAATAATGCTAATATCAACAACAAGGCAAAACATGATCTTCTTATGTACCCTACCACGCCTTTTACTCACCTACAGATTGACTTTACTCACACGCCCAAGACAGGAAGAAAACATGAGTACCTGTTAGTGATCGTAGACATGTTTTCTAGATGGGTGGAATGTTTTGTAACTAGAAGGGAAGACGCAGGTACTGTAGTACTGACTCAGGAAATAATACCATGTTTCGGGTGCCCTCTACAGTTGAACAGTGAAAACAGCCAGGCGCTCACCGCTAAGGTAAGTCAAGATCTAGTCAGGGCACTTAGAATAGAATGGAAATTTCACATCCCCTACCATCCACAAAGTCCAGGTATAGTGGAGAGAATGAACAGAACAATAAAAGACAAGCTGAGAAAGGCCATGAGAGGGACATTTGTGAATTAGAAAAGGGTGACACCTAATAAGATCACGGGTTTATCACCATTTGAGGTTTTGATGGAAAGGCCATTTCCCCTACCATGGAGCAGGACCCCTAGGATTTTAGAATCAGGAGATTTAGAGGTCATCAGAGATGAGTATGTGAAAAATTTAATTGTGACTTTAGACTCTCTAGAACAAAAAGTCTCTCGGATCTCTCCGTTCTTTTCACAGGCTCCGCTGCATTCACTGCAGGTTGGAGATCGAGAAGTGGTGAAACAGCTGAACCAGGACAAGAAGCAAGAGTTCCCATTTGGGCCTTAGACAAGAGTGATTGCGGTGACAAGGACTGCGGTACTTGTGGAAAACTATACGCATCTTGAATGAAGAAGATACCAGACCCTCTACCTAGAGAGAAAAGGAAACCTGCGTCACAGGATGACCAACAAAAATCAGACACTCTATCGTGAGAGCCAGCAAGAGGAGGAAGGGACTATAACAAAACTGATCAAGAAGAGACTTTTTTGGAAGAAGATGGTGGTGATGTTTCTGGTGGTAACTGTATTATGGGTGTTGCTCCATTGTCACCTGCTGGGTCCAGTGGCTAAAATCAGCTGGAACCACAGGGACGTGATGCAGGAAGGGAGAGAATTGAAAGCACACATGACAAGAGAGTGAGGCCATAATGACCCGAGACAGGGAAAGGATAGGTAACTTCTGGTTTAATACGTCAGTCCACATAATAACGTACACCTTCCACTTCTGTGATGCTCTTAATTGTAAGCCGAACAAATTGATTTGGAATTTGGGCAAGGGACCCCATTATATTTGTGTGACCAATGACTCCACTACTGCTCCTCGGTAGATTTACTTGTTACCGTTCTTGACAAGACCTATAACGGTTGTGTCATCGGCAAACTTTACAATTTTCACAGAAATGGCCAAGGAGATGCAGTCATTGGCGTAGATGGGGAACAGAAGCTGTGACCGAACACAGCCTTGAGGGGCACCAGTGTTAGTGTGCCTGACACTGGACCACAATGATCCAAGTCTAACTATTTGGGATCTATCTGATGTTTCAAGGAATGTTGAAGAATGTTGAATGTTGTTGACCAGCAGGTTCAGACTTATGGTGTTAAATGCCGAACTAGAATCCACAAAAAGGGGAGGGCCATATTAACAGCATCGTCGGATGACCTGTTCACCTTGTAAGCAAATTGCCTGGAGTCCATAAGGCTGCCAGTGGTTGTTTTCAGGTATTCTAGCACAGTCCTCCCAAAAGACTTGATGACCACCGATGTAAGTGCAACTGGTCTGAAGGCATTCATCTCTGTGGCTGATGGTTTCTTCGGCACTGGGACAATGATGGACCTTTTAAGACAATGTGGAACTACGCCCATGTCCATGGAGGCATTGGAGATTCTGGAAAACACTGCAGATAGCTGGTCCGCACATGCCGTGAGGTAAATTGTGGATACTCCATCTGGTCCCGGCTCCTTCCTTATGTTAAGGCCTTTGAGAATTTGCTATATTTTATTCTCTGAGACCAAAAGTGTGCTTTCTGTATGTAAGCCTTCAGTATGGATGTTACGGTCCAATGTCGTGGGGGTTGACTTAGGGACGAGGGGGGGAACAAGCGGCCGTGTTTGGAATTGAATCAAATTTGCAGTAGAAGCTGTTAACTTCATCTGCAATGGAACAGTGAGTAACCTAATCCCCTCGTAGTAGAACTTCCAGCACCCCCCCCCCACAGACACACTTAGGGAAAACCCAGGGACAAAAGAATCTGCTCCCTGCCACCCAGGCATATAGAAGGAACAAATATGACATCAGGCCGAAGCCCTTTTCCTGGGAAATGATTTCCTGGTCTTTACATGTGGAAGCCGTGTTTTCATATCATCCTGACTTTTTTGTGAGATTTGAGTGCTGTGGTCAGGTGATGATTTTTTTCATACAGTAAATGTTTAATTATCGGGTCGTTTACACTTAGAAATGTACCCAGACACATCAGCCACCCAGTGATTAGAAAGAAAATGGTAAGAAAATTCTGTAGGCTACACCACTGAGAAAATCAGGTGATTGTCAAGAGATCTTTGATAGATATTATATATTTTTCATGAAATAGGTGCAGATAATAAAGGCTGAACAGTGACACAAGTTTTTGGCATTTTAACTGTTTATTAGGGATGAGCAGAGACGTGGATGTTCGGGATCAGCCAGTTCAGCTGAACATTAGAAAAATGTTCGGCACAGGACCAGAATTAACCCGAATTTGGGCATAAAGGCCATATTGATGCAGATGTCACTGAACAGTAGAACAATGCCCCAGAAAGGGCCTGTTAAATCTTCCTGAAGGTTTCTTGAAGTCAAATGGGGGGGGCTTCTGATTTGCCTTTCTAGCAATCATGTGAGCAGTTTCTCCAATGTTCCTGGATCTTTCAGACCTTCCATTGACCCCCACTGTTCCTGGTAACTGCCATTTCTTATTTACAATTTCAAATGTGGAAATGGCAACCTGAAATGACTTTGACATCTTTTTAGTAGCATTCTCCTGATTTGAAGGCCTCAACCATTTTCTGAGTGTTGGGCAGCTGCTTAGAAGAAGCCATGGCTGCTGTGTTTTGGGTCAGGTTTAAATGAGTCTTTGGACTTGTAACTCTTTGACATTTGTATCTGGCCTTTCCTAACCATGATTGTGAACAAGCCGTCACTCTACCAGGATAGACAAGGACCACACTGGGCTCCACTGCAGCCAACCTGGGTCCCACAGCAGTCTGCAGTATTTTTAGGGGGAAGTGTCCACTATGACATTTGCTTTGTCACCCCTGTGAAACATCTGTACGCCTTTGACCAAAATAAACCTAACACGCTATATTTTTGGATTCTTTGCTTTATTTTTGCCATTTATTCCCTGCCATTGAAACACTGTCAACACGAGTCATTCCCGTAATGTGTTAGTGTTTTTTCCTTTTTAATTAAATTTTGGACAATTTTGTTTTTACAGGGACAGGGTGCTTTACAAATTACACAGTTCCACTCCATATGAAGATATTGAACTGTCTTCTGTGCTCACTGGTTATCTCTAGAGGTCAGAGGGCAGCTGTTTAGGGATCTTTGGACATATGCGGCCATTGTATGCTTTCACACACATAGTAATTTCTCCTCCACATTTAACCCATCTGTGCAGTGAGACGGGGAGGCCGATTCATTAATAGCGCCAGGTAGCGCCAGATGAGCGACTGTAGCGTGATTTTTTCAGCGCCAGCCAGTATTCGCTGTGCTTGGCCGGCGTTAGCTTGTTGACAGCGACTCAGTCGGTGTGCGGTAATGTTGAATACGGGCTTAGGGGTCGCTGTTTCACAGGTTCAGCGTTGTATGTGAGCGCCTGACAACGAATGGCCAGAGCGAACGGCTAGCTTCATATTCATTAACAAATCACGCTCCGAATTTGCTGTCGCTGTCCATTCCTTGTTTAAACCCCAGAGCGCTGGCGGCGATGGGTATTAACTAGTGTTTAACCCCTAAACAACCATATTTTTTGAATGTAACATTATACATGTTTTTAGAATCATTTTGTAATATGAATACATTAATCTCAGACCTGTTAGATCAATTCTGCACAAATTTTAAAAAATTTTTTTTTTAAATTAAAAATAAATCCTAACATTGCAGAAGTGTTCTCCGAATTTTTGACATTAAAAAAAAAAAAAAAAATTAATACCAATTAATTAGGAATAATTATAGATTGCTCCATTGAAATGCATTGGACATCGCCAGGGAGCGACAGCTCATACCTGGCGCTGTGAGGGAATTTGCAGCGGCGCTGTTCGGTCCAGGCGGCTTCATGATGAATGCCGCGCCAGCCGTCGCTCTTGCCGGCGCTAGCCTCATTTTGCTTGATAAATGCGTCATTGTGACCGCCGCCGGGCGTACTTGAGTCGGTAGTCACCGTTAGCTGCCGCTACCTGGCGCTCGTCAGACACTACCTGGCGCTAGCCCGTGATAAATAAGGGCCTAAGTGTGCGATGTGTGGTGAACTGGAACAGTGTGGGTTTCTACTCTGCCTTGTTAGAGCTCACACCCTACGAGGGATTTGCACAATGTCCAGTAAACACATCGGCCACTCTAATGCTTTGTTTGCTGCCACAATGTGGATGGGAGACGAGATAATCGGCTTTCGCGAACCAGCCGCTACTCGCTAAAGTAGTAAATCAGATCCTTAATCTTCCCTTGACCTGGTTTGCAGTGCAGCTATGCTTCTTCAGCTGTTTTTCGAAGTAGTGTTTTCGTGTTTTGGCCTGCACACCTCTAGGGATGTAAGTGGTGCTGTTGTTGGTGTTTAGTGCATTGTGGATTTTCGCATGCTAGTCATTTGGTAACTCAATGTTTTTAGGCTTTTTTATTTTTGATTCAAACAATTTATTGTAATAAACATTATAGTTATAATGTATAATCATGACACCCAGTGTGTCAGTATTTATGTTGGCTTATCTGAATTACAAGAATTGCCCTCATATGAATTCACAGACAAGGAGTTGCAGTGATGTACAAGGGGTATCGGTCAACAACCCGGAGTCCCCCATTGTCACACAGTCCTTTTTATCTTCTAAATTGTCTGGCAGACTGCCAGCCCAGCCTGGGTACCTAGGGCTATATGAATATTTAAAGTCCCTCTCCTTCAGATCCTCTTTGTTGCCCAGGAATGAAGCACTGTTAAAATGCTGCACAATAGACCTCACGGCCTCATTCTCTTCAGCGTTCTGCGGCGTGGCGATCCAACCTCCATTTCTGCGGCATTTGATCACCGACTCCTTATAGGTGTTTTTTTCTCCTTTTGAAATGAAGACCTTGTTACCAATGATAGCTACTCCCTTAAAATGTGACAAAGCTGCAATAGGTGAGACAAAGGAAAAAATCTTTAAAGATCCAGGAGGGATAATGGACAAAGGAAGTTCATCAGCCAGACTCTACTCAATAAACCATCATTAATCCATGAGCCAATCAATGAGCTTAGATTTAGATGTAAATTATACTGGAGTTTCAGATATTCCAGAATATATATATATATATATATATATATATATTTCTGCTTAGATCTATAACACATTTTTCACGGTGTGGGGACCGTTTTGTTAGGGATTCCAAAGTGAATCTTAGTGGTAGGTGTGCAAATGATGTGACCCCCTGGCTGTACTGGGTGGTAGGTTAATAAATTGTTGGACTTTGTGAGTCCTGTAAGGGCCCATCACTTTTGTAACCTGGCTTTGGTGTGGTGTCTGGATAATTCACGTGGTAGAGGTCACTATGCATATCTGTCAGCCTTTTGGGGGTGTTCCTGCAGATTTTTTGTATTTCTATGCCTTCCAGAGGCCAGGGTACACATTAGGAATTCCCCCCCTTAGACTATAATGGGATCCAGATTTTGGTGTACGTGATTCCCGAATTTAGTTGCCAATTCTGAAAATTTATGGTCATAGGGGTGACCATGAACAGGAGTGTGTTCAGCCATTCCTCTGCCATGGCTGCCACCCAGAGACAGTGGGGTCCCGCAAGCTGCCCCACTATGGTTCCTGGCCCTCCCTCGTCATGCATGCTGCCCTCCATTTGACTCAGCGCCCTTCCCCAACATGTGTACTACGACTCTCTCTGTCCCAGTGTTCTCACTGCTGTCGCGTGCCCCCTCTTCTGCCAAGAGATGATGCCCCAAATGCTCCCCTCGCTAGTCAGTGACACCCCCCCTCTGATGATCTATCCCATCTCCACATGGTTCCTTTCCCTCTCCCTTTCATCGCCTGGAATGGAATTGGCAGCTTGGGTGGGAGGCACCTGGCACAAGAAGTTCGTCTCTGTATCTCCACCTGGAACTTTCCCCTCCTGTACTGCTACTCTGCATTCTAACCTTATCTCATGCTACTCTCTACTTCCTGGACTAGGAGCTCCACGATGTGGCACCTGGAATGGAATTGGCAGCTTGGGTGGATGGTGCCTGATACAAGAAGTTCGTCCCTGTACCTCCACCTGGTACCTCCCTCTCCTCTACTGCTTCTCTGCATTCTAACCTTATCTCATGCTACTCTCTACTTCCTGGACTAGGAGCTTCACGATGTGGCACATGGAATGGGCAGCTAGGGTGGATGACGCCTGATACAAGAAGCTTGTACCTCCACCTGGTACCTCCCCCCTTGTACAACTAACTCTACATTCTAATCTTATCTCATGCTGCTCTCTACTTCCTGGACTAGGAGCTTCACGATGTGGCACATGGAATGGGCAGCTAGGGTGGATGACGCCTGATACAAGAAGCTTGTACCTCCACCTGGTACCTCCCCCCTTGTACAACTAACTCTACATTCTAATCTTATCTCATGCTGCTCTCTACTTCCTGGACTAGGAGCTTCACGATGTGGCACATGGAATGGGCAGCTAGGGTGGATGACGCCTGATACAAGAAGCTTGTACCTCCACCTGGTACCTCCCCCCTTGTACAACTAACTCTACATTCTAATCTTATCTCATGCTGCTCTCTACTTCCTGGACTAGGAGCTTCACGATGTGGCACCTGGAATGGAATTGGCAGCTTGGGTGGATGACACCTGGTACAAGAAGCTTGTACCTCCACCTGGTACCTCCCCCCTTGTACAACTAACTCTACATTCTAATCTTATCTCATGCTGCTCTCTACTTCCTGGACTAGGAGCCTCACAATGTGGCACATGGAATGGAATTGGCAGCTTGGGTGGATGACACCTGGTACAAGAAGCTTGTACCTCCACCTGGTACCTCCCCCCTTGTACAACTAACTCTACATTCTAATCTTATCTCATGCTGCTCTCTACTTCCTGGACTAGGAGCTTCATGATGTGGCACCTGGAATGGAATTGGCAGCTTGGGAGACACCTGGAATATGGAATTCATCTTAGTCTTTCTATCTTCATACTCCCACTTGTGGCTTTATGTAACTTCTAGTATTCCTGGAGCCTCCCTGCCACAACAAATTCCTGTAATTGTGAAGGAACGATCCAGTTTAAATGTGAAAACCCCTCAGATACAAGTCCAGAGTTCACCTTTATTACCCTTCTGTTAAGGCTTTCTAGTCATACATATGCACAGGTCTTAATCTCCCCAGGAAGGAGAATTAGCATTTATGGGTTGAGCCGAGCGCAGATCACAGACTCCCTGCGATTCTCTCAAACCTCCAGCCTGGGAAGGCCCCGATATGTCTGAAGATGGTATGACCCCTGGCTGTGAACCCGTCACATGAAAGATGAGAGCCGCAGACCAGCGGCACCAACAGAAATCGGACCATAGCTAGGCCACCATGTGTCCCAGCACCAAGCCAGGTACAGAACTAGAACTGGCTCACAAAACTGCACATAGAGGTAGGTTTCTCTAGACCCTGCTACATAGGAAACCTAGAGAAATGGAGATCTAAGGTTCTGACCAATTTAGGGACCCCATTTTCCAGCCCAATCTTTTGGTGTCGTATCCAAAGCCATACAACCCCCCTGCTCAAAGTTATAACCCCTGAAGGGTTTTACGGGCTAAATCAGCCTACACAACGATGGGAGGTGACAATCCGTCCCACAGAAGGGAGGGAGTAAAAGGGTCCCGAGGCATAAAAGGGGGTAACCCTGGGCCAGGCTTTGTCACTTCTCTGGATAGGGGTCACGCGGCAGCGTGCTGGAGGTGTCCAAACCATCTGTAAGCTCTTGACATACCCCTTGTGGGAGGTCATCATCATCACCACTCTACAAGTGCTTCTTAAGGTAGCTGACTATTATATATCTTTGGGTAACTCACTGTAAGCTGTAACCCACTTCTCAGAACAGCATTCCATCACAGCCAAATGTTTGTTATCACTGCCTAGTGTGCGCTCATTGCATTAAAACCTTTATTTAACTTGAGCGATCTTTTTGCCTTAGCCAAGAATCTGTGTCCGCAGGGTTTGGGCCTGGTAATCAAACGGATGGGGGTTGGGGAAAAGCATGTTGCGTGTCCTGAGGTCCCTGATTGATAGTTGGATCACGTGATTCGCGGTTCCCTGACAGTAATGTATGTACCTAGGGAAATAAATCTGATTCTGGTAACTAAGCCTAAGCACCTGGCAATGTCTATCGTCAGTCCAGGACCCACTCACCTTTTTTTTGCTGGTTCAGGCAGGTTTGCCGTTGATCATTATAATAAATAGCTCCTATAAAGAGAGGAAGTGACACAACACAAAGGTTATTGAGGTTTGATGCTAAAAGACTTAATGTAGGCAGTGGTGCTTTCAATTGATGAAAATCCTGTATACAGGTACAAAAAAAAGCAGCCCAAACCCGGATAACCCCTCAGCCAACATAACCCCAATGCCACCATGTCTGTGCCGGGCAGCCACAGCCACCAGCACGTGGCTCATCCTATTGCAGTGGCACTGGCACAGCCACGGCTAGATGCTGGAGCTCCATGTGTTTTGCTGCACTGAGCAGCTTTATAGTGGTCACCTCATTTTTCTCTTAAGAGCCAAAGGAACAGAGCGGGGAGCTGACATAAGAGAAAATCGAGGAAACGCCGCCAGCATTTTAAGATCACATGAACAGCATGAAGAAACAACAAGGTCAAAGCCCGCTCCCTCCCTGACTGGCCATCAGTTACTCATATATGGGAAATTATGATGACAACAAAAAATATACATTGAAGCTGATTCCAAGAGTAAAGGAAATTGTACAGGAAAATCTCGCTGGATTTATTCCTCCCTGAGGAAGCTTATCTAAGCGAAATGCTTTGGGGCATTCTGACACGGTTTATGAAACATGGATAAGATACCAGCTATGTTTTACAGGACTGTCTTTGGAAATTGTATGTCTTAAATATTTTTGTATGTATCATACACAATTTTTTCTAGTAAAAATGTTTTTGTGAAGAGCGTTTATTTGAAATTATTCGCTAAAAGTTGGTAGTAGGCGGCTTGCACCGACATAGTGAGGGACAGATGGGTTATCCCACAGTCTACAAGTATATTATATATATATATCCATACAGCCGATACTAAGCCCCTCCCACATGATCTGGGGCATAGTTTGCAGGGCGGGTCCAGGGATATAACAAAACTTCCTCCTTTTAAGTTTATTTAATAAAAATGGGCAGCGCCAAATGCAGCCCGACCCAGTGGTGTAAGACTTACCTTTGTTTGCTGTATAAGGAAAAAAACACCCCCTACCTCATAGGAATGATGTACCCCAGCTTTAAAAAGGACCCGTCACAGGTACAGGGGAAGGTAGAAGATACATTTTGCACGTTTGTGATCCACACCGCAATTCCCACTGGCGGCACCAAATACTAACCATGACCCCAATGTAGCCCTGCCCCCCGCTGGGGAGATGGCGGCTCCACTTATATATTTTATACATGTTAACAAGCAACGTTTGATATGAAAATGTTCAGGTTACCTTGAGTATAGTCGATTTTCCGTGCATCTGGTTAGTCGTAAAAAACATTAAATGGGAAAGTTACTTAAAGAAACGCAACCAAACAAGACACCAAAACAATACAAATGATACAAGCACAAGCTCCGCTCTGCCTCTGACATTCTCCTGTCCTCCTCCCTGGTCACCTCCTCGCACTCCCGCCTTCAGGACTTCTCCCGTGCCTCACCACTTCTCTGCAATGCACTTCCCCGCTCAATACGCCACTCTCCATCACTCCAAGTCTTTAAAAGTGCCCTCAAAACTCACTTCTTCAGACAAGCATATAACCTGGCCTAAACCGGACCTTCAGCATGATTTAATGAAATGCCCAAAGTCTTAAAAAACTATTCCCCAGCATCTAAAATTAATATATTTTGAGTTTGTCGTCACTTACTTATTATTGCTACAGAAAACAATAAGAGACTGCACCGAACCTAAATAGTTTGTTCTATATGTAGTGTGCACATAAGGGTGAAACCACTGTGTATACCAAAGAACAAAGGGAGGCCCCCTCCTTCCAAACCACCCACAAAGATATATGGCACCACTACTTCAATTGTAAAAATATATAAGTTTATTGATATCAAGGTCACCTAAACTACATACACTAAAGACTAATTAAAAAAACACTCAAGACAAAAAAACCATTGACCAACAGGGGAAGGGAAAAAACACACATGAAGGGGCAGACAGGAAGGTGGCTAGTACAATTTATATAATAACATTACATGATTAATACTGCCCGGCGGATGAAACAAGTTATAAAGTGCTATAGTGCAAAGTGCATGTGCAACATCCCATTAAAAATAACACCATGTGATATATCTTCCAAACTAACTTAAGGGTAAGTATAAACCTAGTGAAACTGTAATCCTATACCTAATAATAAATGCATACACATGGATAAAGACCAGCCGGGACAAGAAAAGGACAATCCTGAGGAAGTGACATGGGTGACGTCACGCGACGCGTAGACGCAGGGGCAGTGGGCTGGTGGTCGTACTGTTATGTAAGTTATATTGGGGGCTTCATTTCTTGGCCCGTCCCGGCTGGTCTTTATCCATGTGTATGCATTTATTATTAGGTATAGGATTACAGTTTCACTAGGTTTATACTTACCCTTAAGTTAGTTTGGAAGATATATCACATGGTGTTATTTTTAATGGGATGTTGCACATGCACTTTGCACTATAGCACTTTATAACTTGTTTCATCCGCCAGGCAGTATTAATCATGTAATGTTATGATATAAATTGTACTAGCCACCTTCCTGTCTGCCCCTTCATGTGTGTTTTTTCCCTTCCCCTGTTGGTCAATGGTTTTTTGTCTTGAGTGTTTTTTAATTAGTCTTTAGTGTATGTAGTTTAGGTGACCCTGATATCAATAAACTTATATATTTTTACAATTGAAGTAGTGGTGCCATATATCCACTTACTTATTATTCTTTCCCCCACTGAGCTGCAACTCTGTTCAGGACTTTAGGATACGGGCGCCGCCATCTTGACTCAGAAGCATAACACTTACTGAGGAGAGGAGAGCAGGATAAAGTACATGACAGGGCAGGTTATAGCTTTGCTTTGCATAGACAGAGCAGAGCTGGGGTCAGGAAAGGGACAGCAATCCCAGAACGCAGAGCGACACAGTCAGAAGACACTTCCTGTTTGCAGGCTGCCTGAAGGCCCATAACATGCAGTAGATGCAGGGAGGATGATTTTTAATGTGGGCAATCTGTATGTACAGGGTGTGGGAAACATATAAGGTCCGCTTTAAGCAAGTCCTATAACCTTCAAATGGCACATGCAGCCCAACGCAAGCTCTACCACTCGTGATCCCTACCTTTCGTCTCCACCCCCATCCTTAGACTGTAAGCTCGCAAGGTCAGGGCTCTCCTTCCTATTGTCTCCTGTGCTCACAACACTTGGTTTAAACCTCGTGGCATCTAATTTAAAGCGCTACGGAAGATAATGGCGCTATATAAACAATAATAATACTGATCAGACCTGGTGGGTCAAAGAAGCCATCCTTAACCTGCCAGCTTTCGCAGCGGGGAATACTGGGTGACACTAAGGCCACATGGAGGCAAAGGACCCCGAAAACCAGCAACATGAACATCTTCCTGTAGAGGAGACACAATGAAATCGCAGTCACTTATCTTGTTTCGTGTCATCGGATTTAGATGCTGCTTCGAGTTCTTTCCAGAAAAATGGTGAGCAAAGCGTTTTATTGGAACAATCAGATACAAAGGGACTATTAAGGATTAGAATATCTGATAGTCACCCATTTCCTGTACATGACTCACCCAAGTCTCTTCCCTTCCTCCCGCCCCCTCTCCATCAGTTATACAGATACAGGGCCGTTGGGGCGTGAAACCTTTGTGGTTGCACAGGGCACCATCCCAATCTTACTGTACGGAAGAGTCCGGAGAGACACCATTCAGACAACCTCTTTGGAGAGCAAGCTCTCCGCTGGCTCAGCAGGTCTCTTCTTGCTGTTTCCAGTCTCTCTCTCTTATCCATGACCTATTCTTAAACACCGGAGCTTAAACCAGACCAACACCCGTTTTTTTTTCTGTAACGGGTGTTGGCCCCACTGTCTGTGCTTCACAATAACCTCGGGGACATCCAGAAGGCTGGAGCCCCCTCGCAGATAACCTAGCAGAACACTCGTAAAACTCACCTTCATTACGAGACAGCGCCGGGAAAAGAGTACCGCGATTGGCCACCAGGCGGTCACGTGGGCAGGTACAGAGAACGCAACTTTGGCCCATGTGACCGGCCGGGTGTTGGTCCAGTTTAAGTTAAAGGAATACAGCAGGTAAAGGCAATTATTAGCCCATTGTGTCGGGCTACGTTTGGCAATGTCCTAAACTGTTTTCGGTTCGAATAACTGAATAATAAATGGCCGAGATATTGAGGTTTACAGATTCTCTACTGAAGCATGTGTGCATGGCCTTTGGCTTTGTGATGCTGTATATTAATCAGCATAATGGGCGGGGTCTGTCAGACAGGCATTCTCATCACCCTGGCTGTTCTTCCTCTCTCCCAGTGTCCACATTCTGATGATGCGGAGCTTTAGACCACCAGCTTAGCCCTATGATTGGTGGTCTATGGCAAAGGAATTCCGGGGTGTGTCACTACTCTTTGCCTTGTTTCTGCTTTCAGAAGCAGCTGCGTTCTGACAGGAAGGGAGAGCGCAACCACGATGAGGCGAGCTGCTGAATGACCGTTGATGCACTTTGCCTACAGAGTCCCTTCACCGTATTGAATGATCTCAGCACAGAAGCCATGGATACATGTGAAGGTGTCAGTGTAACACACAGAGCATTAAAGTGTCTGTAAAGCCAAATAAAAAAGCAAACAATCTAATTGTACGTTGCTGAGAATTTCCATAAAGAAAAGAGCAGAGAGGCTCCTCTGGGTACTTACCTCGCAGCTCAGCCACACGGAGGAGCTCAGTGTTTCAGCAGGAGGACGAGGCTGCACAGTATTTACAGCTGAGATATGACACCTGATTGGTTGTGGATCTTAGGCCACGCCTCCTTTTTTACAAGTCATGTGTCTGCTAAAAGCAAACATCAGTCGGAGCTTAAACTCACCTTTTAATTACGACAGTTACCAACTGCTGATCCGACCCGACGGCATGAAATGAAACCCCGGCACCGATATTACAGGGGGCAATTGCTGTACAGAAATACCCCCTAGCAGTGGCGGAACTAAATGTGAGGGGGCCCTGGTGCGAACAATAAATGGGGCCCTTTCACGGTTCATACAGTAAACCTTTTTACTGTCTTTTAACTCTGAAAAAGCCGAGACGAATGGCGCTTCCTTTCATGTCCCTCTAGGAGTTTTATTACGCAGATCTCTGGTCAACATTAAAGCTAAAACACAAAAGAAAAGTAAATAGTTCTAAAGTTTAAGATAGAAAAGCAAAACTTTCTTACAAATAGACCATAAAACACCATCTCTCTAATGTTACCGCGTCTCATTGAAGACCTCAGAGGCCCCTCCGCACACCTGGAACACGCTCCCATCACCTACAGGCCGCTCATAAATAATAGCAATAGCCAAGAACTACACGGGATCCCTACAGTGGCTGGAGACTTGCTCCCGAGGAATCAGGCGGCCGGAGTCAAAAAGACCTGTCCCCACTATTACTGTAGGTAGGGTGTTATTATAGGTGCATCTGCCATGAGGCCATAAGAGGGGGCTTTTTACTCATTTAGTGGTCATTAATTCTTCAGCGGAGATCGAGCTGATGCTGCGTTACCCCCCTGCAGCCAATTGGAGTTGCTTCAATCATAGGAAGGAGTCAGGTAGAGTGGCACATTCGGGAGGGGGGGGGCAGCAGAGAGAGTAGGTTCACCCCTGGGTGTTATAATTTCATAGTAACAGACCCTCTATCTAACATGTCCTTGGAATTTCAGTTTGCATTAAAGCGAATGGAAAGCCAGAAATGCCTCCTCTGCTTAACCTTCAGCCACTCCCCCCCCCCCCCCCCCCACCCCGGATGGACGCTGCTATTGGCCCGGTTTTAATAGAAGGGGGGAGAGGGGATTAAGTGAGGGTTCGTGGGTCAGCAGCTACAGAGAGGGGACAGGTGACATGTGCTCAATTTGTGGCCCTTGGAGCCATCCAATGTGGCCCCTCACCTGCTGTGGAAAGTGGGAGGAGTAAAAAGGACTGACATGTAAAGCTTGTTGAATAGGAGCACATTAAGGATTGGCGACTGCACGGAGAGTCATATAGGAAGCGGCATCAGCAAATGTGGCAGCAGCATGAGGAGACCATATATTGCCTGAAATACACAACCTGGAGTTGGCAGCAGCATGAGGAGCCCATACATTGGCCGAAAGACACACCCTGGAGTTGGCAGCAGCATGTGGAGCCCATATAGTACCTGAATGACACACCCAGGAGTTGGCAGCAGCATGAGGAGCCCATATAGTACCTGAATGACACACCCTGGAGTTGGCAGCAGCATAAGCAGACCATATATTGCCTGAATGACACAACTTGGAGTTGGCAGCAGCAGCATAACCAGACCATATATTCCCTGAAAGATACACCCTGGAGTTGGCAGCAGCATAAGGAGACCATATATTGACCGAAAGACACATCCTGCATTTGGCAGCAGCATGAGGAGACCATATATTTCCTGAATGACATATCCTGGAGTTGGCAGCAGAATAAGCAGACCATATAGTGCCTGAAATGCACACCCTGGAGTTGGCAGCAGAGTAAAGAGACCATATATTGGCTGAAAGATACACTCTGGAGTTGGCAGCAGACTAAGCAGGCCATATATTGCCTGAAATACATACTCTGGAGTTGGCAGCAGCATCAGGAGTGTAAGGAACTTACCTGGCTCTGGGACCCCATCCCGCGGCGCCTCTGTACGGCCGCGGGCGGCTCCGGTCTTCCGGCATTGCGGGCGCCTCCTCCGCTTCCTCAGGCAGCTCCTCCGCCTCTTAGGCCGGCGCGGCGTCCCCTCCTCTCGGGGAGCGCGCCCGGCCTGTGTTGTGCGCGCGAGCACGTTCCTCATATGCCCCCCGGCGGTGCTGCTCCCAGCGCATTCGCCGGGAGCAAGTTTGAAACAGCAGTCATGTCCTGGGATCTGGGGTGGGATGAACCCAGGGACTGGACAGCCTGACTGGCCAGGGCAGTCCAGTCCCTGGGGCTGCTCGTATAGCATACCAGATCTTAGTTGCACCAATCACCTTCACAGTTGCACCAATCACTCATCCCCCCCTCCTATTGGACAGTTCCCCTTAAAATATGTTCTCGCCCGGTCCACCAGTGCCCGTTATAGCCGTTATTAGCTTGGGTGTGCTGTTGGAATTGCGTTTAGTGTGTTTTGATCCGGCTTCTTCTTTGACCACTCCTGTCCGCACCAACCTTCTGCCTGTCTGACCTTGCTTCTGCTTACCCCCTTGGATACCGCGCTTCTGTGACCTCCCGGCTTTGACCCCTGCTTGTCTTGACCATTCTCTGCCTAACCCCTTGGATTGATGTTTTGGACTCTGTTCGCTTTAACCCCTGATTTGGGATACCCCGCAGTTCACACGTCTTCACCATAAGCCAGCAATCTTTGCACCAGTAAGTCCTGGGGGCAACCGAGTCTGAAGAGGCATAACCCGTGTCTCCAGCGAGTGGGGGCTTAACTATAGGCACAAGAGGCGGTGGAGATTGGGGATTGTTGGCTCATGCGAGAAGGGTCCACATAGTGCCTGAATGACACATCCTTGAGTTGGCAGCAGAAAAAGCAGACCATATATTGCCTGAAAGACACACCCTGGAGTTGGCAGCAGAATAAAGAGACCATATATTGGCTGAAAGACACACTCTGGAGTTGGCAGCAGACTAAGCAGGCCATATATTGCCTGAAATACATACTCTGGAGTTGGCAGCAGCATGAGGAGACCACATAGTGCCTGAATGACACACCCTGGAGTTGGCAGCAGCATAAAGTGACCATATATTGCCTGAAAGACACACCCTGGAGTTGGCAGCAGCATGAGGAGACCATATACTGCCTGCAAGACACATCATAGAGTTGGCAGAAGCATGGGGAGACCACATAGTGCCTAAAAGACACACCACATGTTGGCAGCAGCATGAGGAGATGACATAGTGCCTGAATGACACACCCTGGAGTTGGCAGCAGCATGAAGAGACCATATTTTGCTTAAAAGAAACACCTTGGAGTTGGCAGCAGCATAGGGAGCCCATATATCACCTGAAAGACACACCCTAGAGTTGGCAGCAGCATGAAGAGACCATTTAGTGTCTGAAAGACACACCCTGAAGTTGGCAGCAGCATAAGGAACCCATATATCACCTGAAAGACACACCCTGGATTTAGCAGCAGCATGAGGAGACCACATAGTGCCTTAACGACACACCCTGGAGCTGGCAGCAGCATAAGGAGACCATATATTGCCTGAAAGACACACCCTGGGGTTGGCAGCAGCATGAGGAGACCATATTGTGCATGTAAGTCACATCATAGAGTTAGTAGCAGCATGAGGAGACCACATAGTGCCTAAAAGAAACACTGCATGTTGGCAGCAGCAGGAGGAAACCATATAGTGCCTGAATGAAACACACTGGAGTTGGAAGCAGAATGAGGAGACCACATTGTGCCTAAATTACACAACCTGGAGTTGGCAGCAGCATGAGGAGACCACATAGTGCCTGAAAGACACACCCGGGAGTTGGCAGCAGCATTTGGAGACCATACAGTGCCTGAAAGACATATCATGGAGTTGGCAGCAGCATAAGCAGACCACATAGTGCATGAAAGACACACCGCAAGTTCGCAGCAGCATGAGGAGACCGCATAGTGCCTGAATGACACACCCTGGACTTGGCAGCAGCATGAGGAGACCATATATTACCTGAAAGACACAGCCTGGAGTTTCCAGCAGAAAGAGGAGACCATATAGTGCCTGAATGACACACCCTGGAGTTGGCAGCAGCATGAGGAGACCATATATCACCTAAAAGACACACCCTGGAGTTAGCAACAGCATGAGGAGACCACATAGTGCCTGAATGACACACCCTGGAGTTGGCAGCAGCATAAAGAAACCAAATATTGTACGAAAGACACATCCTGTAGTTGACAGCAGCATGAGGAGACCACATAGCGCCTGAATGACACAACCTGGAGTTTGCAGCAGTTAGAAGAGACCATATATTGCCTGAAAGACATACCCCGGGGTTGGCAGCAGCATGAGGAGACCATATATTGCCTCAATGACACACCCTGGAGTAGGCAGCAGCGTAAGGGGACCATATAGTGCCTTAAAGACACTCCCTGGAGTTGGCAGCAGAATAAAGAAACCAAATATTGTACGAAAGACACATCCTGTAGTTGGCAGCAGCATGAGGAGACCACATAGCGCCTGAATGACACAACCTGGAGTTTGCAGCAGTAAGAGGAGACCATATATTGCCTGAAAACAGACCCTGGAGTTGGCAGCAGCATGAGGAGACCATATAATGCCTGAATGACACACCCTGGAGTAGGCAGCAGCATAAGGAGACCATATAGTGCCTTAAAGACACATCATGGAGTTGGAAGCAGCATGGGGAGATTACATAGTGCCTGAAAGACACACCACATGTTGGCAGCAGCATGAGGAGACCACAGAGTGCCTGAAAGACACACCCTGGAGTTGGCAGCAGCATGAGGAGGCCATATATTGCCTGAAAGACACACCCTAGAGTTGGCAGCAGCAAGATGAGACCGTATATTGCCTGAAAGACACACCCTGGAGTTGGTAGCAGCATGACGAGACCATATATTGCCTAAAAGACACACCCTGGAGTTGGCAGCAGCATGAGGAGACAGTATATTGCCTGAAAAATACACCCTGGAGTTGTCACGAGATAGAGGAGACTATATAGTGCCTGAATTACACACCCTGGAGTAGGCAGCAGCATGAGGAGACCATATCTTGCCTGAAAGACACACCCTGGAGTTGGCAGCAGCATGAGCAGACCACATAGAGCCTGAATTACATACCCTGGAGTTGGCAGCAGCATGAGGAGACCATATATTGCTTGAAAGAAGCACATCCGGGAGCTGGTAGCAGCATAACTAAAGTGGGATGATTAGGCCAGCTAAATGGACTCCATACATTTAAAACAAGATTTTGGTACAACAGCAAGAGGTCTATATATTTGGGCAGGTGTGTAGTTTTGTCTGGCATTTAACACTAACTAGCCAATCAGCACTTGAACATAAAACAAAATGCAAAAACTGTGAGATGCACTAAAGTGGGATGCCCTGATTAGGAAAGATAAATCTACTCCAGCAAGCTTTAAAACAGGATTTTGGTACACTCAGGCTGCTTACTGCAACACACAAGTAAATTTATTAAATATGGCACATACATCTATCAACAAAACCCCATCCCTCAATTTAAAAAGCTAGCATAGCTCAAATAGATACGGGGGCCCCCCACACACATTTGCCACACCTCCTCCTACTCACACATACCACCACACATCCCTAGAGTTAAAGGCTGGCCAGCCACTAAGGGATATTCTGAGGAGCGACTGCAAGCTTAGGATGTATGTCCTGAGACGGGCCTGAGCCACATATAATGACCAAAGTGCTGTGTGCTGTAAACAGTAAGATGCTTGACACCAATGTGACTTGATAGCAGCAAAGTCCAACTGTATAATCATAAAGTGCTTAGTGCTTAAGTGTGTCCAATCACATTATGGAATCCGGATAGATTGCACTATTGCACACTAAGTGTGGTACTTCATATACACGCACAACTATTAGCATTGCACTATCCCTCTGTTCCCGCGTCAATGATACTTGGCACTGTCAGCTTGAATTTATGAAGTGCAGAGGGCCATATACATAGAGCGCATAAAAACCACAGGAGCCGCGCTGGGCCCGGCCGCGCCGATGCGTCCGGCCTCCGACCCTATTGCAGCAGCTCTACTGTGTTACCTCTCCTGAGCAGCAGTCTCTTGCGTGACTTCGCGCTAAACCGCGCTTTCCACCATACGTGTGTAGTATCAGCTGGCCAGCGTGTGCGGTGAGGCGAGGGGAAGAGGGGGCGTGGCCGGGCCTTCCGTCCACCAACGGCGTTTCGCCCCGCCTACTGGGGCTTCGTCAGGGTGGCTGCGGCCAATCACTGCCCGGCTTTTATCTTCATAGACTTCCTGCAGCATGATTCAGTCACGCCTCTAATCTTAACCCTGTGAGCCCAAGCTTCACTGAGATTTCACTTGGCAGATCTTCATCATGCTGGACATATTAGCCTTTACGGCAGCGCTGGACGTCAGAAATATATATTGATCCGCATTCTATTGTCAATGTATTTCATAGTTCCTTATAACACCTGTTAATGTGTAGTAGAGAAACACATATGCTATCACGCTGCCCCTTTCCCTTTTCTTTCCCCCCTTATGTTCCCCATTTCCTTCATTTCCTTCCCTTCCCTCTCTTTCTCCTTTATGGTGTGCGTATGATGCATGTGAAAAAGTGTTATACATTGCTTGTAAGTATGCATCGTGTTCCTTCCCGGTGCACATGGTGGGTCTTGGAGTAGGTTTGGTCCCTCTGCAAGTGTCCCTCTGATGGTTTTTGTCTCAATACACAGAAGGTGTAACAACAATAAGAATAGTGCCACAGCTGCAGCGTGATAGCATATGTGTTTCTCTACTACACATTAACAGGTGTTATAAGGAACTATGAAATACATTGACAATAGAATGCGGATCAATATATATTTCTGACGTCCAGCGCTGCCGTAAAGGCTAATATGTCCAGCATGATGAAGATCTGCCAAGTGAAATCTCAGTGAAGCTTGGGCTCACAGGGTTAAGATTAGAGGCGTGACTGAATCATGCTGCAGGAAGTCTATGAAGATAAAAGCCGGGCAGTGATTGGCCGCAGCCACCCTGACGAAGCCCCAGTAGGCGGGGCGAAACGCCGTTGGTGGACGGAAGGCCCGGCCACGCCCCCTCTTCCCCTCGCCTCACCGCACACGCTGGCCAGCTGATACTACACACGTATGGTGGAAAGCGCGGTTTAGCGCGAAGTCACGCAAGAGACTGCTGCTCAGGAGAGGTAACACAGTAGAGCTGCTGCAATAGGGTCGGAGGCCGGACGCATCGGCGCGGCCGGGCCCAGCGCGGCTCCTGTGGTTTTTATGCGCTCTATGTATATGGCCCTCTGCACTTCATAAATTCAAGCTGACAGTGCCAAGTATCATTGACGCGGGAACAGAGGGATAGTGCAATGCTAATAGTTGTGCGTGTATATGAAGTACCACACTTAGTGTGCAATAGTGCAATCTATCCGGATTCCATAATGTGATTGGACACACTTAAGCACTAAGCACTTTATGATTATACAGTTGGACTTTGCTGCTATCAAGTCACATTGGTGTCAAGCATCTTACTGTTTACAGCACACAGCACTTTGGTCATTATATGTGGCTCAGGCCCGTCTCAGGACATACATCCTAAGCTTGCAGTCGCTCCTCAGAATATCCCTTAGTGGCTGGCCAGCCTTTAACTCTAGGGATGTGTGGTGGTATGTGTGAGTAGGAGGAGGTGTGGCAAATGTGTGTGGGGGGCCCCCGTATCTATTTGAGCTATGCTAGCTTTTTAAATTGAGGGATGGGGTTTTGTTGATAGATGTATGTGCCATATTTAATAAATTTACTTGTGTGTTGCAGTAAGCAGCCTGAGTGTGCATTTTCATCTGTAAATGCCAGCCCTTAGTGAACCACTGGTCCTTTTTGTGTTTGTCTTACAGTATTTTCAGGTTTTAGGGCGCCCATAACGTTATAGGGCAGTACACATGGTCTCCCTGTGGTTTTAAAAATTATATAGGATTTTGGTACAACAGCAAGAGGTGGATATTTTTATGCAGGTGTGTAGTTTTGTCTGGCCTTTAACACTGATTTAGCCATGAACACTTGAAAATAAAACAAAATGGTAAATGCTATGTGGGTTGCCCTGATGAGGGCAGTTCAATGAACAGTAACAAATTGGTACACCATTTGCATGTACGCACAGGTTACACTTAAATGAGCACAATACACTTTAGTGCTCTGCTCACCCTACTGGTTGGCTTCTATTAGCTATTGTGAAGAAAACCAAAAAAACAAAGCCTTTACAATTGTAGACAGACCCCACTGCTGCAGCACACTGTGTCCCAAGCCCTTTCCCTTCAATAACACTGCTCCTATGCTTAATTTCTGGCACTTGAATTGCTGCTGCTGCTGCTGCACACACTGTCCCTGTGGAGAATCACTTTTCCTGTAAACTCTCACTATGTCTATCTCTCTCTCTCCCTGTCTGTCTCTGTGTCCCTCACTCTGTCCCATTATCACCGCAATAAACCGCTAAAGTGAGGGGCCGTAAGATGGTAGCCAATTATATAGGGCTGTGACATCAGCGGGGTGGCTGGCTGCTGATAGGCTGCATGCTTCATGTGATTCAGCATCATCCCGCCTTGCCGCCTTCCCAGGATTCCTTGCCCCCTGTCCTGACATGTGGCTCTGCCATTATAGATGGCCTGCACGGCAGTAAATGGAGTTTAAGGAAGCGATTCATGCAATGGAATCACGCCGATATTCGGATTCATCGGGAATTGTTTTTTTTTTCGGAAATTCAGATTCTTCAGACTCGATTTGCTCATCTCTAATCGTTACCATGGTGATATGAGAGGGGTGTTTGAGGCTACTGTACGCAGGGGATTACGTGTGATGGAGTTTCCCATACAGTCAGCTTTTCTTCCATAACAGTTGCCCACTGGCCTCTCTGGCAACTCTGTGTTACAGCAGATGAGATCTCTAGGGCAGTGGCTGTGACTGTGCGAAGAATAAATGTTTCTCATTAGCACTGCGAGTCGGGAGTCACACGGGACGCTGATGATTTTAGTTAATATTAAAGTGTTTCCACTGATGTTTGTTTCTTGTGCCTCTTTCAGACAACAGATGGAGATTAAATCACAACAATTATTTTCAGGGCTCCCACAATCTCCGCTCCCTTCCTGTTCTGAGCAATGTAACATACATTGTATGTAAGGCTGACATAAGACTTTAGTCTTGGTAATGTTATTACATGTAAGGAGGGCATCCCGGCCACTATAGATCTCCTTCCATTGGTCTAGTAACCATAGCTGGTAATGTTATTACATGTAAAGAGGGCATCCCGGCCACTATAGATCTCCTTCCAGTGGTCTAGTAGCCATAGCTGGTAATGTTATTACCAGCTATGGCCGGCCCGCTCCCACCTTGCCGGCATTTTTGATGGGGAACTTCGTAAAAGTTCGATTCGGCCGAACCCGAATTTCTTTGTGAAATTCGGCGAATCGCCCGAATCGAACTTTTCAAAAGTTCGCTCATCTCTAGTAACACTCTGTGGTATAAAAAGATTAAGATACAAATGTTTGTATTTGCCCTGGATATATTAATACATAGCAATTAGATCAGCCCTCAGGTGTATTAATTTAGTTGCCGGCTTTGAACGCGCTTTAGTTCTGATATGTCCTTCTTATGCACTGACGCCCAGAACTGTACACAATATTCCATATGGGGTCTGACCAGTGACTTATAGATGGATAAATTGATGCTCAATCATGAGCACCTATGGCCCTCTTGATGCCCCCCATGACCATGCTTACCTGGGCGGATGCTGCCTGGCACTGGACACTAAAGTTGTTTATAGTTTACAAAGATGCCCTAGGTCTTGTTCCATTTTTGTGTTACCAAGAATTTCCTTATATAGTGTGTAATCATGGCACACATTTCTCCTGCCCATGTGCATAACCTGACATTTATCCTGGAAAGTGAAAAGAAATAATGGCTTTTTACAAGCACCGAAACATGTGCCCATTCTGGGCATCACAGGGTTAAACTGTGGTTTTGTTGGCCTGGCTGTAGCAGAGGGAGGCAGCGGAGGCACTGTTGGTGGTAGTAGTAGTAGCAGCATTAGCTGAGGCTGCAGCTGTTGGAGAAAGACCAGGCCGTGGCACAGGAAACCTGTGGTGGTTGTGTAGGCCTGGCAATAGTGGCAAAGCCCTCAAAAAATTGTCCCACTCGTAAAGGGGGGTGGCAGAGGGATTGGCGCCCTTACATTTTAGCTGAAGCAAAAGCAATAGCTTTTTACAATCACTGAATTTGCCTATTTTGAGCTTCATAGAGTTAAACTGCAATTGTGTTGGCCTGGCAGTAGCAGAGGGAGGCAGCGGAGGCAGCTGTTGGTGGTATCAGTGGCATGTTATTCAGTGGCATCAGGCAGCATCAGGGGTTTTGACGACACCACCTGCAGCGCTAAAAATCCTTTTGACGCTACGCTTGAGGGTGAACAAGACAGAACCCCCATGGCAAACTGTGCTAGCTCTGGCCAATGGTCCAATCTGCTCACCCAGAAGTTCAAGGGGTCTGAGCTCAGTGTATTTCCTGGAGTGCACCTGGCTGTTCAGGTGCTAATGGTGTTGTTGGTGACGAACATCCCTTCCATAAAGCATCATATTCTCAAGAGTTAGTCGTGTGCAGCTGCTGCCAACCGAGCACACAGTTCACCATTCTCACCAGTATTTCCAAGGGCCCAGATGGTTCCAACTCAGCTCCATATTGCCATGTTTGTTGATCATCGTCATCCCCACCACCATCATGATGGCTTCGTCATCATCATCATCATCATCATCATCATTGTGTGCCTCCTCCCCAATACCTTCCTATGATAAAGTGGTTGTTTACATCTCCAAATCCACCTGGGGTCTGATTTCCTCCTCCTCACCTTAAAAAGGCCTCAGCATGTGACAAGTGCTTCTTACCATCTACCAATGCCAGTGTTGAAAATCACACTGGCTGGAAAAGCTGACCTTTGCTGCATGAAGAAATCATTCACCGCTTTGCGCTGGTGGTAGAGGCGGTCCAACATATGTAGGGTGGAATTCCAGTGCGTGGGGACATTGCAGATTAAGAGGTGTTAGGGAAGGCCATTCTGGCGCTGCACGTCTAGTAGAGCATGTTTAAAGGCATGGGATCAGATATCCTCCTGGACATGACCACAACAAATATTTTTAAGAAACGCATGGTGCATGTGTCATGTGACCTAGACTCAGAGCAGCCACAATGTTCATCCGATTATCTGCAACCACATTGCCCAATCTAAGTTGACGTGGAGGCAGCCAGCGGGAGATTTCTTCATGCATGTGTGGAAGCAACCCCTCGGCAGTGTGGCTTTTCTGATCCAGACTCAGCATGTGTAATATGACGTGGCAGTGCTGCACCTTGCAGTGACGAAAGGATGGAGGAGGAGGGTAAGCTACACCCTCCTGTTGAGGAGGAGGAGGATAGGCTCCTGGTATTCAAAGTTGAAGAGGAGGTGTTACTAATGCCTGACCTTGTTGCATCAGAGCATCGTGCTGCACAAAGTTGATCCAGTGGGCTGTGACACACATGTGTTGCCCTTGGTCATAGATACTGCCCTAAGTGTCTACTGTTGCATGCGCTGTGCTGCACACTGACAGTTGCATAGGCAGTCCCACTTTCTCTGCCACGTAACTGTGCAAGGTCGGAGATTGCCTTATTGGAGAATAAATGGAAGCTGGGGACATGCCACCTGGGCTGGGTGCACACCATTAGTTGCCTAAGGGCAGTGAGCTCAACCAGGTGGTATGGCAGCAACTGCACCACCAACAACTTGGCCAGGTGCGAAATCATCAGATGACTGGGCACATATTGTCTGGTGGATATAGATTCTATTATGGATAACTGATGGGATGGAAGAGGAGCACTAGATGACGATGACAAGACTGAGATTGTACTGCCTGTGGATAAGGCCTAGCTACTAGGCAGATGACAGGTTATAGGAGCCACACCATCAACATCAGCAGCATCAGCAAGACCAATAAGGTTTAATGGGGCATTTGCCGGGCATTTTGTCCCATGCAGCCTTCTGATGCGCCAAGTGCTTACAAAGAGCCGCAGTGCCTACATTTGTGGCCTGGCCATGGCTAATTTTCTGCTTGCAGATCCAGCACTGTGCCAGGTTTAGTTCCTCTGGGAAGGTATAAAAGAATTGCCACACAGCAGACTACCATATAGAGCCAGCCACCACCAGCACCAGACTTTGCCCCTCCTCTGGCAGGATTTTTTTTCTGTAAAAGCAGCATCAGTGTCACCGTCACATGCTCCTAAGTGAACCATACCAGCAGACCTAGCCCTGTGCCGTTTTGCAGATGATCTGACCCTATCTTGGCTTGGCTCTTAGTCGCTGCCAGAGCCAGAAGTACCCTCCTGCTCTGCTGATGTGCCTTCCTTGTTGCCTGGTTCCCAGGTCTTGTCCATAACTACATCATACTCCTCCTCCTGATCCCTGCCACTTGCCTGTTCTGATGTTTCATCATGGTCTACTTGCTTCCCACCCAACCAAAGGCTGACTGTCGTTAAATAAATTCTGCTCATCACTATCCATAGCAACCAGGCTGCTGAGAAAAGCTGGCGCCCCACTAGGAGGGGGCAGTGAAGAGACAGATAGAGAGGATGAGAAAGCCTCCTTTTCTGTGACGTGTAGCTGTAGTGGAGGAAAAATCTGCTGAAACTTGGTTTAAAGTCACTGTGTCAGAGTCTTCCTCCTACTGAGATCAGTAAGAGCAAGTCAACCAGTCCACAATGGATACATTGTCCGAAATAACACGCCCACTAGAGGAAATGGACAACTCTGGCTTGCTGATGCTGCTACTAATAACATGTACATTACTACTGCTGCTGCTACTACCGTCTACATTGCTACTGCTACTAGCAGTGGTTGGCCTGGGCAAATGGATGGTACCACTACTATGGCTGGGCCTGGGCAAATGGCTGGTGCTACATTTACTGGGCCTGGGCACATGGCTGCTGACCACAGTGTTGTACTGGCACCAACACCCTTATCCTTAGTGGCAGAAGGAATTACAGGGATGTCTTTTCTTCTACCCTGTCCTTTCCCACCCCTTCCTTTCCCAGACATTTTACTTAGTATTTAAAAAAAAAGAATATTCAGAGAAGAAAACAGGTGTTCTCCTGCCTGCTTAAGAACCGCGGGGGTAAAAGCTATTCTACATAGCTGGCACATAACTGTTGGAAATGCATCTAAGTAAAATCTACGTAGAGTAGCGGGCACTAAAAGTGTTAAAGAGAAATAACAGTCTCTTTGGCTTTCCCTATCCCTGGGGATAACCTGATTTGGAATGACTCACAGTTGGAAACCCAGGGGATCGCTAACTAAACTCACCTAGCTAGTGATTTAATGGGACCACAGCCTTATCCACTATATAGCCATATGGGCTTGTAAAGTTCACTAGGTCCTTCTCTTGTTGTCTTTAGCCTTCCTACTCTTTTGTCTCACAGTTTCTTACCCCATCGCTTTCTCTTTTTTACTTTTCTTCACTCGTTTTCTCTGGTGCTCTAACTGCCCAACTCTGTCTTCTTCTGTTTCTCTATTTTTCATTCTTTTCCATATTCTATCTCTTGCAGAATTGCCTCAGTTTTCTTTCTTCTCTCTCTTTTCACTTTCACTACTTCTCCGTCTCTTTCCACCTCCAGCTTTTCTCCTTTTCTGCAGTTACTTGCCTCTCTCTTACATTCCTACTTTTCCTCAACATTTCTCTATTTTCAATGCTCTCGCCCATTTCAATTGCTTTTAGTGCTCGCTCCATCAGTCTGTCTTCCTTTCTCTCTTTGTTCCTGCATTCTATTTATTTATTATTATCTGTTAATTCCATACACCATCTCTCTGTTTTCAGAATTCCCTCCATTCCTTTCCCTCTTTTGCTTTCCCTTCATCTCTCTATCTCTCTCGCTCTTTCACATTCTCCACATAGCTCTTCTGTTTTTCTGCCACTTTGACTACAGAATAATTCTTCATTGTAAGCTTTGTAATGCAGCGCCGTGATGGAGAAAAGTCTCACACATCACAGTGTAGTAACATTCTTGTGGCTGCTATAAAATGTGTCACAGATGGGTTGTAACAATCTGCCACATCAGTATGTATTGTAAGATTATGACTTGTTACATTGCACAAAAGGAAGGATAGAGGCTGCAGAACGAGGTAAACACTTCCCAGGCTGAACATTCATTGCTGCTGCCTCCGTACCTATTTATGATTGCTTAGATGTGACTGGAAGCTGCACCGATAATGGCTGTTACCACTGAGAATATGTTGCAGACAAGGTTCCAACAGCTCAGCCTAGATATAAAACTCTTCTGAAAAGCCATTTTAGTGGGTAGTGTATCCCACCTAATTTTCCTTTTTCTACTAAAATAGCGTGAAGCCCCAACCTTGGGCCCCAGCTCTGCTGCTGTACATTAGTCAGGCTTTGTTAGTTCCCCGGGCATGAAAGTACACATTGCATTATTAAGGGGGATCCCTGACCCCTAAACTCATCACTGCGCAGCTGGAACCTTCTATGTACAGATGCAGCTTTCCACCTACATTCTGGCAGATGCCCCGCTGTCACAGTATATTGCTGCCTCCCAGCTCAGCGTTATTCCTCTAGCTCATCAGCACATTAGGGGAATTACTCTAGACCAGGGGTTCCCAACAGGTGGTACTAGTACCACTGGTGGTACTTGAGATCCTCTCAGATGGTAATTGACAGGCCAGTGGCGAACCAGGGCCACAAATCAGCCCGGGATTTTACCAGCACCTTGCCGGCCCATGACCAGCCAGTGGCATCTTTGCTGCTTCCTGGCCAGTCATCCAGTGTGCTCCAAGGCTGAGGCTAAATCATTAGGGGGTGGACATGGGCTGGGGTTGATTGGTTGAGGGTGTAGGGTAAAAGAGGATGCGGGGCTAGGGGGAGGCAGGGATTGGGTGGGAGTGTAATTAAAGTTAGCAGCTCAGACTGTCCCAAAGCAGTGGGGCCCTATCATTGTTGCTCATATATGAGGAAGCGCTAGTTATCTCGGCTGTTTAATATCTGCACCAGGGCCCTGTCACATTTAGTTACGCCATTGCGCAGCATCCAGGTCGTACTTGATATAAATCAAAAATGGAAAGTGGTACTTGATGAGAAAAGGGTGGGAACCCCTGATCTAGACAATTGCAGCATTTATACAAAGCCAGCAGCACTAAATGCACTGAATCTCAGGCTAGCAGCCCCCCCCCCCCCATACTGCTGTGCAATCTAATGGACAGAGATGAGTCATGGCCTGCATTGTAACAGCCAGTCAGCTCCCTGCTGTGTAACACATTGTAAGAGCCAGGCGACAACTAATGGACAGCTGATTGGATATTAGCAACTTACCCGATCGCTAGATCCGCGCCCGCACCACAGGCCTAAAATCCATTCACCCGTGCTTCTGTGCCTCATTCTGCCCCCACCATCAGTCACAGGGCCATGGCCACACCCTCTCCATTCACTACAATGAAGGGGGGCTTCAGGCCTCAGCACACTGTAGCAGGTTCAGATGGAGAAGCGGCCAAGAGTCTCTTATGTGAACTGTGAGTAGGCCTGGAGGGCCTGGGAATGCTTTGACGACCGTTTGCTATGAGGACCGGTGTGTCCATTTGAGTTAACTACCTCCGTGTATGTCTGTGTATGTGCCCAAGAAGAAGTGTTACAACACCTATCTATTGCTCCAGTGACTGATGGCATGTGAGATTGGCACGCCACAAATGGCCCGACAAGCGCAGGCTGTGGCCCCGGCAGCACAGGCCATAATTTAACCTAAGTATGGCCCTGTGTACAGATTCCCCCACTAGATCTCCTCACCTCTCCTTTGGATCGACAAACCATAACCCTCCTCTCCCGGTATCAGAAGCCCTGTTTTAGTGGGGATAACAATAGATCCCATCTGCCAATTATACAGTGATATGATACAATGATACAGTGATAAAATACAATGATACAGTGATATCATACAATGATACAGTGATATAATACAATGATACAGTGATATGATACAATGATACATGTTCTGACACAAGACAAAAATAACTTAGCCCTAAACAATTGATTGATATAGACAAATGGAGTGTTATAGAATGTCCTATTATTCTAGAAATCTACATTGATGTACATTGCTAATGTAATAACACATGAATGGGGGAGCGTTGGAAGAGCCCCCAGCCCATTTATCTTAGTCACCAGCAGAATTAGGTTGGCCAGTATTTAGAGGTCACTCATGTGACCTGCTTGGTGGAAGATCTTCTGACATTCATTTTAGGTCATGTGTTTGTTAGAGGCAAACCTCATTTACAGCTCAAACACAGCTTTTAATTAAAAGTGTTATCTGCTGCCACTCCAATAACCTGATGGTATCCAATGGAGTCACTACACCAGTGTTTCCCAACCCTCTCCTGGAGAGACACCAGCAGGTAGTGTCTTGTGGATCTCCACATAGCTCTGACTGAGCACTAATAATTTAACCTATGCATCTCTTCAGAGTACTGCAAAACCTGACCTGTTGGTATAGTATGGCTCATGAGGAGAGAATTGGGGAACGCGGCCCTACACCAACATCAAGGGTGCCACCTGTGTGTACAGTGTTACCCCCCTAGAAATGCCAGGGCCTCAAACATCTCCCTTCATAGGGCTTTTTGGGGAGATTTCTGTCAACATTAAAGCTAAAAGGCCGAATGAGAAAAGGGTTCAAAACTGAAGTATAAAAAAAACAAAAACAGCAATACTTTATCACAAATAGATAGTTGCTGGAACATGACTGGATAGGTAAGTGCAGGAACCAACAAGACGGATAAGTATAGAGGCAGGACCGGAGCACGTGATCACTGGGGATGAACAGGAACAGTGGTGGATTTGGCCACTACTGTTCAACCACTCTGGGGTGGGGAGTCTGCAGATAGGCCCGGTGTTCATGCAAGGCAGACTGGCTGCAGGCATAACCGGGGTCCCACAACCATTACTGAAGCTACCAAGGCTGGAGAGGAAGGCGAGCCAAGAATACAGGGTCCAAGGCAAGTACATGACCCACATTTGTGGGTCTGATTTTCTGGTTGATCTGTGGGTAGATAATATGGCAGGCTGGACAGAGGCAGTGGGAAGCAGCAGTCCATTTCCCTAGGATGGTGATAACGTTTCATATGGATATAGTTAAGAGACTTTGTCTAGGGGACCATAAGGCTTCCCCATTATCAAGGAGACCCAAATTGGGATAAGGATTACACGAAAAGGGGAAAACTGGCTAACATATGCTCCCTACTGGTATGAGAAGGCAGATAAGAAACAAAAGAAAAGGGCTCCCAACCCAAGAGATAAAGACTTAGCTAGCCAGACCTAGCTCCTCAGAAACCCTGTGCCCCACCCCACCACTGCCCTATGCCCCACAACCAGCAGTTAAACCACTTTACACTTTCTTTTCCAAGGAAGATCTGGAGTTTCCAGCAGCTGTCATGGGGTCTGGTGTGGTGGGCAGAGATCCCCCCCCCCCCTATCTTTCCCCCGTGCAGCCACCAGTCCCAGCCGCACAGGATACGGGTGAAGTAACATTTATCTCACTATTCTAACAAGATCCCCAACTCAGCAAAGGCAGTGGGAGGCAGGGGAGGGGGAGGGTGTGGGGAGCTCATCTATGTATGCAGGAACCTACCTCTTCATGACTGTAGGTGACGTCTTGGTAATGAAACCCATAGAAATCTCTGATATTGGCCGTATTATAAAACATTGCCCAAAGCCCACTGTCTCAGCTTTTGGGGCCCTGAATTTTTTATAGAAGGCTTGTAAGGGTAGGAATTACACCCAGGAAGACATGAGGCTCATTATAGTTGCCTTGGTAGGTACCACCTCTCCTTGGAATTGGACTTATGTGCCCTCAATTAACAACATTCAGCCTCCTGATACAGCAGAGGGGGTGTATGGTTTAAACACACAAGCTGTCAGGAACGCAATGTGGGGACAGATAGAGATGAAAAGAGCATTTACTAATCAGTCATCCCTGCCTACTGCTGTGGCATGTAAGCGGAAAACCTCTGAGACAGACTAGACTTTTGGAAGAGATTTCTGGAAGTCTGGACACAAGAGGCAGGATTTACCACTCAGGCAGAAACATTCCTTAATAACTTCAGCCCCTGATATGTGCTGACACTAAAGCAACAAGTATCAGACTGGGCCACATGTACTAAACATGAGTTTCAAAGGAAACTGAAAAAGAAGCCGTAGTATTTTTTGACTTCCCTAAATCAAACCCTACACAAGCACACTACCAGAATCAAGGGGGGTATTCGCAGAATCAGAGAGGGGGATTTCAGAAAAGGAGAGGATCACAAAGAGGGGGTTTTAAAGGGAGGGGGATGCCACAAAGAGGGGAATTTCGCCCACAAGCCAAGGTTAAGACTGGGTGCTTTAGGTGTGGGAGCCCCGACCGTTGGAAAGTGCAAAGCCCCTATGCTGAGGAAGAAATAATCCCAACGACCCCTGCACCATAACAGATCAGCTCTCCCCAGCAACAGCCCAAGAAATGAGGCTGCCCTGAAGTTACTGTCCCAGCATTTCCTCTTTTCTCCAGCACTTGCCAGGACCCACAAATCATTATCCTGCTGGTGGGAGGAAGATTAATACCCTTCCTTTTAGACAGTGGGGGCACATGAAGTACAATAAATGAAGACTTCTACAAAGGGGAGACTTCACATGCTGAACCTTCAGTTGGGATAAATGGTATACTGACCAAGACATACAAGACACCGCCCCTACTAATTTTTGACCCCCAGGTGGGGGATCAAACACTGTTTCAGGCTCATTTTAGGATGTCCCTTTAGCCTCTTGGGCAGACACCGCCCTTACCTGCTAGGCAAACTAGGATTTACAATAAAACTTAACAAGAAAGGGTGGTTTTATTCAGTATGTTTATGATAAACATACATGACAATGTTGGGCCCGATAGACGTAGATATGCAGCTGTGGGCTGAGGTATTGCTGGATGGGGGATTTATCCCCTGCACACCTTACAAAGTCACATTGAAACCAGGGACCAGCCCAGTGTACCACAAGCAATACCCACTTGCCAAAGAAAAAGGGGCTAGTACCTATAGTGGAACCTTTTTTCAAGAAAGGGATCCTATAGAAAACAATCTCTTCTTACAACAACCCCATTTATCCAGTTAATAAACAGGATGGACACTACAGATGTGTGCAAGACCTCATATCCATAAACATTCTAATGATACCAATTGCCCCAATAGTGCCGTCTTTTCTCACCTCCATTCCTCATGATGCGGGGTTCTATAACACCATTGATTAAAAAAAGAACTTTTTGGGCATCCCAGTGCACGAGGAGACGCAACCCATCTTTCCCTTTTGTTTCAGGTCACATCAGTTGACCAGGTCACATTTGCCCCAGGGCTATGTGAATTCGCCAGTAGTTTTTGCAATAGCCTCCAAGCCACTCTTAAGGCCTGGAAATCCCAGCCATGGTTCCATCCTGCTACAGTATGCAGATTACCTGTTTCTCTGCAGTTTTGATTGGGAGGCTGCCCTGGAGGACAGAAGGGATCTTTTGAAATATCTTTTTGAAGGTGGTCAGAAAGTGCTTAAAGAAAAGTTACAATGGTGTCAAGGAAAAGGTTGAATACCTAGGCTTTGTACTCTCAAAAGAAGAATGATGGGCCAGCCATAAAAGGATTTCTGCCATTGTGGGTTTGCCCCACCCACTGACCAAAAGAGACAAGCTCACCTTTCTTGGCATGATTGGTTACTGCCGCCAATGGATACCTGATTGTTCCTACTATGACAGCATTCTGAGACAAGCCACAGGTGTAGACTTGTCAGATTGTGTTAAACAGTAAAATGAAATGTGCAATGCTTTTGTGTATTTGAAAAATGCTATGGTCACAGCCTTCCCTACTATTGCAAGATGTTTCACCCATTTGCCAGAGACAACTATAAAACCATGGCAGGCGTCCTAGCCCAAGAACATGGAGGCAAATTATGCCCTGTTGCTTTTTTCTCAAAGGTGGTTCCAAAACATGTACAGGGCAAGCACTGTCGGCTTTTGTGATGGTAATGTTCCTTCTCAAGGACATACACACATCACATGTCAGCTCAGTGGCTGAGGGTATGTGGGGCTAGCGGGAGGCAGGGATTGGATGGGAGTGTTATTAAAGTTAGCAGCTCAGACTGCCCCGAAGCAGTGAGGCCTACCGAGCAGGTGGCTATGAGATAATCCTGCTCTCCAATCTCAACTTAGAGATCAAGTATGCTTATCCCAATTCAGGCCCTGCCCCAATCTAGAAATGCAGGAGGCTAAACCCGTCCTGTACCACTCTGCACAGGCTGCAGAACTGATTGCCCACCCAAGAGCTTGCCAGCTTTTTGAATGGAAAGATGTCGACATTCACTGATATCAGATATGCCTATGGCATGGTTCACAGTTCATGGTTCGAGGTCATCTGGAGTAGACAGGGCTTCGTGGCAGCGTATGGACAGAAAGAGCGTATCTCAGTGCCCTTAGTAAAATCATTGTGGGAAGCCATTCAGCTGCCCAGAACCTTAGCCATAATTCACTGTAAGGCCCACATAGAACAACAAACAGACATTGCCAGGGGAAATGCCCTAGCAGACAGTGTGGCCAGGCAGACCAGAGCCACACAGGGGTCTGATATGAAGATGCCCATGCTAACACTAGAACTACCCCCCTCCCTTGACCAGACCTTGAATGATTTTCAAAAATGCTAGTGCAGAAGACTTGGAGGATTGGGGAAAGGCAGAAGTGCACAAAGACATTTTCTTGCAAAGAAGGGAAACAGTGTATACCAACAGTTAGTGCACCTCTTTTTATTTCCCAATACCATGATATAGGACATAGAGGTTGGAAGACCACATGTGAACTGTTGGGGAAAGATTTTTATATCACAAATCTTCCCAGACTAACCAAGAATTATGTCTCTAGGTGCCTCACCTGTTTTAGGAGCAACCCTAATAACTTACAGAAAGCAAAACATGAACACCTGACATACCCATAAACCCCATTCACACACACTTACAGATTGACTTCACCCATATGCCTAAGATAGGGAGAAGGCAAGAATATCTTTTAGTTATAGTGGACATGTTTTCAAGATGGGTTGAACTCTTTTTGACGACAAGGGAATATGCCAGAATGGTGGTAAGAATTTTCACACAAGAGAATATTCCTAGATGGTCATGCCCCTTGCAGATAAATTCAGATAATGGCCCGTCCTTCACTGCGAAGGTATGTAAGGACCTAGTAAAAACCCTCAGGATAGACTGGAAGTTTCACATCCCCTACCACCCTCAAAGTTCAGGAATAGTTGAAAGGATGAATAGGACCATAAAGGATAAAATCATAAAAGCCATGGGGGAACTTATGCTAACTGGAAAAGGGTCCTCCCAGCAGTATTGACAGAGATTAGAATGACCCCTTCTAAGGTCACTGGGTATTCACCAATTGAGGTTCTGATGGGAAGACCATCCCCCCCTCCATGGGCTAGGGTGCCCCTTATGCTAGAAAGAGGGGGCCTGATACAGGATGAATTAGATTAGCAAGACGGGAAAAGACCCCGAACGACCGAGAAAGTCACGAGAGATGCACAATGCGTTGCTGAAGTCTGGATGAGCATCAAATATCCTGATTGCCCTGTTGGTGTTCTTGTTTGTATGGATTGTGGCGCACTGTGTACATGAACCTGATGATCTGGGTGCCATAAGAAGTATTTATGGACATTTGGACAATGACCCGGGAAACAGAAACAAGCTAGATTTAAAAGATAGCTTCACTGAGAAAATTCTTTTGTTAAAATCTAGGTATGTTTACGCTAAGAAGTGAGGATATGACAGATGCTGCATATGTAGTAGGCTTCACTTTATTACCACCAAAATTCCCCTAATAGCAGATCCTCTTAATTTCACTGTTTTTCTTAATGGGACACCCAAAATGTTACCAGATGCCAAAATGTTAGTGTGGTATTCCCCACCCAAGCTAGAACCCACCTTCCAGATTGGTGATTTAAGCTGGGGAAGCTCTCATGGGGTGGGGGGGGGGTCTGCTGACAGGCTAAATTTAACATCTCAATGATCAATTAATGGAACAGCTTCCAGACCCTAGACCTGGCCCTGAATGCCACCATGATGTGCCTCCTCGATACTAATGCCACCTCCCCATTGGTCAAACTACTGCTAAGTCTCATTTTCTTGGGGATCGGTTTTCACAATAAAGTGGAGTAAGTTGTCGATAATTTGGTTTTATCCTCAGGAAACAACATTTGTGTGCTGTGGGAAAATCTGCCACCCCTGGATACCAAACCTTGTATCCCTTGTCCCCATCATGGGAGTACTGCTGTGCAATCTAACGGACAGAGAGGAGTCATGGCCTGCATTGTAACAGCCAGTCAGCTCCCTGCTGTGTAACACATTGTAAGAGCCAGGCTACAACTAATGGACAGCTGATTGGATATTAGCAACTTACCCGATCGCTAGATCCGCGCCCGCACCACAGGCCTGAAATCCATTCACAGATGCTTCTGTGCCTCATTCTGCCCCCACCATCAGTCACAGGGCCATGGCCACACCCTCTCCATTCACTACAATGGATGGTGGGCTTCAGGCCTCAGCACATTGTAGTAGGTTCAGATGGAGTTGCAAATATAGCACCTTTGAGCCTGTATTTGTGATGGATGTCAGTAGGATGAAGTGGAAAAGGACTCCAGGAAAGTGTGTTTCTGTAGTTACTTGCTGTTTAAGGTGCAGCTGAAGAAGCACTCCATAGGGCCCTGGAGCTTGGCCAGTATGGGAAGCTGGGTGGGTCCTACTAACCCCTCACTCCAATCCAGTACTACATGCCAGAAGGCTAATGAGCCACAGCTGAGGACTACTGAATGGGCTGATGTGCAGGTGGCACCTGCTTCCGACCATTGGAGAGCACTGCAGACAGCTGTGTGTGCTACAGGGTGCAGCTGGTACCAGGAGTGGAGCGGCTACAGATCTGCTGCCAAACCGAGTGAGGCGGTCGTCAGGGCAGAAGCGGCCAAGAGTCTCTTATGTGAACTGTGAGTAGGCCTCGAGGGCCATCTGAACTAGGAATGAGGTGACAACCCTTTGCTGTGAGGACCGGTGCTTCCATTTGAGTTAACTACCTCCGCGTATGTCCGTGTCTGTGCCCAAGGAGATCCCGAATGTTACAACACCTATCTGTTACAATGAATGGAGAGGGTGTGACAGTGCTCCTGTGACTGATGGGATGTGAGATTGGCACACCACAAATGGCCGACAAGCGCAGGCTGTGGCCCAGGCAGCACAGGCCGTAATTTAACCTAAGCCTGGTCCTGTGTACAGATTCCCCCACTAGATCCCATCAACTCTCCCCTCCCGCCATCAGAAGCACTGTCTTAGTGGAGGGTAACATCAGATCCCATCTGCCAATGATACAGTGATATGATGCAATGATACAGCGATATGATACAATGATACAGTGATATGATACAGTGACATGATACAATGATACAGGGATATGATACAATGATACAGTGATAGGATACAATGATACAGTGATATAATACAATTATACAGTGATATGATACAATGACATGATACAATGATACAGTGATATGATACAATGATACAGTGACATGATACAATGATACAGCGATATGATACAATGATACAGTGACATGATACAATGATACAGTGATATAATACAATGATACAATGATATGATACAATGATACAGCGATATGATACAATGATACAGTGATATGATACAATGATACAGCGATATGATACAATGATACAGTGACATGATACAGTGATATAATACAATGATACAGTGATATGATACAATGATACAGTGACATGATACAATGATACAGTGATATAATACAATGATACAGTGATATGATACAATGATACAGTGGTATGATACAATGATAGAGTGACATGAAACAATGCTACAGTGATATAATACAATGATACAGTGATATAATACAATGATACAGTGATATTATACAATGATACTATTAGGGCGAGCGCTGCACGCCCATCTAGCAGCACTTCACTTACCTCCATGGCTGCATCCAGCCGTCATCCATTTTGCAGCACTTCCCTCATGGCTGTTCCCAGCTGTCTCCCTTCCCCAATGCTTCCTTCTCACATGCTCAGGTGCGCGCACGTCTCCGTCCACTAGAGGGAGAGCGCACTAGATTCCTGAGATTTAAAGGGCCTGTACAGCACTGATTGGTGCCTGGTCATCCAATCCTGCATCCACTTCTCCTATTTAAAGAGGCACTTCCTTCCTTCAGTGCCAGATCTTGGTCTCTCCATGCCTGTTAAAAGTCAGACATTCTTGGATTGCTCACCCGTGTACCGACCTCTGCCTGTCCCCGACTCTGAACCTTTGCTGCCTGCCCTGACCTCGCCTACTCACCTTTTCCGCGAACCTGTGCTGCCTGCCCCGACCTCTGCCTGTACTTACTACGCCTTTTGCCTGCCACTTGTGTACCTTGCTGAACCTTGGCTGACTGTGGGACTGGGCCGCTGTTGGGGGGTAGCGACCTGGGGGTCACTCGCCACACAAGACCAACCTGTCTTGAGGTGGGCTCTGGTGAATAGCTGTGGCCCCTTAGATTCCGCTCCCCTGACACGGTACCCGCCATCGGTCCCACAGTTAAAGCGGATCCACACCCGAGTCCGCTCCACCCGGTCCGTGACAGATACAGTGACATGAAACAATGATACAGTGACATGATACAATGATACAGTGATATGATACAATGATACAGTGACATGATACAATGATACAGTGACATGATACAATGATACATGTTCTGAAGCGAGACAAAAATAACTTAACCCTAAACAACTGATTGCTATAGACAAATAGAATATTATAGAATGTCTTATTATTCTAGAAATTTACATTGATGTACATTGCTAATGTAATAACACATGAATGGGGTAGAGAAGAGCCCCCCCACCGATTTATCTTAGTCACCAGCAGAATTAGGTTGGCCAGTATTTGGAGGTCACTCATATGACCTGCTTGGTGGAGGATCTTCTGACATTCATTTTTTCATGTGTTTGTTAGAAGCAAACCTAATTTTCAGCTCAAACACAGCTTTTAATTAAAAGTGTTATCTGCGGCTCATCCAATCACCTGACCCATCCAATGAAGTTCCTACACCAGTGTTTCCCAACCCTCTCCTGGAGAGCTACCAACAGGTCATGTCTTGTGGATCTCCACATAGCTCTGACTGAGCACTAATAATTTAACCTATGCGTCTCTTCAGAGTACTGCAAAACCTGACCTGTTGGTATAGTATGGCTCATGAGGAGAACGTTGGGGAACACGGCCCTACACCAACATCAAGGGTGCCACCTGTACAGTGTTACCCCCCTAGAAATGCCAGGGCCTCAAACATCTCCCTCCATGAGGCTATTTGGGGAGATCTCTGGTCAACATTAAAGCTAAAAGGCCGAATGAGAAAAGGGTTTTAAAATTGAAGAATATAAAAAAAGCAAAAACAGCAATACTTCACAAATCACAAATAGCCTAGAAAACACTAATCTCTACAAAACTTCTCTTTTACCCCTAACACCAATGTATAACTCACAAGGGCCTCTACAAACACCTTGAAAACACACCAGCTGTCACGTACCCGTAATGGATCAGACCACCAGCGGTGCAACCCTCCCCAAGATGGAGAACAGGGAGAGCTTGAAAGAAGGAGAAACTGTCAACTGTCAATGATACAGATTAGAGATGAGCGAACTTTTGAAAAGTTCGATTCGGCCGATTCGGCGAATTTCACAAAGAAATTCGGGTTCGGCGGAGCGGAGCCGGCCGGCCGGCCCGCTCCCACCATGCCGGCATTTAAAAAACAAAAAAAAAAGCATTTTTGCTGGCATGGTGAGAGCGGGCCGGCCGGCTCCGCTGTCAGCGGAACCGGCCGGCCCGCTCCCACCATGCCGGCATTTAAAAAAAAAGCAAACACTTACCTGCAGGTCCGGAGCGTGGAGGCCGGCGCCGCTCTCAGCTGTCATCTGAGGGCGCGTCATCAATGATACAGTGATATAATACAATAATACAGTGATATGATACAATGATACAGTGATATGATACAATGATACAGTGATATAATACAATGATACAGTGATATGATAAAATGATACAGTGACATGATACAATGATACAGTGATATGATACAATAATACAGTGATATAATACAATGATACAGTGATATGATACAATGATACAGTGATATGATACAATGATACAGTGATATGATACAATGATACAGTGACATGATACAATGATACAGTGATATGATACAATGATACAGTGATATGATACAATGATACAGTGATATGATACAATTAGGGATGAGCGAACTTTTGAAAAATTCGATTCGGCTGAGTCTCCGTATTTTCCTTCAAAATATGTTTCGGTCCGAATTTATTCTCGAAGAAGCGCTATTAAAAACTGCTATTTCTGCGCCTCCTAGAGCCTCAATAGGGTTGTAAACCATTCTGCCTTGCTGTAACACGCATAGGATGCGTGCTGGGTTAGTGAAATAATACTGTAAATAATTATCACATGCAGATCAGAGGCATCGCTATTAGAATCGCAGAGCGGCACAATTGCAGAGAGTTGAGGTGGCATCACTATGAGGGGCCCCTATATTGCCTGAAAAACACACCCTGGAGCTGGCAACAGCAGGAGCCCAGTTATCGGCTGAAAGACACCCTGGAGCTGGCAGCGGCAGGAGCCCAAACATAGCTTGAAAGAGACACTGGAGTTTGCAGCAGGAGCCCAAAAATTGGCTGAATGACACCCTGGAGTTGCAAGCAGCAGCAGCAGGAGCCCAAACATAGCTTGAAAGAGACACTGGAGTTGGCAGCAGGAGCCCAAAAATTGGCTGAATGACAACCTGGAGTTGCAAGCAGCAGCAGCAGGAGCCCAGACATTGGCTGAAAGAGACACTGGAGTTGGCAGCAGGAGCCCAGAAATTGGCTGAATGACACCCTGGAGTTGCAAGCAGTAGCAACAGCAGCAGCAGCCCAAACATAGCTTGAAAGAGACACTGGAGTTGGCAGCAGGAGCCCAAAAATTGGCTCAGTGACACCCTGGAGTTGCAAGAAGCAGCAGGAGCCCAAACATAGCTTGAAAGAGACACTGGAGTTGGCAGCAGGAGCCCAAAAATTGGCTGAATGACACCCTGGAGTTGCAAGCAGAAGCAGCGCCAGCAGCCGCCCAAACCTAGCTTGAAAGAGACACTGGAGTTGGCAGCAGGAGCCCAAAAATTGGCTGACTGACATCCTGGAGTTGCAATCAGCAGCAGAAGGAGCCCAAACATAGCTTGAAAGAGACACTGGAGTTGGCAGCAGGAACCCAAAAATGGGCCTAAAGGAGCCCAAACATTGGCTGAAAGAGACACTGGAGTTGGCTGCAGGAGCCCAAACATAGCTTGAAAGAGACTCTGGAGTTGGCAGCAGGAGCCCAAAAAATGGATGAGTGACACCCTGGAGTTGCAAGCAGCAGCAGGAGCCCAAACATAGCTTGAAAGAGACACTGGAGTTGGCAGCAGGAGCCCAAAAATTGGCTGAATGACACCCTGGAGTTTCAAGCAGAAGCAGCGCCAGCAGCAGCCCAAACCTAGCTTGAAAGACACACTGGAGTTGGCAGCAGGAGCCCAAAAATTGGCTGAATGACATCCTGGAGTTGCAATCAGCAGCAGCAGGAGCCCAAACATAGCTTGAAAAAGACACTGGAGTTGGCAGCAAAAGCCCAAAAATTGGCTGAATGACACCCTGGAGTTGCAAGCAGCAGCAGCAGGAGCCCAAACATAGCTTGAAAGAGACACTGGAGTTGGCAGCAGGAGCCCAAAAATTGTCTGAATGACACCCTGGAGTTGCAAGCAGCAGCAGCAGGAGCAGCAGCAGCCCAAACATAGCTTGAAAGAGACACTGGAGTTGGCAGCAGGAGCCCAAACATTGGCTGAATGACACCCTGGAGTTGCAAGCAGCAGCAGCAGGAGCCCAAACATTGGCTGAAAGAGACACTGGAGTTGGCTGCAGGAACCCAAAAATTGGCTGAATGACACCCTGGAGTTGCAAGCAGCAGCAGCAGGAGCCCAAACATAGCTTGAAAGAGACACTGGAGTTGGCAGCATGAGCCCAAAAATTGGCTGAATGACACCCTGGAGTTGCAAGCAGCAGCAGGAGCCCAAACAATGACTGAAAGAGACACTGGAGTTGGCAGCAGGAGCCCAAATATTGGCTGAATGACACCCTGGAATTGCAAGCAGCAGCAGGAGCCCAAACATAGCTTGAAAGAGACACTGGAGTTGGCAGCAGGAGCCCAAAAATTGGCTGAATGACACCCTGGAGTTGCATGCAGCAGCCCAAACATAGCTTGAAAGAGACACTGGAGTTGGCAGCAGCAGACCAAAAATTGACTGAAGACACACTGCAGTTAGCAGCAGCAGCAGCAGCAGGAGGCCAAAATTTGGCTGAAAGGTACACCCTGAAGTTGGCATCAGCTGGAGCCCAAAAATTGTCTGAATGACACACTGGAGTTGCAAGCAACAGCAGCAGGAGCCCAAACATAGCTTGAAAGAGACACTGGAGTTGGCAGCAGGAACCCCAAAATTGGCCTAAAGACACACTGAAGTTGGCAGCAGCAGCAGCAGGAGGCCAAAATTTGGCTGAAAGGCACACCCTGAAGTTGGCATCAGCAGGAGCCCAGAAATTGGCCTAAAGACATAAATATGTTTTGCACCATTTGGAAAGTGTAAAACGTGGCACCATGCTGAATCTAGTCGCATGCATCAGGCATTGGTGGGTGGAAATCCTGGCTGATCCATCCCTGATTAATTTTGACAAAGGTGAGTCTCTCCATATTTTTAGTTGACAGACGAGGTCTCCTCGCCGTAACTATGGCCCCCCGCCGCACTAAACACCCGCTCAGATGGCACGCTACTTGCCGGGCAGGACGGCTTTTCCAGGGCAAACTCTGCTAGTTGCGGCCACAAATCAAGTTTGGCTGCCCAGAAGTCCAGCGGATCCTCAAGGTGTGTTGGCATGGTCATGTCAAGGTATGACATGACCTGCTGGTTGAGGTCCTTCTCCAGGTCTTCCTGCTGCTCATAAGTAGCCTCACTATGCGGGTGTAGAATGCTACTCATTAGCGAGTTGCTGCTGCTGCTCCTGCCAACCCCCCCAGAAGCCATGGCAGTGGAAGGTGAGCGCAGAGGTCCCCCCCAAGTCAGACCTGCGAGAGTATGGACCATGGCGCAGATAGGCATCGGCCAACTGACTACGTAGAATGTCTTTGAAGTAGGTCAGTTTGTCCTCCCTCTCAGTGGGTGTAAAAAATGGCCCCATTTTGTGCCGGAAGCGAGGGTCCAATAAGGTGGAGAGCCAGGAGTCATCCCGCCGACAAATGGAAACAATTCTGGGGTCACTACGCAAGCACGTGAGCATGCTTCCTGCCATTTGTGCAAGTGACTCGGATGGACTACCTGTCTCCATCTCCACTGCATACTGCCACGGTGTGCCCGGGTCCTCTGTCTCGCCTTCCTCACAACCCTCTAGCTCCTCTGGCTGCTCCTGCTCCTCCTCTCCTGTCCGCTGACTAGATAAACCAGCCATTTCGCCAAGCCTAATGTTACGCACCGGGTTGAATGTGCGAAGAAGTGGACCCGCTGGATCTGCAGAACTGTTTGGCAGATACCGCGTCAGGGGAGCGGGGTCTAAGGAGCCACTGGTTTTCACCAGAGCCCACCGCAAGGCGGGATGGACTTGTGCGGCAGGTGACTCCCAGGTCGCTACCCCCCAACAGCGGCACAGTTCCACAATCAGCTGAGGTGACGTGCAGCAGAGACAAACAGTGGTCGAAGAAGAAGGCCGGGGTCAGGGCTGGCAGCGCAGGTTCAATAGCGGAGAAACAAGCCGAGGTCATACCCGTGGAAACAAGCAATACAGCGACTGTCATTCACGGAAGAACACCGAAGATCCGGTACAGGAAGTAAGGCAGGGTCCAATTTATGGGAAGAGCCGAAAGGAGATTGGATGGCCAGACACCAATTATCAGTGCCTTGGCCCTTTAAATTTGTGAATGTTGACGCGCGCGCCCCCTAGAGGCCGGGGACGTGCGCGCAGGGAGGGCGGAAATGCAGCTGCATGAGGAAGCCGGCGGCCATGCCGGCCAGAGGAAGAAGCGCGGGGACCAGGTAAGAGGGAAGCGCAGCCTGGGAGGCCAGCAGCGCTCGCCCTGATGGTTGTACAGCGGGAAGCGCTGCAGGAAGGAGACGCAGCGCTCGCCCGAGGAGAGGCACGGCGGGGAGCGCTGCGCGGGGAAAACGCAGCGCTCGCCCTAACACCTAAACTGTGCACTGTGCCACTCCTCCTCCTCTTCTTCCTCCAGTTCAGCTCCAACGGGGTTCATGTGGCCGTAAGATGTAGACGCCATGTCTCCAGTGCCCTGACCAGCCATGGTTTCCAACATGTGCTGTAGTACATGAAGCAGTGGAATCACGTTGTTCATCCCGTAATCCTGCCGACTGACAAATAAAGTGGCTTCCTCAAAGGGCCTGAGCAAATGGCAGGTGTCATGTATGAGCTGCCACTGGTTGACATTGAAGTTTCACAGGGGAGTCCCCCTATCTGCTTGGATCATCAGGAAATCCGTGATGGCTTTTCTCTGTTCATATAATCGGTCCAACATGTGAAGGGTGGAATTCCAACGGGTGGAAACATCGCAAATCAGACTATGTTGGGGGATACCATTCTGACGCTGTAGCTCAAGAAGGGTGTGTTTGGCGGTGTATGAGTGGCTGAAGTGCATGCAAAGTTTCCTTGAAGTTGTTAGGATGTCTTGCAGATGGGGGGAAGACTTCAGAAACCGCTTGACAACCAGATTGAAGACGTGAGCCATGCAGGGGGCATGGGTCAGGCTTCCTTGGCGCAGCGCAGACAAAATGTTCTTCCCATTGTCGGTAACCATGGTTCCCATTTTCAGTTTTCTTGGAGTAAGCCATGTTTGGATTTCTTGATGAATAAATTTAAGCAGTTCCTCCCCTGTGTGACTCCGTTAGCCAAGACAAACCATGTGAAGCACTGCGTGACACCTCCGTGCCCTGCACACATGGTAGACTGGAGGGGCACTGAGACTTGAGCCTACAGTGGAGGGTGAGGAGAAGGCGGAGGATGAGGAGGCCGAGTCGCACAGTGTCACAGGCACAACGGCCAGGGAGCGCGGAGCCGAAGTGGCGTGACCTGTCCAAGTTGCTGCTGCTGCAAAGGGACCACATTCACCCAGTGGGCCATAAACGACATGTACTGTCCCTGACCGTAGTTACAGCTCCAGACGTCCGGGCTGCCATGCACCGACAGGCTCAAGGACTGGCCCACCTTCTGTTTAACAAATGTGTGCAGCGCTGGTACTGCCTTCTTGGCAAAGAAATTACGGCTTGGGACTCTCCACCTCAGCTCGGCACAAGCCATCAGTTCTCTGAAAGGTGCAGAGTTCACCACCTGAAAAGGGAGCGACTGCAGCACCAGCAACTTGGACAGGAGCACATTCAGCTTCTGCGCCGTAGGATGAGTGGGCGCATACTGCTGTCTCTTGGACATGGCTTCGCTGATGGATTGCTGGCGGGATGCATGACTTGGAGGAGGAGGAGGAGCAGGAGCATCTGGAGCGACAGAGGATGGGTATGACGCACAGCTGCCTTCAGCTGAGGTGCTGGAGCCTTGGCTGGCAGAAATTGGGAGCGGCGTGCCACTTGGTGAGGAAGCAGCCTGGACCACCTCTTCGGAGCCTCGGTTCTCCCAGGCTACTTTATGGTGATGCATCATATGTTGACGCAGGGCCGTGGTGCCAACATTCACCTTCTGCCTACATATCTTGCATGTGGCCATGTTACCCTCCTGCGGATGCTTGAGGAAAAACTGCCACACTGCTGAGTAGCTAATTTTCCCACCAACAGCCCTCACTGATTCACTGCTACTGTCGCCAACTCCAGGAATCCCTGCTTCACTACCTCCCGATAAGGTAGCCTGCCACGCAGCAGGTGCTCTACCCCGGCCCCGTTTGGCTCCAGGCTTTACAATTCTGCCCCCATGCTGACTGCCAACCATGCTGCTAACACCTTGCTGCCTCAGCTGCTGACTCCCGGGCAACCTGCGCCCTTCTTCTCCTGATGATGAGGATGAAGCCCCTTCTGCACCCGGCTCCCAAGTGCGTTAGGCTTCATCATCCTCATCATCACCGAGTTGTGGCTGCACATCACTGATGTTCTCGGTTTTCTCAACAGTGTCTGGCGCAGGAGCTGGAACGCTCGCAACAGCACCCACGCCACTCTCCACATCACTATTTGTCTGCCTAGCGAAGGAAGCCACCTCCATTTCTTGGCTGGGCAGTAGCTGCTGACTGTCTTCTATCTGATCGTTCTCCTCACTAAAGAGTGGAGCTGAACCCAAAGCATAGGATACGTCGCTGGAGGAGGGAACGGCATAGGACAGAGGCAATGGGAGGACAGGGACTGCTCCCGGGTCATGCCAACTCAGGGTTGTGTCAGAGGAACCTACCGATCCTAGACTGGGGGTGTCAAATGTAACTTGTGATGATGTGCATGACCGCGTTAACCAATCTACCACGGCAGATGCATTACTGGTGGAGACACGACCGCTAGCAGATACTGGCAGATCAGGTCTCTCACCGCGACTCCTGCTGACACTCGCCCCTAGTCTGCTGTGACCTCTGCCTGCAGAATCTTGACCTCTGCCACTCCTCTTTGAACATCCTGGCACTTGTCTGCCTGACATTTTTATGTATTTGAAATGCGCAATAGGTACATTAAAAAATGTGTTTACTTTAAAAAGCAGAAGCTAAATAAAGTGAGATACTGCTTCTCTGCACCAGATACTATGAAAATTGGCAATATGGGATACCCTGTGGGCTGGTGTTTTTACAAGACGCAAAAAAACTATTCAAAAGCAATATATTAATAAAACAGAGCCTGTGGAAGCTGATTTAGTATAACAGATAGGGTGAAATGTGCCGGTTTGGGATGCCCATGCGGCCTGGTGTTTTTACAGGGCGCACAAAACCAATTCAAAATGCAATATATTAATAAAACAGAGCCTGTAGAAGCTGCTTTAGTATAACAGATAGGGTGAAATGTGCCAGTTTGGGATACCCTGCGGCCTGGTGTTTTTAAAGGACGCACAAAACCAATTCAAAATGCAATATATTAATAAAACAGAGCCTTTAGAAGCTGATTTAGTATAACAGATAGGGTGAAATGTGCTGAAGTAGTATGCCCATGTGGGCTGGGGTTTTTACAGCAGACACAAAAAAAATTAAAACTAATCGAGTTATAAGAAATGCTTGTGTGTAACAGATAGGGTTAAATATGCCACTGCCAAGATGGGATGCACAGTGGCCAGGAATATTTACAGCACAAAAAAAAGCAATTTAAAACTGATCTGGCAAATGAAGTGAAAATAAAAAAAATGTTCCCTGTCATTTTATCTGCTGTCCCTGCCTGGATCGTTCCTGATTTTTCCCTATCTTTCCCTGGCTCTCCCTGGCACTGTTTGGGTCTCTGTGGGTCTCCCTGACTCTCCCTGCCTGTCTGTAAGTCTCTCCCTGTCTGCAGCAACCTCCGTTCTGTCTGCAATGCAAGGCTGAAATGCGCACAAGCAAGATGGCCGCCGTTTATATAGCACTGTGACGTCACCGGGCTTCCTGGCTGTAATTGAAATAAATGGAGTTTAAAGGAAAACTTCGAACAATCGAATCGCGGGGAAATTTGGATTCGTTCAGAATCGAATTTTTCCTGAAATTCGGAACGAATTCGGGTTCATCCGAATCTATTCGCTCATCTCTACACCTGACCCATCCAATGAAGTCACTACACCAGTGTTTCCCAACCCTCTCCTGGAGAGACACCAGCAGGTCATGTCTTGTGGATCTCCACATAGCTCTAACTGAGCACTAATAATTTAACCTAATCGACTCTTCAGAGTACTGCAAAACCTGACCTGTTGGTATATTATGGCTCATGAGGAGAGAATTGGGGAACACGGCCCTACACCAACATCAAGGGTGCCACCTGTGTGTACAGTGTTACCCCCCTAGAAATGCCAGGGCCTCAAACATCTCCCTCCATGAGGCTATTTGGGGAGATCTCTGGTCAACATTAAAGCTAAAAGGCCGAATGAGAAAAGGGTTCAAAATTGAAGAATATAAAAACAGCAAAAACAGCAATGCTTCACAAATCACAAATAGCCTAGAAAACACTAATCTCTACAAAGCTTCCCTTTTACCCCTAACACCAATGTATAACTCACACGGGCCTCTATAATATAATATAATGGAACAGACCACCAGCGGTGCAACCCTCCCCAAGATGGAGAACAGGGAGAGCTTGAAAGAAGGAAAAACTGTCAACTGTCAATGATATAGAGATATGTGACAATGATACAGTGATATAATACAATGATACAGTGATATGATACAATGATACAGTGATATGATACAATGATACAGTGATATGATACAATGATACAGCGATATGATACAATGATACAGTGATATAATACAATGATACAGTGATATAATACAATGATACAGTGATATGAGACGATGATACAGTGATATAATACAATGATACAGTGATATGAGACAATGATACAGTGATATAATACAATGATACAGTGATATAATACAATGATACAGTGATATGAGACGATGATACAGTGATATGGCACAATGATACAGTGATATGATACAATGATACAGTGATATAATACAATGATACAGTGATATAATACAATGATACAGTGATATGAGACGATGATACAGTGATATAATACAATGATACAGTGATATGATACAATGATACAGTGATATGATACAATGATACAGTGATATGAGACAATGATACAGTGATATGATACAATGATACAGTGATATGAGACAATGATACAGTGATATGATACAATGATACAGTGATATGAGACAATGATACAGTGATATGATACAATGATACATTGATATGATACAATGATACAGTGATATGAGACAATGATACAGTGATATGAGACAATGATACAGTGATATGATACAATGATACAGTGATATGAGACAATGATACAGTGATATGATACAATGATACAGTGATATGATACAATGATACATTGATATGATACAATGATACAGCAATATGATACAATGATACAGTGATATGATACAATGATACAGTGATATGGCACAATGATACAGTGATATGATACAATGATACATTGATATGATACAATGATACAGTGATATGAGACAATGATACAGCAATATGATACAATGATACAGCAATATGATACAATGATACAGTGATATGAGACAATGATACAGTGATATGATACAATGATACAGTGATATGATACAATGATACAGTGATATGATACAATGATACAGTGATATGAGACAATGATACAGTGATATGATACAATGATACAGTGATATGATACAATGATACAGTGATATGAGACAATGATACAGTGATATGATACAATGATACATTGATATGATACAATGATACAGTGATATGATACAATGATACAGTGATATGAGACAATGATACAGTGATATGAGACAATGATACAGTGATATGAGACAATGATACAGTGATATGATACAATGATACAGTGATATGATACAATGATACAGTGATATGATACAATGATACAGTGATATGAGACAATGATACAGTGATATGATACAATGATACAGTGATATGATACAATGATACAGTGATATGATACAATGATACAGTGATATGATACAATGATACAGTGATATCATACAATGATACAGTGATATAATACAATGATACAGTGATATGATACAATGATACAGTGATAGGATAAAATGATACAGTGATATGATACAATGATCCAGTGATATGATACAATGATACAGTGATATGATACAATGATACAGTGATATCATACAATGATACAGTGATATAATACAATGATACAGTGATATGATACAATGATACAGTGATATGATACAATGATACAGTGATATGATACAATGATACAGTGATATCATACAATGATACAGTGATATAATACAATGATACAGTGATATGATACAATGATACAGTGATAGGATAAAATGATACAGTGACATGATACAATGATACAGTGATATGATACAATGATACAGTGACATGATACAATGATACAGTGATATGATACAATGACACATGTTCTGAAGCGAGACAATAATAACTGAACCCTAAACAATTGATTGTTATAGACAAATGGAACATTATAGAATGTCTTATTATTCTAGAAATTTACATTGATGTACATTGCTAATGTAATAACACATAAATGGGGGAGCGAAGAGCCCCCCCCCCCCCATTTATCTTAGTCACCAGCAGAATTAGGTTGGCCAGTATTTAGAGGTCACTCATGTGACCTGCTTGGTGGAAGATCTTCTGACATTTATTTTTTCATGTGTTTGTTAGAGGCAAACCTCATTTTCAGCTCAAACACAGCTTTTAATTAAAAGTGTTATCTGCTGCTCATCCAATCACCTGACCCCATCCAATGATGTCCCTACACCAGTGTTTCCCAACCCTCTCCTGGAGAGACACCAGCAGGTCATGTCTTGTGGATCTCCACGTAGCTCTGACTGAGCACTAATAATTTAACCTATGAGTCTCTTCAGAGTACTGCAAAACCTGACCTGTTGGTATATTATGGCTCATGAGGAGTGAATTGGGGAACGCGGCCCTACACCAACATCAAGGGTGCCACCTGTACAGTGTTACCCCCCTAGAAATGCCAGGGCCTCAAATATCTCCCTCCATGAGGCTTTTTGGGGAGATCTCTGGTCAACATTAAAGCTAAAAGGCCGAATGAGAAAAGGGTTCAAAACTGAAGAATATAAAAACAGCAAAAACAGCAAAAACTTCACAAATCACAAATAGCCCAGAAAACACTAATCTCTACAAAACTTCCCTTTTAGCCCTAACACCAATGTATAACTCACACGGGCCTCTACAAACACCTTGAAAACACACCAGCTGTCACGTACCCGTAATGGATCAGACCACCAGCGGTGCAACCCTCCCCAAGATGGAGAACAGGGAGAGCTTGAAAGAAGGAAAAGCTGCTGGAACATGACTGGATAGGAAAGTGCAGGAACCAACAAGACGGATAAGTCCAGAGGCAGGACCGGAGCAGGTGAGTACTGGGGATGACCTGGAACAGTGGTGTGTATTGGGGTGGGCCCCTGAGATCACGGAGCGTCTCGCCACTGTGACACTGCAGTGGGGCCTCCTGTGAGATTGTGGATCTAACCCCTGACCCTGAGAGCGGCTGGGACCAGGGGCGTATAGTCTGCGTGGCGAATCGAAATAATTACAACCTTCACCTCAACCTTTCAAAGGACGCAGGCTAAAAGATTCCAGGGCTGGCCTACCCCCGGGGCATCCCACACCGGACACCCCGCTACCCGCTGGGTAATCTTACCTGATCCCGGTGGCCCTGCAGAGTGTCTGCACTGGTGGCCACATTTCTGGCCTCTTCCTCTCCCAGCCTTTCTGATTGGCCGGGAGCGCAGCCATACAGCGGGCAGGGGACACCTCGTCACAGCGCCGCTTTTCAGAGAGCCAATGGGCGTGGCTTTGGTGGTGAAACCCTGGTTCTCCGCCAGGCCAACAGCAGAGTCCGGCTGCTCGGGTGGGCGGGGTCTGAAGATGGAGCAGAGCAACCATTGGCTGTAAGGGAATGTAGTGGTGGGATCCCAGAACATGTTAGATAGAGGGTCTGTCGCTATGAAATTATAACACCCCGGGGCGAACCTTCCGAGTAACTCCAGTCACCGCGGGGGGGGGGGGGGAAGCAGCATCAGCTCGATCTCTGCTGAAGCATTAATGAGTAAAAACAAGCAGGTCCAGCATTGCCCCCCCCCCCCCGTGAAGTGCCACCCGAGGCAGCCGCCTCACATGGCTTCATTACAGATGCACCTCCAATAACATCCTATCTACACTATATGTAATAACGTTTTGCTTTTCTATCCTGAACTTTACAACTATTTACTTTTCTTTTGTGCTTTAATGTTGATCAGAGCAAAAAAAACTACTGGAGGGACATGATCAAGGCATTTGCGTTTCTAGGGGGCGAAACCGGCGCCCAGAAGCTCAGCAGGGCCTCATCATTGTTACTCCTCCACCTTATTGGCAGGCTGACTCATCACTAACGCCAGGTAGCGACAGATGCGCGTCTGTAGCGGCATTTTCAGAGCGCCCGCTAGTAGTCGCTGTGCTGGGCCGTGGGTCGCTAGTTTATAGCGACGGGCAGGCTGACTCATCACTAACGCCAGGTAGCGACAGATGAGCGTCTGTAGCGGCATTTTCAGAGCGCCCGCTAGTAGTCGCTGTGCTCGGCCGTGGGTCGCTAGTTTATAGCGACGGGCAGGCTGATTCATCACTAACGCCAGGTTGTGACAGATGAGCGTCTGTAGCGGCATTTTCAGAGCGCCCGCTAGTAGTCGCTGTGCTCGGCTGTGGGACGCTAGTTTATAGCGACGGGCAGGCTGATTCATCACTAACGCCAGGTAGCGACAGATGAGCGTCTGTAGCGGCATTTCAGAGCGCCCGCTAGTAGTCGCTGTGCTCGGCCGTGGGTCGCTAATTTATAGCGACGGGCAGGCTGACTCATTACTAACGCCAGGTAGCGACAGATGAGCGTCTGTAGCGGCATTTTCAGAGCGCCCGCTAGTAGTCGCTGTGCTCGGCCGTGGGTCGCTAGTTTATAGCGACGGGCAGGCTGATTCATCACTAACGCCAGGTTGTGACAGATGAGCGTCTGTAGCGGCATTTTCAGAGCGCCCGCTAGTAGTCGCTGTGCTCGGCTGTGGGACGCTAGTTTATAGCGACGGGCAGGCTGATTCATCACTAACGCCAGGTAGCGACAGATGAGCGTCTGTAGCGGCATTTCAGAGCGCCCGCTAGTAGTCGCTGTGCTCGGCCGTGGGTCGCTACTTCATAGTGACTCAGTCGCTGTGCAGTAATGTTGAATACATTGTGAGGAGTCGCTATTTGACCAGTACAGCGCTGTATGGGAGCGCATGTTAGCGACTGCTCATAGCGACCGACTCACACCCTATTCAGCAAAAAAACAGCCTCACAAATCTCCGGCGCTGAAAAATGCTTCTCTGAAGCCCAGAGCGCAGGAGGCGGTGTGATTAAAGTCTGTTTTTCAGCATCTATCCACCAGTAACAAAGCGACAACATATGGAATTACATTGTAACAACATTGTAACATGACACTATAATGGCAGAGCTGTGATGTCATTTCTGAGGAAATATATAAAACATGAAAAAAATGATAAAAAACAGCTTCTTCAATGTCAGGAGAGGTCACAGAATTAATTGAGATTTAATAAAAAAAACAACAACAAAAACACAGTTTAAAGAGAAGGAAAGGATCGTCCATTGAAATGTATGGGAGAGCGACAGGTAGCGAGAGGTCATACCTGGCGCTGTGCAAGGCTGAACGCCGGCGCTGTTCCCTGAGGCTGTGATAATGATGAATCAGACGCTACATGGCGCTATCCCAGTCGCTAAACAGATTCTGCTTGCTAAATGTGTAATTGCTGCCGTGTCCGGCGTTCACCAGTCGCTACCTGTCGCTATCTGGCGCTATCCCGTCATGAATAAGGCCCTTTTCTATTTGCTCACTTGGCATCATTGGGAGAAAGGTAGCGCCATTCGTCTCGGCTTATTCAGTCATTAGTCGTCTCGCTGTTTGATCTGTGAAGGTTTCCGTTTAAAGTGGAGCCACACCCGGGATTTTCACTATCCTGGGCTTTGGTCCAGTTCCGCGGGGGAAACCCCGATCGCTGCGTGAAACCCCCCGATCGCTCTAAAAAACTCCCCTCCCCCCGCTCCTACGCGGGCGCTCGTCCAATCAGAGCCGCTGTGATATGCACGGACAAGCGGCGTCCAACCACATCGGCTCTGAGCGCTGGAGGCCGCATCTCGCGCTTCTCTCTAACAGGGAGCGCGCCCGCCCCGGCCATTCACAAACGCCGCCCGGCTACAGAGGAGCGCGAGATGTGGCCGCGGCTCGCGCATGCGCCGTTGGAACGGGGATGAGGTTTGTGGGCGTCCTGCGGGGTGTCACACAGCGATTTCGGATGCCGCGCGGGGAGGGATCTGATTGGCCCGGGAATCTTATAGATCCTTTCCCCGGGGTGTTGGTCCACTTTAATGTCGGCCCTCACATTTAGTTACCCCACTGCTAGGGGGTAATTCTGCACAGCAAGTGCCCCCTGTAATATCGGTGCCGTCGGGTCGGATCAGCAGTTGGTAACTGTCGTAATTAAAAGGTGCGTTTAAGCTCCAACTGATGTTTGCTTTTAGCAGACACATGACTTGAAAAAAAAGTAGGCGTGGCCTAAGATCCCCAACCAATCAGGTGTCACATCTCAGCTGTAAATACTGTGCAGCCTCCTTCTCCTACTGAAACACTGAGCTCCTCCGTGTGGCTGAGCTGCGAGGTAAGTACCCAGAGGAGCCTCTCTGCTCTTTTCTTTATGGAAATTCTCAGCAACGTACAATTAGATTGTTTGCTTTTTTATTTGGCTTTACAGACACTTTAATGCTCTGTGTGTTACACTGACACCTTCACATGTATCCATGGCTTCTGTGCTGAGATCATTCAATACGGTGAAGGGACTCTGTAGGCAAAGTGCATCAACGGTCATTCAGCAGTTCGCCTCATGATGGCTGCGCGCTCCCTTCCTGTCAGATCTGAAAGCAGAAACAAGGCAAAGAGTAGTGACACACCCCCGGAATTCCTTTGCCATAGACCACCAATCATAGGGCTAAGCGGGTCTAAAGCTCCACATCATCAGACTGTGGACACTGGGAGGGAGGAAGAACAGCCAGGGTGATGAGAATGCCTGTCATACAGACCAGGTCCATTATGCTGATTATTTGGCTTTACAGACACTGTGTTACACTGACACCTTCACATGTATCCATGGCTTCTGTGCTGAGATCATTCAATACCTTGTAGTGAAAGTCCATAAACGGTCATCTCCCGTCATCATGGCTGCTGTTAGGGCGAGCGCCGCGAGATGGGTGCAGCCATGATGACAGGAGATATATATATATATATGTGTTTAATGCTAATTACAATGTAACATAGATGGGACGTGTATCTATTACATCTAAATGTACAAGAAAAAGGATTCGTGTAGTAGACAGAAAACCGAGTATATTGTCCTGGAGGAGCTGTGTGCAGCATAACACTAGGGGGAGCTGTGTGCAGCATAACACTAGGGGGAGCTGTGTGCGGCATAACACTAGGGGGAGCTGTGTGCAGCATAACACTAGGGGGAGCTGTGTGCGGCATAACACTAGGGGGAGCTGTGTGCAGCATAACACTAGGGGGAGCTGTGTGCAGTATAACACTAGGGGGAGCTGTGTGCAGTATAACACTAGGGGGAGCTGTGTGCAGTATAACACTAGGGGGAGCTGTGTGCGGCATAACACTAGGGGGAGCTGTGTGCGGCATAACACTAGGGGGAGCTGTGTGCAGCATAACACTAGGGGGAGCTGTGTCCAGTATAACACTAGGGGGAGCTGTGTGCAGCATAACACTAGGGGGAGCTGTGTGCGGTATAACACTAGGGGGAGCTGTGTGCAGTATAACACTAGGGGGAGCTGTGTGCGGTATAACACTAGGGGGAGCTGTGTGCAGCATAACACTAGGGGGAGCTGTGTGCAGCATAACACTAGGGGGAGCTGTGTGCAGCATAACACTAGGGGGAGCTGTGTGCAGTATAACACTAGGGGGAGCTGTGTGCAGCATAACACTAGGGGGAGCTGTGTGCGGTATAACACTAGGGGGAGCTGTGTGCAGCATAACACTAGGGGGAGCTGTGTGCAGTATAACACTAGGGGGAGCTGTGTGCAGCATAACACTAGGGGGAGCTGTGTGCAGCATAACACTAGGGGGAGCTGTGTGCAGCATAACACTAGGGGGAGCTGTGTGCAGCATAACACTAGGGGGAGCTGTGTGCAGCATAACACTAGGGGGAGCTGTGTGCAGCATAACACTAGGGGGAGCTGTGTGCAGTATAACACTAGGAGGAGCTGTGTGCAGCATAACACTAGGGGGAGCTGTGTGCAGTATAACACTAGGGGGAGCTGTGTGCAGTATAACACTAGGGGGAGCTGTGTGCAGCATAACACTAGGAGGAGCTGTGTGCAGCATAACACTAGGGGGAGCTGTGTGCAGTATAACACTAGGGGGAGCTGTGTGCAGTATAACACTAGGGGGAGCTGTGTGCAGCATAACACTAGGAGGAGCTGTGTGCAGTATAACACTAGGGGGAGCTGTGTGCAGCATAACACTAGGGGGAGCTGTGTGCAGCATAACACTAGGGGGAGCTGTGTGCAGTATAACACTAGGGGGAGCTGTGTGCAGTATAACACTAGGGGGAGCTGTGTGCAGCATAACACTAGGGGGAGCTGTGTGCAGTATAACACTAGGGGGAGCTGTGTGCAGTATAACACTAGGGGGAGCTGTGTGCAGCATAACACTAGGGGGAGCTGTGTGCAGTATAACACTAGGGGGAGCCGTGTGCAGCATAACACTAGGGGGAGCCGTGTGCAGTATAACACTAGGGGGAGCTGTGTGCAGCATAACACTAGGAGGAGCTGTGTGCAGTATAACACTAGGGGGAGCTGTGTGCAGCATAACACTAGGGGGAGCTGTGTGCAGTATAACACTAGGGGGAGCTGTGTGCAGTATAACACTAGGGGGAGCTGTGTGCAGTATAACACTAGGGGGAGCTGTGTGCAGTATAACACTAGGGGGAGCTGTGTGCAGCATAACACTAGGAGGAGCTGTGTGCAGTATAACACTAGGGGGAGCTGTGTGCAGTATAACACTAGGAGGAGCTGTGTGCAGCATAACACTAGGGGGAGCTGTGTGCAGCATAACACTAGGGGGAGCTGTGTGCAGTATAACACTAGGGGGAGCTGTGTGCAGCATAACACTAGGAGGAGCTGTGTGCAGTATAACACTAGGAGGAGCTGTGTGCAGCATAACACTAGGAGGAGCTGTGTGCAGTATAACACTAGGGGGAGCTGTGTGCAGCATAACACTAGGGGGAGCTGTGTGCAGTATAACACTAGGGGGAGCTGTGTGCAGCATAACACTAGGAGGAGCTGTGTGCAGTATAACACTAGGAGGAGCTGTGTGCAGCATAACACTAGGGGGAGCTGTGTGCAGCATAACACTAGGGGGAGCTGTGTGCAGCATAACACTAGGAGGAGCTGTGTGCAGCATAACACTAGGAGGAGCTGTGTGCAGTATAACACTAGGGGGAGCTGTGTGCAGTATAACACTAGGGGGAGCTGTGTGCAGTATAACACTAGGGGGAGCTGTGTGCAGTATAACACTAGGGGGAGCTGTGTGCAGCATAACACTAGGAGGAGCTGTGTGCAGTATAACACTAGGGGGAGCTGTGTGCAGCATAACACTAGGAGGAGCTGTGTGCAGCATAACACTAGGGGGAGCTGTGTGCAGCATAACACTAGGGGGAGCTGTGTGCAGTATAACACTAGGGGGAGCTGTGTGCAGCATAACACTAGGGGGAGCTGTGTGCAGTATAACACTAGGGGGAGCTGTGTGCAGCATAACACTAGGGGGAGCTGTGTGCAGCATAACACTAGGGGGAGCTGTGTGCAGTATAACACTAGGGGGAGCTGTGTGCAGTATAACACTAGGAGGAGCTGTGTGCAGTATAACACTAGGGGGAGCTGTGTGCAGTATAACACTAGGGGGAGCTGTGTGCAGTATAACACTAGGGGGAGCTGTGTGCAGTATAACACTAGGGGGAGCTGTGTGCAGTATAACACTAGGGGGAGCTGTGTGCAGTATAACACTAGGGGGAGCTGTGTGCAGTATAACACTAGGGGGAGCTGTGTGCAGTATAACACTAGGGGGAGCTGTGTGCAGTATAACACTAGGGAGAGCTGTGTGCGGCATAACACTAGGAGGAGCTGTGTGCGGCATAACACTAGGGGGAGCTGTGTGCGGCATAACACTAGGGGGAGCTGTGTGCAGCATAACACTAGGAGGAGCTGTGTGCAGCATAACACTAGGGGGAGCTGTGTGCAGTATAACACTAGGGGGAGCCGTGTGCAGTATAACACTAGGGGGAGCTGTGTGCAGTATAACACTAGGGGGAGCTGTGTGCAGTATAACACTAGGGGGAGCCGTGTGCAGTATAACACTAGGGGGAGCTGTGTGCAGTATAACACTAGGGGGAGCTGTGTGCAGCATAACACTAGGGGGAGCTGTGTGCAGCATAACACTAGGGGGAGCTGTGTGCAGTATAACACTAGGGGGCGCCGTGTGCAGTATAACACTAGGGGGCGCCGTGTGCAGTATAACACTAGGGGGAGCCGTGTGCAGTATAACACTAGGGGGAGCTGTGTGCAGCATAACACTAGGGGGAGCTGTGTGCAGTATAACACTAGGGGGAGCCGTGTGCAGTATAACACTAGGGGGAGCTGTGTGCAGCATAACACTAGGAGGAGCTGTGTGCAGCATAACACTAGGGGGAGCTGTGTGCAGTATAACACTAGGGGGCGCCGTGTGCAGTATAACACTAGGGGGAGCCGTGTGCAGTATAACACTAGGGGGAGCTGTGTGCAGCATAACACTAGGGGGAGCTGTGTGCAGCATAACACTAGGGGGAGCTGTGTGCGGCATAACACTAGGAGGAGCTGTGTGCAGTATAACACTAGGGGGAGCTGTGTGCAGCATAACACTAAGGGGAGCTGTGTGCAGCATAACACTAGGAGGAGCTGTGTGCAGCATAACACTAGGAGGAGCTGTGTGCAGTATAACACTAGGGGGAGCTGTGTGCAGTATAACACTAGGGGGAGCTGTGTGCAGTATAACACTAGGGGGAGCTGTGTGCAGTATAACACTAGGGGGAGCTGTGTGCAGCATAACACTAGGAGGAGCTGTGTGCAGTATAACACTAGGGGGAGCTGTGTGCAGCATAACACTAGGAGGAGCTGTGTGCAGCATAACACTAGGGGGAGCTGTGTGCAGCATAACACTAGGGGGAGCTGTGTGCAGTATAACACTAGGGGGAGCTGTGTGCAGCATAACACTAGGGGGAGCTGTGTGCAGTATAACACTAGGGGGAGCTGTGTGCAGCATAACACTAGGGGGAGCTGTGTGCAGCATAACACTAGGGGGAGCTGTGTGCAGTATAACACTAGGGGGAGCTGTGTGCAGTATAACACTAGGAGGAGCTGTGTGCAGTATAACACTAGGGGGAGCTGTGTGCAGTATAACACTAGGGGGAGCTGTGTGCAGTATAACACTAGGGGGAGCTGTGTGCAGTATAACACTAGGGGGAGCTGTGTGCAGTATAACACTAGGGGGAGCTGTGTGCAGTATAACACTAGGGGGAGCTGTGTGCAGTATAACACTAGGGGGAGCTGTGTGCAGTATAACACTAGGGGGAGCTGTGTGCAGTATAACACTAGGGAGAGCTGTGTGCGGCATAACACTAGGAGGAGCTGTGTGCGGCATAACACTAGGGGGAGCTGTGTGCGGCATAACACTAGGGGGAGCTGTGTGCAGCATAACACTAGGGGGAGCTGTGTGCAGTATAACACTAGGGGGAGCCGTGTGCAGTATAACACTAGGGGGAGCTGTGTGCAGTATAACACTAGGGGGAGCTGTGTGCAGTATAACACTAGGGGGAGCCGTGTGCAGTATAACACTAGGGGGAGCTGTGTGCAGTATAACACTAGGGGGAGCTGTGTGCAGCATAACACTAGGGGGAGCTGTGTGCAGCATAACACTAGGGGGAGCTGTGTGCAGTATAACACTAGGGGGCGCCGTGTGCAGTATAACACTAGGGGGCGCCGTGTGCAGTATAACACTAGGGGGAGCCGTGTGCAGTATAACACTAGGGGGAGCTGTGTGCAGCATAACACTAGGGGGAGCTGTGTGCAGTATAACACTAGGGGGAGCCGTGTGCAGTATAACACTAGGGGGAGCTGTGTGCAGCATAACACTAGGAGGAGCTGTGTGCAGCATAACACTAGGGGGAGCTGTGTGCAGTATAACACTAGGGGGCGCCGTGTGCAGTATAACACTAGGGGGAGCCGTGTGCAGTATAACACTAGGGGGAGCTGTGTGCAGCATAACACTAGGGGGAGCTGTGTGCAGCATAACACTAGGGGGAGCTGTGTGCGGCATAACACTAGGGGGAGCTGTGTGCGGCATAACACTAGGGGGAGCTGTGTGCAGTATAACACTAGGGGGAGCTGTGTGCAGCATCACACTAGGGGGAGCTGTGTGCAGTATAACACTAGGGGGAGCTGTGTGCAGTATAACACTAGGGGGAGCTGTGTGCAGCATAACACTAGGGGGAGCTGTGTGCAGCATAACACTAGGGGGAGCTGTGTGCAGCATAACACTAGGGGGAGCTGTGTGCAGCATAACACTAGGGGGAGCTGTGTGCGGCATAACACTAGGGGGAGCTGTGTGCAGCATAACACTAGGGGGAGCTGTGTGCAGTATAACACTAGGGGGAGCTGTGTGCAGCATAACACTAGGGGGAGCTGTGTGCAGTATAACACTAGGGGGAGCTGTGTGCAGTATAACACTAGGGGGCGCCGTGTGCAGTATAACACTAGGGGGAGCTGTGTGCAGCATAACACTAGGGGGAGCTGTGTGCAGTATAACACTAGGAGGAGCTGTGTGCAGCATAACACTAGGAGGAGCTGTGTGCAGCATAACACTAGGGGGCGCCGTGTGCAGTGTAACATTAGGGGGAGCTGTGTGCAGCATAACACTAGGGGGAGCTGTGTGCAGCATAACACTAGGGGGAGCTGTGTGCAGTATAACACTAGGGGGAGCTGTGTGCAGCATAACACTAGGGGGAGCTGTGTGTTCCCTAACACTAGGGGGAGCTGTGTGCAGAATAACACTAGGGGGAGCTGTGTGCAGCATAACACTAGGGGGAGCTGTGTGCAGCATAACACTAGGGGGAGCTGTGTGCAGCATAACACTAGGGGGAGCTGTGTGCAGCATAACACTAGGGGGAGCTGTGTGCAGTATAACACTAGGGGGAGCTGTGTGCAGTATAACACTAGGGGGAGCCGTGTGCAGTATAACACTAGGGGGAGCCGTGTGCAGTATAACACTAGGGGGAGCTGTGTGCAGTATAACACTAGGGGGCGCCGTGTGCAGTATAACACTAGGGGGAGCCGTGTGCAGTATAACACTAGGGGGAGCTGTGTGCAGCATAACACTAGGGGGAGCTGTGTGCAGCATAACACTAGGAGGAGCTGTGTGCAGCATAACACTAGGGGGAGCTGTGTGCAGTATAACACTAGGGGGAGCTGTGTGCAGCATAACACTAGGGGGAGCTGTGTGTTCCCTAACACTAGGGGGAGCTGTGTGCAGAATAACACTAGAGGGAGCTGTGTGCAGTATAACACTAGGGGGAGCTGTGTGCAGCATAACACTAGGGGGAGCTGTGTGTTCCCTAACACTAGGGGGAGCTGTGTGCAGCATAACACTAGAGGGAGCTGTGTGCGGTATAACACTAGGAGGAGCTGTGTGCAGTATAACACTAGGGGGAGCTGTGTGCAGCATAACACTAGAGGGAGCTGTGTGCAGCATAACACTAGGGGGAGCTGTGTGCAGTATAACACTAGAGGGAGCTGTGTGCAGTATAACACTAGGGGGAGCTGTGTGCAGCATAACACTAGGGGGAGCTGTGTGCAGCATAACACTAGGGGGAGCTGTGTGCAGTATAACACTAGGGGGAGCTGTGTGCAGTATAACACTAGGGGGAGCTGTGTGCAGTATAACACTAGGGGGAGCTGTGTGCAGTATAACACTAGGGGGAGCTGTGTGCAGCATAACACTATGGGGAGCTGTGTGCAGCATAACACTAGGGGGAGCTGTGTGCAGCATAACACTAGAGGGAGCTGTGTGCAGCATAACACTAGAGGGAGCTGTGTGCAGTATAACACTAGGGGGAGCTGTGTGCAGTATAACACTAGGGGGAGCTGTGTGCAGCATAACACTAGGAGGAGCTGTGTGCAGCATAACACTAGGGGGAGCTGTGTGCAGCATAACACTAGGAGGAGCTGTGTGCAGTATAACACTAGGGGGAGCTGTGTGCAGTATAACACTAGGGGGAGCTGTGTGCAGCATAACACTAGGAGGAGCTGTGTGCAGTATAACACTAGGGGGAGCTGTGTGCAGCATAACACTAGGGGGAGCTGTGTGCAGTATAACACTAGGGGGAGCTGTGTGCAGCATAACACTAGGAGGAGCTGTGTGCAGTATAACACTAGGAGGAGCTGTGTGCAGTATAACACTAGGGGGAGCTGTGTGCAGTATAACACTAGGGGGAGCTGTGTGCAGCATAACACTAGGGGGAGCTGTGTGCAGTATAACACTAGGGGGAGCTGTGTGCAGCATAACACTAGGAGGAGCTGTGTGCAGTATAACACTAGGAGGAGCTGTGTGCAGTATAACACTAGGGGGAGCTGTGTGCAGCATAACACTAGGGGGAGCTGTGTGCAGTATAACACTAGGGGGAGCTGTGTGCAGCATAACACTAGAGGGAGCTGTGTGCAGCATAACACTAGAGGGAGCTGTGTGCAGTATAACACTAGGGGGAGCTGTGTGCAGTATAACACTAGGGGGAGCTGTGTGCAGCATAACACTAGGAGGAGCTGTGTGCAGCATAACACTAGAGGGAGCTGTGTGCAGTATAACACTAGGGGGAGCTGTGTGCAGCATAACACTAGAGGGAGCTGTGTGCAGTATAACACTAGGGGGAGCTGTGTGCAGCATAACACTAGAGGGAGCTGTGTGCAGCATAACACTAGAGGGAGCTGTGTGCAGTATAACACTAGGGGGAGCTGTGTGCAGTATAACACTAGGGGGAGCTGTGTGCAGCATAACACTAGGGGGAGCTGTGTGCAGCATAACACTAGGAGGAGCTGTGTGCAGTATAACACTAGGGGGAGCTGTGTGCAGCATAACACTAGGGGGAGCTGTGTGCAGTATAACACTAGGGGGAGCTGTGTGCAGCATAACACTAGGGGGAGCTGTGTGCAGCATAACACTAGGGGGAGCTGTGTGCAGCATAACACTAGGGGGAGCTGTGTGCAGCATAACACTAGGGGGAGCTGTGTGCAGCATAACACTAGGGGGAGCTGTGTGCAGTATAACACTAGGGGGAGCTGTGTGCAGTATAACACTAGTCGGAGCTGTGTGCAGTATAACACTAGGGGGAGCTGTGTGCAGTATAACACTAGGGGGAGCTGTGTGCACCATAACACTAGGGGGAGCTGTGTGCAGTATAACACTAGGAGGAGCTGTGTGCAGTATAACACTAGGGGGAGCCGTGTGCAGCATAACACTAGGGGGAGCTGTGTGCAGTATACCACTAGGGGGAGCTGTGTGCGGCATAACACTAGGGGGAGCTGTGTGCAGTATAACACTAGGGGGAGCTGTGTGCAGCATAACACTAGGGGGAGCTGTGTGCAGCATAACACTAGGGGGAGCTGTGTGCAGTATAACACTAGGGGGAGCTGTGTGTAGCATAACACTAGGAGGAGCTGTGTGCAGTATAACACTAGGGGGAGCTGTGTGCAGTATAACACTAGGAGGAGCTGTGTGCGGCATAACACTAGGGGGAGCTGTGTGTAGCATAACACTAGGAGGAGCTGTGTGCAGTATAACACTAGGGGGAGCTGTGTGCAGTATAACACTAGGAGGAGCTGTGTGCGGCATAACACTAGGGGGAGCTGTGTGCAGTATAACACTAGGGGGAGCTGTGTGCAGTATAACACTAGGGGGAGCTGTGTGCAGCATAACACTAGGGGGAGCTGTGTGCAGTATAACACTAGGGGGAGCTGTGTGCAGCATAACACTAGGGGGAGCTGTGTGCAGTATAACACTAGGGGGAGCTGTGTGCAGTATAACACTAGGGGGAGCTGTGTGCAGCATAACACTAGGGGGAGCTGTGTGCAGCATAACACTAGGGGGAGCTGTGTGCAGCATAACACTAGGAGGAGCTGTGTGCAGCATAACACTAGGGGGAGCTGTGTGCAGCATAACACTAGGGGGAGCTGTGTGCAGTATAACACTAGGGGGAGCTGTGTGCAGCATAACACTAGGGGGAGCTGTGTGCAGTATAACACTAGGAGGAGCTGTGTGCAGCATAACACTAGGGGGAGCTGTGTGCAGCATAACACTAGGGGGAGCTGTGTGCAGCATAACACTAGGGGGAGCTGTGTGCAGTATAACACTAGGGGGAGCTGTGTGCAGCATAACACTAGGGGGAGCTGTGTGCAGTATAACACTAGGAGGAGCCGTGTGCGGCATAACACTAGGGGGAGCTGTGTGCAGTATAACACTAAGGGGAGCTGTGTGCAGTATAACACTAGGGGGAGCTGTGTGCAGTATAACACTAGGGGGAGCTGTGTGCAGTATAACACTAGGGGGAGCTGTGTGCAGCATAACACTAGGGGGAGCTGTGTGCAGTATAACACTAGGGGGAGCTGTGTGCAGTATAACACTAGGGGGAGCTGTGTGCAGCATAACACTAGGGGGAGCTGTGTGTGGTATAACACTAGGGGGAGCTGTGTGCAGTATAACACTAGGGGGAGCTGTGTGCGGCATAACACTAGGGGGAGCTGTGTGCAGTATAACACTAGGGGGAGCTGTGTGCAGTATAACACTAGGGGGAGCTGTGTGCAGTATAACACTAGGGGGAGCTGTGTGCAGTATAACACTAGGGGGAGCTGTGTGCAGCATAACACTAGGGGGAGCTGTGTGCGGCATAACACTAGGGGGAGCTGTGTGCAGCATAACACTAGGGGGAGCTGTGTGCAGCATAACACTAGGGGGAGCTGTGTGCAGTATAACACTAGGAGGAGCTGTGTGCAGTATAACACTAGGGGGAGCTGTGTGCAGTATAACACTAGGGGGAGCTGTGTGCAGCATAACACTAGGGGGAGCTGTGTGCAGCATAACACTAGGGGGAGCTGTGTGCGGCATAACACTAGGGGGAGCTGTGTGCAGTATAACACTAGGGGGAGCTGTGTGCAGTATAACACTAGGGGGAGCTGTGTGCACCATAACACTAGGGGGAGCTGTGTGCAGTATAACACTAGGAGGAGCTGTGTGCAGTATAACACTAGGGGGAGCCGTGTGCAGCATAACACTAGGGGGAGCTGTGTGCAGTATACCACTAGGGGGAGCTGTGTGCGGCATAACACTAGGGGGAGCTGTGTGCAGTATAACACTAGGGGGAGCTGTGTGCAGTATAACACTAGGGGGAGCTGTGTGCAGCATAACACTAGGGGGAGCTGTGTGCAGTATAACACTAGGAGGAGCTGTGTGCAGTATAACACTAGAGGGAGCTGTGTGCGGCATAACACTAGGAGGAGCTGTGTGCAGTATAACACTAGGGGGAGTTGTGTGCGGCATAACACTAGGGGGAGCTGTGTGCAGTATAACACTAGGGGGAGCTGTGTGCAGCATAACACTAGGAGGAGCTGTGTGCAGCATAACACTAGGGGGAGCTGTGTGCAGCATAACACTAGGGGGAGCTGTGTGCGGCATAACACTAGGGGGAGCTGTGTGCAGCATAACACTAGGAGGAGCTGTGTGCAGCATAACACTAGGGGGAGCTGTGTGCAGCATAACACTAGGAGGAGCTGTGTGCAGTATAACACTAGGAGGAGCTGTGTGCAGTATAACACTAGGGGGAGCTGTGTGCAGCATAACACTAGGAGGAGCTGTGTGCAGTATAACACTAGGGGGAGCTGTGTGCAGTATAACACTAGGGGGAGCTGTGTGCGGCATAACACTAGGGGGAGCTGTGTGCAGTATAACACTAGGGGGAGCTGTGTGCAGCATAACACTAGGAGGAGCTGTGTGCAGCATAACACTAGGGGGAGCTGTGTGCAGTATAACACTAGGGGGAGCTGTGTGCAGCATAACACTAGGGGGAGCTGTGTGCAGCATAACACTAGGGGGAGCTGTGTGCAGCATAACACTAGGGGGAGCTGTGTGCAGTATAACACTAGGGGGAGCTGTGTGCAGCATAACACTAGGGGGAGCTGTGTGCGGCATAACACTAGGGGGAGCTGTGTGCAGCATAACACTAGGGGGAGCTGTGTGCAGCATAACACTAGAGGGAGCTGTGTGCGGTATAACACTAGGGGGAGCTGTGTGCAGCATAACACTAGGGGGAGCTGTGTGCAGTATAACACTAGGGGGAGCTGTGTGCAGCATAACACTAGGGGGAGCTGTGTGCAGTATAACACTAGGGGGAGCTGTGTGCAGCATAACACTAGGGGGAGCTGTGTGCAGCATAACACTAGGGGGAGCTGTGTGCACCATAACACTAGGGGGAGCTGTGTGCAGCATAACACTAGAGGGAGCTGTGTGCAGTATAACACTAGGAGGAGCTGTGTGCAGTATAACACTAGGGGGAGCTGTGTGCAGCATAACACTAGGGGGAGCTGTGTGCAGTATAACACTAGGGGGAGCTGTGTGCAGTATAACACTAGGGGGAGCTGTGTGCAGTATAACACTAGGGGGAGCTGTGTGCAGTATAACACTAGGGGGAGCTGTGTGCGGTATAACACTAGGGGGAGCTGTGTGCGGCATAACACTAGGGGGAGCTGTGTGCAGCATAACACTAGGGGGAGCTGTGTGCAGCATAACACTAGGGGGAGCTGTGTGCAGCATAACACTAGGGGGAGCTGTGTGCAGCATAACACTAGGAGGAGCTGTGTCCAGTATAACACTAGGGGGAGCTGTGTGCAGCATAACACTAGGAGGAGCTGTGTCCAGTATAACACTAGGGGGAGCTGTGTGCAGCATAACACTAGGGGGAGCTGTGTCCAGTATAACACTAGGGGGAGCTGTGTCCAGTATAACACTAGGGGGAGCTGTGTCGTATAACACTAGGAGGAGCTGTGTCCAGTATAACACTAGGGGGAGCTGTGTCCAGTATAACACTAGGGGGAGCTGTGTGCAGTATAACACTAGGGGGAGCTGTGTGCAGCATAACACTAGGGGGAGCTGTGTGCAGCATAACACTAGGGGGAGCTGTGTGCACCATAACACTAGGGGGAGCTGTGTGCAGCATAACACTAGGGGGAGCTGTGTGCGGTATAACACTAGGGGGAGCTGTGTGCAGCATAACACTAGGGGGAGCTGTGTGCACCATAACACTAGGGGGAGCTGTGTGCAGCATAACACTAGGGGGAGCTGTGTGCACCATAACACTAGGAGGAGCTGTGTGCAGTATAACACTAGGAGGAGCTGTGTGCACCATAACACTAGGAGGAGCTGTGTGCAGTATAACACTAGGGGGAGCTGTGTGCAGCATAACACTAGGGGGAGCTGTGTGCAGCATAACACTAGGAGGAGCTGTGTGCACCATAACACTAGGGGGAGCTGTGTGCAGCATAACACTAGGGGGAGCTGTGTGCAGCATAACACTAGGGGGAGCTGTGTGCAGTATAACACTAGGGGGAGCTGTGTGCAGCATAACACTAGGGGGAGCTGTGTGCAGCATAACACTAGGAGGAGCTGTGTGCACCATAACACTAGGAGGAGCTGTGTGCACCATAACACTAGGAGGGAGCTGTGTGCAGCATAACACTAGGAGGAGCTGTGTGCAGCATAACACTAGGAGGAGCTGTGTGCACCATAACACTAGGGGGAGCTGTGTGCAGCATAACACTAGGGGGAGCTGTGTGCAGCATAACACTAGGGGGAGCTGTGTGCAGTATAACACTAGGGGGAGCTGTGTGCAGCATAACACTAGGGGGAGCTGTGTGCAGCATAACACTAGGGGGAGCTGTGTGCAGCATAACACTAGGGGGAGCTGTGTGCAGTATAACACTAGGAGGAGCTGTGTGCAGCATAACACTAGGGGGAGCTGTGTGCAGCATAACACTAGGGGGAGCTGTGTGCAGTATAACACTAGGAGGAGCTGTGTGCAGCATAACACTAGGGGGAGCTGTGTGCAGCATAACACTAGGAGGAGCTGTGTGCAGTATAACACTAGGGGGAGCTGTGTGCAGTATAACACTAGGGGGAGCTGTGTGCAGTATAACACTAGGGGGAGCTGTGTGCAGCATAACACTAGGGGAGCTGTGTGCAGCATAACACTAGGGGGAGCTGTGTGCAGCATAACACTAGGGGGAGCTGTGTGCAGTATAACACTAGGGGGAGCCGTGTGCAGCATAACACTAGGGGGAGCTGTGTGCAGCATAACACTAGGGGGAGCTGTGTGCAGTATAACACTAGGGGGAGCTGTGTGCAGTATAACACTAGGGGGAGCTGTGTGCAGCATAACACTAGGGGAGCTGTGTGCACCATAACACTAGGGGGAGCTGTGTGCAGTATAACACTAGGGGGAGCTGTGTGCAGCATAACACTAGGGGGAGCTGTGTGCAGCATAACACTAGGGGGAGCTGTGTGCAGTATAACACTAGGGGGAGCTGTGTGCAGTATAACACTAGGGGAGCTGTGTGCAGTATAACACTAGGGGGAGCTGTGTGCAGCATAACACTAGGGGAGCTGTGTGCAGCATAACACTAGGAGGAGCTGTGTGCAGTATAACACTAGGGGGAGCTGTGTGCAGTATAACACTAGGGGGAGCTGTGTGCAGTATAACACTAGGGGGAGCTGTGTGCAGTATAACACTAGGAGAAGCTGTGTGCAGCATAACACTAGGAGGAGCTGTGTGCAGTATAACACTAGGGGGAGCTGTGTGCAGTATAACACTAGGAGAAGCTGTGTGCAGCATAACACTAGGGGGAGCTGTGTGCAGTATAACACTAGGGGGAGCTGTGTGCAGTATAACACTAGGAGAAGCTGTGTGCAGCATAACACTAGGGGGAGCTGTGTGCAGCATAACACTAGGGGGAGCTGTGTGCAGCATAACACTAGGGGGAGCTGTGTGCAGTATAACACTAGGGGGAGCTGTGTGCAGTATAACACTAGGAGAAGCTGTGTGCAGCATAACACTAGGGGGAGCTGTGTGCAGCATAACACTAGGGGGAGCTGTGTGCAGCATAACACTAGGGGGAGCTGTGTGCAGTATAACACTAGGAGGAGCTGTGTGCAGTATAACACTAGGGGGAGCTGTGTGCAGTATAACACTAGGGGGAGCTGTGTGCAGTATAACACTAGGGGGAGCTGTGTGCAGCATAACACTAGGAGGAGCTGTGTGCAGTATAACACTAGGGGGAGCTGTGTGCAGTATAACACTAGGAGAAGCTGTGTGCAGCATAACACTAGGGGGAGCTGTGTGCAGCATAACACTAGGAGGAGCTGTGTGCAGTATAACACTAGGGGGAGCTGTGTGCAGTATAACACTAGGGGGAGCTGTGTGCAGCATAACACTAGGAGGAGCTGTGTGCAGTATAACACTAGGGGGAGCTGTGTGCAGTATAACACTAGGGGAGCTGTGTGCAGTATAACACTAGGGGGAGCTGTGTGCAGTATAACACTAGGAGAAGCTGTGTGCAGCATAACACTAGGAGGAGCTGTGTGCAGTATAACACTAGGGGGAGCTGTGTGCAGTATAACACTAGGAGAAGCTGTGTGCAGCATAACACTAGGGGGAGCTGTGTGCAGTATAACACTAGGGGGAGCTGTGTGCAGTATAACACTAGGAGAAGCTGTGTGCAGTATAACACTAGGGGGAGCTGTGTGCAGTATAACACTAGGAGAAGCTGTGTGCAGCATAACACTAGGGGGAGCTGTGTGCAGCATAACACTAGGGGAGCTGTGTGCAGCATAACACTAGGGGGAGCTGTGTGCAGTATAACACTAGGAGGAGCTGTGTGCAGTATAACACTAGGGGAGCTGTGTGCAGTATAACACTAGGGGGAGCTGTGTGCAGTATAACACTAGGGGGAGCTGTGTGCAGCATAACACTAGGAGGAGCTGTGTGCAGTATAACACTAGGGGGAGCTGTGTGCAGTATAACACTAGGAGAAGCTGTGTGCAGCATAACACTAGGGGGAGCTGTGTGCAGTATAACACTAGGAGGAGTTGTGTGCAGTATAACACTAGGAGGAGCTGTGTGCAGCATAACACTAGGAGGAGTTGTGTGCAGTATAACACTAGGGGGAGCTGTGTGCAGTATAACACTAGGAGAAGCTGTGTGCAGCATAACACTAGGGGGAGCTGTGTGCAGCATAACACTAGGAGGAGCTGTGTGCAGTATAACACTAGAGGGAGCTGTGTGCAGCATAACACTAGGGGGAGCTGTGTGCAGCATAACACTAGGGGGAGCTGTGTGCAGCATAACACTAGGAGGAGCTGTGTGCAGCATAACACTAGGAGGAGCTGTGTGCAGTATAACACTAGGGGGAGCTGTGTGCAGTATAACACTAGGAGAAGCTGTGTGCAGCATAACACTAGGGGGAGCTGTGTGCAGCATAACACTAGGAGGAGCTGTGTGCAGTATAACACTAGGGGGAGCTGTGTGCAGCATAACACTAGGGGGAGCTGTGTGCAGTATAACACTAGGGGGAGCTGTGTGCAGCATAACACTAGGAGGAGCTGTGTGCAGTATAACACTAGGGGGAGCTGTGTGCAGCATAACACTAGGAGGAGCTGTGTGCAGTATAACACTAGGGGGAGCTGTGTGCAGTATAACACTAGGAGAGTTGTGTGCAGCATAACACTAGGGGGAGCTGTGTGCAGCATAACACTAGGAGGAGCTGTGTGCAGTATAACACTAGGGGGAGCTGTGTGCAGCATAACACTAGGAGGAGCTGTGTGCAGTATAACACTAGGGGGAGCTGTGTGCAGCATAACACTAGGGGGAGCTGTGTGCAGTATAACACTAGGGGGAGCTGTGTGCAGCATAACACTAGGAGGAGCTGTGTGCAGTATAACACTAGGGGGAGCTGTGTGCAGCATAACACTAGGAGGAGCTGTGTGCAGTATAACACTAGGGGGAGCTGTGTGCAGTATAACACTAGGGGGAGCTGTGTGCAGTATAACACTAGGGGGAGCTGTGTGCAGTATAACACTAGGGGAGCTGTGTGCAGTATAACACTAGAGGGAGCTGTGTGCAGCATAACACTAGGGGAGCTGTGTGCAGCATAACACTAGGGGGAGCTGTGTGCAGCATAACACTAGGGGGAGCTGTGTGCAGCATAACACTAGGGGGAGCTGTGTGCAGTATAACACTAGGAGGAGCTGTGTGCAGCATAACACTAGGAGGAGCTGTGTGCAGTATAACACTAGGGGGAGCTGTGTGCAGCATAACACTAGAGGGAGCTGTGTGCAGCATAACACTAGGGGGAGCTGTGTGCAGCATAACACTAGGGGGAGCTGTGTGCAGTATAACACTAGGGGGAGCTGTGTGCAGCATAACACTAGGGGGAGCTGTGTGCAGTATAACACTAGGGGGAGCTGTGTGCAGTATAACACTAGAGGGAGCTGTGTGCAGCATAACACTAGGGGGAGCTGTGTGCAGCATAACACTAGGAGGAGCTGTGTGCAGTATAACACTAGGGGGAGCTGTGTGCAGCATAACACTAGGGGGAGCTGTGTGCAGTATAACACTAGGGGGAGCTGTGTGCAGTATAACACTAGGAGGAGCTGTGTGCAGTATAACACTAGGGGGAGCTGTGTGCAGCATAACACTAGGGGGAGCTGTGTGCAGTATAACACTAGGGGGAGCTGTGTGCAGTATAACACTAGGGGGAGCTGTGTGCGGCATAACACTAGGGGGAGCTGTGTGCAGTATAACACTAGAGGGAGCTGTGTGCAGTATAACACTAGGGGGAGCTGTGTGCAGCATAACACTAGAGGGAGCTGTGTGCAGCATAACACTAGGGGGAGCTGTGTGCAGCATAACACTAGAGGGAGCTGTGTGCAGTATAACACTAGGGGGAGCTGTGTGCAGCATAACACTAGGGGGAGCTGTGTGCAGCATAACACTAGGGGGAGCTGTGTGCAGTATAACACTAGGGGAGCTGTGTGCAGCATAACACTAGAGGGAGCTGTGTGCAGCATAACACTAGGGGGAGCTGTGTGCAGCATAACACTAGGGGAGCTGTGTGCAGCATAACACTAGGGGGAGCTGTGTGCAGCATAACACTAGGGGGAGCTGTGTGCAGCATAACACTAGGGGGAGCTGTGTGCAGTATAACACTAGGGGGAGCTGTGTGCAGCATAACACTAGGGGGAGCTGTGTGCAGCATAACACTAGAGGGAGCTGTGTGCAGCATAACACTAGGGGGAGCTGTGTGCAGCATAACACTAGGGGGAGCTGTGTGCAGCATAACACTAGGGGGAGCTGTGTGCAGCATAACACTAGGGGGAGCTGTGTGCAGCATAACACTAGGGGGAGCTGTGTGCAGCATAACACTAGGGGGAGCTGTGTGCAGTATAACACTAGGGGGAGCTGTGTGCAGCATAACACTAGGGGGAGCTGTGTGCAGCATAACACTAGGGGAGCTGTGTGCAGTATAACACTAGGGGGAGCTGTGTGCAGTATAACACTAGGAGGAGCTGTGTGCAGCATAACACTAGGGGAAGCTGTGTGCAGCATAACACTAGGGGGAGCTGTGTGCAGCATAACACTAGGGGGAGCTGTGTGCAGTATAACACTAGGGGGAGCTGTGTGCAGTATAACACTAGGGGGAGCTGTGTGCAGTATAACACTAGGGGGAGCTGTGTGCAGTATAACACTAGGGGGAGCTGTGTGCAGTATAACACTAGAGGGAGCTGTGTGCAGTATAACACTAGGGGGAGCTGTGTGCACCATAACACTAGGGGGAGCTGTGTGCAGAATAACACTAGGAGGAGCTGTGTGCAGTATAACACTAGGGGAGCTGTGTGCAGAATAACACTAGGGGGAGCTGTGTGCAGTATAACACTAGGGGGAGCTGTGTGCAGCATAACACTAGGGGGAGCTGTGTGCAGCATAACACTAGGGGGAGCTGTGTGCAGTATAACACTAGGGGGAGCTGTGTGCAGTATAACACTAGGGGGAGCTGTGTGCAGTATAACACTAGAGGGAGCTGTGTGCAGTATAACACTAGGGGGAGCTGTGTGCACCATAACACTAGGGGGAGCTGTGTGCAGAATAACACTAGGAGGAGCTGTGTGCAGCATAACACTAGGGGGAGCTGTGTGCAGTATAACACTAGGGGGAGCTGTGTGCAGTATAACACTAGGAGAAGCTGTGTGCAGCATAACACTAGGGGGAGCTGTGTGCAGCATAACACTAGGGGGAGCTGTGTGCAGCATAACACTAGGGGGAGCTGTGTGCAGTATAACACTAGGGGGAGCTGTGTGCAGTATAACACTAGGGGGAGCTGTGTGCAGTATAACACTAGGGGGAGCTGTGTGCAGTATAACACTAGGGGGAGCCGGTGTGCAGCATAACACTAGGGGGAGCCGTGTGCAGTATAACACTAGGGGGAGCCGTGTGCAGCATAACACTAGGGGGAGCCGTGTGCAGCATAACACTAGGGGGAGCCGTGTGCAGTATAACACTAGGGGGAGCCGTGTGCAGCATAACACTAGGGGGAGCTGTGTGCAGCATAACACTAGGGGGAGCTGTGTGCAGCATAACACTAGGGGGAGCTGTGTGCAGCATAACACTAGGGGAGCTGTGTGCAGCATAACACTAGGGGGAGCCGTGTGCAGCATAACACTAGGGGGAGCTGTGTGCAGCATAACACTAGGGGAGCTGTGTGCAGTATAACACTAGGGGGAGCTGTGTGCAGCATAACACTAGGGGGAGCTGTGTGCAGCATAACACTAGGGGGAGCTGTGTGCAGCATAACACTAGGGGGAGCTGTGTGCAGCATAACACTAGGGGGAGCTGTGTGCAGTATAACACTAGGGGGAGCTGTGTGCAGCATAACACTAGGGGGAGCTGTGTGCAGTATAACACTAGGGGGAGCTGTGTGCAGTATAACACTAGGGGGAGCTGTGTGCAGAATAACACTAGGAGGAGCTGTGTGCAGTATAACACTAGGGGGAGCTGTGTGCAGTATAACACTAGGGGGAGCTGTGTGCAGCATAACACTAGGGGGAGCTGTGTGCAGCATAACACTAGGGGGAGCTGTGTGCAGCATAACACTAGGGGGAGCTGTGTGCAGCATAACACTAGGGGGAGCTGTGTGCAGCATAACACTAGGGGGAGCTGTGTGCAGCATAACACTAGGGGGAGCTGTGTGCAGCATAACACTAGGGGGAGCTGTGTGCAGCATAACACTAGGGGGAGCTGTGTGCAGCATAACACTAGGGGGAGCTGTGTGCAGTATAACACTAGGGGGAGCTGTGTGCAGCATAACACTAGGGGGAGCTGTGTGCAGCATAACACTAGGGGAGCCGTGTGCAGCATAACACTAGGGGGAGCTGTGTGCAGCATAACACTAGGGGGAGCTGTGTGCAGCATAACACTAGGGGGAGCTGTGTGCAGCATAACACTAGGGGGAGCTGTGTGCAGCATAACACTAGGGGGAGCTGTGTGCAGTATAACACTAGGGGGAGCTGTGTGCAGCATAACACTAGGGGAGCTGTGTGCAGTATAACACTAGGAGGAGCTGTGTGCAGTATAACACTAGGGGGAGCTGTGTGCAGCATAACACTAGGGGGAGCTGTGTGCAGTATAACACTAGGGGAGCTGTGTGCAGTATAACACTAGGGGAGCTGTGTGCAGCATAACACTAGGGGAGCTGTGTGCAGTATAACACTAGGGGGAGCTGTGTGCAGCATAACACTAGAGGGAGCTGTGTGCAGCATAACACTAGGGGGAGCTGTGTGCAGCATAACACTAGGGGGAGCTGTGTGCAGCATAACACTAGGGGGAGCTGTGTGCAGCATAACACTAGGGGGAGCTGTGTGCAGCATAACACTAGAGGGAGCTGTGTGCAGCATAACACTAGGGGGAGCTGTGTGCAGCATAACACTAGGGGGAGCTGTA